>CM057455.1:495762500-496362500 GCA_016271365.2 Neoceratodus forsteri
ACTGGGGGGAATTTGGAAAACATAATTTGAAGAAACAGTTCAGCTTGTTTCATGTATTTTCTGTAGTTAGATGACCCTTTATTTACACCTTAAGTGTAACAATCCTTTCCCCAGAAATGGGGCTGGGTTCTTCGTGAAGTGTTCATCAGAGCACTGTGTGCCAGTGCACCAATTGCTTTGTCCCATACGAAAGGATGGGAGGGTACTAGAGGCAAGGAGATACAAGAGGAGTTTTGGTGGGGGGCAAGGTGTTTCCCTGAGTGGACAGTCCCGAGACGGTGTCAAAGGCACCAGGTAGCATCCATGACCGGTGCTGGCATGCAGAGATATGGGCCCGAGGATGGCAATGAGAGGCCAACTGAATCTGGAGTGGTTCGGTGCCAATTCTGAGAGGTGGCAGGAGCCTTTTGTCAGATCACCCAAGGCACCACTGTGGGTCAGAAGTCCATTAAACTTGACTTGCTAGCAGGATGCCAAGTTTGGGGTGGCGCTGAACCCCTTGGCAGGCCATTTTATGCCTGTATCATAAGGGGGCAGAGGAGCTTCTGATCAGGATGGTCTGAACGGCCTTGCTGCTTGTTCTAACAGGATGCAGGAGCTATGTATGAAGCTGGACTGGATCAGTTTTAATCCATTTGGAGAAGGGGTGATGAGCAGTGGATACCTGACACAAGTGCACATTCACTGGCATTAGGGAACTAAATTGTGGGTCCCCAACGTGTCAGGGCTGACTTTGTGAAACACACTGGTGGGTATTTGGATTGCCAGCCTCAGGCTCGCACACCTCCAGACAGATAGCGTGGGGGGGATAGGGCAGGAGGCACAGCAAGGCAAAAGGGGGTTTCCCAGGTGTGCATCTCCTCAAGCAATGTGTACCAATGGCTCTCCTGCCTGTAGAGTTTCCCTGAAGATGCCACGTAGAAGTGAGAGGAAGAAGCTGTGGTATATGCGGGAAGACAGAGGACATCTGGAATGTGGAGCCACAGATTTTGGTAAATGCTAAAGAAACTAGCACTCTTATGGAAAAAAGCTTGTGTCCTAAATATGATGGATGCAATGGGTAACAATGAGGCAGAAGGCCATACAGTACCAAACATATGGCCAAGCATGGTAGCCAAATAAGTATCAGGGGACGGGGTAACAATAACTCTCATACTGGAGAGGGATGCACTGGGTACCGAAACAAGTAAGGGACGGGAGAGCCAACAATGAGATCCTAAGGTTAAGTGACCTCCATAAGTGAGAAGCTTGGAAGGACAGAAGGCATGGCCCTCATGTTCCACAAAGGCAGACCCTCAGGACATCCTACTCTATTTCGTCTCCACTCTTATCTCTTCTTCACTTTCACTGGCTTCTCAACCGCCTGGGAAACACTTTTTATGAGATGCTCTTGTATGTACTGTACTAATTTTCTGTATGTTTTATGAATGTAGATTTTGTTCATCTGTTGTGTTTATCATATTGTATATTAGTTGAGAATTCCTATTTCACTGTATACTAACCTATTACTTGCCTATGTACCTTATTACTCTGCTGTACTGTTACTTGTTATGTATTATGTCCAGGTCCACCTTGCAAATGAGTTAATCTCAATGGTGTTTTCACCTGGTAAAATAAAGACTTGATTGATTGCTAGAAGCACTTGCATGGAAAATCGAGTGCATATGTGAGGAACTGTATTTGGGACATTTGTCCCGAACAGAATATAATGAATTGTGAGAGCAAACTTAAACTACCTTTGAACCCTACTCCCTGCAGGAAAGGGATTGCACAAGAACTGTCAATCTAGTGTGCCATGTGATTATGTAATGATACCTACCCATTTAAAGGTCTAAAGTGGAAGGAAGAATGGGTTGGGAATGCAACAGCATTTGCAAGGGGGCTCCCAGTGAGCTTCACCACCGAATACCCCTAAACTAAGGAGTCGCCCAGGGCCATGCCCTTTGTTCTTCCAAGCAGAGGTAGCACCCTGCAGTGTAGGTTGAAGAGGGTCTGCATAACTATGCTCAGCAACATGAAAACAGGATCACTGTCCCTTGAACTTCATCTGTTCTGGTTGCTTGTCTACATTCAACATCACATTCTGTTGCTGTGGCAGTGATTATGGTGTCACAAGCAGAAGTTAATGATGTCAGACGTAGACAAGCAGCAAGAGCAGATGAAGTCTGGAGGACAGTGAGTAAGGAGAAGCCAAATATAAAAAAGATATGAAACATAAGCTGAGGCTGATTAGTAAGCATGGCAGCACGGCTGCAGCTTGTGACTAATCGACCCAGGTTTGTGACTTGAGCCAGAATCATTACATAGCAGGTTTGGAGAGGGAGGGAGGACTGAGCATCCTAGAAGATGCTATTTTTCTCTCTGGTGAGGGAGGGCTAGCACCATATTCTGCCACAACACTACCAACTGAATGACCACGTGTGGGAAGTACAGGCTGGAGTGGCTAGGGTGGAGGGATGTCAGCTGAAGTGGCTAGGACAGAGGGACATCGGCAGGAGTCGCACAACTGTGTGCACATGTGCACATCAGAACCATTGCCAATGACATCCTGGGGGGGAAGGAGAAAATAAATTATTACTCATCCTAGTAATGATGTTTCTTTTACAGGCTGTATCTGTGATTCATATTAACAGCAGCGCCACAGCCATGAGGTGTTGCCCTGGAGATAGAACATTAGAATGTCAACAGGAAAAGGCCACAGCATCAGGATGAAGTGCACCAGCTCTCAAAGATGAAACTCTGCAGTGTGGTTATGCTCAGTCTGAAATTCCTATGGCAAAGTTATAGCTGAAGAACACTGAGCATCAATCAATCTATGCTCTGTATTAAGAAATGTAAATAAGAAATAACGAATCTAAATCTTTAAATATGGGATCACTGAAAAGTTGATCTGACTTGACCTGAAGCCCTTTTTATGCAGGTTCTAGAAGGGGAGGTACACAGGAAAAATGTTGTTAAAAAATATTTGTGTAGAAACCGCAGCATTACAAAACTTAATTTGAGTAGCAGTAGGAAACGTGTAGTATTCATAGGTAACGTTCTGTAAAGCAGCTGTACAACCAGTTCTGGGTGAATTCAAATGTGAAGCAAGTGACTTCCATACATAAACAATTTTGGTGCAGCTAATGAAAATTGTGAAGGGTTTTGCTATGCTATACCCAGTAAAATATTAGCTGGAGGAATGACGGCTTGTAAAACTCACAAATACACCTACTAGAAGAAACAGCATTACTATGGTGAGTAATTTCTTCTTCTACCAACGAGACTGCATTTGTGATATAAATACAGATAGCAGACTCTTACACAGTACTTGGGAAGCAGGGTCTAGAAAGAACAGCTACATTAAAATCTCAGTCATCAGGTCACACCGTAGGAACTTCACCAATGGTAAAGCAGAATCCACATGGAAGACTTTTCCAGCAGTACAACTGGGACCGCCCACACCAATGTCACCTGCCGACGTCATCTACCCTATAAAGGTGTGAGTGGCCCCGCTCACTCCTCAGTTCTTTCCCTCGGAGACTACAGGAACAAAAACTCTTGCCATGGGAAACCGAGGAGAGAGAGAGGTGTCCAGGCTGACATAAAAGGCTGGAAAAGCTATATAGCCAATCAGAGCAGAGCCCCCAAAGAAGGGGGATGGTGGGAGGGAAGGCAGACCTTATGACTGAGATCCCCTCTAAGATCTACTGTTACGGTAAGTTCTTATGTAACTGTTCTGTCTTCTTCGGAGGTTATCTCACTCATCGGGTCACACCATAGGAATGAGTCCCAAGCAGTTACAGGTGCAGCAGAAACAGTCTGGGAGGAAGGCAAACTGAGACCTAAGACAGGAGGCCCTGTAGTACACCCCAGCCAAAGTCTGCTCGGGCTCTAGAAGCAATGTCCAGAACGTAGTGCTTGGTGAAAGTATGGATAGTGCTCCACACAGCAGCAGCGCAAATGTCAACAGCTGAGACCCCCTTGAAACAGGCCTCAGAGATAACCATGCCCCTTGTGGAGTGGGCTTTCATTACCTCTGGCAACTCCTTGTTATAGCAAAACAAAATATAACTGGCCAACCATTTGGACAAACATTTAGAAACCTTAGTGCCCTCTCTTCCTTGGGTGAAAGAAACAAAAAGCTGCTCTGACTTCCTGCAGTCCTTAGTTCGCAGCAGATAATATTTCAGAATTTTGCGCACATCTTAAGTGTGGAGCAGTATTTTCCCTGGATTGGCATGCTCTGGGAAATAAAAAGGTAAGTGGATAGACTGATTCAGAGTAAAGTTGGACACCAACTTGGGGAGAAACTTAGGATTCATGCACAAAGACACACTGTCTTTGTGAAAAATCAAATAGGGCTCTTCACACCAGAGAGCCTCGGAAATCCTTCAAGCAGAAATAATGGCAATCAAAGATGACATTAGATTATTTGGGGTCCCCAAGGCTAGAACAGGAAATAAAAGGGGGGAAGAGATACTTTCCATGAGAGAAAGCGTAGCTTGCAAGCTCAAAAGGAGACAGGGTCAATTTTTCCAAAACAAAATTTAAATCCCAAGCCAGGACTGGGGAACAGATTGGAGGCTTCAGGTACAGGATGCCCCGAAGGAAGATATGGGAGACATCCAGCTGAGCCAAGGTATGACCGTCCACTGGCTCATGTAAGGCAGAAATAGTCGAAAGGTGCATCTTGAGGGAGGAGTACTGGAAGGCTGAGTCCGACTGTGATATCAGGTAATCCAGAATCTGGCTTATCGGACAGGTGAAAGGCTCTAGATGATGACTAGCAGCCCAGATGGCAAACCTATTCCACTTCCTGCCATATGTGGCCCTAGTGGAGGGCTTCCAAGCTGCCATGAGGATGCCTGCTACCTTCTGAGACACACCAAACCAGGCAATGGCTATGTCCTCAGGAGCCATGTAAGCAGACAAAGTGACTTGAGGTCTGGATGGATCAGGGTCCCCTGAACCTGCATGAGCAGGTCCCTGCACAACTGCAGAGGGACTGGAGGTTCCTCTGCTAACTGCTGCAGTAATGGAAATCATATCTTCCATGGCCAGTAGGATGCGACCAGGATCATGCTGGCCCCCTCCATCTGCAGCTTGATTAGTACCCTCTGAATCAGAGAAAAAGGAGGGAAGGAGTAAAGGAACCTCCCACTCCAAGAGAGGGGCAACTTGCCAAAAAACTCCTGACCCTGGATCTAGCAAGCAGACATTGGGCAGTTTTGCGCTGAGTGGGATGCAAAAAGGTCCAAATCTGGATGACCCCATCTGTCAAGTAGATTGTCTGGGACGGATGAGAGAAGCTTCCATTCGAGCATCCTGGACTGAGTCCGACTGAGGCTATCCACCAGGGTGTTCAGCACACCTGGGACATGGACTGCCGAGAGTTCCAGGCCATGATCCAGCACCCAGTACCATACCCCAACTGCTTCCCTAGAAACGGGATGCAAATCGTCCCCCCTGATTGTTGATATAGTAGATGACACCGAGATTGTCTGACTGAATCAACAACTGGCCTGGAGGGAGGTGGCTCTGAAAGGCCTGCACATCATATAAAACAACCCTCATCTCTAGGACGTATATATGGAGGGAAGTCTCGATCTGGGACCATGTACCCTGGATCTGAAAGGGACCCATATGTGCCTTCAGACCAAGCCAGAAGCATCCGTAGTGAGAATCTGCTGGGGAGACGAGATCAGGAATGGGACCCATGTTAGAAGGTTTAAAGGGTCCATTCCCCATTGCAGCACCTCTTGAACCAGAGTGGACACCAGCACGGGCTGCTCCAGATCATCTGTGCACTTTTCACACTGCACTCGGAGGGTCCACTACCATCCTCATGTACAGTCTGGACACGGGGACAGTGGCCATGGCCACAGCTATGAGGCCTAGGAGCCTCAAGCAGACCCTTACAGAAACATAATGGCTCTGTGCAACCACCTGAGCCCGCGAGATGAGGCACTCCGCTCTGTATGCAGGCAGGGAGAGCTCCATCATGCCCAGAGTCCAGAACTGCCCCTATATACTGAAGCCTTTGGGATGGGGTCAAAACAGATGTGGGCAGACTGACAATGATGCCCAGGGAGTGGAACAACTGAAGAGTCCTCTCCAGGTATGGAGAAGCTGGTCCCTGGATGGGACTTTCAGAAGCCAGTCATCTAAGTAAGGGAAGATGTACAGGTCCTCTCGCTGGAGAGCAGCAGCTACGGCTGCTAAGCATTTTGTAAAGACACGCGGTGCAGAGGATAAGTCAAAGGGCAAGACTCTGAATTGGTAACGCTCGCTCTGAAAGGGTAATCAGTGAAACTGCCTGTGCGGTGGACACACCAAATTATGCAGGTAGGCATTCTGCATGTTAAGGGAGCACAGCCAGTCACCCTGTTTGAGCAGTGGTTGCAGCGGTGGGAGGGTGACCATGTGAAACATTTTGTACTGGATGTAAAAATTGAGGTCTTTGAGATCCAGAATAGGCCTCAGTCTCCGGATCTCTTGGTGACCAGGAAAAACCTGGAGTAGAACCCTTTGATCTCCTGCCAGCAGGTCACTGTCTCGATCGCCCTTTCTTGCAGAAGGGAGTGTACCTCCTCCCGAAGGACCACTGCCAGGTCTGGAGGATAGGTGGGGGGTACTGGGGAAGTCTCCGGGGCTGTTCCAAAAGCTCCAGACTGTGATTCCTTTCTATAAACTGAAAGATCCAGGCATCTGAACTGATGGTTCTCCACTGACTAAGATGGAGGGAGAATCAACCTCTGACCACCACCTCTTGGTCGGGGACCAGAAGAGGGGAGTCTGGCCAGGAGTCAGGCAGAGGCAGATGCGGTCACTGGAGCAGATCCGTTGCCTGTGGATTGCTTTGTGACAGGGCCCAAGGAGGAGGAGGGGGCAGGCAAGACATAACTGACCTTCTATTTTCCCTGAAGACAGAAACACCACACGAGACTGTCAGGACACCTTTCGAAAAGGACAGGTGCTGTCTGCTCATGAGCTGGGTATGATAGAGCAAATGGACAGACTTAATAGCTCTACCAGAGGCATGCAACTCATTAATGATGTCCTGGAGATCAGGCCCAAAGAGCTTGGAGCCACTGACTGGAGCATTAAGCACCTTCTTCTGGACATCAGCCGTGAAACCTGATAGCCTGAGCCAAGCATACCTACAAAGGCAAATGCCTGTGGCAGTAGCCCTGGCAACTGTGCCAGATGTGTCGTACAAGGCCCTGAGGAGGTGTTTACCAATATCGTTGGCGGCCTGGAGGGACTTAAGGACCTCCTGTTTCTGGGAACATTCTGGTAGAGCCTGAGCCGCTGCCTTTCTTCCATATGGTGTTCTGGTATTTGACCATATGAGATAAATAATTAGCGATCCGAAGTCCCAGAGTGGAGGATGCATAGGTCCTATTTCCCAAAGGTTGATCCTTCTGGATTCCCTGTCAGGGGGAAGGGAAATGGCTGGCAGTACAGCCTAGACGTTAGAGTGACAAGGTGTGAACAAGCTTGTTACAACCATCAGACCAGACCTGGGTTTGATTCTCACAACCTCCACTTGCATACTGTGTGACTCAGCAAGTCATTTAACCACCCAGTGCTCCCAGGTCGCCCCTGAAAACAGGCACTTGTGCCTAGTGGACTTTACCCAGTTACCAAAGACTAAAATTAACAAAAATAAAACAAAATACAGTTACTAACAACTTACCATAACAGAACATCTTTGAGTGGATGTCAGTCATCAGGTCACACAATAGGAACTTCACTGTTGGTGAAGTAGAATCCACATGGAAGATTTTCAGCAGTACAACTGGGTCCGCCATCAACACTATAAAGGAGTGGGCAGCCCCACTCTCTCCTCAGTTCTTTGCCCCGGAGACAAAGAAAGCATAACTCTAGTCATGGGGGACTAGAGCAGAGAGAGGTGCCCAGGACTGTAAGAAAGGCTGGATACACCAGATAGCCAGTTCCAGTAAAGAGCCCCAACACGGGGATGGTGGGAAGGAAGACATACCTGAAGACTGCGATCCCCTTGAAGATCTACTGTTACCGTATGTTCTTACGTACCTGTTCTATCTTTTTTGAGGACATCTCAGTCATCAGGGCACACCGTAGAAACGAGTTCCAAGCAGTTGCAGATGTAAACAGACAGTCTGGGAGTGAGGCCAACCTTAAACTTAAGATAGGAGGCCGTGCAGAACAGCCCTGCCAAATCCTGCACAGGCTCTAAGGCAATGTCCAGACTGTAGTGCTTAATAAACGTGTGGACAGTACTCCAGGTGGCAACCGCGCAGATGTCAGCAGCTAAGACCCCTCGGAAACAAGTCACAGAGGTAGCCGTGCCTCTTGTGCAATGAGCTTTGACCGGTCCAGGCAATTCTTTGCCATATTTGCTGTAGCAGAATACAATGCAATTAACTAACCATTTAGATAAACATTGCTTAGAAACCTGAACACCCTCTCTACCTGGGGCAAAAGAAACAAACAACTGCTTCCACTTTCTACATTCCTTGGTTCAGAGCAGGAAATACTTCTAAGTACTGTGCACATCTAACGTATACAGCAGTACTTCTCTGGATTGGAACACTCTGGAAAATAAACAGGAAGGTGGACAGACTGATTCAATTTAAACTCAGACACCACCTTAGGGAGAAACTTAGGATTCATGTGCAAAGACATCCTGTCTTTGTGAAAAAGGCTTCTCGCTCCAGAGAGCCTGGAACTCTGAAATTCTTTGAGCAGAAGTAATAGCAACTAAAAATAACGCTTTCCAGGAAAGAAAGCATAGCTCGCAACAAAATTTTAATTCCAAACTGGGACCGGAGAACGGACTGGAGGTTTTAGGAACAGGATATCCCTTAAAAGAGGTACGGGAAATATGCAGCTGAACTATGGTATGGTCACCCACAGGCTCATGGAAAGCCGAGACAGCAGAAAGGTACACCTTGAGGGGGAGTACTGGAGATGAGTCAGATAGCGAGATCAGGTAATCCAAGATCCAGTTCACCAGACAGGTGAAAGGGTCCATATTATGCTCGGCAGCCCATATGGCAAACCGCTTCCACTTCATGGCATAAGCGGCTCAGGTGGAAGGCTTCCGGGTGGCCACTAGAACGTCTGCCACTTTATTGGAAACCCCAAATCTGGTGATGGCTATGTCCTCAGAAGCCAAGCATGCAGATGGAGGAACCTGAGGTTGGGATGTACCGGGATCCCCTGATCTTGGTTCAGCAGATTCCTGCAGAGGGGAGAGGGACCGGAGGTTCCTCTGCCAGCTGCTATAGTAATGGGAACCATATCTAGTGAGGCCAGAATGGAGCTACCAGGATCATGCTGGCCCCCTGCATCTGCAGTTTGATGGAGGGAAGGCACAAAGAAACCTCCCACTGCAGGAGAGGGACAACACATCTCACCAGAAAACTCCAGACCTTGGATCAAGTGAGCAAAAATAGGGCATTTTTTCATTGAGTGGGGACACAAAAAGGTCCAACTCTGGATGACCCCATCTGTCGAATAGGTCTTCTGTGGTGGATGAGAATAAGCTCCCACTTGTGCATGCTGGGCTGAGTTTAGCTGAGGCTGTCTGCCAGAGTGTTTAGCACTCCTGGGACATGGACTTCTGAGAGGGTCAGGCTATGGCCTAGTGCCCAATATCACACTCTCATCGCCTCCCTGCATAGGGGGTAGGAGTGCGTTCCTCCCTGCTTGTTGATATAGTACACTACACTGAGGTTGTCTGACTGAATAAGCAGCTGACCCAGAAGAAGATGGTTCTGAAAGGCCTGCATGGCATACAGAACCACCCGCATCTCCAGGACACTGATATGCAGGGAGGTTTCGACCTGGGACCAAGAGCCCCAAGTTTGAAAAGGACTCCAGATGCGGTCCCCAGCCAAAACCAGAGGCATCTGTGGTGAAGATTTGTTGTGGTGAGGAGATCTGAATGAAACTCCTCGCAACAGGTTCATGGGTGCCATCCACCACTGGAGCATTTTGCGGACTGGGAAGGAGAACAGCACCAACTGATTCAGTTCGTCCGATCTCTGGTCCCACTGTACTCGGAGAGTCCACTGGAGGATGCACATGGGGAGCCTGGCCAGTGGAATGGTGGGAATGGCAGCTGCCATCAGGCCCAATAGCCTCAGGTTCACCCTGGCCAGAATGTAATGGCTCTAGGCCACCTCCTGACCTTGGGCAATAAGACAATGCCCTGTTTTGAGGAAGGAAGGCCTTCCCGTGCCAAGTCTAGAACTACCCCTACGGATTGCAGCCTTTGGGATGGAACCAGAACTGACTTGGGCAGGTTGACGGTAATGCCCAGAGAGAGGAACAACTGAAGAGTTCTCTCTAAAGTCTCCAAGAGCTGTTCCCTGGATGGGGCCTTTAGAAGTCAATCACCCAGATAAGGGAAAACGTACATTCCCTCTCTGCTGAGGGCCACAGCTACCACTGCTAAGCACTTGGAAAAGACCTGCAGTGCAGAGGACAAGCCAAAGGGCAGCACTTTGAACTGCTAATGCTCGTCCTGGAAAAAAAACAGAAGGAACCTCCTTTGGGGAGGAAACACCGAGATGTGCAGGTAAGCGTCCTGCATGTCCAGAGAACACAGCCAGACACCTTCTTGAGAAGGGGCATCAGGCCTGGCAAAGTTACCATTCGGAACTCTTTGTACTAGACATACAGATTGAGGTCCTTTAGATCTAAGATGGGCCTCAGAGGTCTGGTCTTTCTGGGGACCAGAAAGAACCTGGGAATAAAACACCTTGTTTCTTAGGAGCCTTGGCACTAGCTTGATGGCCTGTTTGCGCAAAAGGGACTGTATCTCCTCCCAGAGAATAGACAGATGGGCCAGGGGGTAGTCGGAGAGCAGAGGAGGAGTCTTTGGGGGTAGCTCGGTGTGCTCCAGAGTGTAACCCCTATCTATGATTTGAAGAATCCAGGCATCCAATGTTATGGTTCTCTACTGATTTAGATGGAGGGAGAACCGACCTCCAACCACACTTGGTCGGGGACCAGAAGAGCGGGGTCTGGCAAGGAATCAAGTTGAGATGGATCCAGCTGCTGGGACTGGTCCTTCACCTCTGGGATGCTTGGCTGCAGCTCCAGCATTGGAGGGGTGGGCAAGGCAGCGGAGGCTCTTCATTTGCCCTGGGGCTGAGATGCTGCTATTTGCCTACTGGACGACTAACAAAAATGAAGGCACTTTCTATCCTTAGGTTGTGTGTGACAGAGTGAGTCGACAGATTTAACAGCTCTGCCAGATACCTGCAGGTTATTAATGATGTCCTGGACATCTGGCCCAAAAACTTAGAGCCACTGAAGGGGCATTAAGCACTTCCCGCTAAACATCAGCAGCAAAGCCAGAGGCCCTTAGCCTGGAGTGCCTACAAAAGACAAATGCCAGAGGCAGCAGCCCTGGCAACAGTATCAGAGATATCACAGAGGGCCCATAGAAGGTGTTTGCTAATGTCTTCAGCAGTCTGCAAGCTCTAGAACACCTGCTGCTTCTGTGTACTTTCTGGGAGGACCTGGGCAGCAGCCTTGCCCTTCTTCCAGTTGGTATTCTGGTTAATTTACCATACCAGACAGGTAATTGGCAATCCTCAGCACAAGGCTGGAGGAGGCGTAAATCTTTATGCCCCAAAGATCAATTCTATGTGACTCTTTGTCTGGGGGGAGGGAGATAAGGTGTTTGGGCACCTTAGAGCTGTTATGAGCTGCCTTTATGACCACTGAAACCGTTTCAGGTTGGGCAGCACAATGAGGAAACCACTGAGGGGAATGCTAAATCATATCTGCCATGTGGGGCATAGTTGGCATCATTTCAGGCCTGTGCCAGGCTACAGTAGCAGCATTCCTCAAAGCAGGAAGAATGGGAGGAATGATCTTAGGAGGAGAATCTGGGATCTCTAGGAAATTCACTAGATCTTTCCTGGTGATATCCTCCTCCTCAGTATGGAACCCCATAGCTGAGGACAACTGCTTCATCACATTGAGGAAGGTGGGGCCCACTGGAGGAGACCTAGAATCTTCACTGACTGAGGAAGCTGTGGAACTGTCTTCGGTGAGGGGTTCTTCCTCCTCCTCCTCCTCATCCTCATTAGAAAGGATAAGATCAGGGTGGTACTGCTTCTCAACATCGACTTCTTCCAGAGCAAGGCCTGACATCCGAGGCACCGACAGTGACCCGTGGCCGTCAAGGAGTCAATGACAAAACTGCCATCAACGGCACTGGCGATGTGGGCCTGTATGCACCTAGCTGGTTAACGATCACTGAGGTAAATTTGGTAAAAATCACATAGAGGCTGACCCACCAGAAGGGCCCTGGGACCCCAAAGAGCCTGTAAGCCTAGGGCCCGGGTAAGGATCAGGCCTCAATGGGATGGCCTGAAGAAGCTGATGACCCATAGGTCAATGTCCAATGGTCCTGCATGTTGGACGGAGGTGCTGTCAGTATGGATCTGGTGGGCACAGAGATCTGGACAGCGGTTTTATGCATCAGCACAGTTGCAGCTAATGAAGAACTCCCGGACGAGGAAGGAGAGGCCGTCGGGGAAAGGGACCACTTTCGGGGGGAGCGGTCCCGATCTCAGACTTCTCCTTGAGGACTTGTCTCAGGCATTAGAGGCCTGGGAGCTCAATGACCCTGCCAGCGGCTGGGACACTGAAGGACCCCTGCCTGGAACTGGCTACCTGTTGTTCCATTAGAAAATGTTTTAGAGCTTTCTTGCATTGCCTGATGGTTGTTTGAGTAAACTTCTGGCAGAGCTCACAGTTAGAGACTTCGTGGTCAGGCCCAAGACAGCAGACACAGAGAGTGTTCATCTGTGGAGGCAATCTTTTTTCCGCAGTGACAAAAAAGAGAAGTCAAAGGATTAAATCTCGACAGAAGCAAAATACAGGAATCTCTTTAAAAAAGAGATTCAAAGTAGTAGGTTGAAAAGCTGTATGCAAAAAGGCACAAAACTGCATCGGAGCTTCCACGGAGACCTATTCAAACAAGTCAGCAGTGGAAAAGAACTGAGGAGGGAGCGGGGCCACTCACGCCTTTATAGGGTTGATGACATCAGCAGACGGTGTCGGCATGAGCGGCCCCAGTTGTACTGCTGAAAATGTTCTATATGGATCCTGCTTCACTGGCTCTGAAGTTCCTACAGTGTGACCTGATGACTAAGATACACCCAAAAAGATCTAAGGTATTTGCGCTCCTTGGACCTGTCATGAGCTGTTCTGATGAGACCACAGAGTCAGTCTTAGGTTGGGCAGCATAACAGGGCAGAGCTTGTCAGCCCTCTGGGGCATGGCAGGAACCATATCTGGGTGGTGCCATGCCACAGTGGTGGTATTCCTCAAAGCTGGCAGAATGGGAAGAACAACTTTGGAGGGAGATTCTGGGACCTCCAAAAAGTCCACCAAATCTCTCCTGGTGGCATCCTCATCTTCAGTGTGGAAGCACATGGCTGTGGACAGCTACTTCAGAACACTGAAGAAGGTAGGGTCTTCAGGAGGGAATCTGGGGGTATGCTTAACAGAGTCCTCGCTCACTGAAGAAGCAGTGGACTTGTCTGAGGAAAATGGTTCCTCCTCTTCCTCTTCTTCAGAGAGAATCAGGTCAGGGTGGTACTCCTCTTCAGTGTTGACCCTTTCCAATTCAGGGTCCAATGAACGAGGGAACGACTGCCCCGAGGGACACGGGCCATTAAGGCTGAACTGGAGCAATCGATGGCGCCAGGGACACAGGTCTGTGTCCCCCTAACTGGTGCACCAACGCCATGGTCAGCTGAGTTAAAATAGTGCTCAGGTTGATGGCAGGTAATGCACTGACAGCAGCAGGGTCGTCAGGAGAGGGAGCAACCAACCATCCAACAGGTCTAGAGAACCCGAAGGCGCCGGCATCTGAGAGCCAAGGAAAGCATCAGGCCTCGATGGAGGGGCTGGATTTGACGGTCCAAGGGTCAATGATCGGGAAGGCCGATGACCAGAGGGTCAACAGCCAGCCTCCTTGAGAAGTGGGAGGAGGCCTGTTGGTAGAGACCTGACAGGAGCAAAGGCCTGGACAGCAGATGTCATCAGGGCAGCAGCCAATGAAGTACTCCCAGAGGACAAAGAAGAAGCTGTCGAGGAATGGGAGTGCTGCCAGGGGGAGCGGTTCCAATCTTGGTCTTTTTTGTGACTTTTCCCAGGAGATTGGTCTTGGGCCTTCGAGGCCTGGGAGCTCAACCAACCCACCAGTGACCGGGAATGAGGGACCCAGGCGGACCGCTGCCCAGAACTGGCTACCTGCTGTTCCATGAGAAATTTCTTCAGAGCATTTTTCATCACCTAAGAGTAGTTAAATTAAACTTCTGGCCCAGCTCACAGTCAGAGACACTGTGGTAAGGGTCAAGACTACCGACATAGAGGCTGTGTCTGTCGGAGGATGCAATCTTCTTTTCGCAGCAGCAGCGATGGAAGAGAGACGTGGAAGGGCTGACGCTTGACAAAAACAAGGTAAAATAATCTCTTGTAAAACAAAGATTCTAAAATGCTAAAGAAAAGTGTAGGCACGGCATGAACTGCAATGAAGCTTCTGCAGAGACCCATGCGAGTGGAGTTGACTAGGGGAAAGAACTGTTGAGGGAGCAGTGCCACTCATGCCTTAACAGGGTAGATGACGTAGGTAGGTGACGTCAGCGTGGACGGCCCCAGTTGTACTGCTTGAAAAGTCTTCCATGTGGATCCTGCTTCACTGATGGAAAAGTTCCTACAGTGTTTTTTTTTTTTTTTTTTGAGAGGCCCCACTCCCTCCACAATCCCCCCCCCCATCGATTTCACCCGAATGAGTCTCTGTGGAAGCTTAGTCGCAGTTCACACCGTTTGTGCCTACTCTTTTCTTTAGTATTTTAGACTCTCTATTTTACAAGAGATTCTTTTACCTTGTTTATGTCGAGCATCAGCCCTTCCATATGGGTAACAGTGACCATCGCATAGTTAGCTTCAAGGTGAACATAACTGAGGAAATGTGGCACTTTAAAATAAAAGTACTAAATTTTAAAAAGGCGGACTTCAACCAAATAAGGACCAACATAAGAAACTACTTAATTGATCTACAAGTGGACGAGGTCAATGTCATGTGGGGGAAACTTAAGAAAGCGATCCAGACAGTCACTGACTAATGTGCCAGAAGGGTTACCAAAGCGAAAAGAAAATGAAACCCCTTATGGTTTTCAAAGGAAGTGGCTAAAACTGTGAAAAAAAACAGAAGGCATTCAAGCCATATCAGGGAACAAACAAGGAAGAAGATTGGGTGTCGTATAAGGAGAAAATGAAAAGAAGTCGGCAAAAGTGCAGAAAGAAGCAAGTATAGCAGAGAGGGCAAAGAGAGGAGACAAATCCTTCTTTAGATACATCTGGGAAAGAAGGAAAGCAAAAGGAGGCATAGTCAAGATTACAACTCAGGAAGGGAAAACAACAGAAGATGACCCAGAAAAAGCAGAAATCCTGAACAAATACTTCTGTTCTGTATTTACTGAGGAGGACCCAGGGGATGGCTCAGAAACGGCTAAACATAACACCCCTGGAAAGGGGATTGATACTAGTCCCTTCACAGAAACCAAAGTTCTGGAGGCACTGAATAGACTGCAAGCTGACAAGGCCATGGGGTCAGTTTAAATGCACCCCAGGATCTTAAAAGAACTGAGATTAGAGTTGGCTTTGGCTGCCCCACTGGCTAAACTAGTCACCGAATCCCTAAAGAGTGGGGAGGTACTCGAAGATTCGAAAAGAGTAATCGTGGTCCCACTCCACAAATCGGGCAGCAGGAAGGACTGTGGAAATTACAAGCCTCACATTCATAGTGGGGAAGTTAATGGAGACACTACTCAAACAGAGGATCATGGCATTCCTGAAGGCTAGCAGCCATCAGGACCCCAAGCAGCATGGTTTTCACAGCGGGTAGGTCATGCCAGACAAACCTCATTGAGTTTTTTGCCTGTGTTACAAAGGTTATAGATGATGGTGGGGCAGTAGATGTGGTCTATTTAGACTTTAGCAAGGCCTTTGACTCGGTTCCACACAGAAGGCTGGTAAAGAAGCTAGACCACACAGGAGTTGGATCAGAAGTAGTTAGATGGGTTAAAAACTGGTTACAGGACAGAACCCAGAAAATGCATGTAAACGAAGCACTGTCGTCAGACGGTAGAGTAACCAGCAGTGTGCCCCAGGGTTCGGTAGTGGGGCCCCTGCTCTTCAATATTTTCATATTTGACCTAGCTAACGGACTACAGGGAAAGGTGTGTTTGTTCGCAGACGACACCACAATATGCAACAGGGTCGACACCCAGCAGGGTGTGGACAAGATGAAGCCGACCTCAAGAATACTGGAAGAATGGTCTGGAGCATGGCAACTGAGATTCAACACCAAAAAGTGCAAAGTCATGCACATAGGGAAAAGAAATCCAAATAAGGCATATTACCTTGGAGGGGAAAGACTAGCTGCCTCCACCCAAGAGTGCGATTTGGGCATCATTATCTCAGACAACTTGAAGGTAGGTAAACAGTGCGAGAAGGCAGCATTAAAGGCCAGCAGTATGCTGGGATGCACCGGGAGGGGAATCACAAGCAGGAAGAAGGAAGTGATCCTGCCACTGTACAGATCACTCGTTAGGCCTCACCTGGAGTACAGCATCCAGTTCTGGAGGCCCCACCTCAAAAAGGATATTGACTGAGTGGAGACGGTGCAGAGAAGGGTAACAAAAATGATTCAGGGACTGCATGAGATGTCCTGTGGGGACAGACTGAAAGCACTGAATTTGTATTCCCTGGAACAGAGAAAAGAGAGCGGTGACATGATCGAAACATTCTAGTACATTAAAAGGCATAAACCAAGTGCAGGCAGATGATCTCGACCAACTTAAGAAGGGCAGCAGAACCCGGGGACATTATCTACGGCTTCCAGGAGGGCAGTTCTCAACCAACACCAGGAAGTTTTTCTTCACAGATAGAATGACTGATACCTGGAACAACGTGCCTGTAGAGGTGGTGGGGGCAAGCACAGTGGTAGGTTTCAGGAATGCTTGGGACAGATACAAGGGAGCCCTCAAACCCAAGAGCAGTTAGAAGGCTAGGCTAAAAGCCAATGGGCAGACTAGATGGACCTGGCGGTCTTCTTCTGCTGTCAACTTCTGTGTTTCTATGTTTCTAGTGTGACCTGATGACTGAGATACCCCCAAAGAAGACCACATTATTAGTAAAAAAAGGTTTTGAAACACAAAAACCCTAAAGCAGACTCAAAATGTGGAAATAAGGGTATGATACAACAAAGGAGATAGTGGAACTTTAAAATGGAATAAAAAATCGATGTAACCACCCAGTCCCCTTGGGTTACTAGAATCCCATCAGTATTAGACCAGGTAGGTCTCTGGGCAGCAAGTAGGGAATTTTTTTAGAAACTCTCTACCACATTATCTCATTGTTTACCTAGCTAGGCTAGGCAGAAAATTAGTGATGTCATTTAGAACTGTCGTAGCGCAATATAAACCTTTTAGCTCAGCTGCAGGGGAAGCAATTTAGAATCTCGGGAGTTCAGAGTGTGAGTTCCAGTTTGGTAAGTGAAGAGGAAGGAGCTCTCTGTCCAGCAGAGAGCAAGAGGTGCCTGCCAGCCTTCCTTGAGCTGGGTGAAGGACCTCGGGTCATCATTTTCTCACCGTAGTGAGTGAAACAACAGTGTGCCTAAAACAAGTGGTGGAGACCGGTGCCAGTGGAACCCCAGTGGGTTCAATTTCACTCAGGATACAAGAAGGGACTGAGAAATCAGCAGTTCCAAGGGGCAACCCCCTGATGGACTGAAGATGGTCACAGTTGTCTAGAGAAAGAAACTGTAAAGAGGTTTTGCAAAAGCTATGGATTTTGAGGAAGAAATGTTTCTTTAAATATGGTCAAATGCCCGTAACAAAGGGAATACCAAACTGTGAGTACAATGTGCATTTGAGAGGGACTTTTTTGGGTTGTCTGGTGTTGTATGTGCCCCTACGATGGCCAGATTACAGACACTCAGGACCAGTTCATCACAGATATGTGCTGCCAAAGTGTACTAAAGCAAAGGATGCCTTTGGCAATCCAGGAGGGGTTGAAGGATCCAGTTTTGTATGTCCTAAATGAAATGGCAGAGACTGACTGATGCTGGGGTGGGCAGAACCTCACTTTTAGTCACAGTTTAGGACTAACTGGTTACCAGATAGGCACCATTGCCTGCAGGTGTTAACATAGTTCATCTCATCAAGAGTTTCAAGTCAAGTGTGTGGTAATTCCGACTATATTTACACTTGGTCAGAAATCCAGAGATCCCTAAGCAAAGGGGTGGATAGTTCGTTTTTTTTGGAAAAGGTTCATGTTGGAATGTACAGTACAGCTTCTGTATGAAAACAAAGATTTCTTCTAATGCAAGTTGTGTCATCTGTTTGGACACTACAACCTTGGAGGACCACCGTAGTTCTGCTTAACATCTTGTCAGAAAATAAAGCCATACACTACAATCCCAATTTTATGGCTGTGGACAATCCATCATGTGAATCCGAGTGAAATGTTATGGAGCCCCCTCAGATAGGAGACACAGCATACCCTGGCACCTCTCTCCTGGACTCAGAGTAAATATTAATGTTATTTTGTGCACTAATCCCCCGACCTCTTAGGTGCCCGAGCCAAGTATTTACCCTAATGCCAGGGGTGATACTTATTTTCTGCCAACTTGTGGTTTGTTGCCTTGTCTGTGTAACAAGTAGAGGGGTCCTGGTTGCAAGATGGTGCTCTTGACCAGGGTGAGGGTTGCAAAATTAGGGGCTCATCCAAAGATCTTGAGAGACAGGACAAAGTTGCCATGCCATTGCAAGTGCAGAGGGTATGTCTGTGGTCTTTTTGTCTGGTGGCGGTGCACCATACTAAGAATCGTTGTGAGGAAAAGTTAAGCTGTGCCAAGGAAAATACCATCCAAAGATCTGCTGCATTGTGGTTTTCTGTGGAAAAAAAATGTAAATGTTGGAGTCGCTAACGGAATTATACAAACATGTACTTAGTGTAACCCCTAGATGGCGCTATCCCAGGGGCTACTACCCCTGCCTGATTTGCCACTAACAGGTTGAGGGGCCTGGATCCAATGGCGGGTGCCTCCACCCAGAGGTCAGGGTTTGCAATAGTTAAACTAACTTGGTCACAGCCCTCTGGGACACTGCAACCCCCCTTTCTTCCCACTAGTGGCCCACACAATATATCAGAATTACCTTCACAGTATACACTTACCCCAGGTCTGGTTCCGCACTGGGACCTCCTGTGAAATGAGATACAGTGCAACAATCACAGTACAGTACTTTAACATAGACAAATACCTCAGGCAGTATAACTTTGCTGAAACAAGCAGCTCTGATTTATTTAGGGGATATAACAAGGACAGGGGAAATCAGGTTAATTAGCTTATCACTCTAATAATTCATTTATGGCTCTGTGCACAGGCCTATCCCTATCAGTTACTGTCCCTGGGTACCCAAGCCCTAGTGGCTAGTCCAAACCGTGGCAGCTGGTAGGGCCCTTTCACAGAGAAAAGGAGAATTAAACAGTCAGCAGTACAGTAATTCCATTTGGATTTAATGTGGCAATTCAACAGGGAGCAACCCTGAATTAGTACTCACGACCTCCAAATAAGATAGGGTCCTTCAATGTCAGCAGGGCTCACTTGAGGTACACAAACCTCTTCACACATCCATATAAAAGAAAGTACTATACCAGGCAGGCTGCATCTGTATCCCGATCGCAATTACTGCACAATACCGGGAGAACACACAGCAGATTCAGTTCCTGACAGACCGAGTGCAATTTTCAGCAATTCTTCCAGTCTTCTACAGGGTGAGCCTGGTTTCTACTCTTCAGAGATCCTTTGATTCTTTTCAAGGACGGATTCAGTCCTAACAAGCTGTTACACAAGCTGCAGACCGGAACTCTGGGCCTACACACGTTTTTGACTAAAACTGCACACTGAAAAGCACAGGGCTCCTTCCTTCTTCACTGCCAAAGCTCAACTGACACTCCAACTGACAAAACTGGGCACTTCCTTTGAGTTCCTCCCAGTTCTTGACTGGATTGGCTGTCACTCAATAGACTGCTGCTGTTGGTCCAAAAAGGCACTGAAGTCTAAACTACATCTCCCAGAGTCACTGCCCATACAATCCTCTTGTGGCTGGCTCAGATTATGAGTCCAAGTTCTGATTCGTCCACAGGCACCATTTTAGAGCTAGCTTACCCCACACTGATTGGTCCAGTTCAGCAGTTCAAAACTAGAATGGGAACTAGCAGACACAGTTCTGACTGCAAAGAAAGCAGGTTAGACAAACTGTAATTTCATTATTACTCTAAATAATTTCTGGTAAACAGTTACATCTTTCTAGATAGGTTCCCTTTGTACTCCTAGTGACTGCAAAAATTAAGTGAATTGGCAGCAGCTCGAGTGGTACTCAGAGAAGCACACAGTCCCCCATACAAACTAATTATGTCTGCAAGCAGACAGCTCTTAAAGAGACAGTACCAGAGGTTCTAAAACACTCACTGATAAATGGCTTAAATGCCAAACACCATTCAGGCTTGGAGCATTCAAGCAAGCTCCTGGAAGTCTTTTGGGAACCCCCATTTGCAGGGGTTACACCTTCCTGGTTTGGGAAAGCTGACGTCGCGTCGCAAGTACTCATAAGTTTCAACTGCAACCATATACATTTGCATTAGGCTCGCACATGTAATCATCAGTCAATATATCATTTTACCAAGAACACATTTCTGAAACATTGCAGTCGTCACTCTACACAGTATTACATTACATTGTACCATAACTCAAGTTATTACCTCTTGTACATGAAACCTGAAGAGAGGGGCCCTTCCTATCAGTTACCTTGGGGCTGGACGGGGCAAGGACACCATACTTAGAGGGCAACACAAGTAACTTGGAGTTAGCACTGACGCTCAGTTTGGGCAATGAGCTCGGGACACATACACTCCTTTATGGACAACATTGAGAGGCAAATCCACAGGCCTCCCAAGGAATCATAACTGAGGTGCACCACAGGCTTTACAGCTCGACCAGTCTTTCTAGGGGAACTGTTATAGTCTCTGCACTCTGAGCCTCATTTTCAGCATTGTCCTCACTTGTCAGGGGAGTCTCCATGGGGTAGAGAGGCTAGAACTTGGGGCACTTTCAGCTCCAGGAGTTACAGTTTCTGAGTCCACAACATTTGGCTCGCATGGAGAGCTGGACACTGGCAGTGGACTGTCAGGCACTCAAAATACTCTTCTTGTTCGGTGTATCACCAGTCTGCCCCAATCTATCATTTTCCTCCCTGAAAGCTCAAACAGTTCAACCATGCACAATGATTCCATTTCATCTGATCTGATGCTTTCACTTCACTTTCTGGGAGCATTGGCTCCAGGATGAAGCTGGGGCTTAGACAGTCCAGAAGGCCCAGCTTTGTCTCCAGTATTGACTAGGGATTGCCCCAAACAATTGACTCAGTTCGTAAGAAGGATAGTATTCAAAGTCACTCACTTTCTTCCGATATGGACTGACAGTCATGCTCAACTGGGACTTGTGGAGGGAACACTTTAACTTTGCTTCTGTAGGTGCAGACTTTCTTGATCTTTTCTTAGCAGCAGCTCTAGTCACTGGTCCAGGGCATCTTCTAGGGCTCAGACTCAATTAAGATTTGTCCAATGGGCAGTAAATGATTTCTATGCATTGTTTTTACATCTTTTGAATTATTCTCAGGCCTTACTTTGTACACTGGCAGATCATCTAGTTTGCCCACTACAATGTGAGGAGATGGTGCCATCTGTCAGCAATCTTGTGCTTGCCATGCAGTCCCAGATTTCTTAGCAATACCCGATCTCCCTCCTGGAGTTCCTGTGCTTTCACCTTTTTATCATACCTTCTTTGTTGGCCAGATTTCTTTTGGCAGCCATGGTTTGAGCCAGTTAGTACGCATGGAGTTAGCTGGGCCTTTAACTTTTGCACATACTGTAAATAGTTGTCAGCTTGAACCCCATCAGGAGAGACCCCAAAACACACATCTACTGGTAGTCGAGCTTCTCTTCCAAACATCAGGCGGTAGGGGAGAATCCAGTGGCATCACTTTTGGTGCAGTTATAAGCATGTACCAGGGTGCTAATTTGTTGGCTCCATCTAGGCTTGTCCTTTGGGTGCAGGGTGCCTAGCATATCTAGCAAAGTGCGGTTGAAACGTTCAGGCTGTGGGTCCCCCTGGGGGTGGTAAGGAGTGGTTCTGGACTTTCGCACTCCCCACAGAGAAAGCATCTCTTTGATCAGACGACTCTCAAAGTCTCTCCCTTGATCAGAATGGATTCTTTGTGGAGCCCCATAGTGAACAAAAAAGTTTTCTACAAGTACTTTGGTTACAGTGGATGCTTTCTGGTCTTTGGTGGGGAAAGCTTGGGCATATCTCGTGAAATGGTCAGTGACCACCAGCACATTACTGATATTTCTTTGATCTGACTCCAAACTTAGAAAATCAATACAGACCAGCTCCATGGGTGCACTGGTGGTTATGTTAACAAGGGGCAGCCCTCTGGGCAAAGCTTTCCTCTGTAAGCAGCGACTACAAGTTCGAATGTGTTGCTCCACATCAGCCCCATCTTAGGCCAATAGAATCTGGATCTCACCAAGTCAAGTGTTCTGTCTATACCAAGGTGCCCCATGTGGTTGTGCAAGGACCTCAATACTGAGTCTCGAAAGGCAGTGGGCAGCACTAGTTGTTGTTTGTCTACTTGTCCCCTCTGTCTACTGTTTCTCTGTATAACAGTTTATTGATCAGTTTCAACTTAGGACCTTCTTTGTATAACAGTGCAGTTCTCAAATCAGTGGAGCGTAATTTGGACACATCTTTTTCCTGCATAGAGGGCTTCTAAAGCTGCTTTGATCATGGGATCGCGGGATTGAGCCCGCCGAATACTGTCATTGTCCAGCTGAGGCAGTGCACCAATGTCTATTGCAGAAAAGTGGCAATAAGCAGCAGGTATGCAATTCTCAGAGGCTCCCAAGCAATCCACCATGCAGTCCACTGCGTCTGTGGACATTTGTTCCTCCCTGTCAAACTTCCGGCAGAGTGCCCGAATGTCAGGTTCTGCCAGTCGGACCCAATCATTCTGGGGAACAGGCCTCCGGGAGAGAGCATCAGCATCTATGTGGTTCAGACCTGCTCGGTATTCGAGAGCATAGTCATATGTAGATAATGCAGAAAGCCACCTATGGCCAGTGGCATCCAACTTAGCTGAGGTCTGCACATAGGTCAAAGGATTATTGTCAGTTTTTTACTAGTATTTTAGCCCCATACAAGTACTCATGGAATTGGTCAACAATAGCCCACTTCAAAGCTAGGAACTCTAACTTATGTACAGGATAGTTCTTTTCGGATGGGGTCAGGCTTCTACTGGCAAAGGCCACTGGTCTCAGGCCATTCTCGTGCTCTTGGTACAACACAGCCCCAACCCTTGCAAGCTAGCATCAGTGTGCAGGACGTAGGTTTTCTTTGGACGGCATAGGCCAGCACTGGAGCATGGGTAAGTTGATATATGATCTCATGAAAAGCAGTCTCACAATCAGGAGTCAGCGGCCCCAAATACTTCACTCGGATGAAAATACACTCTTTCAGTCTTGAGGGATGCTGACTTTGGTATTTTTGTGGGTTGGGGATACCCTTGAGTAAGGTTAAGTAAAGGCGGATCACTCTTGAATAGTCCTTGATGAGCGCCGATAATAACCACAGAATCCCAGGAATCTTTGCAGTTCTTTTAGATTTTTGGGCTGTGGCCAGGTGGTCAAGGCCTCAACTTTACTTGGGTCGGTCTCTATTCCTCGGTGGATACTATGTGTCCCACATACTTTACTGATGTTTGAAAAAATTGACACTTATCAATGGACAGTTTAAGGCCAAAGTCCTCCAGTCGGTCCAATACCTTAAATAATCTGCTCTCATGTTCCTCCAGTGAGCTGCCAAACACAATAACATCATCTAGGTATACCAGGCACTCTAGTAAGTTCATGTCCCCACTGCAGCTCCATCAATCGTTGAAAAGTGGCTGGGGCACCTGAAACCCTTGAGGCATCCTCATGAATTCATAGAAGCCAAGCGGACAGATAAAGGCTGTCTTTTCACGGTCCTCTGGGGCCATCGGGATCTGATAGTACCCCACTGCGGAGATCCAGCACAGAGAGACCACTTGCTCCCGTTTAGGCAGTCCAAAGCATCCTGAATGCGGGCATTGTGTACTGATCAGGGATAGTCCGCCGTTTAAGGTGCGATAATCCACACACATCCTTACTGTTCCATTCTTTTCCTCACTACCACAATGGGGAAGCATAAGGGCTTCTGGATTCTTGTATTACACCAGCAGCTAACATCTCTTGCAGATGCCGTCTCACATCATCTATGTCAGCAGGTGCCAGGCGCGAGACCTCTCACGAAATGGTCTTTCGTCATGCAGCCGGATATTGTGCTCAGCTCCTTGCACGCATCCTACATCCCATTCCTTTAAAGAAAACACCTGGTCTCTCTGGGCAAGCTTCTCACTGATCTTCACTTTCCATTCAGCTGGCAGCGGGGAGTCGCCGAAATCAAACAAGTCAGGCGTTACTCTGTCATTCTTCCTTGAACTCTTGCTGCTGGGTAGCACTGCAGTGTCTGCACAATGCACATTAGCCAGGATGCAACCTCTGTTTACTCGAATGTCTCTTTCAGACACATTATGAACTTGGACCATTACCCTTCTGGCATAAGCATGGGCTCTAGCGGGCAAAATACTAGAAACTTGACCAGCAGTCCTCTGGCAATTTTCCATCGCCTGGTGCATCCAACATTAATATTTTATTCTTAACATCCTTTCTGATCGGACCTCTCCCTGTAAGGTACACTGGGCATTTGGCGCCAGGATCAGAGACTCAGGATCCTTCTTCCATACAATTCGACCCGGTTCCTCTGGTTCTGTTTTTCAGCATCTCTCTGTCCTCATAGGCCTTCTTAATTAAAGCCGGAACTCTTAAAGCTCTACTAGTCTTTGACCCCTGTTTTCATAACACAACTGTGCCAGCCTTCCGAACATATGAGCATTTGTTCCAATCAACAAAGGACACCATCATACAGTCCAGTGGGGGACACACTAAGGCTAGGGTCTCTACTTGTTCGGCCACTCCAGCCACGGAGGTGGGGAAAGACAGCCAATTCGGATATACCGGAATAGGGGTAGGCCTTCTCACTTAACCCCATACATGCAGTCCTTCTAATGGTTGTAAGGTGACGTCTGACAAATGCTTCTGATACCAATCTTGGAACATAATTGTCACTTGGGAGCCACTGTCTAATATAGCTCTTGTAGACACTCCGTTCACCTTTACAGTGGTCTCCATGGAGGGACCCACTATTCTGGACCAGTCTGGAGAGCGGTAGTGGGGGCCTGGGCAACTGACCTTGCCACAAAAGGGCGTGAATTAGCATTTTTGGTGCCCTCACTGGGATCATGTGTGCACCTCTTAACCACTGATTTCTTCTCCAAGCTTCCTCCTTGTAGCCTATATGCAACTTTGTCAGTGTCTTTGGGGACTGGCATTCCCTTTTCATGTGCCCATCTTTCCCACAATTATAGCAAAACATACTTCCTGGAGTTTGAGCTGGCCGAGCGCTACACTGGGAGCCAGGGCGGGGTATTACTAACTGGAAACCTTGGTGCCATCTCTGTCTGCGCGTGATAAGCATTTGGAGACATCTGTCAGTTTCTCCACTTCCATGGTCAAGGAATCGAGTTGAGAGCTGTTATCAGCAGGAGATACATGGGTGGGTACCCCACCCCTATGCAGATGCAGTCGGATATAGGTCAGGGCCTGCAGCTTGCAGGCGTGCCTTCATAAAGGACTGTTTTTGAATTCCGGATCTCTCTCAACAGTTCGCCCCATTGTGACATATCTTTTCCTTGTCAGAGCACTCATTGACTGCCAGCCTCTGCCCCTGAACTTCACTTGATGGGTCACCTCAGTCACTCGGGTCGTAGCCGCAGCTATTGGTGCAGGTCCCTCCCGAGGTCGTCTTTTCAACTCCTCGAATTTCTCTCATTAACTCATCATAGGAGGGTGGGGATTCCAGTCGATCTGCCAGGTGTAACTGAAGCAACAGCAGTTCTGAGAAGGGGCAGACTTAAGGATCCTGTCCAGCCTGGTTCGGTCCAGTTCAATCGCTGGCAAACTACCTTTTCTGAGGCATTCTTGCAACAATTTTTCCAGCCGAGATACATACACAGACAACAACTCCTTGGTACTGTTGTGCATCTCTTACTTCCACCATAGGTCCTCATCAGAATCTGGGCTCCCATACACATTCTCCAAGGCCTCAAGATAGGCCTGTGCAGTCGCTTCAGGGTTACTGGCCCGTTTAGCACGGATGGTGCCAGGGCAGGACCTCGGAGGCTCTCACTAACCCTCTTTCTTTTCACCTTCCGAGCATTGCCATTCTAGCACTTGGGGGCAACATAGTCTATCCAGGTCTCCCAGTCATCCTCCCTTGGGGGTGGGGAGGGTGCCGAGAAGATCCTCAACCTTCGGTAAGAGTCGTGACTAATGGCAGGTGCAGAAATAGGAGTCTGCATTGGTTCAGCCACCATTACGGGCACTGGAGCAGGAGAGGGTGTTGGGGGAGGAACACCCCCAGGTGGCAAGAATAGTTTCTTCAAGTCCTCCACAGTTTTCCCCTCTCCCAGCAACCATTCAGCAAATTTCTCCTCAAAAGTTTCAGATAGTGGTGGGGGCTGATTCCCCCCCGGGTCTTTACTGTCCTTAGTTATCACTCTCCAAGCAGTGAGGGCTCCCTCTGGGGTAATGGTCTGTGGCACTTTGGAGCTATCTATGGGATCCTTAAACTCTACTAGGGCCAGGAAAGTGTGGGTGAGCAGATTAGCATGCCGACCCACCACCACAGGGTTTTGTAAACCTTCCACCTTGGAAAGTACTCCTGCACAGTGTCCGTATTGATACCCAGGGGATGTCCAGGATAAGCATAGCATTTTGGGGTCGATCTCCTCCCAGTACACCACTCCACCAGCCGGTGCACAGCCACTTCTGCGGGGTACCCATTTTTCTTAACAGTGGTTAGTAAATATGGCCACTAGAGGACACACAATCCCAGCGGTGAGCCTCCAAGATGTAACCCCTAGATGGCGCTATCCCAGGGGCTACTACCCCTGCCTGATTTGCCACTAACAGGTTGAGGGGCCTGGATCCAATGCGGTGCCTCCACCCAGAGGTCAGGGTTGCAATAGTTAAACTAACTTGGTCACAGCCCTCTGGGACACTGCAACCCCCTTTCTTCCCACTAGTGGCCCACACAATATATCAGAATTACCTTCACAGTATACACTTACCCCCAGGTCTGGTTCCGCACTGGGACCTCCTGTGAAATGAGATACAGTGCAACAATCACAGTACAGTACTTTAACATGAACAAATACCTCAGGCAGTATAACCTAGCTGAAACAAGCAGCTCTGATTTATTTAGGGGATATAACAAGGACAGGGGAAATCAGGTTAATTAGCTTATCACTCTAATAATCTACCTATGGCTCTGTGCACAGGCCTATCCCTATCAGTTACTGTCCCTGGGTACCCAAGCCCCTAGTGGCTAGTCCAAACCGTGGCAGCTGGTAGGGGCCCTTTCACACAGAGAAAAGGAGAATTAAACAGTCAGCAGTACAGTAATTCCATTTGGATTTAATGTGGCAATTCAACAGGAGCAACCCTGAATTAGTACTCACGACCTCCAATAAGATAGGGTCCTTCAATGTCAGCAGGGCTCACTTGAGGTACACAAACCTCTTCACATCCATATAAAAGAAAGTACTATACCAGGCAGGCTGCATCTGTATCCCGATCGCAATTACTGCACAATACCGGGAGAACACACAGCAGATTCAGTTCTGACAGACCGAGTGCAATTTTCAGCAATTCTTCCAGTCTTCTACAGGGTGAGCCTGGTTCTACTCTTCAGAGATCCTTTGATTCTTTTCACAGGGCCAGATTCAGTCCTAACAAGCTGTTACACAAGCTGCAGACCGGAACTCTGGGCCTTACACTCTTTGACTAAAACTGCACACTGAAAAAGCACAGGGCTCCTTCCTTCTTCACTGCCAAAGCTCAACTGACACTCCAACTGACAAAACTGGGCACTTCTTTGAGTTCCTCCCAGTTCTTGACTGGATTGGCTGTCACTCACAATAGACTGCTGCTGTTGGTCCAAAAGGCACTGAAGTCTAAAACTACATCTCCCAGAGTCACTGCCCATACAATCCTCTTGTGGCTGGCTCAGATTATGAGTCAAGTTCTGATTCGTCCAAGGCACCATTTTAGAGCTAGCTTACCCCACACTGATTGGTCCAGTTCAGCAGTTCAAAACTAGAATGGGAACTAGCAGACACAGTTCTGACTGCAAAGAAAGCAGGTTAGACAAACTGTAATTTCATTATTACTCTAAATAATTTCTGGTAAACAGTTACATCTTTCAGATAGGTTCCTTTGTACTCCTAGTGACTGCAAAAATTAAGTGAATTGGCAGCAGCTCGAGTGGTACTCAGAGAAGCACACAGTCCCCCCATACAAACTAATTATGTCTGCAAGCAGACAGCTCTTAAAGAGACAGTACCAGAGGTTCTAAAAACACTCACTGATAAATGGCTTAAATGCCAAACACCATTCAGGCTTGGAGCATTCAAGCAAGCTCCTGGAAGTCTTTTGGGAACCCCCATTTGCAGGGGGGTTACATTAGTTTGCCGAGAAAGCGCTGCCAAACTGTGAAAATTCAAACCGAGGGAAAAAAATAGTTTCTGCAGTTTAAAATTGTTCTCCAACTTGAGGATCGCAGTGTGCGAGCAGGAAAGAGAGCTTCCAGCTCACTTGCATGGCGTCCAGTGATTGGCCTTGGCGTGCAAGCCCCTCCCCCTTACCAGAGCCCTGTGGAACAGCTCAGTGTTCAAGAAGGAAGAGAGAGAGAGTGTGCAAGGCATCATGCTGAGCAGTAGTGACATGGCTGAATTTGGACTTATGTTGATAGAGATACCTGAACAAAGTGTAAAAACTTCCAAATTGGGCTTCTCCAGCACAGCGATCACTCCAGTAGCTACCACTGGTGAGTGCCTTGTGGAAATCGTAGGGTGGAACTGCCCAGAGGCAAGAAAAGTGCCGTTGAGTTGGTGACAGGCTGCAAGCATCTGAAAGGAACCAGCTACTTATTTAAGTACACTAGTGAATGCTTGGCAGAAAAAAACAAAATACTCTGGGCAGTTTAGTGCTGAGCAAAGTAAACACAGTTCTGAAATAAGCAAGCATTGGAGAAAAGCAAACAACATTGTGTGCAGAAGGCAAGGACTGAACTACTAGCTGTATCTAGCGCAAGCAACCAAGCTGTGTTAACTAATCCAGTACTTAGTAAAGTCGCTAAGTGTGTGTGTACATAATTTAAAGACTGCGCACAGCAAAACAAGATTTTGAGTCAAATAACAAATGTTGAGCAAAGGAGCAAAGTGCTACGTAAGAGAAAACCGAGAGCAAAACAGTGAGTGTGTTGGTGATGGACAGAGAAAATCAACAGCCAGACTGGGGGCGGGGGGGTGGCCTACATGAAAATCAATGCAATGTAAACAAACTGAGAAACGCCATGCTAGGGAACAGCCATGATAGTAAAACCCATTAGAGTGTTACCAAAGTTTGGAATTGAAAAGAAAAAAAAAAAAAACAAGCAGCAGGATTCAGCACAGAAAAAGAGAGACATTTTCTTTTAAAATTCAAACCATGTGTGTCAGTGTGCAATAAGGCAGATCAGTAACCTTGGACTTGTGTGTTATTTTGCAGAAAAGTAAGGCTAGCAAAAGAAAAGGATATCTGCTCCATACTATGATCTGGACAGCCCAGAGAGAGAGAGAGAGAGACTTTTGCAACAGTTTGAACAGTTTTATGGCTGTAAAGGAGCACTAGCTAATGTTGCCCTGTCAGATTTCCCTGTAAATGTGTGTGTGTAGTCTGCATGAAAACAGGGAGAGATGTTCTGATGATTCCTCATTGCAAGGACTGTAGGAAACAGTATGGCATGAGCATGGACATTGGTACTGTGCAAGCAATTACTAAAACTGTATGTCTGGCTCCAACATGGATGCTTGGTGAGGGCACAACTTGTACATTACAGAAGACAGCTGCATGTAGGCAAGAAGAAACAGAGAAGTTTGTGAGAGAATTGTGTGAGGGTGTGACTGAAAGAGACTTGCAGTGGCAGGCAAATACAGACGTTTCAGCCTAGGAAGAGGTTGAGAGGGACCAGCCAGAAACTGAGTCTGTAGGTCCATGGGCAGCAGGCCCTAGTCCAAGCTTGACTGGTGAGGATGAGACTGAAGAAGCCTTACAATGGGAGGTGATTGCCTCAGAGATTAGTGAGGAATGGATTATGTCAAGGGCTGAACCAACTATCAGCTCCAGGTCAGTCAGAGCAGGTAGAAAAAGAAGAAGTTGAACTGGTTAGTAAGGCGATTGATAGTCAGACTGGGCTACCAGAGGCCCTAACAGCAAGTGAGTCATCAGAGACTGTGCAGGGCTCAAGAGAAATGGTAATGAGTACAGGGATGGACTGTTGTTTCCCTGTTTGGAACAAACAAGACTGGCTTGACCAGGTCTGGCCTCCCCCAAGTCAGGCCTCTGGCCTAAGTCTACCTAAAAGTAGAAAAGATGAATGCATGATCAGACGCAAGGCTGAGAAAGAATATAGACAAAAGTATCTGTTTTTCAAAAGATGGATGTGAGAAGAAATTGAAGACCATAGAGAAGAATGGTTGCTGGAAGAAGCTACAGCTACCATTAAATCTAGTTTCTGTATGTTTGCAGGCATAAAAATTTGCAAAGACAGGTTAAAGTTGCAGAGATTGGGTCTCACACTCCATCTTGATTCCCTCAGAGTGACTGATAGAAATGACAATGAGACAGTCCACACTACTAGAATTGTCCGCCCTGCTGAAACAGTCATATATGGTCCTCATCGAAAGTGGTACTACCTTTGAGTACCAGCACCAGAAGATGCCAGCTTGAAATGAAAACAACATTGGAGATGTCCAGTGTGGTGGGTCTACCACCTAGCCCTGCAGGCAATCAGCTGAAGAAAGAAGATCATGGAGGGCAGAGTACAGTGTCGTCCTCCGCCCCCCCGGAAGTAATGAGCCAGCATCCCCCCGGGAGCAACGACCGCGCCCCCATGGATCGACGAGGGATGTCGTGCCTACAGTTTTCTTTCTTGATCAGCAGCAACCAGGCCTAGAGGTGTCGTGGAAGAGCTTGTTATGAAGATCTGTCTTCCACCAGAGAAGGAGAGGTGATGTAGAAATGTCAGCCTGCACATCAGAACTTTTCCTCTTACTTTTTATGTTTATGAACAGCCCACTGAAGAAGAGGTGTCCCTGTTTTATTGGTACAATGGACACGGATACGGACTAAAGTTTCCAGCAGGCCTCAAGCCTATGGCATGAACTGTTCTGACTTGGCTTCGGCCTACAGTGACTTTTCTTAAATGTCAGTTCCTTGTGTACTCAAGACACTTCCTCCTTAGATTGGACAATGTAGGGTACCTCTCCCCCAAATGTTTTGTATGTGTTATTTTGGTACTTTATACTGTCGTTTGTAGAAAATCCTTTAAAAATGCTTTTGGGATGGGATTGTATTCTGTTGGTGGGAGGTTTGGTTACTGTTTTCTAGCAGGTTGTTTTCTTTTACAGGTGCGCCTGAAAGAAGAGAAGAGAAGGATGCCTGGGCTCAGTGGAGTCCTCCTTTTTGGGTGTTTTAAAATGTTTTAACTAAGAAATGTTAAACATTTTTGCTTTTAACATTTAAAGTGTGTTGTACTGGGATTTTGGGAAATGCATAGCAATGCCATATGTGTGTTTCTAAAGCAGTACACTGTGTAAATTGTGAAAAGTGTGTGGGTATAGGTTCCCTCTTGGGTACCGCAGGTTAGATAGCTTTTCCCCTAGAGGGCTAGGGGGAATGGACTGATGGTTCTGACCCAGGAAGGGACCATCAGTTCTATCCTCTCAGGGCATGCTTCAGGCAGTTTCTTGGAGCCACTGTAAAAGAGTCCCAATTTAGTTTGTCAGGTGGAGCAAAGTAGCTTCAGAGGGCCTCTGTTCTCTGGGTAACCTGCCTATGCCTCGGCATGGGTATGGGAGAGCCTGGCCGCCTCTCCCCATAGGGCGCCCGGAGGTTAGATAGCCTGTGTTGTAGTCAAAAGCCCTTGCTGCGGTCATCAAGGTTCGTAATTTGGTGGTAAGTGTAACCACCCAGTTCCCTTGGGTTACTAGAATCCCATCAGTATTAGACCAGGTAGATCTCTGGGCAGCAAGCAGGGAGTTTTTTAGAAACTCTGTACCACATTATCTCATTGTTTACCTAGCTAGGCTAGGCAGAGAATGAGTGATGCCATTTAGAACTGCTGCAGCAGCATAAACCTTTTAGCTCAGCTGCAGGGGAAGCAGTTTAGAATCTTGGGAGTTCCGAGTTAAGTTCCAGTTTGGAGAGTGAAGAGGAAGGAGCTATCTGTCTAGCAGAGGGCAAGAGGTGCCTGCCAGCCTCCCTTGGGCTGGGTAAAGGACCTCTGGTCATCATTTTCTCACCCTAGTGAGTGGAACAACAGTGTGCATAAATAAAGTGGTGGAGACTGGTGCCAGTAGAACTCCAGTGGGTTCATTTTAATCCAAGATGTGAGAAGGGACTGAGAAATCAGCAGTTCCAAGGGGCAACCCCCGATGGACTGAAGAGTGTCACTGCTGCCTAGAGAAAGAAACTGTAAAGAGGTTTTGCAAAAGCTATGGATTTTGAGGAAGGAATGTTTCTTTAAATATGGTCAAATGCCTGTAACAAACGAAATACCAAACTGTGAGTACAATATGCATTTGAGAAAGACTTTTTGGGTTGTCTGGTGTTGTATGTGCCCCTACGATGGCCAGATTACAGACACTCAGGACCCCATTCACCACAGATATGTGTTGTTAAAGTGTGCTAAAGTAAAGGATGCCTTTAGCAATCCAGGAGAGGTTGAAGGATCCAGTTTTGGGTGTCCTAAATGGAATGGCAGAGACTGACTGACGGGGTGGACAGAACTTCACTTTTAGTCACAGTTCAGGGCTAACTGGTTACCAGATAGGCACTGTTGCCTGCAGGTGTTAACATAGTCCATCTCATCAGGAGTTTCAAGTTAAGCATATGGTAATTCCCACTATATTTAAACTTAGTCAGAAATCCAGAGATCCCTACGCAAAGGGATGTATAGTTCATGTTTTTGGAAAAGGTTCATGTTGGAATGTACAGTATTGCTTCTGTGTGAAAACAAATGTTTCTTCTAATGCAAGTCGTGTCACCTGTTTAGACAGTACAACCTTGCGGGACCACCCTAGTTCTGCTTAACATCTTGTCAGAAAATAAAGCCACACAATACAATCCCAATTTTATGGTTGCAGACAATCCATCTGTGAATCCGAGTGAAATGTTATGGGGCCTCCTCAGATAGGAGACACAGCACAGCCCTGGCACCTCTCTCCTGGACTCAGAGTAAATATAAATGTTATTTTGTGCCCTAACCCCCCGACCTCTTACATGCCAGAGCCAAGTATTTACCCTAATGCCAGGGGTGATGCTTATTTTCTGCCAACTTGTGGTTTGTTGCCTTATCTGTGTAACAAGTAGGGGGGGTCCTGGTTGCAAGTTACTGCTCTTGACTGGGGTAAGGGTTGCATAAAATAAAAAGGATAGATAAAAATGTCCACTGTAATATGCACTGCTGCTTTAAAACATGATTTTCACAATATGTTATTGCCATTATAAACAAAACCATTTTTTTTTCATAATTAATTTTTCTAATACAAAATTCTGAGTTTAAAATAACATTCTATTTGGGTAGCTGTTGCCATCTGGTGTATAAAAGTTATTTTAACAACAAAGCAGAAAAAGGTACATCGTGTGCTACTAGACAACTCAAAATGACACAGGTGTAGCCCAAGATCAATTTGCAGTGGGACTATGTAGAAAACAGAAAAAAGAAGAGCGGGCGTTTCAGGCTGACACATTATTTATTTTTATTTATTATGCTTTTTGTTGTCGCCAGCTGCTCAGAACCTCCACTTGGTCACGGACCCTCGCTCCCACCTCCACATCAGACACGTCCCTTCGATACCACCCTGGCTAACTGAAGCCAAGGGCGGGCTTCATCTAGGGTGACCGGCGGCATTATTTTCTCCCCAGTTATGCAGGGCCAGGGATGTGCAATGATGGTCAGCATCCGCCTCCGCCCCTGAGGCTACTTAGAAGCGCCGGGCGCGCGCGTACACTCCAGCCATCACGGGTGTCTACACTGCGATTAACACTATACCTCCCTCCCCAGGAAGGAAAGCAGTCGCGGATGCTCAATCCTTCCTCCCCTGGCCGGCCCTCTGATGGCCCAGGTCCATTCTGAACCCGGGTCACCAGCGTCACAAGCGGAAATCCAACCACTGGGCCAGCCGATAGGCTGACACATTATGAAAGAGAGAAAATCTCTTTTTCTCTGTGCTGAAAGGCCTGCTTAAAGACATCAGTTTTATATTTATTTTACCAATTGGCAGTCTCTTTACTAGTGGACCTTTGGCCGCTTTGGACCATTTCAAATTATATCTCCATTCCTTTACAATGCATCTTTCTTTTCAGTGAGTTCCACAATTATGTATATATGCAGTACTGTACTAACATCTCAAAGTACATTTCCAGTACGCTATTCTGGAGTAATATCATCTAAACAAATTATTATTTATATAAGCTTTCCAGCGAACAAAGATCCCTTTGTCAACTGTGGTGCACTCAAGTACAGTACTATGCATATGGTGTAGACAATGATGATGTGGGAAGCAGTGCATGTAAGACTCAGGCATAAGACAGGTAAATCTAATTTTTGACTTAAACACATTCTTTTGTAATGTGGTCCCTTCACAGATTTGCATTTTGTTCTAAACTGAAAAGGAAAAATAAATGCCTTCATGGTACTGCTAGATGGCCAAGTGGCTGCATGTTACATTGCCATTCCAGCAACCTGGGTCTGGGAGTGGACTCAGGAAACAGCAATCAGGTGGGCAGCGCACCATGGCTGAGAAGGAAGATGTTGACAGTTGCAATGTAACAGCAACTCCCAGCAGAGGGCATGCTCCCTTGCGCATGGAGTGTCACATCACAGGATGGCCAGGCTACACTGGGAGGGAAAAGGTTAGCTGACTGGGAAGAAAATGAGGTGAAGGTTGCATGCACTCTCAGTGCCTACTCCTCGTGGACCCCCACTGAGAGGAAAGCAGGCAGAGCAGCTGATGGGGCTGGAAGATCACTGGTTCATAACAACAGGCTCCAACCCAAAGTCCAACCAGAATGGCACACTGTGGGGGAATAAAAAAATCACTTCTCCTAGTATGGTACTTTAACTTATGTGCTAGTGTTTAGAATGCCCATGAAAAAGTCTGCACTGGGAAGGTGGTGCACACGATAAAAGTCCACACATTATACAAAAAACAAATCAGGCACTCACCACCGCTTTCAAATAAGGCCACTCCAGCTATGTAGATATCAAGGTGCAAAATTTTTTATTAAATTGACATACAGATGTACATACAAGACACCTGATGTATTTCAGATTACTGATAATCCTTTCTCAAGGCTAACACAGCATTTAAAACACAAACCTTTTATAGCTCTCTCCTTGATGACATTACCATCAAGTGTCATAGCAATATACAAATAACATTATATGTTGCGTCATCAAACGGACACAATGTGATAATAAATACACCATCTATAAATCTACTCAAACATTTACAAAACCTTATCCAAAGCACTATAGAACTGTAATTATTATGCAATCAAAACTGATATTTATTTAAAACAGTGCTTTGAACAATTTGATAATTAAGTTTCTATGTGATTGCTATGTTTTTAACAGTTCATTTATAGGGTAAGGTTTTGTACAGTAAACATCTGAGTGTATTTATAGATTATGTATTTATTATCACTTTGAGTAGTTTGGTAACATTATATGTAACATTATTTGTACGTTATTATGACACCTGGTGGTGATGTCATCAAAGGGAGACCTATAAAAGGTCTGTGTTTTAATTGCTGTGTTAGCCTTTGAAAAAGGATTATCATCCATCCAAAATGCATCAGGTGTCTTGTTTTTTTACACCTGTAAGGCACTTTAATAAAAGTTTTTTGCACCTTGATATCTATGAAGCTGGAGTGGCCTTATTTGAAGCGGTGGTGAGTGCCCGATTTTTTTGGGGGGGGAGTGCTTGGAAATGAAAACAAAACGTATATATTTATGTACTGAAGTTTGTTAACCGGGTGGACCCAGTGAAACAGACATGCCTTTTTCACGGGCGACTGAGATTTAGTTACATAAAAGCAGTAATTAAAGACACTGTCCCTGATACAGAGATACAGCAGGGAATATACAGGACATAAGTATAAGTAATTATGAAAAGTTATGAAACCGTTTACATATGTTCAGTTTCTGGATTATTAAAACCTACCATTCACAAACTACTCCATATTTCCTCAAATATTTAAAAAATATACATATTTCTTTAACTCTCCTTTATGAATTTTGTGTGCATACTCCTAGGGGAGCCATTGTCAGTGCTCCCGAAGCAAGTGGGACAAAGTGTAGTGACTAACATTGCCTTAGCTGTTATCTGCTATTATCTGCGCTAGGAACCAGGAGTTTTGGACTGTTGTTAAGCAACCACCCCGGCCCTAGAGCAGCCTGCAGGCCGTGTCAAACTGTCTAGTGCCGCGAGCGGCCATAGCTTACAGCCAGGCACTGGTTTACTCTGTTAGAGAAGACTTCTAGAGTGTTGTGTTTTTACAACTGTCAAGGGGTAAAACCTGAACTTTTAATAGTTTAAGGTTCATGCCAGACCAGATGTTCAGTCAGCCTCACTTCTGGCCCTGGTGGGCATGAAATGCTGCTCGCTCATGAGCATCGGCAAGCGTGCAGTGGAGGTGATGCACCAGACACAGCAGAGGCAAGCAGTGTCTGCCGGCATCAGCTAGAAGCCAAGGACCCTCTTATCTATGGTAACTTAGAAACCAAAGAGACCAAAGTCCTTTGTGCTGTTTTCCCCCCTGGATTGTGTCCTTTACCTCGTATAGAGTTTGTTACATCTTATCCTGGTGCTAAAATAAAATATACAAGGGGTAGGGGTACTTGTTTAACAACTGCCTGTTGAAATCGCCCCACAGTGTACTGCATGTGACTGAGTTTTTGTCTTCACTGCCTGCACCTCAATTCAGTAATCTGATTTAAAAGAAAAAAAAACAAGGGGTGAAGAATATACCATTTCTTAAACCTCTGGTGTTTTAGCTGATATATAGCATAGACAATGGTTATATCAACATGGACCCCTCAGGAGACATTCTGCAGCTTTTATGTAGTGAAGAATAAATTATAAAATGCATTAAATGTCTCATGTACACAGAAAAAGCAACTACTGATCCTACACAAAACTTTGAATGTAACAAGTGTCAAGCATATCAAGAATTGCAAAATGCCGGCCCAGTGGTGCTGAGGGCTGAGGTGCTGGATGCCACACCTCATGCTACACCGGCAACCCTGGTTCGGTGATGAATTTGGGTCACCGGAGGCCTGCAGGGGAGGGAGAGGATGGAGCATCCAGAGGACAGCTCACTATCTCCCTGGGGAGGGATCCAGGGAAGCTCGGTGTCCTGACGATGGAGACTGGGGGTATTGCAGGTACACCAGCCAATGCAAGGGACGGAGTACGGCAGATTTATTTAGTTTTTGTTGACTGGGTAAGTGCACTAGACAAATCCTGCCTATTTTCAGGCACGGCCTGGGGGAGGGGGATACAGATGAATGCCAACTGACCTTGAACCAGATTAAGCTGTTGGTGGTATTTTTAGTGAATGAGGGAAATTTGGCCAGGACACCAGGGAAATCCCCCTACTCTTTTCGATAAGTGTCATGGGATCTTTAACATCCAACTGAACTACCACCAATCCAGGCAGACGGGACCTCGGTTTAACATCTCATCCGAAAGACGGCACATCAGAAGTGCCGCACCCCTCTCATGCTGCACTACAGTGTCAGTACTGGGATATTAACCCAAGTGCCAGATGTGGGAACTGAACCCACAGCCCTCTGATCTCCCAGCCTCAGAGGCGAGTGTGCTACCTACTGAGCCACTGACACTGACAGATGCCAGCAGGGCAGCCGTGCACAGGTGTCACTGCATGCTGCACTCCGAGGGGGAACCAGGAAAAAACAAGAAAAAACCCTGGTAGCTGGGTGAGGCGATGGCTTGTCTCCCAGGGCAGACACCCCACATGCTCAGTGCCACCTCTTACCCGTGGGGATCCTTGGCCCTCTCCTGTATTGGCTGGCAGTACAGGAGGGGATCCTGAAGCTTCGGTAGGAGGAGTGGTTCAGGCGAGCAGTTAGGGGAAGACGCTGAGCGAGCCAGCCTGAGAGATGCCCCGGACTATCAGGTGAAGAAACAAAGTGTTAAAAAAAAAAAAAGAACTGCAAAATGATTTGAGAAGTGTACAATAGGAACTAAAAAATGTGGCAGAAATCAATAAAATTGAGTCCTTCATTAAAGAACTTGAAACAGAGACTGTGATAATTCAAGAGAGTGGGGTACTGAACATAATACTAAAAGTAAAATAAAAATTATGGAAGGATGAGGAGGCAGAGCAAACAAATACAGGCAGGGTATTAAATAAGCTGAAAAAAATTGATTAGCAGTTTTACACGTGAAAGTGCTAATCAGCTGTAAAAACACATAGCACTTGGTACAGAATTGTTAGTAAAATTTAAAAATACATATCATTTTATTAATTTTGTCTACTGTGCCATAGACTCACTGGAAAAAAATAGTTAGCAGGCTGCTGCTACTCATTTTTGAAAATGGTTAGCATTACCATCTGTTTTGTGTAGCATTTTGCTATGCTATACCAGCTATTTAAAACCCTGTACAGGAGAAAAAAGTAGCAAACAAAGTAAACACCATAGAGTGACACTTGAAGAAGACTGGACGTTAGTGCAGAACACTAAGAGAAAATACACAAAAGGACATAGAGCTGAAATTGGTAATAATTCAGCCCAAACATTAACAAATAGATTTGAATGACTCTTCCCCCAAGGAAGATATTGCATCTGTAATAACACACCCCTCAATACCCCAGCGTGCAAGAAATATCAATACACAATTTGTGGTTATTGGGGATTCAGTCCTTGGGCATTGTGACAGTACAATCTGTAATCTAGATAAAGCACACGGAATGCTTTCCTGTTTCTCAGGAGTCAAAGTGAGTGATATAAAAATCAGAATTACTGACATTAAAAATGTGTGACGATGCCCCTATAGCTACATTCATGTGGGAACAAATGATGGATACCGTCACAAGAAAGATACAGTGGCATGAAAAAGTATTTGCCCTCTTCCTGATTTTCTCTATTATTGCATATTTGTCACACTGGATGTTTTCAGGTCTTTAGACAAAATGTAATATTAGATAAAGGGAACCTGAGTGAACAAATAACACTTTTTTTTTTTTTACTTATTTCATTTATTTAATGAAAAAAGTTAACCAACACCAACTGGCACTGTGTGATAAAATAATTGCCCCCTAGTTAAATCAACCCAATTAAAGGGATAATTAGAGTCAGCTGATTGAACACAGCCAGGCTTGATTACAGCCAGCCCTGCTCAATATAAACCTCACTTATTTTGACCCTTACCATCAGAGTCATGTTGCCAGCACAAAGATTCAACAAGCACATTATGCCACGATCAAAGGAAGTTCCTGAAAAGATCAGAAAAAAGTTGTTGCTATCTATCAGTCTGGAAAGGGTTACAAGCTATTTCTAAGGCTCTGGGACTCCATCGAACCACAGTGAGAGCCATAATCTCCAAATGGAGAACACTTGGAACAGTAGTGAATCTTCCCAGGAGTGGGTGGCCTGCCAAAATTACTCCAGGCAGAGCAGAAATCATCCAGGATGTCTCAAAGAATCCTAAAACAACATCCAAAGAACTGCAGGCTTCTCTTGCCTCAGCTAAGGTCAATGTTCATGACTCCACAATCAGAAAGAGACTGGGCAAAAATGGGCTTCATGGGAGAGTAGCAAGGTGGAAACCACTGCTAACCAAGAAGAACATAAATGCTCGTCTCTCATTTGCCAAGAAGCACCTGGATGATCCACAAGCCTTTTGGGAAAATGTTCTATGGACAGATGAGTCCAAAGTGGAACTTTTTGGATGGCATGGATCCCATTATGTCTGGCATAAAGCAAACACAGCATTCCACAGTAAGAACATCATACCAACAGTCAAACATGGTGGTGGTAGTGTGATGGTGTTGGGATGCTTTGCTGCCTCAGGACCTGGACGACTTGCCATAATTGAAGGAACCATGAATTCTGCTCTGTACCAGAAAATTCTTAAGGAGAATGTCCGGCCATCCGTCCGTCAGCTGAAGCGTAGTTGGATCATGCAGCAAGACAATGATCCAAAACACAAAAGCAAGTCCACATCAGAATGGCTGAAAAGAAGTAAAATTAAAGTTTTGGAGTGGCCTAGTCAAAGTCCAGACCTAAACTCAATAGAGATGCTGTGGCAGGACCTGAAACCAGCAGTTCATGCTCAAAAACCTACCAATGTTACTGAATTAAAGCAGTTCTGAGAGGAAGAGGGACTAAAATTCCTCCACAGCGATGTGAAAGACTGATATTGAATTATAGGAAGCGTTTGGTTGCAGTCATTGCAGCTAAAGGTGGCGTAACCAGTTATTAAGTGTAAGGGGGCAATTACTTTTCACACAGTGCCAGTTGGTGTTGGTTAACTGTTTTCATTAAATAAATGAAATAAGTAAAAAAAAAAAAAAAGTGTTATTTGTTCACTCAGGTTCCCTTTATCTAATATTACATTTTGTCTAAAGACCTGAAAACATCCAGTGTGACAAATATGCAATAATAGAGAAAATCAGGAAGGGGGCAAATACTTTTTCACGCCACTGTATCTGCATTGAAATAATGGACTTAGGGAAGCAAATTAAATGTTTTGGGGGTAGAGCTGTCATATCTGAACTTCTTCCTGTACCTTGGGAATATGATGTTACAGAGAATTAACATACAATTAAGTAATTGGTGTTTGAAGGAAGGACTGAAATTCATTCATGGGGGACGTTCAATAGAAAATGGCATCAATACAGTTGAGATGGTCATCACCTCAATATAATGGGAGCAGTTACACTCGGTACTCTCATTAAGGATAAAATGGAAGAGCTCCATTTAAACTAAAGAGATGGGGGGGCAAAGCTGTCTGGTACTGAACACAAAGAGAGAACTAAAAACCAAAATAATTTAGGTGAAACAACCAATGATTTCATCAAATACCTCTTATGCAACACAAGGAGCTTGAATAGTAACATGAGTGAGTTAGAAGCTTCAGTAGCATCACAAAAAATAAAATGGATGGACTCCTTTTCACCAAAACATTGTAGGTACTTGTTGAAATGTGGGAAAAAAATCTAGAGGTTATCAACTTTAGACTGGACAGGCAACAGCGCAGGGGAGGTGGTATAGCTGCATAGGTATCTGATGGCATTCCAGCAGCAGATATTTCAAATAAAATTAAGACAAAGACTCCGCTACTGAATCCATCTGGTTTAAAATTGGTAGTAACAACAGTGGATATAAAAGGTTGGGACTATGTTATAGGCCACCTAATACAGGGGATGACACAAACATAAACATTATCAATGAAATCAGGCTAGCCTGTGAAACAGGAGAGGTAATCCTCATGGTCAATTTTAATTTTGGAGATAGAAACTGGAAGACAAACACAGCCACAGCCGCAGCCAAACAAATGAATGATTTTCATATAAATAACCTTTGAAGGACTGGAACAGTCATCAAGTCATCAACAGTCTTCAAGTAATACTGGTCTTACTGTATTTGTTGATAATAATGAAACTGAAAATTGTACTATACTGAGTAATTTTTGTGATCTTTTAATATGGTGTTTTATTTCATTCTATGAGATTTTTTATTTTCAGTATTTTGTAATGGCTATTGCTGAGCAATAAAAAATTACGTACTTGTAAAGCTAGGCAAAAATAATGTAATAAAGGAATGAAGACGTGTGTTGAACAAAATCTAGTCCAATATGTCACGGAACCAGGGCTAGAAAAATTTTTTTGTGAATGGCTGTCCAAGGGACAGGTGCAATATTCATGTTGACTGTCCCACAGAATTTGTAGCTGTCCTTTTGAATTTTGTTTACTAAGCTTACATTTCTGTTTCCAAATATGAGCTAATAATAACTAGCGTGCCCCCTGGCTGGTGCAGTGCCCTGAAAAGGGCTTAATAACGGATGATGCCCTAAAAAGGGCTAGAAACATAGAATTTGACGGCAGATAAGGACCACTTGGCCGACCTAGTCTGCCCATTTCCCCTACCTAATTGATAAGCTGCAGATCCTAGTTAACCAACAGCCTACTTCCTCCTACCCCCCACTTGAATTGCTTTATGTCTGTCCCATGCATTCTTGAATTCCTCCACTGTTTCTTAACTCCACGACCACCTCAGGAAGGCCGTTCCATGCACCCATAACCCTCTCCATGAAAAAATACTTCCTCACATTACCTCTGAGCCACCCCCCCTCCTATCTTCAAATTGTGCCCCCTTGTTCTTGCACATCTCTTTTTCTGAAAGATGCTACCCTCTTGGACTTTGATTCCCTTAAGATACTTGAAAGTTTCTATCATACCTCCTCTCTCCCTCCTTTCCTCGAGGGTATACATATTAAGCTCCTTTAATCTCTCTTCGTATGTCTTCTGGTGCAGACCCTGCGCCATTTTAGTTGCCCTCCTCTGGACAGCCTCCATCCTGCCTGTGTCCTTGCGGAGATGAAGTCTCCAGAACTGCACGCAATACTCCAGATGGGGTCTCATCAACTGTTTGTACAGAGCGATAACAACTTCCTGTTTTCTACTGGTGATGTCTCTCCCTATGCATCCTAGTATCCCGCCAGCCTTCCTTACTGCCTTCTCACTTTGCTTGCCCACCTTTAGGTCATCTGATATGACTACCCCCGGTCCTTTCCATTTTTGTTCTTAGTATCTTATTAGCTAAATATTACCTGCTGGTTGGTATATGGCCCTAAAAATGACCTCACATGTGTGCCTCCAGTGCACTGCCCTGATAAGGGGTTTTTAATTTACTTCCTCTTCCTGCTCAGTAGTAGCTCTGACAAAGGCCCTCAACTCTCTGGCCTGATGAGCCAATAAGTGTCTCTTGTTCCTGTGTATAGCCAGACACTACGTCTCCCCCCCCTACTTAGTAACTCTCAGAAGGGCTTTTAAGCAGCCTCCCCATCTCTTGTCTCCAGAGCCCTTCCTGCCCTGACAGGGGGTTTTAAGTGGTTGTCTCAACCCTTTACGTTTCTCTCCTCATCTCCAAATACTGTACTGGGTCTCCCGCTCTGTCTGCCCTGAAAAGGGCTTTCAAATATGGTTTTCTAGCCCTTACAATGGCTTTTAATCAGCTTTACCTGGCCACTCTTAGTTAACAGACAGCTCTGAAAAGGGTTTTCAATTTGCATCCCCAAAACTCTGCTGCCTGTGAACAAGAGCTAGTCTACGGCTGCTACTGCAAGTACAGCACACAGAGAAATGTGTGCAGAAAGCAAAAAAGAAGACGGGTAATTGCACATGCATGATGACAAGGAACACAAGCGCAGTCTATTCCTTCCGCGGCTTGGTTTTCATTTCTGATGCTTGATGAAACTGCTGACTGCACAGAAGAGCCCCTCCTGGGACACCGGGTTGACTGGACATCTTACAACATGTGACACCATAAAGTTAGGGTATCTGTAGCCGAAACTTACAGGTAGCAGCAACTCCAGGAATGTGGTGCTAATGCTTTTTCACTTGGTGCCTGTCCCAGGGATGGGCAGAGAAATTAAACCAACTGTCCCTGGGGAAAATTGGGTGTCTGGGACAGGCAGATGGGTGGTTATTTCGACCCCTGCATGGAACCAAGATGTGACAAAATTCTGGATACCATATTAGGAACTCAAACTGTAATCATTACTGAGTGTGAATGTAGGTCCCCCCAACACTTGGATCAAGTGACCATGCCACTCTTTATTCTACTCTCACCCTAAAGACTGCATCACTGATGGGTTGCACTGAGATTTATTTATATAAATCTGCAGAGATCACCAATATAAATAATGACAGACAGTACTGATTGGGAATTAGAACTAAAGGGAAAACCTGTCGAGGAATGTTGGTGTTTCATCAAAAACACCACTATTTCTATCTGTAATAATTATATTAAAAAGATTAAAAACAGAGTAACAAAGATCATGTCCCACAGAAGTATAATAAAAAAAATTAAATAATAAAACATAAGAATACTCTCTACAGGAGATTCAAGAAAGCAAACATCGAAGCCTCATGGAAACAGTTTACAAACAGTCAGAAAAAATGTATAAACTCCATTAAAAGGGCTAAACAAGATATGGAACTAAAACTAGCTCAAGTGACTACAAAACAGCAAAATATTCTATAGTTACATAAACTCCTTTAAAAAATCTGACAATAAGTTAACAAGATCAACGGATGGACGTAACACCATTAATAATCCTAGTCTCCTCCTTCTGACACATTATTTGATTTGCTGACCTACCTAACTGCTCGTTATTGATGATTTGCTGTAGTTACTGGATGTAGGATTTTGATCCTATTCTTACTCCACAGCACTTGACCCTGTTAAAACTTGCAGTTACTGTTCTCTTCCTCTGTTTGTATTTGCTTGACTTTGTGATCACTGCTGTGTCTTTTCTCTCCTTCTCTCCCTCTGTTCGTATTGTAACCCCACATCCCTGGGTCGTACATGGAAATGGGCCCCGTCTCAGTGTGCCTTTCCCAGCTACCAAAGTTTAAATAAATAAATAAATAATCCTCAAAAGATAGCAAGTATTTTAATGATTACTTTTGTTCGGTATTTATAAATATTTTGCCCCCACCCCATGCTACTTCAAATTTTAAACAATGTATTATTACAGAAGAACTATTGGCTACTAAAATCGATAATCTTAAAACTCATAGTGCACCAGGACCAGACAATATCTCACCCCAGATGCATAAATTAATAAAACCCAGTTTTAAAAGGCCACTGAGACTTTTATATGAAAAATATGTTACAGAAGGTGTGGTGCCATTGGATTGGAAGACAACACACGTAGTTAGTCCCCTTTCATAAAAGGGCAATAGACAGGAGGCACAGAATTATAGACCAATTTGCCTCACTTCAGTTGCTGGGAAAATTCTACAATCTATACTGAGGGATAACATACTTAAGCAATAAGCCATGAGGGGGTGTGGGTTATCGGGGGATTTACCACAGCTGGCGTGGTTTGCTGAGTGGGTAAATCCTCGTAACTCACCCCCGAGTGGCTTACTGCGATTATACAATGTGTATTTTTGGTAACTGAGTAAAAAATGTAAAGAAAAACAGTGTCTTATGCTAGTTGAAATGATATTTTATGAAATTTACTGTTGCGCCCCATAAAATAGTTCCCTGTTGGTAGGTTGAATATTGAGTAGATGCTTGCCCCCCACCACCACTGATACAATTGTTTATTGTGAAAAATGTTACAAGCAGGCTGAGGGTATTAAGAAAAATTATATAGGGTTTCTGGGACCATTTATGACTGATGCAGTTGCCGGTAGCGTCGCGGGAAGGGAGAGAAGACAAAGCAGCGGTGTTCCATTATGAGAGAAGCTGGATGATCGTAGCGTGTGGGTGTCAGTGAGCAAGGTGTGCTCAGTGACAGCTTTGAATAAGTTATGAGGGACAGTTAGCGAAATCTGAGACATAGAGGTAGATGGTGTTTTTTTTTTCCTTACTCAGACAGTGTTTTTCTGAGAGCTGGTAATAACTGTTAGCCAACAGAGTATGTGTACCAAGCACGAACAGAAGACCGTGTGTCAGTTTGTTTCCGAGTTCAAGTTTGTCATCTTCTGGGTATAACTTTGGAGGGACAAATGCAATTACGGTGGTGTTCGGAGGGATTTGTTTACAAGTGTTGTTTTTTTATTCAAAATTTAATGATTACTGAGGAAGAGAGACACAGTGATTGGGCCAGGAGCCATAAGCCAGATTGGGACTGAGTGGAGCCGGAGAGGAAGTGGGAGTCGACTGAAGTGAGGTTGATGCAGCGGTACAGGATTGTGTGCAGATGTAGCTGTCTGGCACCTTTTGTGTGGGTATATCGTAGGATTTACCACGGCAGAAAGGTGCCAGCCAGCCAATGACAGCAGAGGATTTAAGCTGTTTTGAATGTCCATGGTATAATATCTCATATTGCACAGCCCTGAAAAGGCTTAAAATTCTCCTAAAGAAGGCCTGCAGGTTGATTTTAGGGGCAGATTATCTGACACATGCCTGTAATCTATACTATGAGACAAGATGGCTCTCACTACAACTAAGGGTAAGATACCTGGCCTGCCTGCTCAATAAAAAGGCCCTGCTTGGATACACCCCCGATTTCATAGCAGGCATTTTCCAACATGCCCAAACCTCTGAAATGATGAGAAGCATAGCTAAGGGTGTACTCCATGTCCCGTTTAAGTGCACCACTTTTGCCCAGCGAGCCGTAGCCTACCGAGGACCTCAGTGGGTTAAATGACCTCCTGGCCTCCTTCACAGAATGTGGAAAGATTAGCCCCTTCAAAAGAGAGCTCCGCCTTCTTCTAACTCAAGCAAATCGCTGTGACTGCCCCACTTAGTCACACACTGGCCCATGCCCAACCACTAGCTGACTCACTCCTGTCCAATCATCATATCCCCATCACCCCCACCCCATCCCTAAACTCCTCTCTTTCATCCTGACAAAGCCTACTCAGGCTGACACTACCCCATTGTCTTGCACTTAAGTAACTCAAGTGTTTTCATAACATAATAACTTTGTATTCCACCTCAAAACTACTCTGTACTACACATATTGCTGATATTGTCACCACCTCACACTTCTGAAACTGTCAATGTAATGTATTCCTGAGTATTTACTGTAGTGTCTTGTAAACTTGCCTGCACCTTATGTCTTGTACTGTGTTTTAACTGACTTGGAACCCTTGTAAAAGCGCTCCACGGCTCAAAGGTATTGATCTGAAATAAATAAAGAAATCTATAATCAAATTGACACAGAACAACACGGTTTTACATCTGGTTGCTCATGTATAACCATTATGTTTCCATGAACAGGTTAGCAGTGTACAGTCAAGGCCAAAAATATTGGCGCCCTTGCAGTTTTTTCTAATAATGCACCATTCCTTATAGAAAACTGTTGAAATTAAAAAATATTTTGGTATCCACATATGTATTTCTTTGGTTTGCAGTGGAATAAAACACAAAAAGCAGAAAAAATTACTAAGTCTTAGCATATTCCACACAGAAATCCTTAAATGGCCCGGACAAAATTATTGGCACCTTTTAGAAGTTAAAGAATAATTAGATTTCAAGCAGGTGATTCTCCTTCACTTTGAACTGAACTCACCTGTGGTGAGTTGCAGGTGCCTGCAATATAAAAATCACTCATTCAACCAGTTTGAATAGAGAAAGGACTCATTCTCCTGTTTTGTGTCACTGTGTGTACCATGAATGAGCATGGAGAAAAGAAAGACAGCCAGAGAATTGTCTGAGGAGGTCAGACAGAAGATTGTAGCCAAGCATGGTCAATCTCAAGGCTACAAATCAATCTCCAGAGACCTTGATGTTCCTGTTTCCACCGTACATAATGCTATCAGGATGTTTAAGGCCCATGGCACTGTAGCCAACCTCCCTGGACGTGGCCGCAAGAGAAAACTTGATTGAAGATTGCAGCGCAGGATTGTTTGAATGGTGGAGAAAGCACTGATCAACTGCCAAACAGATTCAAGCTGACCTTCAGACACAAGGTATGACAGTTTCAACTCGCACCATCCGTCACCAACTCAATGAAAGGGGGTTATATGGTAGGAGGCCCAGGAGGACCCCTGCTGAGAGAGAGAGACATAAGAAAGCCCGACTGGGGTTTGCCAAAACACACCTGAACAAGCCAAAATCCTTCTGGGAGAATGTCCTGTGGACAGATGAGACCAAATTAGAGCTTTTTGATAAAGCACATCATCTCTGTGTTTACAGAAAACAAAATGAAGCCTTCAAAGAAAAGAACACCTTCCTACAGTCAAACATGGAGGAGGTTCAGTGATGTTTTGGGTGGCTGTGCTGCCTCTGGCACTGGGTGCCTTGAACGTGTGCATGGCATCATGAAATCTGGAGATTACCAGGCCATTTTGGAGCTTAATGTTGAACCCAGTGTCAGAAAGCTGGGTCTCCGTCGAAGGTCATGGGTCTTCCAGCAGGACAATGACCCCAAACACACTTCAAAAAGCACCTAGGAATGGTTCAAGACAAGACGCTGGACTGTTCTGAAGTGGCCAGCAATGAGTCCAGATCTAAATCCCATTGAAAACCTGTGGAAAGATCTGAAAACAGCGTTGGGAGAAGGCACCTTCAAATCTGGGAGAACTGGAGCAGTTTGCACAAGAAGAGTGGGCCAAACTGCCAGTAGAGAGGTGCAGGAAGCTCATCCATTCCTATAGGAAGCAGTAGATTGCAGTTATTTTGACCAAAGGCTGTGCTACCAAATATTAAGTCTAGGGTGTCAATAATTTTGTCAATGCCATTTCTTTTCATTTTCTGATTTAAAAGGATATATTAAATTCTGAATCAAAAACAAAGGTTCTGTAATATTAACAGAGAAATAAAGAATTGTGGAGACCAAATACTGTACTGTTGTTAATTTCAACTTATGTTTAGAGGAAATTGTGAGTTATTTGAAGAAGTGAAAGGGCGCCAATATTTTTGGCCATGACTGTACTTGATAACGGATCATCAGTAGATGTAATACATATATATAGATTTCTGTAAAGCATTTGATACAGTCCCACATTCGGCAAATTTTGGAAAAAAATGTCCAACCTAAATATATCTAATAATATCCAGCAATGGATTACAGGTTGGTTAACAGGACGTACCCAGACGGTATCTGTGAATGGGTATCTATCGGATGAGGGGGAAGGGACAAGCAGGGGTCTGTTCTTGGGCCATTAATATTCCAGATTTTTATAGCAGATATGAATAAAGAGGTAGTCAGTTGGTCAAGAAAATACGCAGATGACTCTAAACTTGGAGGTCCATGTAATACCTTGGAAGATATTGAGAGACTTCAGTTAGATATGGACTCAATTACAAGATGGGCACACAAGTAGGGTATGAAGTTTTATCTCGAAAAATGTAGAGTATTGCCTCTAGGTAAGACCCGCATTATGCACAGGTACTCAGTGTAACAACATAGTGCAAACAACTGCAAATGAGAGAAACTTAGGAATTATTGTAAAAACTTTGAACAGAACAAACCATGTGCTGCAGCAATATCAAAAGCAAACAGGGTCCTAGGGTCAATAAGAAGAAACATAAGCAGCTGTAGAAAGGAAGTATTAATGCCTTTGTACAGATCCTATGTCAGACCCCATTTGGATTATGGAAGCCAACTGTGGTTCCCATATAAATGTTCTACCATAAATGGAGTGGAGTGGGTCTAGCGAAGAGCCACCAAAATGATAAATAACCTAAAGAGCAGTAAATATGATATATTAAATTTAAAGTCACAAATTTGGAATTACATAGAAAAAGAGATTTGCTACTAGTGCAAAAATGGTTCAGTTCCCCAATGTTAGTTTCTTTAGATTTGCAAACATTGTTCCAGTCCCTGATGTTAGTGTTGGTCTTGCCACCCAACCGCCTTCTGTGATTCAGACAGAGAGTTGGGGATGCAGTGACTGGCAGGCACGTAATGTTTCCACCTAGCAATTGGGTGTGTAGTGTGTCAGCCCCACGTGTTTGTTGCAGATATGTCCCCTGGCTTGCATCACAACAGCAAAGGAGAATATGGGTTTTGATATGTGGCTCATCACTGTACTGCTTCTCCGTTTCCCTGATGCTACTGTGTGGCTTCCCACCCACCCGCCCCATGGATCTTGGGTACCCGAGCTATACGCTGCATCCCACACTGTCTGCCGAAACACAGCAGACTGGTAGAGAGATGCCGCTGAGTACAGAAAGAGTGTGAGAGAGAGAGTCTGTGCTGTGCAGTTTGTGTTGTCCTGCCACCTGCTGAAGAAAGCATGCGAGAGAAAGTCACCGAGACAGATGTGGTAGCAGTCCCTCCAACCCCCCGCAGGAGAGAGAGAGAGAAACAGGCAGGACATGAGACCCTGCAATGTAAGTGACAATGGTGCATGGAATGTGTGAACTCACTCTCTCTCTCTGTATGTCAGCATGTAAAAGTGGGATGCAACATCACGATGCAGTTTTGTCTTTCTCTCTCTCTGTCTGTGTCAGGGGGAAGTGTAGTCTGTATTGAGATACACCTAGCAGTGTCCCATGCTGTGGTGAGAGGGAGATGAGTTGTACACATGCAGGTAAAACTTGTGGCGGGACTCTCAGCGTCGCCCGCTGGATAGAGCAAGAGAGGAGAGGGAGCAAATGAGCCAGTGGCAGATCGGGCACTACAGAGAGAGACAGAAAGGGAGCAGTGTTGCAGTAGCTGTGTGTGTGATTTCCCCGAGCTGATTAGTGTCCCTGAAGCAGTTGTACCCCTGTGGTCGGTTATATAGCTGGTGTGTTTTCAGGCATCATCACTTGCACAGTCACAGCTGCACCCAACAGAGTGTACACCTCCTTGGATGCCTATCATAGACCACAAGTTTGTATGGCAATCACCTGGTAGTCACTTCCCGTGGTGAGTACTTTCTTCAGTATCGGAGAGAGCGGCAGCAGCAACACAGCAAAAGGCAGCAGAATGCAAACTGTGTGTGTGTGTGTGTGTGTGTGTGTGAGTGTCTCTCTCTCTCTCTCTTTCTTGCAATCTCCTGTCTATCTGCGTGTGCCTGTGTCCCTCCGTCTCTGTCTTGCAATCTCCTCTGTATCTCTGTCTGCCTGTGTCTGTGTTTCTGTGCTATAAAGCCTACAGTTTCCCCGTGAACTCGGTGCATGTGTGTCTGTTTGGAGGGGGGCTCAAAGCAACGTTGTAGCCAAGGTAGCAGAGTATATTGTTCAGAAGAAATTTCCTAAATCATGTAAATAATGTATCTGTGACATTTCTATGTGCATAATAGCAGTACAGTATGCATTATTTGTTAGGTACTATTTTGCAAGGTGGCAGGATAAAGTACTTTTTTTTTCCCTATGTAAAAAACAAAAAATCAAAACCCTTCTGGATATTTTCTTGTTGTTTACACACAACCCATGTTATAAGTGCAATAACTTACTCCAGAGTGTGTGGTTACTGGGGATTAATCAACACCCTGGGTGCTATGAGGGCACTCTGCCTGCAGCCTGATGCCTCACAACGCACCTGGGGTGTTGATTAATTCTCAACAACCACACACCCTTTTGTGAGTTATTGCTTACATACAGGAGCTATCTATGGGAATATACCTTTTTAGCTCCTTACTACATTACTGAACGTTTGGGAAAAAGCAGTACAGATACAGCAATATTACAGTACTTTGATATTACTCCTGCATATATACATATATAGTGCATGCTTATCTACATTTGTGCGGTATACATTAGCTTAAGAGCGTATGCCGACCCATTTGTCACTGCCGTAAATGATCCCTAGTTTTCCTAAGTAGAATAATTACTGTTTCCTGATCTGAAGTAGTGTATCTAGAACTGTTTTTGGACCACAGCAATAAAAACTATGAACAAAACAACCAAACTTATGCACTACACTGACGTTACATAGATACATAGACAGTGTTGGCAGATAAGGGCCTATGGCCCACCCAGTCTGCCCATTTAAGTTTGTAAGTTCAGTTTATGTTTTCCAGGAAGTCTGTTGCCCCTTACCCCTGACCTCCAGAATTCCTTTATGTCTATCCCATGCGTTCTTAAATCCCGTGATTGTTTCAGCCCCCACCACTTCCTCTGGCAGGGTGTTCCACTTGTCCACCACCCGTTCTGTGAAGAAATTCTTCCTCACGTTTCCTCTGAATCGTCCTCCCTCCAACTTCATCCCATGCCCTCTAGTCCTGGAACATCTTTTTCGCTTAAAAATAGTGCATTCCTGCACCCTGTTCCTCCCTGTAAGATACTTGTATGTCTCTATCATATCCACTCTCTCCCTTCTCTCCTCCAGGGAGTACATGTTCAGTGCCTTCAACCTGTCCTCATAGGACTTGTGATGCAATCCATGCACCATCTTTGTTGCCCTCCTCTGAACCTTCTCTACCCTGTCTATGTCCTTACGTAGGTAAGGTCTCCAGAACTGCACAGTGTACTCCAGGTGCGGCTTCACTAGTGTCTTGTATAGTGGAATTATGACCTCCCTTTTCCTGCTGGTGATGCCCCTGCCTATGCATCCCAGCATCCTATTTGCTTTACCTGCTTACGTTGTGTCTTTATTTTGTACAAAGCAAGCTAAATTCATTCTGTGTATGGGAAAACTTCAATAATACAAGGGGGAGTCACCTGTGCCATTTACTCTTCCTCTGACTGAACATGCACTGCTCAGTGTTAGTTTCAACTTCATTTTCATTTTGACTGACTACAAAATGCAAGTGCTGCATTTCACACAATGGTAACATTTAGAAATTACCACTGTTTGAGATATGCAACATCTAATGTCCATACATTCTTAAAACTACACTGCTAATTATTTAATCCTACAGATTAAAAAAATGAAGACCACCAATGACTGCTTCCTGTATATATTGGCAGCTATTCATAATACTGACACAGCCCACCCACGTACATTTTGAGTATTTAATGAGCCAAGGATTTTAAACGCCAAAGCATACTTTGGTCTCGATGAATAGATTGAGCTACTTGATTTAAACCAAGCCTGAAAATGGAAAATGGTCCGGGCAATGACCAGCACAGTGGCTCAAACACTAGGCTTTAACTTGAAGCCTATGGGAAAGCGGAGGATGCTGTTTGAGCCTCTATGGCACTGACTGGGTCAAGATCTCTGAATAAATGAGCTGGCCTGTAGTGTTGGTGCTAGCATCTCACAGTACCAAACGGGACATGTATGTTCACATCCCTGACTCTGGATTCCCACAGGGGGCCAGTGGAAGTCTCATCCAAGTGGCTGTGTGCCTTCTCCAGGGCAGGAAGTGAGGCCATGTGCTAGCAAGCAACTGCACCATGGCAGTAGAGGGCAACAGCTTGGCAGCTGAGCAGTAGCACTGAAATAGATGGTTGGGACATTTGATGCTCAACCAGGCTCCTAACTGCTGACATCCTATGTGTGAGATCCAAAACCAAGCAGAACAATAATCCCAGCTGTGCATGAAGTCCCCAGTCGATCATGACGTCCATTCCCCAGCTTTGGTGGGTATTGTTCCAACTGGTAGTGGCAGCATGATTGGACCTTGCCACAAAAGGGAAGATGCAAACAACTTGTGGCAAAAGATGAGGACAATCTAGAATTGTGGCTGGATGGGGAGTATAACTAGGAAACAAAAATACATTTAAATACAGTAGCAGTGGGGTTCTTGGTATGTCAAGATACAGTAATTTTTTTCTCTGGACTGGTTACCTCCAGATATAAACAAAAACTGAAAAGAGTTTGGGGGCTTCAAGGTTACTTTATGCTACGAGCCAGCAGGGCTTACCAACTGCAGGAGAGTCTGAAGTGGAACTGTAGCCTACCACAATCCTGGATGAGCACTAAAGACAGCAACTACAGCCAACTGCTAAGGAAAATTACATCTGGCTAATAAAAAAAATATAACATGGCTAATGTAAACCACTGCATTTTCTGTATTTTTTTTGTATCACAAATACTGCTGTGTGCAGTATGTGACTAAATCTTTTTCCACCCTAATGCTCACCCAGAAATTACTAATAAGTGTTGTTATGGGTGTTCACAAGATAGAAAAAATAGCAGGAGACTATAAAATAGGGAAAATTAAATACAGGGAAAACAGGTTACGACAGCAGACTGAAAATTCATAGCCAATTACAGCTTGATGGTGCAAGTGGAGCACTTCGCACTCCCTTGCTGAAAACCTGGGCTTAAACTGCTATGCCCTACCCATAGTGGAGCTCTGGACACACAGCGCAGGCTCTCAGAAGAAAAAAATACACACCGTAATAACACTGTTTCCTCTTAAGCGATCACTCACTATGTTTTACACTTTGTACAGTCATCTCAGCTGAGAGTGACACACCAAAGAAAGAACCTATGCAAATTTTAAGGATTTGGAATGTAGGTTCAAACTCAGCATCCACACTACACTCTGGCCATTGCTCAGGTCTGTTTCCAAGCCAGAGTGGAGCAGCAGTTACCGAAACTAGCTAAAAAGGCTAACAGAAAATGTTTAGAAAAAATGTGTATAGAATTTTTAAAAGCACCAAACGAATTGAAGCAGACTTGTGAAATGTTATCATATGAACAATAACAACATGCTCACAACTGTAGGAGCTGCAATAGTAACGCTCAAGCAACCTCAATGAAAAAGGAACTGATTCTTGTGTGAACTTATTTCAGGTTCTGGAAGCAGAGGCACGGTTGGGAGTGAGTGATCCCTTAAGAAGAAACTACATCTACACTGAATAATTTTTCCTTCTTACCCCCGTAGTCACTCACTTAGGCCCTGTACACACTAGGCTTCTTAAACCATTTTAAGCAAGTTAAAACGGTTTAAGAAATGCTAACATGGTTTGCGTCCATATTACAGTGTGATTTAAACCTTTTTTAAAAACTGCTAAAACCCTGCTAGGTACCTAGTCTTTAGCCCAGTTTTAAAAATGATTTAAGTTAAACACAGTTACATTTACCAGCGTGTACAGGCTACCGTGTTATCTGGACTGTGTTACAATGCATCTGTGGGCAATAACAGGAATGCTGATACACTGCCCATGAATACAGCACGGCTGAAGGCTGCACTGATTAATGTGGCCAGGGAGCATGTTATAACCTGGTTTTAAAACTATGTTTAAAACCTGTTATACTGTAATGTGGCTGTGGTAGCACGGTGAGTATAATTTATTTATTTCAATTTTGGTAACTGGGCAGACCCACTGAGCACCGAAGGTCCCTTTTTCAGGGGTGACCCAGAATTAGTTACACAGAATAAATATTTAGCAGAAACACTACAATGAAGTTACAAAGAAACACAACCCGGTTTAGAAAACTATTTTGAAAACAACAGTGTAGTGTGTACAGGGCCTTAATGTTTATACTTTATGCAGACTCAGCAGCAGTACCTTGGGAGGCTGGGTCCCGAACCTAATTAGGAAAAAGGTTCTGCAAGACTGCAGTTCTAAAACTGGCATCCCTTCTGGACTGTATGTACAAATAGTGGTGTTTTGTGAAGGTGTGCACTGTTTTCTAGGTAGCTGCTTTGCAAATGTCTAACAATGGGGTGCCTGTTTGGGATGCCACACAGGCAGAGGTACCTACACAGAAACATAGAATACAGAAACATAGAATCTGACGGCAGATAAGGACCGCTTGGCCCACCAAGTCTGCCCATTTCCCTACCTAATGGATAAGCTGCAGATCCTAGTTAACCAACAGCCTACTTCCTCCTAGCCCCAACCCCTAGAATTGCCTTATGTCTGTCCCAAGCATTCTTGAATTCCCCCACTGTTTTTGACTCCACAATCTCCTCAGGAAGGCCATTCCATGCATCCACAACCATCTCTGTGAAAAAATGCTTCCTCACATTACCTCTGAGTCGTCCCCCTTCTATCTTCAAATTGTGCCCCCTTGTTCTTGCACACCTCTTTTTCTGAAAGATACTACCCTCTTGGACTTTGTTGATTCCCTTTAGGTACTTGAAAGTTTCTATCATGTCCCCCCCGTCCCTCCTTTCCGCGAGGGTATACATATTAAACTCCTTAAGTCTCTCTTCATATGTCTTCTGGTGCAGACCCTGCACCATTTTAGTTGCCCTCCTCTGGACTACCTCCATCCTTGCAGAGACTGGGTCTCCAGAATTGCACGCAGTATTCCAGATGGGGTCTTACCAGTTGTCTGTACAGAGGGATAACAACTTCCTGTAATTTTATGTTACTTACTGCACAGTTCCCAGACTGAAATATCTTGCTAGTGCCCTGACTCTGCCCTCAATCCTGGTGCAGTGTGCCATGTTTTCTGCTTGACCTTTGTGCACCGGATCTGCACTGGGTGCATGAATGAGCTGTGCGGAGCTCGTGCGCTTCTGTGAGTTTCAGCGCATGCGTACACATCCCTTCATGCTTCCGCCAGCACTTGCTTTTTATTTTGACAGGAGCCTGCAATTGTATTAAGACATCGCAGACCTGATCACTGCTTAGACTTCATTCATGGACTCCCCTGGACTGTCTCCATGCATGTTAACTGCAGTCCCGGTTGGCAGGTGGGTTGTTTGCTTCGTGGGACTTTTCGTGGGAATTAACGGACATACACGGGACTGGGATCGAACCTGTGGTGAGCGGTGGGTCCATGAGGTGCCTGCATTCGGATCCCTTGCAGTTCCTGTGTGCCCTCTGTGCTGCTCGTTTTATTTTCATGAAACCTGGAGTATCTGTATTAAACCTTATCGGAGCTCCGATGGTTTACTCATTACAACAGTATTCTGGCAGTGTTTGTTCAAACAACATTTCTGTAACTATCTTTCCAAAAGTAAATGCTTCTTTTTGTAATTTTGTAACCTTTTCCACAAAAAAACAAACCAAAACACTGATGGAATACTGTTGTAATGCATAAACCACTGCAGCCCCCAGTAAGATATTCCAGATTTCATGAAAATAAAGCAAGCAGTATGGAGGACACACAGGAACTGCAAGGGGTCCAAATACAGGTACCTACCTAATGGACCCACCACTCACCACAGGTTAAATCCCAATAGTGTATCTACCTTCGGCACCTGTGAGATCAGCGGCTGCTTGTTCGTAGTCATGTCAGGTGGGCACTGTCAGCCAAGGTCGGGTAGGCAATCCTGCATGAAAGACGTCTGATGGCACATGTCGGGCAAACAGCGGCTTACAGGGTTGTTTTCTTGTCTGGTGCTCTGGGACTCCCATCGCCTGCTCTGGGACTCCATTCACCTGTAGCAGGCAGAGCACCAGTAGGACATACTCTGGACACGGACCTGAAGGGGGAACAGAAAAGTATAGGTCCGAGGGGCAATGATGCTAAAACATGCATGGACCGAGCTGCCAGATGAACACACAGCGATTTGGCACAAGTGATGAAACAAGTCGGTACCATTGGCGGCACACAAATGCAGACCACAACAAGGGAAATAGTGACACAGAAATCTGACTGTTCCTGTGATATAGGGACACTAACTAGGGATAACTGCCTGATGGAACTGGAAAGTTACGGCAGAAGAGACGCGATCAGGGGAAACATGGAGCAGCTGCACAAGCCTATTTAAATACCAAAGCAGTGGGTCACAGATACTTGCAGTCTTCAGAGCATGTGCAAATCAGTGCTTCATGGACTGCGCGGCAGCAGTTCAATGTGTGCTCTTAGTGTTTGCTTTTTTGGCACGGCACTTCCAGCTGATACGCGCGGCATGGAGAGCAGCACTGGGGGAGGACACAGGGATACAAACACCAATTAAAACAAAATGCCAAAATGGAAAAAAAAAAAAACAATGAACACATGGGACTAATATTGGACAAGGTAACCATCCTTTGACACAGTTTACAGGTGTTCTCCTTTGTTTTCCAATGTGCTTTTTACCAAGTGAACTAAGCACCTTGTCTCTTGCTCTGTTTTCCCTGAGACTGGCCAGTCATCCAGCTTTGGCAAAACCACCACACCTTGATTTCTCAGATGTACTGCCACCACAGCCAAGCACTTTGTAAAACCCTTGGAGCTGAGCTGAGACTAAATGAGAGAGCTGTGAACTAGTAATGGCAGGCCCCCAGCTTGAACTGGAGGTATCTTTTGTGAGACTGACTGAGAGATAAAAATGGGCATTTTCAGATCCAGGGATCCCAGCAAATGACCTTTCTGCAAAGATGGTATCACTACCTTTAGGGTGACCATCCTGAATTTTTCTTTTTTCAAACTCCCCAATTTTCAGAATAGGACTCTGTCCGACTGGAAGGCAGGGACTTTTTCTATGGCTTGTGATATTAACTTTTTTTTTTTTAACTTCCAGTTCCAGCAAAACTTTTTTTTTCCCTGTGGGAAAGTGACCTGGGAAACTTCTGTGTTTCAACTGGAAAGTATCTGAACTGCTGACACCACCCCCAGCTCACTACTTCCAGTACCCACTTGTCTGTGGTAATATTACCCATTCCCAGAAGTAGTGTACCAGTCTTCCTCCCACTGCAATGGTTGGGCGACCTGGGCAAAACTGTCAGGGTTTTGCTTTCTGGCTGGGGTTTAGAAGCTGGAGTCGTAGCATTATGCCTGGAAGCCCTTTTCCCTCTCCCCCTATAGTAAACTCTTTGTGATTGATACTCACAGTGGGCATAAGTGACATATGCTCTTGGAAAGTATCCCCTGCCTCTGCCTCCTTTTCCATAGTACCTGTAGGAGGTACAGGCCTTTTCCTTCTCTTTGTTACTTTTGAAAGTGGCTTTGTATTCACCTTTTTTTTGTGTTTTTTGTTTATAAAGGCTTCTGTTTCGACATCAAATAATAAATTTCCCTCACTGGAGAAATACACAGCCTTGCACTGAGCATCCTAAGGATGGTAGTCCTCAGCCAGGAAAACCTTCTTGAGGACACTACATGAGCCAAACCTCTAGCAACAGAGTCATTAGTGTCCACTGCAGTGTGGAAATGATATTTTGTGGCATTCAGGGCTGATTTTGCTGTAGCAGTCAGGTCCTATGCCAATTCACCATCCATTTTCTGCCAGTGCCAGTACTGTGTTCCGAAGTGCTTTCTGGTACTGTGCTATCTATGCTGAGTATGCTGCCTGCCTGATAAGCATGGAAGCTGCAACATAAACCTTTCTGGCTGCAGTGTCCTATTTTTTAGGAGTCCTTTTCAGGGGGCTGCACTGATAAGAGTAACTTTTCCCTCTCACAAGCAGCATCCTGGACTACTCCATGATGACTAGGATGGACATGCAGGCATTCCACTCCCTGCTTGTCCACCTGATATTTTCTTTCAATCTTCTTATCTATGGCTGCAGCTGAGGTGGGTGCAGCCATGATTTTTGATATAGCCTTAAGAGGTTTATGTATGGGAAGCAGCACTCTTCTTGGTGGGGCTACTCGTAATGTGCCCACAAAATCAGCTTCCTCTTCATCCTTCACTGTCTCTAGTTGGGGGGATGTTGAGGGTACTGACCAATTGTCTGACAAATGAGGAAAAGGATGGGTAGTACTCACTATACCTTGGAGGAGGTTCAAAATGTTGCTCAGGTGCACCCTCTAGTTCCATGGGTTCACCATCCTCCATTTGTACATAATATTCTTCTTCTGTAAGTAAACAGATCTGAGCTTGAGCCAGGGGAGTGGGAGGCATCTTATGAAAAATGGTGTGGATGACCTGGAAAAATTGCTGCATTTTTTGATACATCCTCTGATGGGGGCATATTATCTGTGCCATCTGCCTGCTCCTTTCTCCATTCAGGAGAAGTAACAGTGACATTGTTTTCTTTAAATGTCTTTTTGGCTAACACTGTTTTCAGTGTCTGCTCTGAGGCTCTTTTATTTATACTTCTGCCATCATTGGGTTCAGGGTTCCCCCTTTCAGACACCCTGATATCTGAATCAACTTTTCCATGCCTATCTGATGACTGTGCAGCTTAATCTTTTTTCTTGTCACCTTTCACATTATTTGCTGATGAACATGAGGAGATGGACCCTTCAGATATGTGCTTCCCAACATCAGAGCCTTTTTTTATTATTATTTTTAGGTGACACAGAGGAAGACTGAAAAGGCATGCTTCTTTTTAAAATGTTTCACTCTTCTTGATGACGTTTTTGGGCAAACAAATGACAGGAAACACAATTTATAAACTTGTGCTAAGGACCTAAACACTTTTAACAAAAGCTTGTGGCAGTCTGCCCATGCCAGGAGCTGTAAATTTTTACATCACCAACAAGGTACCTCTGACATACCACTTTGAGAGAATCTTAAAACAACAAAAATGATTCCCAAAAACTATGAAGTACAAGAGCCCAATAGTGAAAAACGGCTCATGTACTGAGGAAACCGTCAAATGTCAAATTGTAGCTCCTGTAATAGGAACCGAATAACTAAGAAGGGGGCATAGACAGAAATGGAAAGAGAAGGCACTCAGTCTTCTGTAACTTGTATAGTTAAGAAAAATCTCTACAGCACTGCTAAATTAAGTAAAAATGGTTTATTAGGCTGAAAACAAAAATGGTAGCAAGCTCGGATGCTGTGCTGTCCTGTTCCTGGGACTAAAACGGGAACCAGAGAGACCACAATTGATGAAAAAAAGTAGCTAACGCAGAGTAATCTGAAATTAACAAAAAGTAAACTTGTTAAATAAATTGTAAATAAACAAAACCGACTGGAGATTCAGATATTATCAGACTTCACTACAGGGTGACTGCACTCTTCAGCTGGAGAAACAGCTCTAAGCAATGAGCAGAGTGGAGTGCTGATGCAGAATTTAAACCTAGGTTCCAAGTTCTAAAATCTACACAGGTTCCATCTCCGAGGTGTCACTATCAGCTGAGATGACTTCATAAAGTATAAACATCAAGTGAGTAATTCCTGGGGCTAGAAGGAGGGTGGTACCAGGATTTGTGGGACCTCCTCTTCCATCCAGGGACCACCAGTGCCACTGCCGTTGCCTCAGAGGTTGCCAAGAAAGAGGAGCGGCTGGACCACAGTGGGCTCAGGGAGGGTGAGGGTGGTGGAACAGAGGCGCATCCCTCCCATTGTACCTCTCCACAATCCCTATGCCATTCTGGCAAAGTGTGGTTCCTCTATGGAGGCACCCACATTGGAGACCAAGGAGGATGTTGGGAACCTCACAAAGGAGACCCACAGGAGGGTGGCAGGGACCCTGCAGGGAAGGAAACAACTCCTGGTGGGAGACTCCATTGTTAGGAAGGTAGAACTGGGGGAGGAAGGGAGAGAGGTAAGGTGCCTGCCTGGCGCCATGGCTTGCAGGACAGGAAGCGAATCCTCAGGACTGCCGGAGCAGCTGCACAGGGGAGGAGCTGGATGTCATTGTCCACCTAGGGACAAATGACCTGGCTAAGAAAGGATTAGAGAAGTGCAGGAAGAGTTTGTGGAATTGGGAGGGCCTTGTCAAGTAGCACGACGTGTAACCTTCTCGAGGTGCTACCCATCTATGGCATAGAGAGGCTAGGGTGTTCCGCATCATGGGATTCAATCAGTGGTTGAAAACTGGAGTGGAGTTCAGGATTTGGCTTCACTGGGGACTGGGGTTCACCTGGAGTGATGCAAGCCTATACTGGTATGATGGGCTGCATCTGTCTGGGAGGGGAACCAGGATCCTAGGTGATAGGTTTAAATGCTTCATTGGCAAGCTTTTAAACTAGCCAAGGGGGGAGGCACTGGAAAGGAGCAGGAAATCCTAGCCCCCCCCAAATAATCACAGTAGTAAGTGCGGCAAACACCAACATAGAGATGTCGATAGGGAGAAGGGCAGGGGTAAATGAAGAAAGTGACAAAGGCAAGAAGGACAGGGATGGGGCAAAAGGGAGTAAGGCCATCAGGAAATGGAGGGTAATGAGTACCAATGCCCGTAGTCTGGGCAACAAGCTCCCTGAGCTGATGGCCTTAATGGAAGAAGGATGCCTGGATATCGTAGCAGTCACAGAAACATGGTACACAGAGAACCATGACTGGGATGTTAACATACCAGGGTACATATCCTACAGGAGAGACAGGCAGGGGAGAAGAGGGGGAGGAGTAGCTCTCTATGTAAAGGAAGGGATAAAAGCAACTGAACAAAAGAGTAAACAGGGAGGAGAGGAGGCACTGTGGGTCACCTTGGAGACTGGAAAGGGCACCACAATCCGCACAGGGGTTGTGTACAGACCCCATGTCAGGGGGAAGGAATGGACAAGGATATGATAGAAGGCATTCTTAGAATGGCAGAGAAAGGGAGATACTGTTGATGGGAGACCTGAATATGCCAGATGTTAACTGGAGCACATTTGCTGCAGCCACATCCAAGAGCAGGGCCATTCTTGATGCCCTACAGGTGGCAGACATTAGACAGCTAGTTTCGAACCCACTGTGAGGGAGCAATCTTAGACCTCGTGACTCAAACGGGGCAGTGAGAGGATCTCTGGATCTAGAAGTGGGTTGCCATCTGGGGACAAGTGACCATCAAACAGTGTGGTTCACGTTAAACTCAGCTACAGAGTCAAGCCATACAAAAGTGAGGGTACTGGACTTTAGGAGGGCTGACTTTGGCAAGATGGGAGAGTGCCCCAGAAAAGCACTAGCAAACAGGCTAGAAGGAGGTGTGGAGCAACAATGGGGAATTATCAAAACTGCCATCACAGAGGCAACAAGCCTTTGTGTGAAGCAAATGAACAAATCAAAACGAAAGAAAAAGCCACTATGGTTCTCAAAAGAGGTGGCTGTGAAAGTCAGGAAGAAAAGAGATATTCCGGAAGTATAAGGAAACACAGAAGGAGAGAACAGAGAGCTGTACCAGTTAAGGCAGAAGGAAGCAGGGAGGAAAGTCAGAATAGCAAAGGCCCAAACTGAGGAAAAGATAGCCAACTCAGTTAAGAAGGGGCTAAACCTTTATAGGTACATCAGCGAGTGTAGAAAGACAAAGGGAGGATAGTGAGGCTGAATAGAATGAACAGTGGTGGGCAGAGGGGACAGTGAAAAGCAGGAATACTGAATGAATATTTCTGCTCAGTATTCATAAAAGAGGAGGGGAAGCGCCTAATCCATTTAACAGAAGCACTCTTGATAGGGGTCGATCCCAGTCCTTTCACAGAAGAAAGGGTTCTGCAAGAACTCCTAAAACTGAAGGTGGACAAAGCAATGGGTCCTGATGGAATTCACCCCAGAATTCTAAAAGAATTAAGGAGGAACTAGTGAAACCACTGGCTACTCTTTTAATAAATCGTGGGAGGATGGTGTGGTACCCGAGGACTGGAGGAAGGCGGATGTGATTCCCTTCACAAAAGTGGGTCCAAGACAGAGGCAGGAAACTACAGACCTGTCAGTCTGACCTCTGTGGTAGGGAAAGTGATGGAGTCACTTCTGAAGGAAAGAATAGTCAGTACCTAGAGGCCAGTGGGCACAGGACCCAAGGCGGCATGGGTTCTGGCGGGAGGTCATGTCAGGCCGAATCTAATAGATTTCTTTGACTGGGTGACCAAAGTAGTAGACCAGGGAGGGGCTGTGGACATGGCCTACCTAGACTTTAGCAAGGCATTTGACACAGTCCCACACAAAGATTAATAGTCAAATTAACCAGCCTGGGAGTGGGACCCAGGGTGGTAGCCTTGCAAAACATTGGCTGACAACAGGACACAGAAGGTAATTGTAAATGGAGTCCATTCTGAAGAAAGGGGGTTACTAGTGGGGTACCGCAGGGTTCAGTATTGGGTCCAGTCCTTTAATGTCTTCATCAGTGACATTGCAGAGGGACTGGAAGGAAAGTATGCCTTTGCAGATGACACAAAATCTGCAACAGGGTTGATACACAAGGAGGCGTGGAAAGGATGAAAAGGACTTGCAAGGTTGGAGGAATGGTCAGAAGTATGGCAGCTAGGATTCAATGCAAAGAAGTGAAAATAATGCACCTGGGAAACAAGAACCCAGGGAAGAATACAGTGGGTGGGGAGGTAGTAACAACAAAAAGGAAAGGGACCTGGGGTAATCATATCAGATGACCTTAAGGTTAGCAAGCAATGTGAGAAGGCAGTAGGGAGGGCTGGGGGTATACTGGGATGTATAGGGAGAGGCATCAGCAGCTGGAAACAGGAAGTTGTTATCCCCTTGTACAGACAGTTGGTGAGACCCCATCTGGAGTACTGTGTCCAGTTCTGGAGACCCCATCTCCGCAAGGACATAGACAGGATAGAGGTAGTCCAGAGGAGGGCAACTAAAATGGTGCAGGGTCTGCAAGAGAAGCCGTATGAGGAGAGACTAAAGGAGCTTAATATGTATACCCTTGAGGAAAGAAGGGAGAGGGGACATGAGAGAAACTTTAAGTACCTCAGTGGAATCAACAAAGTCCAAGAGGGTAGCATTTTTCAGAAAAAGAGACTTGCAAGAACAAGGGGACACAATTTAAAGATAGAAGGAGGGCGGTTCAGGGCAATGTGAGGAAGTATTATTTCACAGAGAGGGTAGTGGATGCATGGAACAGCCTTCCTGAGGAGGTTGTGGGGTCTAAAACTGTGGGAGAATTCAAGAATGCATGGGACAGACATAAGGCAATTCTTGTGGGGGGTAGGAAGAAATAGGCTGTTGGTTAACTAGGATCTGCGGCCTATCCTGTAGGTAGGGAAATGGGCAGACTAGATGGGCCTAGCGGTCCTTATCTGCCGACAAAGTCTATGTTTCTATGTGCCTGCCCACTTTTCTAGCACCTCCTGTAGATAATGGTTAGGACTTGATATCACAAACTGATGCACAGTCAGGCCTGACACAACATTCTGCTGATGTGGGCAGACAGACACACTTCTGTCATGGGTAATGGGTGGGGTTCTTCTCAAGGGCCAAAATCCCACTGGATACCAATATGATGACTAGCTTCCACTCCCATGACAATAAGTCTGGTCCTGCCTCTTCCTTTCCCAAATTTGGAACATGAATATTTCTTGGTCAGCTAACTGAGGGGTTAAGCCTGGGCCACACAGTGGGGCGGGGGCCCCCGAGGGGTGTCGCTGGCAGTTCACTGGCCTGGACTGAAGGATGGAAGCAAGGACCAGAGTCTCAACAGTCAGCAGCCAGGGCAGAAGCAGACCCACAGGAAAGATGGAGGTAAGTATTAGTGGAGCAGAAATAAACTGTGGCCGATTAGCCAGGATTTGTCAAAGACAACTTATGAGGCCCCATATATAGTCGCAAATTAAGGGCATGAAGGGGTCACAACAACTACTTGGCACCAGTCTCTTTCACATTAATACCAACATGGAGACCACTCTCATAGGAGTGATCTCTTTTCACATGAAGTTTTGAGAGGAAACTCAGGATGCCATGGTGGGAGGCAGGCCAGATTGCAGCAGCTGCCATTTGGTAGTGCCATGCAGTCAGGGAGGGATGGAGTTGGGTTCTGGTGCTGCAGTGACCCCAAAGGAGCTCACTTGTGCCACAGGACATCGCTACATGCAGCTGAGGCAGCATGATGGGCTATGCCCACTCCAGGGAAGGAGAGAAGAACTCTGGAGAAAAGGTAGGAGGAAAACCTATGATATTCTATATGATAGCCTGGACTCCAAAGGCCTCCCCTGGGTCCTAGTGCCTACCAATGCAAGATCCTAGTGCACACACTGGACTGTCTCAGAGGGAGGACAGCCCTACCCCTAGAGAACCTACCACAGAGGGGAATCCCATGGGAGATGTCAGGGGAGCAGGGCCAAGGGAGGATGGGGGTTAACAAGTCAGAACAGCGTATACCCCTCATGGACATGACCAGAGAGAAAAAAAAGCTCTATTAACAATAAAAAAAAACAACCAACAAACAAAAAGGATTTTAAGAACCTTTCACAAATGAACCAGTTTCAAGGGCACCTGTGCATGAGACACTCTCTACAGAATAATGGATCTATAATGCTTTTGTCCTGTTGTGTGTTGCAAGCTTTTCCCTGCATGGTTACTAAGTGACATGCAACTGCATGAGACAATGGCGGGGGATGCCACAGAAATGCGGGGGCTGCCATGGTAATGAGCTGCTAAACTATGCTCAGTCACTCACTGACTCTTACAATCCCAGTTGCATGCTATATGGCCACCCTGCTCTGTAGAACTATTTCAATCAGTTAAGCAGTTCTACGGGGGCAAGAATCCGATGACTGCTAATGAGGAAAAGGACTGGGGAAGAGGAAGCAGTGTGGTCTAGTGGTTTGAGAATCTGGAGATCTCTTGTTCAAACCCCAACAGTGTTGAACCTCTCAGTGTTCCAGTCTTCCCTGCTGAGGAAATGAGTAGAAGGAGGACTTCACTGGAACTGAGATGCTGCATCTTACCTGGGCTATTGTGGGTAAACAAACTAGAAAAGAATGTGTTTATTCTTAAACAGAACGACTGTGAGTATCTTCTGATCATTTTCAAAAATAATCTTTTATGACATTTCAGAATGCTTGAAATTATGTTTCAAAAGCTGTAATATTAAAACTATTAGCTGTAGAAACTTAAGTTTTATTTTTAAATGAAAGCTTGGAGTCCAGTCAACATGAATAGATCCTAATGACACAATTCTTGTGTGCCACTATGTGTCTATATAGTACCTGTTGATGTACGATGTTAAAAATAACAGGACTTTACATATTTAGTGAACCATTTTATGTTTTTATATATTGATACATGGTAGCTATGGCTATATTTTATTTCGATATAGCAACTTGCGGAGTCCAAGCTTTCATTTAAAATAAATTTAATTCCTAGCCCTGATGGTTCAGAAGTTATTCCATTTTAAAGAAATTATCTTTTGAATGGTCTAATTTAGAATCATTGGGATGAGAAACTTCATTTTTTAAATGAAAGCTTTAAGTCCATCCTTTATGAAATAGCTCTGCTGATGCTCTTTTTATGTGACAGTACTATTCATTATGTATCAATAGCTATTTGAAACTCCTTTGAGTATATTATCGATACATGTTTTTTAGCTGTGACACAGCCAAAAACATCAGACACATAGTCTCAATGCTACTGTTTTGTATTGATAGACTGTGTAGTTTGGGAGGGGGTTTGTATCGATAAACAACAAATATTTTAGTTAGTACAGCACAGCAAAAAACGACACATTTTTTATCAGCTGCTGCAAGTAATTGTTTATGTATACCCAGGGCACCTGGTGTTCTGTGGCAGAATTTTCTGATTTCTGTGGCAGGGCTCCTTGACTTCTGCGGCAGCATTTTCTGATTTCTGCGGCATGATTTATTCATTTCTCTGGCAGAATGCAGTCCTGTCATTGGCTAAATATGATGTGATGTCATCAATTACATCATATGATGAGCATAGAGGAGGGGCTTCAGGATAAACGAGGTGGGAAAGAAAGCCTGACACTATGGAAAAACAGTACATTTATATGAAAATTCACCAAAAACAATGAATTCTGCGACACTATATAAGTTCTGCGGCAAATTCTGCAACTGCAGAACCGCAGAATTCCAGGAACCTTGTGTATACCTCTCACTTGCTACACACCTGAGTTCACATAAAAGTGCTTGTACAGGTGCTTTACATGAGGTTACTTAAAAACGCTACACATATTTTTCCTGCTGCTACTCTAATTAAAGCTACTCAAATCAAACTTTGTAACTCTACAATTGCTGCACAAACATTTTTAAATAAAATTTTCCCTGTCAATAGATAAAATTACATGATAGTTTAACATAAAATTACATGAGAGTTTAAAAAATTTCTTATAATTTTTTTTTTTTTCTTTTTTTACTTTTTTAGGGAAGAAAATAGGGAAAGAACTAGGAGGGTTAGCATCCTGGAGGAATATTAGGTTCCAAGGAAGGTTCCAGCAGTTTAGGGAACTTGGGCAGACTGGATCAACCACTGGTCTTTTTCCACCATCATTGTCTATGTTTCTAATTTTGATAATAGTACACATTATTTCATTAGAAACTGTTTAGTTAATAACTTCATTTTCATTCATCTTATGCCCTTAATCGCTCTGCAAACATATCACACTCCCCTTCAAAAATCCCTACTGTTCCTACCCCTGCTTTCATATGTAATACATAAAATTACATGAAAGTTACATTTTTTTTTTTACTTTTCTGAATTCTCGCAATACTACACATCATTTAATTAGAAACTGTGAAGTTTACAGCTTAATTTTCATTCATCTTATTCCATTAATTGTGTTGCAACTATTTCACTCTCCCTCTAGCAATCCCAAATCTTCCCAGCTTTCACTGGCTTTGCCTGAGACAGTGTTGGAAGAGACTAAATGGAACCTATAGACATCAGTGAACAGCTTTTATTGATGGAGTGCTTGGGCGGCACTCAACTACCAGAGACAAAAATGGACAGCAGCCAACAAGCAGGCAACCAGGTGAAAGTAGCGTGGGTGGATACAGACGGTGGTAGTACCATGCTGCCAGGGAGTTGTTCATGGAACAGTGCAATGTGACTGGTGCGGTGCCATGCACAGACCCATCCACGGCCACAGACCACCAGGCTAGCAGGTAAAAAAAATCCTGTTTGCCCCCATTAACATCTGGCTCAATTAATCTGCATTAAATGTCATGCAGCATGGTTCCATGCTGAGAGGAGCAATCCATCCATCTAGAAATCACTCCAGTTTTGTGCATACAGTAGCAGAAAACGCGTGTGGTGGCACTATGGTGTGTCTGGTTGGTCCATTAAGCAATTCCACATTCTGCAACCATGTATGGGGCCCACTGTTTCTACCTATCTGAAAAAGACTCTCAAAGTCCTGGTTTTGAACTTAGGGACTTGTAGTTACACTAGTTAAATTATTCCTTGTCTTTCACTGACTAAATATTTAGAGGCCCTGATGTCCTACAGCCAGGTATACAGTATTTGGCATGTGCAGATTCCCCTAAGATGGCAGTACCTGATGTGTAAATGATCATCTGATCTCACAATCCAGACTGTGAGAAGTTACGTTTACATAGCGCCATGTGACCTAAATCTATAAGGACCAAGAGTACTATCTGCAAGCCTGTTGTAACTAAAAGCTGCATTTTTATTCAAGCAAGTTCCGTAGGGATATGCTGGATTCAGCACAAGCCAAAATGCATTGTGGGGCGGGAGGGGGGTCCATAAACCAGGATTCACCACTCCAGCAAAATCATGGATGAAATTCCTGTGTCTTTGTATAAGTACACTTCTTTATGGACACTCGGTACTACAGTCAAAGCACCAGTATTTGTATTCTGTAGTATCCAGTGGATCTTGGATTCGAAAAACATGGCTCTCACTGAGGTAATCACTTACAGTTATTGAACATCCATAGCTGTCCAGGGCCAATACAGAAATATGCATGTCTAACGTTAATCAAAATGAAGATTCATTCAGAATTCATTTTTCCTAATTCCAGCTCCTGGAGATTTTTTGTTCTGTACAGAACAGTATTGTTAGCCCAGAAATAATATACACTATCCTGAATTCTGTTGTCTACATGGTAGCCAACATATGTTTATCAACAGAGCTGCAACTACTGCACGTTTCTACTGCCCTAAATCAGTTCCTCTGCAGTCCATGATAGGTGTGCACTGTACTTCTGTAGCAGCAGAGTAGGAATTTGGCCACATCCTACTGGCCAAAATACTGACACATTTTATTTTTTATCAGGTCAGTAATACTTAACTTGCCCTGTTGGGTGGTACTGGAGGATGAAACCTTACAAAAGGTATGCTAGCAGGGCCAGTAGGATGTCTGTAGGACCAGCATATTTTCCCAGTCACTAGTTCTGTTGGCTAATGGCTGCAAAACCTAATTTAAAGCCCTGAGTGGTAATACGTTATGCCACTAGACACGAAGGTACTCTGTTAATCAGAAGTACCAATCAAAATGCAATGCTCAGTCACAATTCATTTCAGACTGTTCCTTTATTTCAAAATAATACACTCAACAAACTGAGCACCGGTCCGTCATCTGTGTGAAGCTAACACCCCAGTGCTTCGCCAGTTAAGGCTTCGTCAGGGGGCTTCACACAGGTGACTGGCCGGTGCTCAGTTTGTTGTATTTATCATTCTGAAATAAAGGAACGGGTCTGAAATGAGTTGCAGCTGAGCACTGCATTTTGATCTGGAGTGCACCCTCCCCCCCCCCTTCATGCTCCACAACCCACCACTCCTTCAGGCTTACCAAGGTCCCTTCCAATCCACTCTGTCCCTTCCTGAACCTCCAACCTCACATGGCAGCCACCCCCAGGGTAACCCGGATGTAACCCTTCGCCGGGTGGGTACCCCTGCTCTGAGGGGGAAGACATCGGGGAAGACCAGCGCAACTACTTGGCCCCGGGGTGCTGCTGAGGTGAAATGGTTCCTTCAGGGCATTGGTGGCATCGGTGGACCGGTAGCCATCATCCGGTCAATCGTGGAGCGGTTTCAGTTTTCTGTGTTGGTCCCTCCTTGCATTGCTTCTGCAGTACTCCCTGGTTTCCACCAGAGGCAGCTGTAGAGTGATGCCATCCCACTACCCTCCCCAGGAGAGGACAGCAGTTGTACAGATGCTCAATCCTCTCCGTCCCCTGACAGACCCCAGCGTCCCAAGTCCATTCCCGAACCCGGGTCGGTGGCGTGGTTCGAGGTACGGCGCCAGCGCCACCAGGCCAGTCCACCCTTTTTATTTTTACTTAGTACTGTGTGGAGGTTAGCCAGCCCTTAGCTGCACCCCCGCCCCGTTTCCACTGTAGTATGTTTACATTTCTGGGAGTGACTCTATTAATCACAGCCTAATGAATGACCAGCTACTGTATCAGCAAAACACCCTTTGCACTGCAGGTGATAAACAGAACTGGCAAGTACCTTATAACCTGTAAACAGACTCCAAATAATAATCACTAACATAGCTTAGCTTCACACTTAAAACTTCAACAATTAGGAAACAGACAGCAACACAAGAGTGAAAATACACATCACAGTTGAACAGGTTCTCAGCATACCTTTCAACCTATCAGCACTAAATTGTGTAGAGCTGGTCTTTAACATGGAAGCAAATGGACACAATACATAGTACAGCCAGGTACAGTATATTTGGCAGATTTAATTTTAAGATTAAGAAGAATACGAATAGTGAGTATCCTATGTTTACTGTTCAAGAATGTTTCTATAAAGTTAGTTTAATTTTGTAAGGGTTTTTATTTCCAGGAATAGCTCCACCGTTATGTAAAACATCAGAATATCTTCGTGGAGCAAGGGTCAGTTTTGATGTAAAATGCATAGCGCTATGCATAATGCATTTCACTTGAGAGGTATGGTTCTCAACAAAATCCCCTTTGTCAGAGAAATATCTAGGCTGTGACCTCAGTTTGTAGAAGTACCACAGATGATGGACATGGGGATTAGTTTTGATTAAGACATGTATCAGCAGTAGGAACAGCATGAGCAGTACCCACAAAGAATACCATCCCTTGTAAATATTCACTCAGAATGTTTGGAAGTGAGTCAGCTATTTCTAGTTTTTCCGTTACAATAGTGATCACTATGATGATTACATGGTGGATGTAGGGATTTGTTAGTTACATGTAACAGAGATCTTTACAAGAATCTCCTCCACAGAACCATACACACTGGACTGAAAGCTGGCAGCGTCAGGACTAAGCAGGAGACTTTTTATAGCTGGGGCCCCCATCCACTTCAATTCCTGCCATCGGCAAACGGAGTTCCATTCACCAGATGACAAAAGCAAAGAATCCATCCCTAGACAATCATACAGAAAAGGCAGGGAAAGCAGATCAGCAGAGTCTGCCCAAACAAAACATACAAGGAACTGAAAGGCAGATAGTACAGTGACCTGTAATGAACAGTACTCCTCCTGACTGGGGGGGAACAGTGGGAGGGAGTTGTGTGGCTCTGTAAAGAGATTTCTGTCAAACATCTACTGTTATTTGTAAGTAATGAAACTATCCGCTTTGAGGTATACCACTCATGAGGTCTTAGAGAAGACTTTTCATAGCTGGGGCCCCCATCCACTTCAATTCCTGCCATCGACGAATGGAGTTCCAACATTTACCAAATGACAAAAACAAAGAATCCATCCCTGGACAATCATACAGGAAAGGCAGGGGAGAAAAAATTACTCACCGTAGTAATCTGGCTGTAGTCTGGATCCGGGCCTAACTCATCTTCTTGTAGGATGTGTTGAGGTTATCAGCCCAGTCCTTGCTGAAACAGTCAGGATTTCATTGGAGAGAGAGAGGGATCTTCCCTGATCCCTTGAAGGAGGCGGTGGTCTGTCCCCTCCCCAAAAAAACCTCCCTTGGCTCTAACTGTTCAGTGAACTACAAAGCCAGTCACAAACTTGCCTTTAGTAGGTAAAGTTATTGAGAAAGTGGTCGCCTGCAACTGAATGATCATTTATCCAGCCACGATGTCTATGACCTTCTCCATTCGGGTTTCAGAAAAAGGCATAGCACTGAGACGGCCCTTGTTTGGGTATTGAGTGATCTCTGAAATGGTGAGAGATTGGATAACCCATACCATCTTGGTTCTCCTTGATGTCTCATCGGCATTTGACACTGTGGACCATGGGGTGTTGCTTGAGCACCTGCGGTTTTTCTGTGATCTGAGGGGGGCAGTCCTCAGTTGGTTTCGATCCTCCTCCAGGGCAGGTTGCAGAAAGTGGTGTCAGGTATTTATTCCTCGGCCCCTCACTCCCTGCCCTGTGGGGTGCCGCAGTGCTCTGTGTTATCGCCCATGTTGTTTGCAGTGTACATGCTGCCTTTGGGAGACATCATAAGATGATATGGCTTGAGTTTTTACTGTTATGCAGATGACACTCGGCTGTGTATGTCTTTTGTGCCCGAGCAAGAGGTGGATATCGTCTCAGTGTTTAACAACTACCTGACTGAGATACAGGACTGGATGAGTGCTAGTTGGCTGCAGCTGAATCCTGACAAAACAGAGGTGCTGGTTGTGGACCAAGGGTGGCCAGTGTGTCAGTGAGTGATCCTTCCGGACTTAGGCTCGGAGGGATTCCACTGATTGCATCGAGCCAGGTGTGTAACCTGGGCGTGATTTTTGACGAAGGCCTGACACTTAAATTGCAGGTGTCGGCTGTAGTCAAATCCTCTTTTAGCATCTGAGGAATATCACGAGGGTGAAGCACCTGGTTCCATCCAAAGATCTGCCTACTCTGGTACACGCCTTTGTCACCACTCATCTTGACTACTGTGACACCCTTTACCTAGTGCTACCAGAGATGAATATCCGTCACTTGCAGCTGGTGCAGAACGCAGTGGCCACGTTGTTGACTGGGACTTCTAGATCCAGTCATATAACAGCTGTGCTGCGTGAACTGCACTGGTTGCCAGTACAGTGCCAGATCACCTTCAAGGTCGCATTGCTGACCTACAAGGCCCTAAACAACCAGAGACTGCATTACTTGCAAGATCTCCTTCACCCTTACTGTCCCTCCACCCACTCCAATCCGCTGATGAGGGATTGCTGGAGATTCCCAGGATCCGACTGAAAACATCTGGGCTAGATCTTTTGCTGTTATGGCCCTGACCCTGTGGAATTCTCTACCTTGTCGGATACGAGATAGCCTGACCATCCAGAGTTTTAAGTCCTCCTTAAAGACGTTTCTATTTTATCCAGAACGCCAGATGAGGGGGTTTTAGAATCAGTCAAGCTATAGTATTGAATTATTTTATTTGAGTAGTATTTTGTATCATTTTTATGAATGTTATATTGTTGTTTGTGTTGGTGTGTAAATTTTAAAATTGTACAGGTGTCTTGAACAAAGGAAAGGCACCTTTTAAAAATAAAAATGATGATGATGATGATTTCTTCCAAGGGGTCCTTTAGCATCAGTAACTATAGCAGTTAGCTGGCTAGGGGAAGTTGCACCTAGCCAGCTAACAGCTATAGTTACTGATGCTAAAGGACTCCTGGTATGAGAAAGCAGATCAGTAGAGTCTGCCCAAACAAAACAGGCAACAAACTGAATGGCAGATAGTGCAGTGACCTGTAATAAACAGTACTCCTCCTGACTGGGGGAACAGTGGGAGGGAGTTGCGTGGCTCTCAAACTCATCATTAGTCGGCTGCTTCTCCTGACTGGAAATTCTGAACTTAACCCAACATACCAACACTTCCTTCCCAAGGGTCTGAGGATCCTTTATATAAATATCTAAAGTTTCCTGTCAGAAACTGACCACCTGAGAGTGGATTCAATCCAAACCCTCAATTCTCTAGCTCTCGACTGGATTAATAACACTGTCATTGCCTACTATGGCTACTCTGTCTACAGCAGGACCACTCCAAAAAGGGTGGTGGAGTTGCCATGTACATTGCCCTGATCTGAGTATGCACATCTCATCTCAACCATCTCAATCAGCACTTCCGATGAGCCTCTTGTTGGAACTCTCCCATTGGTCTCCCCCTCCCTCCTAGTTTTTATTGCTGGCTTTTATTTTTGCCCTATATTGAAACCAGATACTATTCTTGACCTCATCTTCATCATCTCTACCTTTCTACTGATGGAAAACTCCTAGTACTGGGCATTTTCAACAACAATTTCTCTTCCCTGCTTCGAAAAACTCACAAAACATATCAAGTTTCTCCACCTTATGCAATGTATCACTGAGTCTACCTGGCTCAACACCCCCTCTTTAAACCATGCTCTCAAAGACTGGGTTCTCTCCTCCCCAACCACCAAGTCACTGAAGTGGGCACCCTCCCTGACATTCTTAATGACCACTGTATGGTTTAACGTGTGCATAAGGTATACTAATCCAAGGGCCCTAAAGACATTCTGCTTCAGTCCTTTTGGTCACTCAGCCTATTTCATGGTTCAATCATAACACTATTTTTGTGGCCCATTGCCCTGGGCCAGTACGACTTACCCCCAACAGTTCTGTGGGCTAATGCATTTTGCTGCACTTGGGGACCAGAAGCGAACGCCAGCAGTATTTTTCCCCATGGTTTGAAAAGAAGACCCTCACATGCAGGCTGTAAGTGTGCATGGGTGGGCACATGTAAAGCAGGTTGTTGGGTCATTCAAACTATTGGCTAAACAGCATCATGTTGCAGGGAGAGGGTTGAGGTGTACAGCAGCTTCTGAATGGAGTAGGAGCCCAACATGGAGTGCAATGGTGGATGACAGCCAAGGGACAATGAACAGCTCAGCTGTAATGCCCATTCGCTCCCTATACATGTATATTTATGGGATATGCAACAGGGCATCATTAGATAAATCATTTATTCAAACAAGTTGTACTGACCTCACAAGTTGCAGAGTAGCATAGGCATGTATGCAGCATCAATAAGGTCAACACACCGAGTCTGAATTAATTGTTTAATACTGCCATGCTGTATGTACAAGTTATGCAAAGGGAGTGTGTGTTTTTGCACTACTGGTGAATACAGAAGTGGGAGGCTCAGAATTGTGGGCATACATATTAGAATAGTGAGGTTAAATCATTTATTCTCACTGTAGTTTGGATATATGTATTTATCTGCTTTTTTAAACTCCCACTGCATTCGCACACAGACACACGCATACACGGATATATCTACAGCAACAGATCATGCCCAAGATGTCTGTATTTTCCATTATTTAATCCTTGCTTAAAGCACCATTAGCTAATGCCCAACTCCACTCTGTGTGAACCTGGAAAACCCATATTCACAGAGGGCAATTCAGCATTTAGGCAAAGTTTGCTTTGTTTCCCTTCTTTGGATTGGAGATTTTGGGTTCTAACGCTTAACGAAGGTAGGTAACCACACCCAAAGCTTTCGTGAGAAAAGTCCCAATTACATGGTGCCTATGTGCCTGATTATAGGATATCTATTTATATATCTAATGTGAACTGAAATTTCTTGAAGTTGTCTCCCTCGACATTTCGTATATTTATGTGTCTTTTGTTAATTAAAATGAATGTTTAGAAATGTTAGACATCTTGAAATGGCTTTGCCAAACAACTAAATTATTTATCTATTATTTTAGTGGCATGGTAGTGCCACTATAGTTAGGGTTGAGCAGGGGTTTCCATGTTAAACCTACAATTTTGCACTTTAATATCTTTACAGCCATTCAATGGATTTGCAAGAAATTTTGCATGCGCAGTCTGGGAGGGGAGATAGATCTCTTGACATGCCAAGTTTCATTCTGGTCTGATGTGCGGATTCCGAGATGCGGATAGCAAAAAAGTTAAAAACTGCTGTTTTTTACTGATTTTTTTTGCCCAGATGCCATGGAATTTTAGTCTGAAATGTTTAGGTAGAAAGGGCTTGGCACACTGGTTTGGTGAAAAAATATTAATCCATTCCAAAGTAATTAAATTTTGACATTTCGGTTCTGAGCATGCTCAGTACAGACTTTTGGATATCTGCTTGGAACAAAAAAAGAATCTGGTCCTTATGAAAAAGGATCCTTTTTCGTATGAGGGTAATCTTTTTTCATTTGCAAAAATCTTTTTTCGTATGGCCGCCATCTTGTTTCCTTTAAAAAAAAATAAATTTCAAAACCCACAAAAATGACACATTACACATACACCAACACATGCATCTTGCTAACTGGGGCCCTGTTAGGTGGATTCTGCACTTAGTTTCTCAAAAAATAGCATAGAAATGTACTTTTTTAACATTTAAAAATCTTTTTTTATGAGCTGATTTTCTTTTTTCATATGGGCATATGAAAAAAGACTTGGTCCATACAAAAAAGGATGGCTTCATATGAAAAAACAGTTTGGACTTAGGTCCCCCTCCATTCTTTTCTTTTTTTTTGCATGAAGGCATTCTTTTTTTGTATGACTGACAAAAGCATACGTAAAAAGAATGGGGGGAAAAAAACTATGTCCAAATTATTTTTTCGTATGAAGGAATCCCTTTTTCATATGCTTTTTTTCGTTCATACGATAAAAGAATGCCCTCATACGACAAAAGAATTTGGCTTTAATTTTTTTCCCCATTCTTTTTTCATATCAAGGCATCCTTTTTCGTATGTTTTTTTCACTCATGTAGAAAAAGAATGCCCTCATACAAAAAAAAAAGAATTTGGACTTAGTTGTTTCCCCATTCTTTATTCCTATCAAGGCATCCTGTTTCATATGGCTTTTTTTCTTTCACATTTGGACTTAAGGGACAATCTATATATCAAAATGAAGATCTTAACGAGTATTACAAGAACAATACATAATCCCCAACTAAAAAATGTAGGGACCACATTAAAAAAAAAACAACATAAAAATGAAAATTCAAATAGGATAACACTGGAACTTTAACAAGCAACAACTCCCTTAATATTTGGACTTAAAGAACAATCTATATATCAAAACAAAGGCTGTAATGAGTACTGCAAGAGTAAATGAAAGTTACATGAGAACTTACCATAACAGTAGATCTTTGAGAGAGGTTCCTGTAGTAGGTATTTACATGTAGGACTGACCCCTGGTGTCAGGACTGGACTGTAAATTTCTAGCTAGCAATCATTAGTGGGGGACCGCCCCGGCATCACATGATCATGCATCAGCGTGACAGTATATAGGGGCGGTCCCCATGCCCGCCCTTCAGTTCTCCTGCCATAGACCTCCGAAGAGGAAACAGGAGAAAGAGTAAAGACAATTCCTTAGGCCCTGGACTCCGGAAGCGAAGCCTTGGGAAAGGAAAAAAGAATAAACATAACAGGAGCTGGGGGAAGGTGGGTGAGAAATCTAGACCTACTGCAGGAACCTCTCTCGAAGATCTACTGTTACAGTAAATTCTTTCGTAACTGTCATATCTTACTTTGAGAGGGTTCCTGCAGTAAGTCTTTACACACAGGACTGAATACCAAGCAGTCAAAAATAACGAAGGAGTCAGAGACTGAGTTCCGGGAGGAAGGAGTGCCTGGCAACCAAAAATCTCCTTAAGAAAGAAGGCCTTGCAGAACGGCGAGACCGAAACCGGCTGTACGCCTAGAGGCAATCTCCAGATTGTAATGCTTGGTGAATGTATGAACCGAGAATCAAGTGGCTGCTGCACAAATATCTGCCATGGACACATTCCTGAGAAAGGCCATTGAAGCAGCCATGCCTCGAGTAGATAGGCCTTTCACCTCCCCAGGAAGGGGCTTCTCTTGTTTGTTGTATATGTACAAGATGCAGTTAGCCAACCATTTTGACAAACCCTGTTTGGAGATGGTCTTGCCCTGACAATTGGGAGCAAAGATCACAAACAACGGGTCAGACTTTCGAGCCTCTTTGGTCCTAGAGATGTAATATCTTAGAGTCCTGTGCACATTTAAAGTGTGCAGAAGGTAATCCTCCCGTTGGAATACTACAGGTTAAAAAAAAACCAACAAACAGCAATTCAACATTCTGGTTCAAAGTAAATTCCAAAATGACTTTCAGAAGAAAGGAAGGGTTAGTCCTCAGAGCCACCTGGTCTCTGTGGAAAATCAAATAAGGCTCCTTACAAATGAGGGCATGAAGCTCAGAAATCCTTCAAGCTGAGGTTGTACAACCAAAAAGAGCATTTTCCAGGACAAGTAACGCATGTCACAACTTGCTGCTGGCTCAAAATGGGACAAAGTAAGTTTTTCCAAAATAAAATTTAAATCACAGGGGGGAACTGGATTCCGGACCGGAGGCTTAAGGTGAAGGATCACCTTCAAAAAGGTTCTGGAGGCCTCCAACTTTGCAAGGGTTTTGCCTCTCACCGGAAGGTGGTAGGCTGAAACTGCAGATAGGTGGACCTTCAGAGTTGAATAACTGAGGCCCGAATCAGACAGGTGCAAGAGGTACTCAAGGACCTGGGAAGCCGAGCAAGAGAATGGATCTAGGCCCTTGGCCATGGCCCAAATAGAGAATTTATTCCTCTTCATGGGATACCTGGATCTGGTAGAAGGTTTTCTAGCCTCTACTAGAACCTGAGCGACCCAAGAAGAGCTGCCATAATGAGAGACAGCTACGTCCAAAGGTGCCATGCATGCAGGTGGAGAAACCTGAGGCTTGGGTGCACCAGGCTGCCCTGCTCTTGAGACAGAACATCGTGGGATAGAGGAAGAGGTTCTGGGGGTTCCAATGTCAGCTGATGTAGCAGAGGGAACGAAATCTGTCAAAGCCAAAGAGGGGCTATTAGAATCATATGAGCCCCCTCTGCCTGGAGCTTCAGCAGAACCTTCTACAGAATAGGAAAGGTACGGAAAGCGCATGGAACTCTCCCTGTCCAGGATAGAGACAGCGCATCTCGCCAAAAAACACCACGCCTGGGAATGAGCGAGCAAAAGCTGGGTAGTTTTGCGTTGGATGGGGAAACGAATAAATCTATTTCTGGCCAACTTCATTGAAGGAAGAGGTCTTCCACTACTTCCTGCTTCAGCTCCCACTCATAAGCCCATGCGACAATGCGACTGAAACTGTCTGCCAGGATGTTATGAACTCCTAGAACATGGACTGCTATAAATGACAGGCTGTGCTGGACTGCCCAGTACTACACCCGCACTGCCTCCCTGCAAAGGGGGTATGATCAGGTACCTCCCTGCTTGTTTATGTACTAGACTGTAGCTGTGTTGTCAGTCTGGACCAATAGTGTTCCTGGTATCAAGAGGGACTGGAATGCTTGGAGAGCACAGATCACCGCTCTCATCTTCAGAATATTGATACATAGATGTTCCTCTAATGGAGACCATGTTCCCTACATTTGGTGGTCTGCCAGGTGAGCGCCCCATCCCTGGCCTGAGGCATCGGTCGTCAGGGTCACAGAGGTTGATGGGGGTGGAAGGGGATCCTCAACGAAAGGTTGGAAGGATCCTGCCACCATAGGAGATCCCTCTTCAGGCTGCTGGATACTAGGACCATGTGGTCCATGTCGTCCAGACACTGATCCCACTGGACCCGGAGGGACCACTGGGTCACCCTCATGTGCAGTCTGGCCAAAGGGACTGTGGGTATGGCAGCTGCCACTAGACCCGACAGACGGAGAACAAAGCGTGCCTTGGTCCGCTGGGAGGAGAATATCAATACCGCCTGCTGCATCAGAGTTTCCGCCTTGTCCATTGGCAAGAAGGCCCTGTCCTGAACTGTATCCAGCACTGCTCTGACGAACTGGAGCCACTGGGAGGGTGAAAGCTAAGACTTGGGAACATTTACAGTGATGCCACGACAGGAGAAAAGGTCCAGGGTGGAGGACAGAGAAGCCCTCAGACGGTCCTGTGATGGTGCTGACAGCATTCTGTCATCCAGGTAAGGGAATACATAAATCCCCTTGTGGCGTAAGGTCGTGGCCACCACCGCTAGGCACTTGGTAAAAACCCGAGGTGCTGAAGAAAGGCCAAAAGGGAGGGCCTTGAACTGATAATAGTTCTCCTGAAAGGAGAATCTCAGAAAGCAGAGGTGGGCCTGGAGGATAGGGATATGCAGGTAAGTATCCTGCATATCCAGGAAGCACAGCCATTGGTTCTGTTAGAGTAGAGGTAAGAGTCCTTGGAGTGTCAACATATGGAATCTCTCATATTCTACAAAGAGATTGAGTAGGCTGAGATCTAGAATAGGTCTCAGTGGGAGTAGTATCCCCCTTCCTATTTGCCCTGGCGGAACCGGCTCTATGGCTGATTTCTGAAATAGAGCCTGGATTTCTTGAAGGACCAGATTTAGATGGCCCGACGTGTAGTGAGACCTGCCTGGTGGGTTGTCCGGGGGTCTACCCAGGAACTCGATTGAGCGTCCTCTTGCTACTAGCTGAAGGACCCAAGCATCTTTGGTTATTGTTCTCCATCCTTCCAGGTGGAGGGCAAACCTTCCCCCTACTGGTTCCTTGGGAGACACGAGAGGAGGAGGGGGGACCCCCTCACGTCAGGACGCTGAGAGGAGTGCTGCTTTACTGGCCCTGGTGGTCTTTTGGAATTTTGCCTGAGGAGTCTGGGCCTGAACCAGTGTTGCGACGCTTGCCATGTCACTTACCTTGGTTCTGCCCATTCCACCTCTTCTGGGGGGTGACCAAAGGACTGCTTGGGTTTTTTGTCCCAAGTTTTACATTAGATGGGGAGACAAATAAATCAATTTCTGGCTGGCTTCATTGAAGGAAGAGGTCTTCCACTACTTCCTGCTTCAGCTCCCACTCCTGAGCCCATGCGACAATGCGGCTGAGACTGTCTGCCAGGATGTTGTGAACTCCTAGAACATGGACTGTTATCAATGACAGGCTGTGCTGGACTGCCCAGTACCACACCTGCATCGCCTCCCTGCAAAGGGGGTATGATCAGATGCCTCCCTACTTGTTTATATACCAGACTGTAGCTATGTTGTCAGTCTGGACCAATAGTGTTCCTGGTATCAAGAGGGACTGGAATGCCTGGAGAGCACAGAGCTCTCATCTTCAGAACACTGATATGTAAATGTTCCTCTAATGGAGACCATGTTCCCCGCATTCGGTGGTCTCCCAGATGGGCGCCCCATCCCTGGCTTGAAGCACCCATCGTCAGGGTCACGGAGGGTGATGGGGGTGGAAGGGGATCCTCAACAAAAGGTTAGAAGGATCCTGCCACTATAGAAGATCCCTCTTCAGTCTACTTCCTGTGTGCCCTTGCAATGTCTGGAGATGTCACTTATAAATTTTAATATATAATATAACAGAATATAATATATATTTGACTGCATAGCACCGTTGGAAAGGTAATTTTGTGCTGAACAACTTTGCCCTTGATATTCTGTGTATATCATGTATACTTTAGGAGTTATTCACATTTGTTTACGGTATGGTATGTCTGGCTTATGTTGCCTATTTTAGTGGAAAATTTTTTTTTGCTGTGTCAACCAGCAAAGAAAAAAAAATGAAATTACATATTATTATTTGCATACCACCAGTGGAAAGGTAATTTTGTGCTGAATAACTTTGCCACTCATACTTTGTGTCTAGCACTTACGGTTCTTGAGCTACTGGGATTTGTTTGTGGTATGCTGACTATAGCTTGATTTTACTTAGAAAGGCCCAAGAATCACTGTTAACAGTATACATGAGACAAGTGGTGCAACTTCAGAGAGCTCCTGTGGAGGCAATGAGTTAAGTGACCTACTGCTCTCCTGTAGCTCCGTGGTAATATCCTTTGCATCTTCCCCAAACAGGACAGGTCCCTGAAGGGGGCATCCACTAGGGTGTTCTGGACATCTTGTGCCAGTCCTGCAAAATGGAGCCAAGCAAGGAGCCTCAAGCAAATGTCCATAGCAGTGCATTGGGCCACTGAGTCGACCATATCATAAGTGGCCCTAAGGCATGGCGGCAAGAAGACTTATTCAGTATTACTTTTTCCAAAAGCCAATTTCTGAGGTCCTCGTCCGGAATCTTCTGCAGGTCCTTCTCCAAATCGGACAAGGCCGATTTCTGGAAGGACACCATATGGGCTACGTAATTCAATGACCGGATGTCACAGGTCGATGAAGAATAAACTTTGCATCCATATTGATCCATTTGTTTGGATTCCTTATCCAGAGGAAAAGCATTCAGGTGCTTCAGCTGTGCTGACCAGTCATGGATTGCAGTGATAACCATGGAGTCGGCTTTTGGTTGACCGATCAGATGACCAACTCCTTCCGGGGGGGTGATATGTTCAATCAGCTTTTTGGGGACAGCCAGGATAGAGGATGGCTGTTGCCAAATTGTAGAGGTAAGATCCTCATGCGGTCCCATCCATGGAGGAATAGGGAGGGGATCCACACCAGTGAGGTCTAGGTGTTCTGCCAGACATTTCCTCTTGGGGTCCAATCCCTGAGACACCCAGCCATAAGCCTGCTTGATGGACCTTAAGAGTTCTGCGAAGGATGGATCCTCCGGTGGAGACTTCAGGGATTTGTTAGGCTGGGGATCAAAGGGGGGAGTGAGGTCCCGAGTGATCAACTGACTCAGAGTCCGAATCAGAATCAGAGGACTCCGGCCTGCTGGGTAAAGGGGTAACATCTGGGACCATCTCAATCACCCGTGCTCCTGGGTGGGGGCTCCAAAGAACACCTGCCCAAACCCCTGTCTGATGCCCTACCCAAGGGGGAAAGGCTCCTGGTGATGGCATTATGAGTCGGTTCGGGGACCACGATCATGTGGGGTTGTCCCAGTTGCTGCAAGAGCTGGGATTTTGCATCTTGCCACCATGCCAGAATGGAAGTGGGTGGTTCTGGCTGGGGAGGAGGAGGAGGCAGAGGGGGCGGTGGAGGCTGGTATCCTGGGTACCCTGTGGAGTAGAAAGGGAAACCAGGAAGTTGGTACCAATAGTGGTACGGTTGGTAACCCTGGTAGAAGTGACCTGGCGTCGGGTATCCTGGCGTCTCAGCTTGTGGCGGGTACCCCAGCGATGGCACCCTGGCATCGGATAATAAGGGAAACTGTAGCAGCGGATAGCCAGGAAAGTGACCCATAGGACCCAAAGGAGGAGGGGCAGAGGGTCCAGCGATAGACAGTGCCGAGAGACCACTGGGTGTGACAGGATCCATCGGCAGGCCTGGAGTCTCAATCGGGACCCCAGAAGGGCCAGAAGATGGTTCCAGTGTAGAAGCAGGAAAGCCCTGGTCCATGTCAATATCTGTAGTATGGATGGGGGAATGACTCCGCGTCGGGGTAGGCAAGTGACCCAATGTCTGGTCTGAGAAAGGCAAGGGAAGCAAGGGGATAGAAAGCCCCGTCGCCAGGTCCGGCCCTAAGGCTGGAGTCTCTGAGTGGGTGCCCGATGCAGGAGATGTCTCCTGGACAGCCACGCTTGGTTCCCTGGCCGGGGAAAAAGAGTCATCGGGCAGGGTCAGTAACTCCCATGGAGGAGAACCTTCATGGGAAGAAGGACGGCCTGAAGGCTCGCCCTGCGTGATGTCGGAGACCACAGGAGTGTCCGACAGGAAGGCACTTGCCGGGCAGTTGATGGACAAGCCAATGACCGGCTTATTGGTGGAGACCTGGTGGGCATCAGAGGAGCTGGTGTCTGACTTACAGGTAGTGGTCGGGCACACAACAGCCAGGGGGCTAGAGTGGTGTGGAGTGCCTGAGGCGGAGCTCCTGATGGGAGAACCAGAGGGAGGCTTAGTGACCGAGCCTTCAACAGGGCCTTAAGTGTTCTCCGGAGAGAAGCCCCTGATTGCCCACTGACCAAGTCCACAGGAGGAGAAGGCGTCCGAGCTGTAGGAATGGATGGAGACCCTTGAGGCAAAGTGCTCACCAAGGTGGAGGCCTCACTCGCTGCAGTGTCGGCTGTCTGACAGCGATGGGATGGAGAACGATCCCGGTCCCGGCGTTTAACCTCCTCCTCCTTCTTTCGCTTTTTCTCGGGAGTGGGTGAAGAAGCGTGTTCCCACAGCTCCTAGAGCTCTTTTTCCATAGATACAAGATGAGACTTGAAGAGGTGAGCTTCGAAGGCCTTCTTGCGACGGGTGCGTGTGGCCTGGTTGAACGACTGACAGATCTCACAATCTGCTTCCTGGTGCTTAGGGCCCAGGCAAAGAACGAAGCGGGAGTGGTTGTCCCTGTGCGGGATTTGGGCGCCGCACTGCAAGCACTTTTTCTTTATTCTTGAAGACATACACCAAGGTGAAAAGGGGCAAAAAACTTGCACGGTAGTACAAAGAAATGGCAGACGACTAAACTAGTTCACCACAAGGATCTGACTAGTTCAGGTCGACGGTGGGAAAGAACTGGTGGGTGAGTGCGGTGACTGCCCCCTATATACTGTCATGCTGACGCATGATCATGTGATACCCTGCCCTCCCCCTAGCTTTCTCTTCACCTCAGGCACATCTGGGTGTCTTCTTATTCTTGCTTTCCCCTCCTGTACCTCCCTGCCCACCCCCTGCTCCCTTAGCCTCCCCTTCCCTCCCTCTCATGTCAATCATAGGAAAACCTCTCACCATCTCCCAGCCAGGGTGTTAATCATGCTACTACTCCTGTCGGGAACATTCATCCAAACCTGGCCCGGTTCCCAGGAGCTCCCAACTCGCACCACAGGCCTATGCATGGTCTCCATGAATATCTGTAGCCTCCTAAAAAGTTTGACTCACTACAATGCCTGGTCACATCAATTAACCCTGATGTCATCACCCTGGTTGAGACTTGGCTGTCAAAATCCTCCCCTGACTCCTAGTCTCCCTTCCTGGTTTCACCTCTTCCGGTCCGACCGTGTTGGGAGACGGGCGTGGCTGCGCTTATTTATGTCAAGGAATCTCTCCCGCATCTAGCCCTGCCCACTCCCATCCTTGACTCCAGGGCCCAGGCGCTATGCTGAAACTAACCCCTGACCTTTAAAGGGACCCCTTTATCTGGACTACTCTATACTGCGTCTCCCCAGGGACCAAACGCAGGCCATTGCCCTCTTACAGAATACCTTACCTCTACCTCCTCCGCTGATCAAATTCTGTGGGTGACTTAAATGTCAACTGGCTCAGCCCTCCTCCTCTACCCAGACTCCTTTTCTGCAATAGACCTAACGCAACTAGTTACCCACCCTACCAGGACTAACCCCAAGAGAGGCTCCAGTACCCTGTTTGATGTGGTACTCACCAACCGCCTCTAATCGGATCCCCAATGTACAAGTCCTCCCAGACTCTCTCAGCGATCACTCCCCATTCTATTCCACTGGTCAACCTCAGTCCCCAAACCCATAGCACAGTCCACATGCGGGTCTAATACCTGGTGGACTGATAAAACTTAAGGAACTTCTGTCCCAAATTGACTGGTCTCCCTATACAGGCAACTCCTGACATCGACACAGCTCTCTCCTTCTTTACCCAAACTTTTAATAATGCCTGTGATATCTTTGCCCCAGTGTTGACCCGCCGCTCTAAAAGGAAGAATGCCCCTGGATTACCCAGCTTTGATCCACCAGCTCAAACATAGGACAACCTATGGCACCGTGCCACTGAGACTGGCCGCCCAATGACAGGCGGTTATATGCTGCCGCTAAACAAGTGTACTGGCCATCAGAAAGGCCAAGTCTGAGCACTATCGGTCCTCACTCACTGCCTCATGGGGAATCCCAGAACCTTCTGGGATAACATTAAACAGTTAAATGGGAGTGCACACTCCCCCACCCACCAGATCAACATTACGGTGTGATCTCCTCAGACCCAGCCCTCATAGCCAACCACCTCAACACCTCATTCACTGACCTTAGCCCTATCCTCCCTACAAATTTTTTGACCTCCTCCCCCAGCACCTGCCGAAATCTTTCTCACCCTTATTTTCTCCTCCTCGTGTTTCTGCCCAAGAACTTAGGTCAGACCTGTCACTGCCCTCAAGAGTAATAGTACAGGCAGTGACACCCTGGATCCGTGTATCCTACGGCTGGTCTTAGACACAGTCCTTACCCCGATCACATGCCTCATCAACCACTCTCTTTGCCTGGGAAGGTTCCAACTGCCTGGAAAGTCGCCACTGTCACCCTTATCTTTAAAGGTGGTGATAGGACTGTGGCTGGAACCATCGACCGATCTCCATTCTCTCCTCTCTCCAAGGCCTTGGAAAAGTGGTGGCCTCTCAAATCTCTGACTACCTCTCCACCTACAATGTCCTTTGTCCTGAGCAGCATGGCTTCCAAGCGGGCCACAGTACCAACACAGCCCTCCTAGAGTTCTCCAACTTTCTCCACTCCTCCTTAGACACTGATTCTCTGGCTGGTGCTGTCTTCATTGACCTCTCGAAAGCTTTCGACACTGTCTCCCACCCCCTCCTTCTTGATGCCCTTAGTCTCTCTGGTTTTGCTGCTGGGCCTATCTCCTGGTGCACCAGTTATCTGTCTGACCCCTCACAGCGTGTAAAAATTAATGGGACCTACTCAGACATCTGTCCCATCTTTTCTGGGGTTCCCCAGGGCTCCATTCTGGGCCCCTTACTATTCTCCCTTTACCTTAACACCCTTCCACGCTCTTGCTCGGGGAACATTCTATTGTACGCTGATGATGCAGTCATCTTTGCCTCAAGTCGTAACCCTATTGCCCTCCAGGACTCTCTGCAGAAGTCCTTCACTGAAGCCGAGGGCTGGTTCAAGGAACATAGATTGGTGATAAATCTTAAAAAAACAAAACCATGTTCTTCACTCATCCCCAAAACAAGTCCTGCAACTTCAAACTCCTTATTCACTCTGGGTCCTCATTCCCACTCGAACAAGTTTGCTCCTATAAATACCTAGGATCCATTTTGACCCTCCCTCTCCTTCCATGGACACATCACTGCCCTAGCCACTGCCACTAATATCCGATTGGGCATCTTACATCGGTATAAACACTGCCTCCCCGGAGGCTCTTCACTGCAGTCACCTCCTCTATCCTGTCCCTAGTGGACTATGGACTGCCGTATGGTGCTGCTGATCAGACCGCACTCCATAAAATTGTGACTACTCTGAATAAGGCCTGCAGGTTAATTACTGGGCACCTAGGATGACACACACCTGTCTGCTGTATGCTAAAGCGCTGGTACTTGATCTCGACGAGCGCCTCAAATATCTTACCTGTACCCTTACAAAAAAGACCCTCCTTGGGCTTTCCCCACCAGGATTGACCACCACCATACGCCGCTCTGTCCCACTAGTTCATACTCGGACCTCTGGGAAAACCTCTTGTTATCCCTAGAGCTAGGACCTCTCACGGCCAAAGAGCCTTCAGCTTTAGGGCCCCTCCTGGTTCAACACACTGCCCCCTCCATCTCGAGCTCCAACTATATACGTGCTTCAAAACTTCCTTCGTAACCACCTTATTAACACCCGATGCTGTAACTGCCACTAGTCAAAGCCGTACTCAATACTTATGACAAAGCTTATTACTAAGCTGCTAAGGACTATATAACTCTGGTATTGTTTGCATCCATCCTACCTGTACCAGCTTGTTTGTATCTATGTCTTAATTTTACTGTTATACTTATGTGTTGTACTGCTATACTGTGTATTTTGGTTTGTCTTACTGTGACAAGGTACTTTTGTAAATGAGCCTATGGCTCAAAGGTTTTCCAAACTGCTGTTTAAATAAATAAATAAATAAATAAATACCGGGGGCGGTCCTCCACTAATGATTGCTAGCTAGAAATTTGCTGTGCAGTCCTGATGCCAGGGGGTGCAGTCCTACGTGTCAAGACCTACTGCAGGAACCCTCTTGAAGTAAGATCACATATTCCTCTCCCCCACCCCACAAATATTTATGTACAGCATAAAAAATAAATAAAAAATGAAGATTCCCTTAGGATAACTCTAAAACTTCAACAAGCCATAACTCCCTCAATATTTGGACTTCAGGGACAATCCATGTATCAAAACAAAGGTCTTAACGAGTACTACAAGAATAACACATATTGCCCCCATTAACAATTAGGGGCAATATAAAAAAAGCATTAAAAAAATGCAAATTTCCATAGGATAACTTTGGAACTTTAACAAGCCATACAACAAAGAAAAAAGACTGCTGTTTTGGCATAAATGTAAGTGCAGGGCAGCAAAATACATGTATGCATCTACGGAGGGAATGGAAGCACAGGGCCCAGAGGTCCCTGCGCTCCCACAGACAAATGAGGATACGATTATACTTTGTGAGAAAGTAAGTAAATTCATTGCAAAAAATGTTGTTAATGCACTAGTTGGGGTTAAACCAACAAAAATAGGGAAATGTGGTGTTAGGGTTCCCAACCCTAATGCCCCACCCCACCCTGTAGGCAGCAACAGGAAAAAACATTACTACTGACCTTTCCTGTGTCTTCACAAATCAGGCATAGGGTGTGCCTTGGCATAGTCAACCCTAACGCTCACCCCATTCTCATATATTGTACACATTTCAGCTTATTTACTGATGGAATGAGCCAAGTGTTAGGGCTGACAACCGAAAAGCACATCCCCACCTGATTGTGAAGATGCAGGAGAGGTCAAATGAAAAAATTACTCACCATAGTAATCTTGTCTCATCAAAGGAATCACTCATTATGATTAAACTGATGCAGTCAGTCTCCTGTGTTGGACTGCCCGGAGAGATAGAATTATATGCAAATGATGGAACTCTCAATTGGCCCATGCCAATTTCAAATTGCTGCACTAGCAACTGCTGCACTCTGAGTGCTTCAGATTCTTACATAGCCTAAACTGGGTACAAGACCCCCTAGCTAACATACTATTTCTATAAAACAATTTTTATCCCCTTAGGTCAAAAAAAAATTCCAAGAAGTAAACTTAAAGAACTTGAGACCACAAGTGAACCAACTGGTTAACAAAAGGTGAGTTTCTAACATGACCTATATGGATAAAAAAAAAAAAAAAACACCCTAAAACAGGGATGCAGAACAACTTTCAGAGGTTCTTGTATGGGAGGCAGGGTGGGTGCTTTAATCATAATGAGTTATCCTTTGAAGAAACAAGATCACTATGATGAGTAATTTTTTCTTCTAACCCCAGGAATCACTCATTATGATTAAACTGATGCAGACTACCAAGCAGTACCTTTGGAGGTTGAGCAGAAAACCTATTTAGAAAACAGGTACTGCAGCACTGCTGTACCAAACTTGGCATCACTTCTGGATTGTAGATCCAAGCTGTAATGCTTTGTGAAGGTGTGTACTGTTTTCCATGTTGCAGAGTTCCAATAGTGGAATCTCTCTTGAAGCTGTGTCCCTGGTAGAATGTGCTCTCAGGCCCAGGGGAGCCTGTTTACCCACTTTACTATAACAAAACTGTATACATGCCACTATCCAGTGAGTAACTGTATGTTTTGTGGCAGGTCTGCCCTTACCTACTTCTCCATAGGTAAGAAAGAACTGTGTCTGACCTGGTCTGTAAGATTTAGTTCTGTCAATATAGTGGCTAAGTGCCCTTTTGACATCAAGGGAGTGAAGCCTCCTTTCTGGAGAACTGGCGTCCTCTGTAAAAAAGACAGGTAAAGTGATGGACTGATTTAAATGGAAATCTGACACCACTTAGGGAAGGAATTTTCTATTGGTCCTGAGGACCACTTTATCCCTATGGAATGAGATATAGTCTACATCTGTGCACAGGGCCTGTAACTCACTGATCCTTCTGGCTGAAGTAATAGCAACCAGAAACACAGTTTTCCAAGTGATATACTTCAGGTCTGCTGTTGCCATCGGTTCAAATGGGGCATCCATGAGCATGGCAATGCAGATATTCAGATTCCAGGCCGAAACTGGTTCCCTCAAGGGAGGGTACAAGAGGTTAAGGCCTTTAAAATACTTCCTGAAGACTGGATAAGAGGCCATGGATCTCTCTTTACCAACTGATAAATAAGGCGAGACTGAAGCCAAATGGACCTTGAGTGACAAAGGCTTCAGACCTAAAGAATGCAAGTGTGTTAGGTAATCCAGGAGAATGGCTAGGTCAGCCCTGGATGGGTCAACACCGTTACCTGTACACCATATGGAAAACCTCTTCCACTTAGCAGAGTATGTCTTTCTGGTGGAAGGTTTCCTAGAACGCCTAAGTACTGTCAGCACCTGTTCTGACAGTTTAAGATTAGCATACTCTCCTCCTGAGCATCTCTGGTTCTTGGAGGTGGGAGGAGTGGCAGAGCCCATGGCCTTATGTTTGCCCAGGCATCGAGCTGGGGTCTGTTTCCTCTGTCTCCAGGTCCTTCTCCGAAAGGGCTGCTGCTGTTGTTGAGTGCCCGATCGGTACACAGACTGCACTGATCTCAGGGCAAGGCCTCTGTCCTGAAGATCTGTGATGATATCTTTGGTATCACCACCAAAAAGCACCAAGCCTCTAAAGGGGGCATCATGGATCGCAGACTGTACCTCGTTAGCAAGGCCGGAGATGCAAAGCCAGGCATGCCTTCTAAGAAAGATGGCAGTCGCTGAGGCGTGGGCTACAGAGTCAACAGAGTTGTATGCAGCCCACAGAGCATACCTACAGGAGACTCATGAGAGGTGGAGATTCTTGGTGAGCTCCTCCTTGAGGCTCGAGGGTTCCATGGCCTGGACCCGAGCCTCTAGCCTGGTCAAGGTGGCTTTTTGGTGTGACACCACATGGGCCACATAATTCAGGGACCGAAAAGCGTTTGTGGCTGAAGAGTAAACATTCCTGCCGAACTGGTCCATCTGTCTCGACTCCTTATCTAGATGAGAGGTGTTCACGTGCTTGGGTGCAGGGAGTGGCCATAAGCAGCTGAAATAATGACCGAATCAGCCTTTGGATGTGCCTTAAGAAAAGGGGCATCTTTAGGGGTCCTGTACACTCTGTCCACCCTCTTGGGGACAGCCGGAAGAGAATGAGGCATCTGCCAGACTGTGATGGTGAAGTCTTGGTGAGGTCCGATCCAGGAAGGAACCGGGACCGGCAAGAGAGACTCAAAATTCAGATGTTCAGCGAGTCTCTGTCACATGGGGTCTTGTTCCTCGGACTCCCAATCGAAAAAATCCTTCATGGACCTCAAGAAGTCCGAATAGGCAGGGTCCTCCAGGGAAACCTTGCCATTATGACCTCTGGGTTCATCCAGAATCTCCTACGCTGACTCATCAGCAGCATCATCATCATCATTATCATCATCCTCCTCCTCCTCCTCATCATCCTCGTCATCATCCGCCCCCTCGTCCGGAAGGTCGTGAATGTCCGGGAGAACCACGGTACGACCCACCGGCCCCGAGATGTGGACCGTGGACGGAGGAGACGAGCTCCTCTGGGACGGAGATCTGGGAGAGCATAGGAGTGGGAGCCTGCTTTCCAGATCTGACACAAGCTCCGAACACACCCCCTGGAACCAAGACTGAATTAAAGTCTTAAAGTCCGGTGTGTCCGGAAGCAGTGGGGGTAGGGAGGTGGAGGAGGTTGAGACGGGGGGGGGGTTTACCTGGGGAGGTGAGTAATGGTACCCCTGGTAACCCAGGAAATGACAACCCTGGTAGGGATTACAGCCAGAGTAATACTGTCCCAAAGAACTCCAGTCAGGAGGGGGACCAGTCGGGTAGTGGTCTCCAGGATATCCCAGGGGGTAATGAGGGACAGTCCGGGGTCTAGAATAAATCCCCAACGTCAGGGGGTCTGACGGAGGTGGGACCCACATTGGGCCTGCCGTGGTGAAAATCGGTGGCGGATCTGGCGTCAGGAGAGCCAACGTCAGGGGTACCGACATCGGGACTGGCACCGGAAAAGGATCCGGCGTTGGAGGAGCTGGCATCAAGGCTGGACGAAAGGGACCAGACAGAGGGACCGTGTCTGACACCGGAGCCAAGGGCAGGGGCAGACGACTGGGCCCAGGCTCGGAGGCTACCATTGGAGGATCCAGCGATGGGTTAGGTTTAGCCAGATTGACGGTGGGATCGGGACCGGGATATTAGCCAGATCTGGGGGGATCCCTCCCAAGGGGAGAAGAGGGACCTCCACTGGAAGGCCAGACAGCTGAGAGGAAGGGCCGCTTTCCCTGTGACCCTGTCAGGGGAAAGCAGAACAGACCCCGAGGAAGGGTTTTCTATGTTGAGGGGTTCCGCACTGTCCTCGTCAGAGGTACCCATCAGAGAAGAGGAGAGTACCAGCGGGGAAGAAGGGGGGAGAAGGGCAGTCTCCTCCTGGTTCTGACGGATGTCAGGAGAGGTGCAGTTAGGCCCTGATGGGAGAATCATGTCTGGGCGGCCGTCAGAAATGGACGTCTTACCGGATGGGCGGGGGAGGAGCCCCCTGCCGACTTATCGGCTGGAATCAGGCTGGTCCCCAATGCCTGGGAGACGACTTACCGGTGGCCGGGCAGTCCCCGGAGGAGCTGGGGGCTGACTTAGCAGCAGGAGCAGCCATCAGAAGAGCTGACGGACGACTTACTCGCAGAAGTTTTGTCCGACTTACCGTCTAACGTCTTCACCTAAGGCGGCTGGGAAACAGCCTTGCTCGTCAATGGTCGAGAGTCTTGCTGGGCCTCCGCGGAGTGCTCCCGTGCCCTAGATTTCTTCTTGTGATGCTCTTTCTTTGAGGGAGAAGATTTCTCAGATGAGGATTCCTGGATCAGGTCCATCTGCTTTTCTAATGAAGCAAGACGGACCTTTAGAAGATGGGCCTCCAAAGCCTGCTATCTTCACTTTCTGGTGGCCTTATTGAACGGTTGGCACTCTGGGCAGGATGAGACAGGGTGGTCTGGGACTAGACAGATCACACATTTAAGGCGAGTGTCTTTATGAGGTATTTGTGTGCCGCAAGATGAGCACTTCTTCTTGGGTGAAGACATAAGCAAAGCAGAATTTGAGAAAAAAATTTAGCGAAGGAAAAGTTCGACGCAAGAACATGATGATCGTTAGCGGAAGTCTGCAATGCGACTGACACGAGGCGATGGTCAGAAAGAACTGGAGGGCAGGCGTGGGGACCATCCACTATATATGGCCAGACTGACGTTGGTCACATGACGTCGGGTGGGCGGTCCCCCATCAGGTATTGCTAGAAAAGTCTGCCGTGAGGCCCAGATGCCAGGTGGTGCTAGTCCTATATGTAATGACCTACTGAAAGAATCCTCTCAAAGTAAGATCCTTTATTCTTTTCCCCTGTGTACACGTTATGAGAGGCAATCTGGCTGGAAGTGCTGATAGCACTTTTTATGTAATGTGTTATATGTCAACCCTTATTATATAAATAGCTATATAGTACTTCAGATGAGATACTAAATCAAGGTCCATTCTGTGTGTTTCTGATAGTTTCCAGGTGGAAGTTTAAAGATCCCATGGAACTACTGGATCAGTAGGAGACAGCTGTGGAGTCTCTGCAAGCATTTTCTCTCCTTCAGTAACAGATTGTGAAGCAATTTTCCATGGTTGGGTCAAATGCTGACTAATTCAGGGGATCCAAGTTGCTTACTTTAAAGGGCACTTTACCCATTAAAAAAGTAATCATCAAGGCAGTCTCTAACTTCTTGCCTATGGAGTATTCAGGAATAACACGCACTTCTGTTTTGTTTTTCTCCTACAAAGAGAAGTAATGGCAGTGTCCACCCACCTTGGGAATCAAACATTAAAGATAGGTTGGGAAGGAGGAAGGAAGGGAGGGGCAGAGGAAGGAAGGAAGGATCCAGAAGAAGAGAGGAGACAATCAGGGAGAATCACATGGCATAGAGATAGATTAGAGAGATTACAGGGTGGCTACGAACAGGAAGGATAAGTGACTTGCTTAAGGAGTCATGTAGTGAGTATGATGTGGATGCAGGATTGAAAGCTGGTTCTCCAGGTTAATAGCTCAGCACTCTGACCACTATGCTAAACTGCCGTCCCTCTTTAGTAGGGTTTCAGGCTTTGTCTGAATAATTCTTGAGCTGTACTATAAAAGTACCACATTCCCTCAATATCACTAGAGCGCTGACCATAAAAAGATGCCTCTTCCATTGGAGAATGAGCAAATAATGTGCCTCTATCTAGAAGACAACTCACCAAGTTTAGACACTCAAGATATCTTTTGACTAAATATTCTGTTTCCAGTTTGATGTTCATGGACAGAGATAAGAAAAAGTGCAATATTCCTTCTCATTTGATCAATGCAGACCTCAAAAACAACCGCACCGGGAGCAGGTTTAGTGCTAATCAACCAGCAGGGACAGTGGAGCAGAAAATAACAGCACCCAAAAAGGACTATATTGCAAAAATATTTATTCTTGAAGAAGTGCCCACGTGCTTCACAGCATCATCATGGCTAAAAGCGCCACATATAGTGGTACAGTAAAATCAGAAAAAGCCCTAACATTTCACATGGACAACTGCCATGCTTCATCATGTATTTTTGAATATAGTCCTTGGTTTGGATGCTGTTCTTTTTTGCTCTGTTGTTCATTTGAATCAATCCAATCCAATAAACTTAAATTTATAACGCACCCTTCCAGAAAACGCTCAGAGTGCAGTACAAAGTGCATTATATTTTTATTTATTTATTTATTTCATGCAATCAGATTTACAACCTTTGAGTCAGAGACTCGCTTACAAAGGTACCTCGTCGCAGGGAGGGTGGACAAACAAAATGTGAGGTGAGACATTGGTAACAATACAGGTGAGATACAAGGTGTAAAACAATAAAGCAAACACAAGATGCACTAACTATACAAGGCTTATTCGTACTCTGTGACAGGGACCAGTGCTTAGTAGGCTGGGATATTCAGGGGTACTCTGGGAGATACTATTAGGGACAAGGACAGCTCCGATTATCAACAAGGTATCTGCGTAGGGCTATTTTGAATGGGCCAATTCTGGGGATGTTTGTGATGTGCGCAGGGAGTGAGTTATACCAGGCAGGTGCTCTATGGTGAAAGGATCTTTGGCAGAGTGAGGTGCTGGCTCTGGGTACTTGGAAGGTGGCTTTAGTGGCAGTACGGGTGAGTGCCGGTCGGGAGGCCTGTTGCAAGGGCATACAAATAGTGCACAAAGTATGCACAAGATATAAACATTGCTTACAATTTCTGGTAAGTCCAGATAAGACACAGTAGCAGTAAGCTACACATATATACAGGTTACTCACCTGTAACGGGAGTTCTAGGAATGGTATATGTTGTTCATCCACACTGTCTTCATCCACACTGTCTGGCAGGTTCCTTGCCACTTTAAATCTTGCCGGAAGGGCTTCAAGCTGGCTCCTCCCACCCACCCGGGTGGTAAAACTCTTGGCTCTGCCCCATGATGCCAGATCTAGCCCGCTGGAAGCCAGGTTGTGCGTCGAAGCCGGGGGAGGCCAGGTCGGGTTGGTCGTGTGGATGAACAACATATACCATTCCTAGAACTCCTGTTACAGGTGAGTAACCTGTATTTCTAGGGACATGGATATGTTGTTCATCCACACTGTCTGGCAGACTCCTAGCAGTTCTCCGGGAGGAGGAGGCAAGCACACCCCTACTTAGGGAATAAAGACTGAGAACCAGGCCCCAAAACCAGCATCCCGGGCGTGACTCAAGGTCGATGTGGTAATGGGTGATGAAGGTGTGCTGACTTCCAGGTAGCAGCCCTGCAGATTTCCTGGATAGGGACGCCCCTGGAAGCAGCCACCGATGCAGCGTATGGCGGGTAGAATGAGCCTTATCCTCTGGGAGGCTCCATGCCCGCCCAACCTGTAGCAGAGATCTATGCAGGAGGTGACCCACCTGCCTATCGTCCGCTTGGCTGCAGATCTGCCAGGTGCGGCTTCAGCATAGGTGACAAACAGCTGGCGAACCTCTCTCCGAACTTCAGCCGTCCGCTCCTTATAATAAGCGAGCGCTCTTCTAGGGTCCAAAGTATAGAGCCTCTATTCGGCCTCCGAGGTGTGATTGGGGTAGAACACTGGCAGAGTCAACACCTGGTTAAGGTGCAACTCCGACACCACCTTCGGAAGGAATTTTGGGTGGGGACGCAGGACAATCTTGTCCCTGTGGAAGACCAGATAAGGAGACTCGATGGAAAGCGCCTGGAGCTCTCCCATCCTTCTGGCTGACGTGATAGCCACCAAGAAGGCGGTCTTCCACGACAGGTGAGAGATGTCACACCTGTGCATCGGTTCGAATGGCCTGCCCATGAGCTAAGCCAATACCAGCAGTAGATCCCACGGAGGTGGAGGTTCTCGATCGAGGGGATATGTGATCAAGGCCTTTGAAAAGCGCCGACCACCTTCTCCTATGCGCCTATCGACTGCTTCCCGCCCGCGACTGTAAGCAGAGATGGCTGCCAGGGTGCACTTAAGGGTTGCTCGACTCGAAGCCCTTGCTGAGAAAGGGACCACAGGTAGTCCAGGATGCTAGCCAAGGAACAGGAGGAAGGGTCCAGGTCCTGTCCTGACACCAAATGGAGAATCTCTTCCATTTGAAGGCGTAGCATTTTCTGGTCGACTCCTTACGGGATGCCTCAACGACGCTGAGGACCTCGCCAGAAAGACCCAAGGCCTGGAACTCTAGCCGCTCAGGAACCAGGCCGTCAGGTGCAGGAACTGAAGGTCCGGATGGAATACCTTCCCCGATTGACTGAGATCAGGTCCGGGCCAGCTGGAAGCCACCTTGGGAGCCTGGAGCTGAGACTGAGGAGATCTGGATACCAGAACAGGCGGGGCCAGACTGGGGCTACCAGAATCACCTGCGCCTTGCCCCTCCTCGCCTTGAGAAGCACCTTGTGGATCAAGGGAAATGGGGGAAAGGTGTAGAAGAGGCTCGGGGTCCACGGCCTCGAGAAGGCATCTCCCTGCAGCGAGCCCTGCTGAGGGGGGTGGGCATGAAACAGTCTCAGCTTTGCATTCTCCCTGGAGGCAAACAGATCCGCCTGAGGCGTGCCCCAATGGGAGAAGAGATTTTGTACTACCTCCGGCAGGAGAGACCACTCGTGAAACGCAGCCCCTATCAGGCTTAGGGCATTGGCCAGGGTGTTGGAGGCTCCTGCCACATGAATGGCGAGGAGATCCGCCTCCAGGCTGCGCACGAGAGACCAAATACGGAGAGCTTCCCTGCACAGAGGCATGGAGCGCATCCCGCCCTGGCGGTTTAGGTAGTACATGGTCGTGGTATTGTCCATCTGGACCTGAACCACTTGACCATGTAGAAATGGAGCGAAGGCGGTGAGGGCTAGACGAACTGCTCGAAGCTCCAGCAGGTTGATGTGGCATCGGGACTCCCGAGGGGACCAGAGGCCGTGCGCTCTGTGCTCCCCCAGATGGGCACCCCAACCCATCAGAGAGAGGCATTGGTCGATAGAGAGACCGTCGGCTCAGGGCGGACAAATGGGATGCCCTCCTGCAGATGTGCTGGAACAGTCCACCAGTGAAGAGCGTTCCACATCCCATGGGTCACTGTCACTAGCTGATCCAGCGGATCGAAGTGCTGTGACCATTGGCTGGCCAATCCCCATTGAAGGGGACGCACATACCAGCGGGCCCAATGGACCACGCTGGTGCAGGCCGCCATGAGGCCCAGGAGGTGCAGGAAGTCCTGAGCAGAGTGTGATTGCCCAACCTGAAATGATTGGGCAAAGGAGGAAAGAACCTCGGCCCTGACCGCCAGGAGCCGTGCTCTGGCTCAAAGAGAGTCGAGCTCTGCCCCGATTAAATGTATCACCTGCTTTGGCACGAGTTCCGACTTGGCCTCGTTGATGAGGAGGCCAATCTGAGGGCAAACCTAGAGGGCCAGATCTCTGGACCGCTCCACCTCCGCTCTGGAGGGTGCTGCAATAAGCCAGTCATCCAGGTAGGGGTACACCCGGACCTTTCAGCGCCGGAGGAATGCTGTCACCATTGCCATGCATTTGGTGAAGACCCTGAGAGCTAGGGAGAGGCCGAAGGGCATGGCCGAGAACTCATAAAGGGATCCCTCCGCTCTGAAGTGGAGGAATCTCTGATGAGACGGACAGATTGGGATGTGAAAGAACGCGTCCTGAAGGCCCAGAGAACAGAACCACATGCCTCGCTCCAAGGATGGGATTATCTGAGCCAGAGTGACCATTCTGAAGGTCCGAGACCTTAGGAACCTGTTCAGGTCGTGCAGGTCGAGAATGGGGCGCCAGCCCCCTGTCCGTTTTGAGACCAGGAAATACCTGAACACAAACCCCGGGTCTGGGGGAGGATCCGCCACCTTCCTGATCACCTCTTTTTCGAGGAGCAGGGCAATGTTGGCTCGGCGGGCTGACAGCGAGGCTGCGGACCCCGTGGCACCTGCTCGAACTCCAGAGGCAGGCCCTTTCCTACCACCTCCAACACCCAGCGGTCCATGTTGATAGCGGACCAGGCGGAAAGAAGTGGCGGAGCCGTCCCCCCATGGGGGAACCCAGGGGGGAGTGACAAGGCTGGGGGCGACACCCCTCAACCCATCACTGGGCAGGCTTGGAGGAGGGACCGGCCGAGGGACCTCCTTGGCCTTTACCTCCCTGCTTCCTATTAGAGGAAGCCGCGGACTTGGGCTTGGGATGCCAAGGGTGAGCCTGCTGGCCCTGGTGCTGGTGCTGTTGGGCCGGAAGTGCCGCAGGTGCAGAGGGATGAAAGGGCTTGTGCTGCTGCTGACGGTGGCCTTTGTCCTTCTGGGCAGAGGTGACCGAGGCCAGAGTGGCATTGGACTTCTCAATCCACTGGAGGTGACCTTCCACTCCAGGGCCGAAGAGGTCGGCCCCCAAGAAGGGGACATCTGCCAATTTTTGCTGGGTATCCGCTGAGAAGGTGGATATCCTCAGCCATGCTCTGCGGCTTATAGCCACCACGGCCGCAACCCATCTGGCACAGGAGTCTCCTATGTCCAGAGCTGTTTGGAGCTGCTGCTTTGCCACCGCCCTACCCTGGTCCCAAACCTGCCGGACCGTGGTCTGCAGATCGGCTGGGAGATGAGGGATTACCTCATCCAGGGAGCCCATGAGGGCGTGGGAGAAGTGTGCCATTAGCACGGCCGAGCTGGCCTGGCGGAGGCCAAGGAAGGACGCAGCGTACACCTTGCACCTGGCACAGTCCAGCTTTTTGGACTCCTTGTAGGGGGGCTTGTCCACATCCTTAGCGTTCCCGGAACGCCGGAAAACGCTGTCGGTGAACAACCCCTCGGCAGAGGGGTGTTCCGAGTACCCAGGCAAAGAGCCGGTAGGGACCGCATACTTCCTGGCCATCCTGGCCGAGGGTGCAGGGCAGGAAGCAGGCCGCTGACAAAGCTCCAAGGCTGGGCCAACGATGGCCTCGCCACTGGAAAGGCTCATGGGGAATCCTCGGTCCAGTATCTCCGCTGAGATACTTGGCCCATTTGGACACGGGCTCGAACTGCATCCCGTGGACTCTGAGATGAGCTGAAGCAAACCCAAGAAGGACGATGGGCTTTCGTCCAACGACTGGCCCCCGGAGGACTCCACGTCAACCAGCCTGGAGAACAGGGAGGAGTCGATATCGGATTCGGAGGAGTCCGCAAAGAGCTGCCTAGGGCCTGAGCCACCCTCCACCTGCCGAGGACGGTTGGGAGTGAGGGTGACCGACAACCTGTGGGGCAGGCCTTGACCGGACCGAGAGTCCTTGGTCGGCGCCCCCGATTTCAGTTGCGGAGGTTGCACCACAATCGGTGGGGCAGCAGGTTTCAGCCAAACAACCGGCCCGGGCTTGGGCATCTTGACTATGGCGAGGGGTTGTTTTGGCTGCTCGGGTGACAGCCACTTGATGGCCGGGGAAGGCGTCAGCGTCGACTTGCTCCCGGACAGAAGTAATTGCTGCCACATCAGATCCTTGTAGCGTTGACGCAATTTGCGCCAAAGCCTCTCCTCTTCTGAGGAGGAAGACGAGGACAAGCGGCGGCGCCGCTTACCTCGGTGCCGAGACTGAGACCGCCGATGTCAGCGGGATCGGCTGGACCGAGAAGAGGTCTGAGACCGAGATCCTCGGTGTTTCCGAGGATTGGTCTGGGAAGGAGCGGAGGACACCCGCTCTTCCCTCAGCTCGGACACCTTAACCGGGGACTGCTGCACCGGGGGCGCAGACAGATCCTCGGTCTCCACTGGGGGAACCGGTGAAGAAGGGTTGTGGGCTTCACCAGTCGACAGCCTGTCCGATGTGTCGAGAAAAATCTCGACCGCGTCGACGGGAGTCTCGGCCGGCTGGCCTGACGGGGACGCCGTGAAGCCAGCGCCTTAGCCGCAATCCTCGACCGAAGCCGAGTGTCGACTGTCCGAGGAAGGGGACCTCTCCCGCTCCCACGAATGCCGACGATGGGACTTACCCTTGGAATCCTTCTTTTTGGACCGAGAGGAATGTCCCGATGGCCCCTCTCCCTTCATGGAAAGGGATTGGCAAAGCTCCTTGAACGGTTGAATCACGAGGTACCCAAAGAGAGCAGGATAAATGCCGCAACCAGGAAGAGGAAGATGAGGCCTGGGCCTCCTCCACGAGGGCGATCATCTGCTCGAGCTGCTCAGCCGAACCAGCCGCGGTAACCCACAACCGCCTCCTTCTGCCTAACATGGTAAGGCTCGGGCGCCTTAGCTTTAACCGGGCAGCGCGGTCCTCCAGGACGCTACGAGAATGAACAGCATGACTCGCAGACCTGTGGGTCGTGTTCTAGGCCGAGGCAGTAGACGCACGTGGAGTGCGGGTCCGTCCTGGACATCTTCTGCCCACAAGGGCACTGCTGGAATCTGGGAGTCAATTTGTCCATCGCAGCCACGAGGGAGAAAGATGACCGAAGTCTTGAAAATTTTATAATGAGTTTCGGGCTAACCAAAGAGTTAGGATCCAGTCTATCACGCAGAGCGTCAAGGAGGGAACCTGAGCTTCCAAGCGGTAAGGAAGATCTGGCGTCATGGGGCGGAGCCGAGAGTTTTACCACCCGGGTGGGTAGGAGGAGCCAGCTTGAAGACCTTCTGGCAAGATTTAAAGCGGCAAGGAACCTGCCAGACAGTGTGGATGAAGATAGTGTGGATGAACAACATATCCATGTCCCTAGAATAAAATTTTTTAAAAGGCATCAAGTTTCAAAGGAATGTAGAAATGTTAATTTTTAGCTGGATTTTAAACATTTCAAAGGAGGATGCTTATCTAATGGATCAAGCAAAGAATTCTGTTTAGTAGGATCTCGAATGTAGAAATCTCTCCCATCTAAGATTTTCAGATTACATTTAGTATCTACCAAAGACTGACTGGTTGGGCCCTAACAAATCTTGGAGCATACTCAATTACAAAAAAAGGTCTATACGACATTTTGGCCTTATAAACTTGAAGTACTTATAAGATGACAACAAGATCTTAAAATCATTTCTAAAAGCAATAGGGATGCAATGAAGATTTGGAGAACTGGTTAAGATATGATCTTTCTTATGGTTTTTAGAAATATGTTGTGTGGCCACATTCGTTACCTATTGTGATGCATTACTGGATGAATTTGGAAGTTTAGAAAATAAGGCATTACAATAATCTGCCCAAAATATTATGAAAGCATTAACTGGCATCTTGGACTCTAGGTAACGCTAATTCTGTAACTTGGCTATCTTCCCGAGATGTAAGAAAGCCATTTTTTGAACACCTTTAGTATGAGCATCAAAGGTAAAAAGAGGGTCCATAGTGATTTCTAAAATAGGCAGCAGCCTTACTATCAACCAACAGGGAACAAAATAAGGGGGTGCTCAGCACCTATTTGTAACTCCACTAATGTATTTAGCACCCACTGCATTAAAAAGCAGACAGTCAGAAGCGCTTTCTGCAGCCCCAAGTTTATCCACATCCATGAAAGGGGAGGGGAGGAAACAAGATCTGGAATACTAAGTAACTTGAGGCAGAGCATGCACAATGTAAGGGGGAGGGAGCAAACTGAAGTTTCTAGTGCTGTGAAAGAAGTAGTCAGCAAGAGCATTTAGGGAGAAGTAAACGGAGTCTTGAAAGGCCATCTGAGCCAGCAGCAGTGTCCGATGTTGTGCACAATGGAAGTCCAAGGAAGTGAGCTCTTAGCTGAGTATATAAGCTTAAAGAGGGATGATGGTTCTGTCCATGTTGGGGAGGGGTCCATCTGTCTTGCACTGCTTCTTACACCAGCAGTCAACATGCAAACAAAAAAAACAAAAAAAAAAAAACACAAGTCTTCCGCACTGGTAGAGGTAAGTGCAGGTTTTTTATGTTTTGTTTTTTCCCCCTCTTTTCGCTGCTGGGCTTATATTACCGTGAAGACCTCTTAAATAAATTAGTCATTGGCCCTCAAAATGTGCGAAACATCATCAGGCATGAAAATACAAGCTCAAAATACTGGACACTAATATCCTTTTTATTTGTACAGTTTAATATTGTGATGAATGTGGTATGGAGCAATTCTGAGGGGTAAAATGTGAAATGTCCATTTTAATGTGGGACGTACGTGTGTGTGTCTGTGTCTTTTCGGAAAAAATAATGTAATGTCAACTTCTGGTTTGGAATATCTCCTGGTTAGCTATAAAATGCCAATACCCAGAAGCTATTCATGGCTCTTGACAGCAAACTCCTTATTTCAACCTGACACCTATTACAGGAAAAAAAAAAAAGGAATTAATGGGGCACCCTGACAAGATGATCTTAGGACCAAAAATTATAATCTGTTTTTTATTTATTTTTTTAATTTTTTTACTTTAAACAATTTTCAGACCGCCAATTCCTCAACTCCCTTAAACAGGTTACAAGACTGGAGATGGCAAAATCAGACACGGATTTAGAAACATAGAAACATAGACTTTGACAGCAGGTAAGGAACGCTTGGCCCACCTAGTCTGCCCATTTCCCTACCTAGAGGATAAGCTGCAGATCCTATTTAACCAAACAGCCTATTTCTTCCTACCCCCACACAAAAATTGCCTTATGTCTGTCCCATGCATTCTTGAATTCTCCCACAGTTTTAGACCCCGCAATCTCCTCAGGAAGGCTGTTCCATGCATCCACCACCCTCTCTGTGAAAAAATACTTCCTCACATTGCCCCTGAGCCGTCACCCCTCTATCTTCAAATTGTGTCCCCTTGTTCTGGCACATCTCTTTTTCTGAAAGATGTTACCCTCTTGGACTGTGTTGATTCCACTGAGATACTTACATGCTTCTATAATGACCCCCGCTTCTTCAAGGGTATACATATTAAACTCTTTTAGTCTCTCCTCAGATGGCTTCTCTTGCAGACCCTGCACCACTTTAGTTGCCCTCCTCTGAACTGCCTCCCTCCTGTCCATGTCCTTGCGGAGATGGGGTCTCCAGAACTGGATGCAGTACTCCAGATGGGGTCTCACCAACTGTCTGTACAGGAGGATAACAACTTCCTGTTTTCTGCTGGTGATGCCTCTCCCTATAGATCCCAGTTTCCCCCCAGCCCTCCCTACCGCCTTCTCACATTGGTTGCCAACCTTAAGGTCATGTGATATCATTACCCCCAGGTCCCTTTCCATTTTTGTTGTTGTTACTACCTCCACCCCGAATTGTGTAACCTTCCCCTGGGTTTCTGTTTCCCAGGTGCATTATTTTGCAATTGTTTGCACTGAATCCAAGCTGCCATACTTCTGACCATTCCTCCAACCTTGCCAAGTCCCTTCTCATCCTTTCCACGCCTCCTTGTGTATCAGCCCTGTTGCAGATCTTTGTGTCATCTGCAAAGAGGCATACTTTTCCTTCCAGTCCCTCTGTAGTGTCATTTATAAAGACATTAAAAAGGACTGGACCCAGTACTGAACCCAGCAGTACGCCACTAGTAACCCCTCTTTCTTCAGAGTGGAATCCATTTACAATTACTTTCTGTGTCCTGTTGTTCAGCCAATGTTTTACCCAGGCTACCACCCTGGGACCCACTCCCAGACTGGTTAATTTGACTATTAATCTTTTGTGTGGGACTGTGTCAAATGCCTTGCTAAAGTCTAGGTAGGCCGTGTCCACAGACCCTCCCTTGTCTACTACTTTGGTCACCCAGTCAAAGAAATCAATTAGATTCGTCTGACATGACCTTCCTGCTGGGAACCCATGCTGCCTTGGGTCCTGTGCCCCACTGGCCTCTTGGTACTCAACAATTCTTTCCTTCAGAAGTGATTCCATCACTTTCCCTATAACAGAGGTCAAACTGACAGGTCTGTAGTTTCCTGCCTCTGTCTTGCTCCCACTTTTGTGAAGGGGAATCACATCTGCCTTCCTCCAGTCTTCAGGTGCCACACTATCCTCCCATTATTTGCTAAAAAGGGTAGTCAGTGGTGTCACTAGTTCTCTGCTTAATTCTTTTAGAATTCTGGGGTGAATTCCATCTGGCCCCATTGCTTTGTCCACCTTCAGATTTAGGAGTTCTTTCAGAACCCTTTCTTCTGAGAAAGGACTGGGATCGACCCCCCCTATCCAGAGTGCTTCTGTTAATTGGATTAGTCAACTCCCCCATCTCCTCTTTTGTGAATACTGAACAGAAGTATTCATTCAGTATCCATGCTTTTTCACTGTCCCTCTCTGCCCACCCACCGTCCATTCTATTCAGCCTCACTATCCCTCCCTTTGTCTTTCTACGCTCCCTGATATACCTATAAAATGTTTTATCCCCTTCTTAACCGAGTTGGCTATCTTTTCCTCAGTTTGGGCCTTTACTATTCTGACTACCCTCCCTGCTTCCTTCTGCCTTAACTGGTACAGTTCTCTGTCCTGCTCCTTCTGTGTTTCCTTATACTTTCTAAATGTTATCTTTTTCTCCCTAACCTTCACCGCCACCTCTTTTGAGAACCATAGTGGCTTTTTCTTTCATTTTGATTTGCTTCACACAAAGGTTTGTTGCCTCTGTGATGGCAGTTTTGATATTTCCCCATTGTTGCTTCACCCCTCCTTCTAGCCTGTTTGCTAGTGCTTGTCTAAGGCACCCCCCCATCTTGCCAAAGTCAGCCCTTCTGAAGTCCAGAACCCTCACTTTTGTATGGCTTGACTCTGTAGCTGAGTTTATCATGAACCACACTGTTTGGTGGTCACTTGTTCCCAAATGGCTACCCACTTCTAGATCTGAGATCTTCTCACTGTCCCCATTTGGGAGTATGAGGTCTAAGATTGCTCCCTCACGAGTAGGTTCCAAAACTAGCTGTCTGAGGCATGCCACCTGAAGGGCATCGAGAATGGCCCTGCTTTTGGATGTGGCTGCAGCAAAGGTGCTCCAGTTGACATCCGGCATATTAAGGTCCCCCATCAACAGTATCTCCCCTTTCTCTGCCATCCTAAGTATGCTTTCTATCATATCCTTGTCCATTCCCTCCCCCTGACATGGGGGTCTGTATACAACCTCTGTGTGGACTGTGGTGCCATTTACAGTCTCTAGGCTGATCCACAGTGCCTCCTCTCCTCCCTGTTTACTCTTTTGTTCAGTTGCTTTTATCTCTTCCCTTATATAGAGAGCTACTCCGCCCCCTTTTCTCCCCTCCCTGTCCCTCCTGTAGGTTGTGTACCCTGGTATGTTAACATCCCAGTCATGGTTCTCTGTGTACCATGTTTCTGTGACTGCTACGATATCCAGGCGTCCCTCTTCCATCAAGGCCACCAGTTCAGGGATCTTTTTGCCCAGACTACGGGCGTTGGTACTCATTACCCTCCATTTCTTGATGGCCTTACCCCTTTTTGCCCCATCCCTGTCCTTACTGCGTTTGTCACTTTCTCCATGTACCCCTGTGCTTCTCCCTATCGACATCTCTATGTTGGTGTCTACCTCACTTAGTACCCTGATTGTTGGGGGGAGCTAAGATTTCCTCTCCAGTGCCTCCCCCCTTGGCTAGTTTAAATGCTTGCAAATGAAGCATTTAAACCTATCACCTAGGATCCTGGTTCCCCTCCTGGACAGATGCAGACAATCACTCCAGTATAGGTCTACATCCCTCCAGGTGGACCCCCAGTCCCCAATGAAGCCAAATCCCTGAGCTCTACACCAGTTTTTCAACCACTGATTGAATCCCATGGTGTGGAGTACCCTAGCCTCACCTGTGCCATAGACAGGCAGCACCTCTGAGAAGGTTACTGCATGCTATTTGTCTCAAGGCCCCTCCCCATCTCCACAAATGCTTCTTGCACTGCTCTGATCCCTTTCTAGAGAGGTCATTTGTCCCTAGGTGGACAATGACATCCAGCTCCCTCCCCTGTGTAGCTGCTCCTGCGATCCTGAGGATTCGCTCCCTGTCCCTCCAAGCCATGGCACCAGGCAGGCACTTTACCGCCCTCTCCCCTTCCTCCCCCAGTTCTACCTTCCTAACAATGGAGTCCCCCACCAGGAGTTGTTTCCTTCCCCTCTGGGGTCCCATGCCACCCTCCTGTGAGTCTCCTTTGTGGAGGTTCCCAGCATCCTCCTTGGTCTCCACTGTGGGTGCCTCCATAGAGGAACCACATTTTTCTAGAATGGCATAGAAATTGGGGAGAGGTACAACTGGAGGGATGCACCACTGTTCCACCACCCTAACCCTTCCTGAGCCTACTGTGGTCCAACCGCTCCTCTTTCTTGGCAACCTCTGAGGCAACAGCAGGGACCCTGGCAGTCCCAGTGTGGGAGAGGAGGCCCCACAAATTCTGGCCAACTCAGCCTGGAGATGAGCAACCTCCTCCCTCAACCCAGAGAAGTGCCTGCAGAAGGGACAACACCGCATCCTCCAGAACGTCTCCCAGAAGACCGCTGCGCCATAGCCACTGCACTGCACCACTCCCATCATATCTTATTTCTTGCCCCCTAATTGTTGTCTGGAATACTTACTCTTTCCTCTGTTTGTTTGTTTATTTCTTTTTTTTTTCTGTCCCTACTTATACCTCTGTGCCTTTTTAGCTCCTGATCTTCCTGTTCTAAGACAAGAAGTTCCTATATTTCTCAGTAGTCTCCTTACTTGCTCAGAGTCAGACTTCCAGCAGCTGGGGGGGGATGGATAGCTACTCTTGCCCTTTTAGGATGGTGAGTCTTTGGTGACTCTGTGATCACTCACTTCCTGCTCCCAAACAGGAAGCTCCTGTTGTCAGTTAAATCCTGCCTATAAAAGTAGAACTGCCTTGGGGTGGAGGGGAGGGAAGGAGGGCAATATAGTCCCAGTAGAGAAGTTTCGTTATACCAGCAGGTCCTTCCTCCTGGTGCTCTGCTTGTTCTCTGGCAGAAGCTATCTAGGGCTTTAATCTAGAAATAAATTTGCACGTCATCCGCATACATGTGAAAATGTAATCTGTTTCAGCATATAATACTGGCAACTGAAAGAATATAAATGTTGAACAGACTAGGCCCAGTATGGATCCCTGGGGACACCTGCAGTAATAAGTCTTGATGAGGATTTATAACTGCCTATGACAACACTGAAACAATGGGAGTGGAAATACGAGCAAACCATGCTAATGCAGAATTCAAAAACCAATGATTAAAGTAGGGAGTAGCTGGTATCTAGCAGCCTTTAAGATTTCTTCTGTTTAGCTTACATTTTAGAGTAGACTCACTCAAAATGGTGGTATCAGAAAGGAAATCTCCATCAGAGGTGCTAGAAGATTTAGAGGTACTGCACAGTTCATCAGTACACATGGGTTGATAGTGACCTCTAAAGGGATGGAGAGCTCTATGGAAAAGGTAATATTTAATATTTCAGGTTTCTTAGATTATTTGAGATAGGAATGCTAAAACAGGAGACAAGACATGACTCAACAGAAGGGCTTCGAAAAACATTCATGATGACAAGCAGTTCTCTATTTCCCAATTTCTCCTTAATTCTGAGCGGCTTTCTATTTATTTCTTCTATACTAGATGTGTGGTCAGATACCTAGTTCCTTCATAAAGGAACTTACTTTGCAAATTTAGAAATACAAATCAAGAAAAATAGCATCAAAGTTATGAATTGACTTTTATAATATACCACAAGGCACTGTTATCCCCATAACCCCTACACTTGTTCAATGGCAAGCGAGTGTAAATAAAATTTATTATATAGAAAGAACAATAGCACACTTTCAAGGTTGGGAGACATGATTTGAATTGATTTGGAGGCCATGGGTTTTTTATATTTCCCAGGAAGACAAGGCTTTTGTTCCTTGAATATGGTTCGATTAAAGTTAAATCATGCTATAAACTACAACAAAATAATGATGGCAAACTAAGATGAAGCATTGTATGTAACATTTGTGTAATAACTAGTACTTAGGTTCTGTCCCTTCCTTCTGATTCTGATTTTTTAGCTGTATTAGTTTAAAAACCTGTATTAAAACTGCACAAGACTGAACTGTATTGAACTGATGGAACTGAAGCAATGCAATGTAATGTTTTATATATCTCTGCATGACTTAAAAATAATTTATAAAAGAAAAAAAGACACTGTAATCAATTATGTCTGCAAATAGGTATTTACATGAATTTTACTGCAAAAGTTAGCAATACTGGCATGGATAGCTGATTCACAGTCACTATGTGTTCTGTTTTTGAAGGCAGTCCTGTTCTTTTATTATGCAAACTTCACTGACTAAACAACTTTCTGGAGTAGGGATGTCACAATAATTTAATATACACTACATCATGATACTTTCCCTCAAAGATAATGTATTTTTAAGAAATAATGATATTATTGTGCAGCACAATATACTGTACCAAGATATATATACAGTGATAAACAATTTTGCTTTCTCACGCTCACTACTCTGCCAGTGTGGCCCTTTCCAGGTGAGATCTAGATACGTAATTCCCACACCCTCACTTAAATTAGATTTTCATTATTTTTCCTAAAATCAGAAATGCCACAAATTATCACTGTAAAATGTACTTAAATACTGTGATAATTACAAGTATCACTCTTGTGTTGAGAACTCTATGTTGTAACATCCCTTTTCTGCTAAGTTCTAAGTAACTACAGACCCCTGAATACACCACACATGAGGAAAGCTACTATAGCATATCTAAAGAAGGTGGTACTTGTTTTCAATTAGGCAGAAATACTGTAGCAGCACTAACACAGGAAAATTACAGCAGTGCCATAACTGTGTCATAGGGTAGGAGGATGAAAAATAATAATTCTTTATCACAATGAAAAACTAGAGCAGAATTCTGATGAGCCCTAATCTCTCCTTGATGCTAAAATGTTGGTATGACTGCCTCCGTGATGCAAAAGAGTTAGAGATCACCTCAACTGTAACTCTGGATTGGCAGGTATGAGGCACAAAAGAGAAAGAAAACTGGCTTTCTCTGCTCTTAAAATAATCTACAGTTTGGAAACTTAATTACATTTACAGACGCACAAGAAAATACCACTCTGCTTTAACAATTCATCTAATAAATTACATTCTCAATTTACCCTATTGAACTTATTTCAATTTTCTATTTTTGATGATAGTCATGCTGACACCTTTTTTGGTCCATCAAACACTGCAGAACAATTACATGAATTTACTTTCAATAAATTACCATCTTTGCATATATCAGTCATATCTTGAAGACTAAGTACTCACAAACAAAATGCATTATTAATTTAATTGTCAGAGCCAATTTAGCAAACTTTTAATAGACTTTGGTTGATTTTTTTCAGCTACCATAGCCACCCATCAAAAAGGAAATAATAACAACTGTCATTAGCCAAGCTATGTATGAAATTATGCCCAAGACTAATGCTTATATGAGAAAGCTCTATGTCTTTATTTAGAAATAAATTTATTTAGAGATCACTGGTTGGCAGAGTTGAATCTGATAAGCAGATATGATGACAAAGCAACAGTCAAACTGGACTATGAGCAACAACACAAAAAAAATCACATTAGCCACCAGCTGAGGGTAGAACCAGATGGCTCATTGGTGGACTTTTCTTAAAACCATAAATTAATCAACAAACATTCCAGCAAAATTGTGTATTTCATGTCATTCCATTCCTTATTCCATTCAGCCTGAAGTCATTAAGGAACACAGCTTTTATTTCAGCTGCGGAACTCCTTTCTGTGCCATTTGCAACACATCTCCTTTGTGGAGGCATTTAAAAAGGCTCTAAAGTTATGTCTGCTCTGTCTGGCCTTCTATGATCCAGGCTAATTTGTTAATTTGTTTTATGGTAGTAATTGATATAATTTATACTTGCCATTAGATTTCTGCTTTTGTTTTCTTTTATTATTGCCCATATTGTTATGTGCAGCACTTTGAACCCCAGGCATAAGGCACTATATAAAAATAAAGTATATGGATTATTACTAAAGGCATTTGCATGAAAGCTACTGTTGTCCCTAAGAGCTCATCTGATCCACAGGACTGTTCCCTTGAGAGGTCAAAATTCCCCAGGTAGTAACATCACAACCATTTTTACAGCACTAAACTGTGATGTCACAGGCCAGAGATAATAACCTTTGGAAGAGAATAAGCAGCAGGAACAGATGAATTTGAAGCGACAAAGACCATGCTGCCATGCACATATCCTTAGTAATTGGAAAAATAAATGTGGTTTTCCTTGATGGAAAACCACAAGTATCTTTTCATGCAGCAAATATTATATTAAGTGTTACCTGTCTCTGTCTGGAGAAGCTAGATGCCTGCTTTTCTAGTGTACATTTCCGGACTTATTTTTAACAAAATATAATTATGGTTACATGTGTAATGGTGTTCAGCAATGCGCATCAACACATGGAAACTGTATTGACAAGATACAGCCATGCTGGCCAGACTCCCAAGATTCAATAAAAAAAAAAAAAAGCGAGAATTCCTTGTTAGACCTTCTCATAGGAACTTTCTTTAGAAAGGTTTCTCTTTGGAACCCTTAGTAATAGGAACTCTGTCTTCTTAAATGAAAGCTTGGAGTCAGTGCAATATGGACATGTCTTGTCAACACAATTTCAATGGACTTATATACTGAAATGTACTTCTACTATACTGATATATTAAAAATATGTTATATCAATTTTCTCCCAAGTTTTTATTCAATTATGATAAATTTTTAACACGTGCTCATTTACAAAACTGTCCTGCGTACAGAACAGTTATGTCAGAACTTATTATAACAGTAGATCTTCGAGGCAATCTCTGTCATCAGGTCACACCTATGGGTCGTAGCCATTAGGCGCTAGGATTACATGGAAGCTTTTCTGCAGCAGTCTAGCAGGAACTATCCATGCCGACGTCAGGTTCTGCCATCACAGCCTTATATAAGCATAAGCGACCTCATGCCCACCACAGTTTTTTCCCTAGCTGGAGGCCACAGGAGACAGGACTCCCACCAGGGAATTGAGGGGAGAGAGAGAAGGTGCCCAGCTAGCAAAAAGCCTGGTGCAACAGGACAGCCAAGCTGGAGAGATAGAGAGAAAGGGGGATGGAGGGAGGGACGGCATGACCTAAAGGCAGAGATTCTCTCGGAGATCTACTGTTATGGTAAGTTCTTGTGTAACTGTTGTATCTTCTTCAGGGATATCTCTGTCATCTGGTCACACCTATGGAACGAGTCCCAAATAGTGCAAAGCGTAAGACAGTCTGAGTGTCAGGAGGTCAGAGGCCTAAAAAATAAGGCTCTGAAGCAGAGCTAGGTCAAAGCCTGCCCTTCATCTAGAGGCAATTTCCAGACTGTAGTGCTTAGTTAATGTGTAGACAGTACTCCAAGTTACAGCAGCACAAATTTCCGCGGCTGACATGTTCCTGAAACAGGCAACAGAAGTGGCCATGCCTCTGGCTGAATGGCCATGAATGACACCAGGAAGTTCCTTATCGTACTTCCTATAACAAATAGTAATACAGTTGGCCAACCATTTGGGCAAGCACTGTTTAGATACTGGAGCGCCCACTTTGCCAGGGGTGAAAGAAACAAACAACTGAGAGGACTTTCAACAGTCCTTAGTATGGTGTGTACAGTACCTGGTAATTCTATGCACATCCAAAGTATGGAGCAATGCTTCCCCTAGATTGAAATGCTCTGGAAAATAAACAGGCAGGTGGATAGACTGATTTAGAGTAAACTAAGACAGAAACTTAGGATTAGTATGCAAAGAGAGTCTGTCTTTGTGAAAAATCAAACAAGGCTGCTCACATGAGAGCCTGTAGCTCTGAAATTCTTTGAGTAGAAGTAATAGCAACTAAAAATAACGCTTTCCATGACAGGAAGTGCAGCTCGCAAGACATGTCTGGCTCAAAAGGATGCAGGGTCAGCTTCTTGAGCATGAAATTCAGGTCCCAAGCTGGGACCGGATTATGGATAGGAGGCTTCAAGTGAAGAATGCCTCCCAGAAAAGTAATGGAAACAAGAGGCAGTATAGCGCAGTGGTTTAAGGCTTTGAGCTGCAAATCTGGAGACCTGGGTTTGAATCCCACAGCCCCCCTTGCATATACTGTACTGTGTGACCCTGAGCAAGTCACTTAACTTCCCTGTGCTCCCAGGTTGCACCTGTAAACAAGTTTTCAGCTTAGTGTGTCTCACCTGGTTAAACAATTTGGGGAAAACAAGAAAGATCTGACGAGGCCAGAATGGTGCCACCGGAATAAGGGTGGCCTGCTCTATGTGGAACTTGATGAGCACTCTCTTGATCAGATTTTCTACGACCGAGGTCAGCAGTTCCCATGCATGCATTCTGAACTGTGACTGGCTGAGGCTGTCTGACAAGGCATTTTCGGTGCCTGGCACATGGACGGCTAGCAGTTCTAGACTGTGATCTAGAACACAATACCAGACCTTCATTGCCTCCCAGCACAAGGGGTAGGACTGGGTCCCCCCTAGCTTGCTGATGTAATAGATCACACTGAGGTTGTTCGACTGCACCAACAGTGGGCATGGAGAAACAGTTCTGGAAGGCCTAGAAGCCATACAGAACTGCCTGCATTTCTAGAACATTTACGTGGAGGCGGGTCTCCCACAGGGACCAGATCCCCTAGGTCTGATAAGTGCCTAAGTGAGCTCCCCAACCCAGACCCGAAGCATCAGTGGTGAAGATTTGGTGAGGGGTGGGAATAAGAAAGGGGACTCTTTTTAAGAGGTTGACTGAGTCCATCCACCACTGAAGCACCTTGCATACTGGGGAGTAGACAAGGACCAGCTGATTCAGATCATCACAGCGTTGATCCCACTGGACCCTGAGGGTCCACTGCAGGATCCTCAAATGCAACCTGGCCAAAGGTACAGTAACAATGGCCGAGGCCATTAAGCCTAGCAGCCTCAAGACCTTCCTGGCTGGGACATGCCAGCACTGGGCCACAGCCTGGACCTCAGCTATGAGGCAGTCTTGTGGTAGGAAGGCCTTGCCCTGACAGCAGTCCAGAATTGCCCCAATATACCACAACTGCTGGGACGGGGACAGCACAGACCTGGGCAAATTGACAGGGATGCCCAATGACTGGAACAACTGTAGGGTGCATTCTAGAGTCATTACAAAGTAGTGGAACTGCTTCCACCAATCGGAGAGCAGCATTACTGTACCTCTTACAGTTGCTGCTTCACGCTGCTCTGCACAGCTGATTCCCATCGAGGTGACTCTCACTTGTCACACTGTTCTCCAGTCAGAGTCGCCAGAGGGATCACTATGAGAGGATAGTATCAAAAAAAGTTTATTTTAACTCCAAAAGTTTCTGACGGCGCCAGTTAGCAGCAACAAACGAGCAGTCCTCCACATGGGAGTGAGTGAGAAGCTACAAAGCTTAAAAAAAAAAAAAAGAATCAGTCTAGTCAGTCAGAGTTTGCGAAACTGTGAGACTACTTCATAAAACAATCACCACTTGAGCCACAGAAGTGATCTGCATATCACTTACAGGCACAGAAGTGAAGTACTTGTCACTCATTCTAACAAAAGGCACTTTACCCACCAAACAGCAGTGGCTTTAGCCAGACAATGTCAGAGGGAACTGTCAGCAGTGTGTATTTAAAAGGAGCACCTACCTTTAGAGATGCAGGCAGTAAATTTCAATACGTTACTGCAGACAGATGACTTCTACAGTCACCGCCGTTTGCTAGGTAAAGTGCCCTTTTGTTAGAATAAGTGACAATTACTTCACTTCTGTGCCTGTGGCGATTTGCAGATCACTTCTGTGGTTCAAGTGGTGATCGTTTTATGAAGTGGCCTCACAGTTTCTGCAGAGTTGCTCTGACTGATTTTTTTTTTTTTTTTTAAGGTCGTGACTCTTCTCACTCACTCCCATGTGTGAAGGACTGTTGATTTGTTATGCTGCACTGGGATTTTGTCAGGAACCTTTGGAGTTTAAAACATACTTTTTTATGGTACTATCCTCTCACAGCTGATCTGCCACGGCGACTTACAACTGTTGATACAGTATTTTTGTGGCTTTGCATTGTACACCCTCTAACAGTCTTACGCACTTGATGTTGCAAACTGCCCACAATGTTCCAAATGTGGCCTAACAAAGGAGTTATACAACAGGAGTACCACCCTTTTGTCTCTACTTTCAATATGCCGTTTAATACACCCTAGCATTTTACTAGCCCTTTTGGCAATTGTTGAACAGTGGGTATTCTGGAACTTGATCATATGAGACAAGTAGTTGGCAATTTTAAGGCCTGTAGTGGCTGAGGCAAAAGTCCACTTGCTCCAGAGGTCAATCTTCCGAGATTCCCGGTCAGTGGGGAGGGAGCTAAGGTGCTTGGGTGCCTTGGACCTGTCATGAGCAGCCTTGATTACAACTTAGGTTTCTGGCTGAGATGCATAGAATGGCAGCCTCAAGGGTGCCTGGTAAAGTTTATGAGCCTTTCTGGGCATGGCAGGTACCAAGCTGGGCCTACGACAGGCAGCATTGACAGCATCCTGCAGTGCTGGAAGAAGAGGAGTAATAACTTCGAGTGGAGATTCTGGAACCTCCTAGAAATCCACCAGGTTCCTCCTTTTGACATCCTCCTCAGTCTGGAACCTCATAGTGGAGGAGAACTGTTCCATAATATTAAAGAAGCAGGGGTCCCCCGGGGTGTGCTTGACAGAGTCCTCACTCCTGCAGGGAACAGTAGCCCTGTCAGAGGAGTTAACCTCCACATCTTGCTCTTCATCAAGAAGGATGAGATCAGGGTGATATTCCTCCTCTACATTGGCCTGGTCTGCAGCAGGGACCAATGGCTGGTGTATCGACGGCTCTCTACAGGGCACGGTGAAGATAGGCCAAACCGGGCGTCGACACCAAAGCAGCATCTGACAGCAAGAGCGATGAAGGCTCAGGCTGCAGAAAAAAAATGTTGAATGAGAGCTGAAGTAACAGAAGTGAGAACTGCACTGAGGTCGATGGCAGGGTAAAGAAGCACCACTGACACAGGTATCAATGAAGAGGGTGAAGAGCCCAGCTCTGACAAACCACCACTAGCCGTAGCAGAGGCAGTGGGACCCAGAGCCTGTGGCCCTCATGGTTCAAGAGGTCATGACAGCTGGGCTAGGGCTGACAACCTGGAAGCTGATAGCCCCTCCACAGCCCTAAGAAGGCTGGGAGAACTCTCCACTATGAGGGGCCCGATAGGAGCGAAGGCCTGCACAGAGAGAGGTGTCAAAGCTGAAGTATTCAATGGTGCGATCCCAGGAGAAGAGGTGGCAGAATCCAACAGGGACCGGGATCACTTGGAGAGAATGTTTCCTCAAGGACTTGTCCCAGGTCTTGGCAGCCTGAGAGCCCATAGAGGACGCTGGCAACTGGAAGGGGGAGCCCCAGAAGACCGCTGCTCTCAGCTGGCTGCCTGTTGCTCCATGATGAACTTTTGAAGGGCTTTTTTGTGGCACCACTGGGTGATGAAACTGAACTTCAGGCAAAGCTCACAAGCATGAGCAGTGTGACCATGCCCGAGGCAGCAGACACAAAGTTTGTGTTCATCAGTTGAAGAAATCTTCTTTCCACGGCAGCAGTGATGGAAAAGAGCCACCGAAGCAATACTTCTTGACATATAAAAATAAAAGGAATCATTTTAAAATAAAGTGATTCAAAGGTTTTCAACAAAAGAAAAGGTAAATAAAATGTTGGTGGTTGACTGAGTGACGAAGCTTCCACAGAGTCTGTGCGTGAATGGTCGATGGCAGGAAAGAACTAGGGAGGGAGTAGGGCTGCCCATGCTTATATAGGGCTGTGACATCAGTGCGAGTGGCCCTTGCTAGATTGCTGCAGAAAAGCTTCTGTGGGATCCTAGTGCCTAAGTTCCATAGGTGTGACCTGATAACAGAGATATCCCTGAAGAAGATTATGCATTAGTCAGAAATATAATAATTAAACCTCAAACAGACATAAGGCAAATGTTAAACAGTCTTATAAAATGTATAATACCATATACATGAAATACAACTAATACATCTGTTATTTGATCCAAAAGCATTTTTTATGCCAGAGAGGATAAAGTTCACATAAGGATTTTGGATACAATAAAAAATCGTTAGGACAAAAGAACAGGTTACTCACCTTTAACAGTAGTTCTGGGAGTGGTATATGTTGTTCATCCACACTCTTTGGCATGTCGCTTTCCCCTTTAAGGATCACTGGAAGTCTTCAAGCTGGCTCCTCCCACCCACCCGGGTGGTATATACCTTGGCTCCACCCCATGATACCAGTCTTAGCCCGCTCGAAGCCAGGTGTTGTGCGTCCGTAGCCAGGGAGGTTGGGTGGGTCCGTGTGGATGAACAACATATACCATTCCTAGAACTATTGTTACAGGTGAGTAACCTGTTCTTCTAGGATCGTGGATATGTTGTTCATCCACACTCTTTGGCAGACTCCTAGCAGTTCTCAGGGAGGAGGGAGGCAAGGTGCACACCCCCTACTTAGGGAACAGAGATTGGAAAACTGAGGCCCCAAAACCAGCATCCTGGCGTGACTCAAGGTCGATGTGGTAGTGGGTGATGAAGGTATTTTCTGACTTCCAGGTAGCAGCCCGGCAGATTTCCTGGAAAGGGATGTCCCTGGAAGCAGCCACCGATGCAGCAGTATGGCGGGTAGAATGAGCTCTTATCCCTCTGGGAGGCTTCTTGCCCGCCAACTCATAGCGAAGACCTATGCATGGTGTAATCCATCTAGCAATGGTCCGCTGCGCTGCAGGTCTGCCAGAAGCGGCTTCAGCGTAGGTGACAAACAGCTGGCAAACCTCTACCCGAATTTCCGCCGTCCTCTCCTTATAATAGGAGAGAGCATGTCTCAGGTCCAAGGTATGGAGCCTGTACTTGGTCTCCAAGGTGTAGTTTGGGTAGTAAACTGGCAGAGTGAACACCTGATTAAGGTGAAACTCTGATACCACATTCGGAAGGAATTTCGGGTGGGAGTGCAGGACAACTTTGTCCCTGTGGAAGGCCAGATAAAGGGAGTCCACTGAAAGCACCTGGATCTCCCCTGTTCTTCTGGCTGACGTGATAGCCACCAGGAAGGCAGTCTTCCACAACAAGTAAATCCCACGGAGGTGGAGGTTCACACACCAGAGGGGATATGTGATACAGACCTTTGAAAAGTGCCATCACTGTCTCCTGTGCCAACGTCGGCTGACCAGCCCGTGTCCGGTAAGCAGAGATGGCTGCCAGATGCACCCTGAGGGTCCATGACCGTAGACCCCCTTTGGAGAGAGAGACCAAAGATAGTCGAGAATGTTAGCCACGGGGCAGAACAGAGGGTCCAGGCCCTTGCCCTGACTCCAAATGGAAAACCACTTCCATTTGAAGGCATAACACTTCCTGGTCGATTTCTTTCTACATGCCTCCACCACGGTGTAGACAACTCTGGAAAGACCTGAAGCCTGGAACCAGGCTATAAGGTGCAGGGATTGAAGGTCCGGATGGAATACCTTCCCCTGACTGAGTGATATCAGGTCCGGGCGTATACAAAGCCGCTCCGGGGGCCTGCAGCTGAGGCTGAGGAGATCTGGATACCAGAACTGGCGTGGCCAGTCTGGGGCTACCAGAATCACCTTTGCCTTGTCCCTCCTCACCTTGAGGAGCACCCTGTGGATCAAGGGAAATGGAGGGAAGGCGTGGAGGAGGCCTGGGGTCCATGGCCTCGAGAAGGCACCCCCCTGCAGTAAGCCCTGCTGAGGGGGGCGGGCATGAAACAGCTTCAGCTTAGTGTTTTCCCTGGAGGCAAACAGGTCCACCAGTGGTTTGCCCCAATGGGAGAACAGGCTGTAAGCTACCTCTAAATGGAGAGACCACTCATGGGATATCTGGTCCAAGAGGCTGAGAGCATCCGCCAGATGGTTCGAGGCTCCTGCCACATGGATGGCTAGAAGATCCGCCTCCAATCAGCTCACGAGGGTCCAGATGCAGAGCGCCTCCTTGCAGAGCAGACGAGAGTGCATGCTGCCCTGTTTGTCGAGGTAGTACATGGTCGTGGCATTGTCCGTCTGGACTTGAACCACTTGATCCTGGAGCTGAGGAGCGAAAGCTGACAGTGCCAGTCTGACTGCTCTGAGCTCCAACAGGTTGATGTAGCAACGGGACTCCTCGGGGGTCCAGAGCCCGTGGGCCCTTTTGTCTCCCATGTGGGCTCCCCAGCCCGTGAGAGAGGCACTGGTCGTAAGGACAACATTCGGTTCTGGGAGGGCAAACGGGATCCCTTCCTGCAATTATTCTGGGGTAGTCAACCACTGGAGAGCGTCCCACATCTTCTGGGTTACGGTGATCAGCTGGTTGAAATGACCATGGCGCCGAGTCCACTGGGCGGCCAGCTCCCATTGGAGGGTGCGCATGTGCCACTGGGCCCAACGGACCACCAGGGTGCACGCTGCCACGTAGCTCAGAAGGTGCAGAAAGTCCTGGGCAGGGTGCAACTGCCCAACCAGAAATGATTGGGCAAAGGAGGAAAGAACCTCTGCCCTGTCCGCCGGGAACTGAGCTCTGGCTTGACAAGAGTCGAGCTCTGCCCCGATGAATCCCATCACCTGAGAAGGCACAAGTACCGACTTGGCCTCGTTGATTGGGTGGCCGAGTTGGGAGCAGGTCTGAAGGACCACATCCCTGGACCTCTCCACCTCCTGTAGGGTGTGACCTGCCAGAAGCCAATCGTTGAGGTAGGGGTACATTCTGATCCCCCCAACGCCACAGATGGCCCACCACCACTGCAATGCATTTGGTTTAGACCCGTGGGGCCGATAACAGGCTGAACGGCATGGCTCAGAACTCATACAGGGTCCCTACGACCCTGAAGCGGAGGAACCGCTGATAGGATGGACGGATTGGGACGTGAAAGAACCTGTCCTGCAGATCCAGTGAACAAAACAACATGTTTCGCTCCAAGGATGGAATGATCTGGGATGGAGTGACCATCTGAAAGGTGCAAGACCTGAGATATTGATTCAGGTCGTGGAGATCTAGAATGGGGCGTCAGCCCCCCTGTCCGCTTGGGTACCAGGATGTACCTGGAGAGGAAGCCTGGGTCTGCTAGAGGATCTGCCACAGGAGCTATTGTCTCCTTAAGGAGGTGCTGAGCAATGTCGTCTCGAAGAGCCGACTGGGTGTGAGCAGATATCCATTCCTCCCAAGGGGCGCAGGCTCGGCTGGGAGGGTACTGCTCAAATTCTAGAGACAGTTCCTGACCGACCACTTCAAGAACCCACCTGTCCAAAGTGACAGTGGACCAGGCAGAAAGGAAGTGGTGGAGCCGGCCCCCCACGGGAGGACCCAGCGCTATCATGACAGGAGTAGGGGTGGCAACCCTCACCCCGTCACTGAACAGGCTTGGAGGAGGAAGAGGCTCCAGGACTTGAACCTCAGCCTCCTTTATGGGCCTGTTGGGGTCCGGGCTTGGGTCGAGGATGCCAAGCCTGAGCCTGCTGCTGATGTTGCTGTCCCCCTTGGAAGAATGATTGCCGAGCCACAGGGGAAGAGTGCTGAAAGGGATTCTTCTTCTTCTTCTTCTGCTGGTTCTTGCCCAAAGAACCCTTGGCAGAAGTAGCGTCCCAGGTGGCAATGGACTGCTCAATGTGCTGAAGGTGACCGGCCACTCCTGGGCCGAACAAGTTGGTCCCAAGGAAGGGTACATCAGCTAGTTTGTGCAGAGTGTCCACTGGAAAGGAGGAGAACCTCAGCCAAGCCCTACGATGGGAGGCAACTGCGGTGGACATCGAGCGGGCGCAAGAATCCCCTATGTCCAGGGCCATCTGGAGCTGCTGTTTTGCAACAGCTCGGCCCTGGTCTCAGATCTGCTTGACCATAGTCTGCATGTCCATGGGGAAATGTGGGAGGACCTCATCTAATGACCCAAGAAGGGCATGAAAGAAGTGCGCCATGATGACGGCCGAACTTGCCTGACCAAGGCCCAAGAAGGAGGCCGCATAGAACTTCCTTGCTGAATGGTCCAAGAGCTTGGACTCTTTATTGGGAGGTCAGTTTGTGTCAGCAGAACTGCCAGTATGCCTGAACACAGAGGTGATCACCAGGCTCTCGGCGGAAGGGTGCTCTGTGAACCCCGCTAGGGACCCCATGGGCACCACATACTTGCGGGCCATGCGGGCAGACAGAGCTGGACAAGAGGCAGGATGTTGCCAGAGTTCGAGGGCCGGGCCAACAATGGCCTCGGCCACAGGAAAGGCCTCCATCGGGGCATCCCCTCTTTTAAGGATGTCCTTGAGAGGGTACTCCTCCTTTTTCTGGATGGGCTCCAGGGGCATCCCTGTGGACTCAGAGATGAGGTGAAGGATCCCTTGGAAGGAGGAAGGACCTTCCTCCATCCCTAAGTCAACAGATGATTCATCATTCAAAGGATGAGAATGAAGCCCCGGTGACGTCCGAATCTGACGAATCCGGATACAGTGGCCTGCCGCCCACATCACCCTCGACACACTGGGGGCAGTCCAGGGTGACCATGACCAACAAACGCCAGGGAAGCCCGGTGTCTGGTCTGTCTTCTTCGGAAGGAGTCCCTCCCACAAGCTACTTAGGTGGCGGTTCCATCACAATTGGTGGAGAGGCCAGTTTAGGCCGAAGAGGTGGTCTCGCCGGGGAACCGAAGATTTCAGTTCTGGAGGGGTCAGCTTCGGCCGAGGAGGCGAAAGCCAAGTAATGGCCAGGATACGAGCCAGAGTAGGCTTGTGCCCGGACAAGATCAGCTGTTGCCACATGAGATCCTCGTAGTGCTAACGGAGTTTCGGATGGAGCCTCTCCTTATCCGAGGAGGATGAGGACAACCGATGGTGTCGCCTCTTTTTCGAGCGCTTATGGCTCTTCCTCGGCCTTTTGGTCGAAGGGGTTCTAGACCTTGACCAAGATCGGGCGGGCTGACTTGGTCGCTCGGGAGACACTGGCAGGACTGGTGACTTCCGGGGGCCCGGAACCGGATCCTCAATGGGGACACCAGCGGGCTGCGTCTCTTCATCAGGGAAGACAAGGACTGGAGTCCTTTCTAAGGAGTCGTCGACTGGAGACGGCGACAGCAGGTCAATGGGGTGGATAACAATTTCGACCTCGTCGGACCGCATCCTCGGTCAGCTGGTCTGACGGGAGGTCCAAGAAGCCAGCGGCTGAAGAAGCGATCTCGACCGAGGTCGAGACTGCATGGTCCTGGGACTGCTCTCGGTCCCAAGAGCGCCTTTGTCAAGACGAACACTTACTCAGTTGCTTCTCCTGCTGACAGGATCGGGAGGAGTGTGAGCCCGTAGGCACCTCTCTCCAGGTGAGAAGAGACAGGCACAACTCCCGGAAGGAGCCCAAGAAGGTGGAGCCCAGGTTGAGTGGAATGAAGAAGCTCCGAGAGTTTGCAGTGTGAGCCGCCACTTCCTTGAATGCCTGCATGCGTTCCAATTGCTCGGCGGAGCCTGCAGCCGTGGAAACAGCCCACCTTGTCTCATTGGACTACACCGGAGGGTTCCTCTTCTCCGGTCTCCCCAATTTCAAGCACGCAAGACGGTCGTCCAGGGCGTTGGGATGGAAGGCCAAGCAAAATCTGCAGGACGAGGTGTCATGGCTGACACATAGGCAGTAGACGCACATGAGGTAGGGACCAGTGCGAAACATTTTCTGGCTGCACCGGCGAAATCCGGGGAAGATTTTTCTTCCATAATCAAAGACGCGAAAAAAGGCGATCGCTAACTCAAACGATTTTTAATTTTGGTAGAACTAAAGTTTTGAAGCTAGGGCCTACGAAATGCGTGAGCACGAGGGAGGCAACCCGAATCTTCCAGCAGAAAGGAAGATCTAGTGTCATGGGGCAGAGCCAAGGAATATACCACCCGGGTGGGTGGGAGGAGCCAGCTTGAAGACTTCTGGTGATCCTTAAAGGGGAAAGGGACATGCCAAAGAGTGTGGATGAACAACACATCCACGATCCTAGAAAATGCAATTTTGTAAGGAAATCTTGGATCAGTATATAGATACATCCTGTTGATATACTTTCAGTGTAATGATATACTGGATACTGGAAATGTATCGACTGCAAGATTATATTTTGGGTGGAAGACTGGATGGACCACAGGGCAATTTTCTTTTTTCTCTTTCTCTAGTTTTTTACTTCAGTCGGGGAGCAGGATTTTAACCCTGTACCCACTCCTCTTGGTCATCACTCACCTCAGTGGTCCCATGGGAGAATGTTTTGCATGGATTACCCTCCATGGTGGGACCGGGGGAGGTCCATTCCTCCCCACTACACAATCTAGACATACCCAGGGAACCATCTGGTGGCCCGGGCCAAGAGGGAGCGGGAGAAGCTTCATAAAGCCCGTCTCACTCCCCTTTTCTGTTTCCCCTCTGTGCTCCTATCATCTAATGTACTGGCATGCATGTAGAGGCACACGCGCTGCATGTCGGGAGGGCGCCTCCCTACATACTGCCTACGGCTACACTGCCACCAGGCCTCAACCTGACGGCAAATTAAGCCTGGGCTGTCAAGCTGCCCCTCTGCACTCTATCAGACACTCGATTCTCTCCCACCCCGGCAACCCCAGCTCATTCTCACACTCGGGTTACTGACGTGGCAGGAGGTGAGGTGCACAGCACATCCGCCCTGCATGCCACCAGGGTAGCTTTTACAGGGCACTTTTCTAACAACAGATTTTTAACAATTCTGATTTTTGGTTCACAAAGAAGAAACACAAAAACTGACAATATGATTTTTGTTATGAAACTATGTTTCCAAAGATGCCTAATCCTATTACATGAAGTCCTCATTTCCTCTCCAGGTATCTCCAAAATCTTCCCATGTCTTCCCATGCTTTATAGCAGGCTATGCCTGAGAAAGCACTGGAAACTAATAATAAAGAATGGAATAGAGTGAACATTTTGTTTCCTTGAATGCTGTGCAACTAAATTCTGCTGATGCTAACTGGGATATGTTTGCTGACAGCCAGTGCGTACCAGTCACTTCACTACCAGTCTAGCATTGCTTGTAAAGTGCTTTGGGATACACTGTGTATGAAAAGCGCTATATAAAAGCTGATTCTTCTTCTAATAAAAATGCTTTAGAGGAATCTATTCAGATGTGTGATTTTTATTATAGCAACTGAATTTAAAGAATTCACCTCACTAACTCTACAGAACATATTTAATTACTGGTGCAGTAATGGTCACTGCAAAGCAACTGAAAACAAGTTGTCATTAGAAATATTGTGGCCTACAGTAACTGTGAATTGAATTCAGGCCCCTGTAATACCATTTTGTGTACTCTTATCATCTAAGCTATAATGTACAGTGGCTGGCCTGTTCTTCCAGGGTATGCCCCCAGGACGCCGACACTATTACAGCGAAAATGTTGATTTTTGACATCATCAACGTTTTCGCTGTAATAGACCTCATAAGACCAGCACTCTCTCCCCGGTCCTGACCCTGTCCCTAATCCAACTCCGACTTGAGTCGGAATCCCAAAGATTGGGTGCGGTTGGGGCAAAGCCCCAGGATGAAAAACAGCCGGGGTCTCCTGTTGGATTTATGTCAACCACAAGTTGGGGAAAATATAAATCCATCACTGTGATGGCAGTCGACAACTTAGTTGTCGAACAGCATCATATAGCCTTCTTCCAGCAGTCACTTTCTCCTCAGACTGCCAATTCTGCAGCTAGGAAAATATATTTTTTTAATTACAGGTGCAGTACATAGAAAATAATGGATGGGGTGGTGTGTGTAATGAGATTTTATATATTCTCAAGGTGTGGGATACTACATAAACCCTGAAGGCAAAGCCCAAGGGGTTTATAAAAAGCATCCCACACTGAGGGAGTGTGTAAAATCGAGTTTTACAAACAACCCCATCTTTTATTCCATAAAATTGCTGGCCAGCACTTTTTTACCACAGCAATTATATAAAATAAAATTTTTAAAAAACAGATCGGTGATGAGACAGCCGTGGACCGGTCAGGATTCAACGTGGTCTGCCAATATTTTAAATTAGAAAATGGGCTTTTTATTTCCTGGCATCTGATTGGCTAGTACCCTTGCCAGAGGGGTACATTAACTTTCAATAGATGCCCAGGAAACAAAAAGTACCCCTTCACCCAGTATGTGTCCTAGTGCCCACCCTGCTTCCTAATTGGCTGCAACACCTCATTTCAATTTTAAAAATGCCGCCATTTTCTTCCCTCGCTTAGTGAGAGAGCCCCCACCAGCATCAGTCATAGTCCAGACATAGTATACCCAGTACTATGTAATGTGAGAAAAAGAACAACAGTACACACAAAACAACTGAAAGCAATGTTTTTTCGGTTCTCTCTCGCTATCCCATTAGGTGATAACAGAGCGTCGTTCTCTGTAGGTGAAGGAGCGACTGATTGCGGCTGCCAGTTTACCGGTACACTCGTTCCTGACATCAATATGGTCATTTTTCCTCACTTAGTGTGTTAGTTCACAGCCAACCCCCCAGGGTTAATCATAGCAAAATACTGTTAAGTCCCAAACACCCGTTAACAAACAAACAAACAAAAAAAAACCACAAACACACACAAAAAAATTTCCCTCTCCCCAACTCCTGTTCCTCTGACGTTCCTAATAACCGGGAAGCCTACTAAACAGATTAGTGGAATGGAACTTTCAGCAGCAACACTGTGAATCACAACATTTAAAATAAAATTGTTACCTCTTTTATTGTTGTACTTTTCCCGGTTTAGCCATAATGGCTCAGTTCGGATGATACAGCTGAGTGATTTCCCCACCATTGCAGTTGTCACCCCCTCCCCCAAAAAAAGAAAGCGAAAGATATCGACCGACTGTCACTTCGTTAATTAACTTCCGACCAGAAAGGCAGCATTCCAGAACCCACAGATGATATCCCGTCTACCCTGCAATGGCACAGGTATCAGCTGGAGTTCCCCTCCTGCGTCCCAACAGTGGTAGCCACTAGCCAGAGATAAAAGACCATTTTTTTAAAGTCACGGCTTTTTACTAAAATAACTGAAATGACCACAATAACACTAACTGTATGCCAGATTTAAGCCTCTCGCTCCGGCCTCCACCCAGTCTTACCCACAAGGGAAGACTTTTTTTTTTCTTAAAATCTTTTCTCTTGGCTAAAAAGAAGAGCTTGATCAGGATAACAAAACTGCAGGGTCACGCACCTAACAGCGCGTCTTCTATTCTAACTGAAAAGAAATGCAGGTTCCTCGTGGGGGATGAATAACTAGAACAGAATGGCTCTGTGGGGTGTGGGGTACAACAAACAGAACAGCACTAAAACAGAGAAACTACTTTACTGCAAAAATTTTTTTTTTCTTTCTATTTCTCTTCATTTTAAAACTATGTTCCTCTGTTATTTGTACTACTCAACTGAAATTTGCACAGATGCCCATTTTCTAAGCGCAATAATTCCCTCCAGGGTGGACGGTGTGGGCAATACTGGAACATCCAGGGGCTATAAGCCCTCATTACGGCCCTGGTCGGTCCGGTATTGCCCCATACCGCCACCCTGTCAGGTATTATTGCTTGCTTATTTTACTGTTTAAGACTTGCAGACTGGACCTCGCCCATTTCTGTATTAGTTATTTTGTGTGTGTGTGCGTGTGTGTGTGTTTTTGAGGGGGTTTACTTACCCCCCTCCCCCCGAGTAGCGACGTCCATCTAGTGAGGGAAGTGGGGGGGGGAGCACTGGACAGTAATTATAGACCATTAATTAGTTACCTTCTAAATTCATCCTAGCTGCAAGATTTACTGTACGAGAAAGAAAGTGATGGTGGGGAGCTGAGGGTAACCAGTTGGCCTCATAGTTTAGCACCAGCAGGGCTTCATAGGTGCCTGGGTTCAATTTAAAGTTAGGTCATGTTATTTCTTTCTACATTACAGCTTCTGGTTCTGCACAGAAAATCAACTATCATAAACACTTGCTGTATCTATGCACAAAACAGCTTACCTTTCCTTTGGCGTCCCTACTCCATGCTTCCCAAGTAAATGTGTGTTTAGATGTTTCTTCATTACAAAAGCCAGCCTGAAATAATAAAATAAAATCATGAATACTGCCGTACCGTCATTGGAAGCTCCATGTAATCATTAATGTACCACCACTGCTTGTAAAATCCATTATCTGAATATTTGCACAAGTGTATACATTCCCTGGTTACAGACAACAAAAGCAGGAGGAGAATAGATGGTCTAGACTCCTGATTACAAAGAATGCATGGGAGAGGGTGAGGAAAAAAAGAAATTCTATCAGAGTTACCATAATTTATTTTTCTGTTAGCGCCAACATTGTAACTGGGCGTTAATTTACTGCTGAGTTGCACATGCTCACCTATTAGGGACAAACACACTCCAAAGCTGTGACATCATACAACCCTGACTCCACCCCATTCTGAGACAGCTTATGATCATTCAGCAGCTACGGAAGGGCATGAAACTTTAAGTACTGATCTTGGATGGCAAATCCGAGAAATTTCTGGTGCGACTGCCACTTCAGAAAGTATAGATATGCATCGGATAGTTCTACTGAGGCCTGAAATTCACCCAGCTGAACTGCCACAATGATTAACCTAATCAATCAATCAATGTTTATTGGAAGGCAAGTCGAGAGCGACAGCTCTCTTTTACAATTGCGTCCAGTGTTTAAAGACATCAACAGCACAGACAATGAGTTACATACAGTTTCAACAGAGTTACATAGTTTCAAAGCAGGGATAAAGTAAGATCACAGTACAGGGGGTTGGCTTAAGGGACTCTATCTAGAACCGGACAGGTCTCACAAACTGGTGCAGACTGGAGATATCCAGGATAGAAGTGAATCCTCCCGATTTCTTGGGAATTATAAAGTAATTGAGTAGGACCCCTGTTCTTTTTCCTTGGGAGGAACCAAGATTACAACCACTACATTAAGCAGATGATCTAAGATCTGTTCTACTACTTGAGGTTTCCTGGGATTTGTAGAAAAAAGGGACTGGAAAACACACCCTGTGGAGGGCATAGGAAAAAGACTGATCGCATAGCCCTATGAATGAATCTCCAGTATTCAGGCATCTCTGGGCCCATCAGTCAATAAATCTCATTATCCTTCCACTCAAAGCTTGTGGGCAAAGATGGGCCAACAATTCCTAATTCGGAGTAACCATTTCCACATTTAGCTACCCCAAAGCATTTACAGGAGAAACTGCCTCTATTTCGCTGGGCTTTAAGCCTGATAATGCACCTCTACTTCAATGAATCTTTGAAAGTAATTAAAACTGCTAAGGGAGTCACAACCACCGCTGAAACCCCAACCTCTGAAACCACTATGAAAGGTTTGCTGAGTCCTGGAATTTGGCAAAGCCCATTTATTTTTCTAAAGACCCTTCAGGAACTCTTCTAACTAGGGGTTGAACTGCAAGCTATCTGTGAAAGGCCCACAGAGTGAGACCTATGGGCGCCAGAGCTGCTGCACAATCTCTCACTGAGGGACGTTGGAGATTCTCCATGGAATTCCCTAAACAGAAAGCTGCCACATGCACTAAGGGAAGGACACCTCTGCATGGGTAATCCTCCAGAGCCTCAGCCAGCACTACTGTTGACCATCCACATAGTGCTAGGGCTACTAATGCATGGCTGACATGACCTGAAATCCAAAATCTGCTGACAGGTATGCATGGTGCCGTTTCTTGATACTTATCATTAGGGTCTGAAAGAGCAGCTTCACCTTTATATGAATAACCATCCGTTTAAATACAGAAGAGATGGCTGCATCCATAACGAGAGGAGCTTCCTGTTTTTAGACCAGCTTGTCAAGGGATGGGTAGCATTTTGCCCGTGACTTAGAAAACTGCTTCTGAATCCCAACCATCTTTTAATTATCGGAGCAAAGTGCTTGAATTCTAGAAAATAGTTGGGTGAACTTCCTGTGGAAGACAAGATGGGATTAACATACAGTGTAGCAATAGACTGTGCCTCCAGTAACAACAGAATCCTAAAGGTATCCTCAGCAAGAAAGGAACTATGCTTGTATCAAAGAGAGATGGGACTGAGGAAGACTGATTCTCCAGGCACCAAAATAAGGGGATACTGTGCACTAATTTGCGCTACTATTCTGGTAATTAGCACATGTTGCTTTAAGAAGCAGCATGTCATTGGCGCCTGCACTAGCTCTGTGTGACTAGTGCTTGGAGCAAGTGCTCGTGCCTCAGGTCCACAGCAAATGATGCACAGAGCTGAAATCAGAGAAGCAGCTGCAGCAGAAAATAAGGGGCATGAAGTATGTAAAATGTGCGCAGAGTCAAAATCAGAGCGGATGAGTCAGTGAGAGAAAAGGAGGAGAAGGGGGCATGAGGTATGTCAAATGTGTTGAACAGAAGAGGAGTAAAGAAATTTGAGTTCAAGTGATAGTGAGAAGAGGGGTAGCAGGGGAGACAACACTCAGAAGCATGAGAAGGGATGTAGAGGGCAGGGGAAGTATGTAAACAGGCAGCAGTTTGGGAAGGACTACGGGAGAAGGAAGGTTGAAATATGAGCTTTCAATCAAGTAGCAAATGAAAGGAGGGGAAGGGAGCTAGCTCTGCACTCACTGAATGGGCTATACTACGTACTAGTGCCTTAAGCTTTTGAGAAAGGAATTAATAACACAGCAGGTATAGTTTCAACTCCTACAACGCCCTCATTATCCCTAACTCCACAAAAAAAATACTTATCAACCACAAGGACAGCAGAGGAAGCACACCAAGAAGATGGCAGACAATCCCCCCGGTAGCCAGGTTACCAAAGACTGCAAAATCCTGATATACAATACACTACTCTCAGCATGTTGAAAATAGAGCTCTTACAAACTTCATTTTACAGTTTTGCCAGGATAGCCTAGCTGAGCTGCAACATCTTGTTTCCAGTAGCGTCCTGCTTCAATGCATTTTCACAACTGGTTGAACTGGAGCACTGTGTTGAGTTGCCCAAAGTGAGTATTTGGCTTTTGTATAGTTTGAACCCGTGGTCTCCTGTTTGACAAACCAGTGTTCTAATCACTACAACCCACTGCTTCCTAGTATACTGAACTGCCTTCTAATAGACCACACTGCCTCCTTTCATGTTTTTACTATATTTAAATGTCCACACCTGATATTGACAGAGTAGCTAGCTCCTGGTCATCCAGAAAGTGTCAATACCCAGGAGCTATTCCTAGCTCTTGACTGCTAAATCATTATTTCGGACCCTGGATTCTCCTCTACCTGTTCACCTTCCTCTCCAGCCTCTCCAGAATCCAGAGTCTCAGTAGGATTATGATTAGTATTGCCATTAAAGGAGGAAAACTCTTCTGCATCCTCATTGTTTGATCTTCCTTGTAGCAGAGCTTGTTGAAATGACAAAGAAGGAATCTGAATAACTCTCTGTTGTCACTGCCAAATATAAAACCAGATGTGCCTTCGCCTCGGCCACCAACAGGGAGTCTGTATCAGAAGGTTTAGTCACTTGCATGTGTTTATGTGCATGTGTCAATTTTTGCAAACTTGCACCAATTCTGTAATTTGTGTCACATATACAGTTGTGTTAATTATGATAAAAATGATGCAAAACTCTACAAAAATGACACAACACTGGAGAAATGCCACAGACTGTATCAAAATGCTGCAGTCATGATAGGACAGTGAAAATTCCCAAAAGAATTTACCCCCAAAAAAATCAAAGGTGCCCAGAAGGAAGCCAAAACCACATAGGAGCAGCAAAAGCAACACAACTTGAGCAAGTCTATGCTGAAGAAAGAACCAAAGTAGATGGCACAGAGGGCAGAGGAAAACTGTTCTGAAATAAAAAACTGCAAAAAAGCATACCTAGATACTGGGATAAGCTCAAACCACAAGAGCAAGACCTTACCTTCTGTAATACTTTTGCAAGACCTTACTTTCAGTAATACTTACCCTACATCCTTCTGAATGGCAAAACACCAAGCTTCCAACGGGAATTTTGGGTAAAGGAGGCAAATAAACAACAAGGACAATTTACATTTAGAAATTCTACCTATACAATAACAAGCATTTGTCAATGCCGAATGTTTGCTTGCTGGCAATGGCAGTGGTAGTGTAGAAGTTACAGAGCTGCGTAATAGGAATGGCAGTGAAGTATTGAACTGAAGCCAACCCCACCACCACCACCCTGCAGAGAGTGACAGGCATTGGGGTGTGCCTTTGGGTCATCAGGCATAACAGCCACGCCATTTCACCACACCCCACCCTGCAGACACTGACAAGAGTCACGGTGTTCCTTGGGGTCTTTGGCCCTTATGCGCACCCCATTGCATTAGGAAATACGGTGAGATGGGTGTGATATAGGAGAATGGGGTGAACTTTGGGGCCGAAGAGTCCAAGGCATACCTCGATGCCTCTCACTGGCTGTAGGGTGTGGAATGGTATGAGCATTACAGGCAAGAATCCCAAGTCACACCCCTGATGCCTGTCATTCTCTACAGGGTTAGGCGTTATAGTTTGGAAACCTAATACCTCAGGCATTCGTTGGTATTTTCACTCCAAATTTTCAACATGTTTTTTTGTGACCCCACCTCATGAACAGGGGAATATCAGTTTGTTAGGCGAAAGCTGCTTATGCACAGCGACTACGGCATTTAGCACCACAGGTGCAAAAACATTCAGAACAGGATGTAAAAAATGACAGCTGTACTGTTCATGGGGAGGTGTAAAAAATGGCAATGTTGCAAATCTGCAGTAAAAATATTTAAAAAAATGGTGAAGTCACGAGTGTACATAGAAACTGTGCAACGCACGCCCGTAATATAATTAGGTTGGGGATTTTTTACAGCAGATTGTCAACTCAGGCATTTTGGTGCCTCCAATCATGAACAGTGCCACTGTGATTTTCTTTATCTGTCCCGAACAATGATTTCCCACAGCGACCACGCATCTCTGCGCTGAAAGTGTGAACACACACTTCAGCTATGTTGTGAAAAATGACAGCTGTACTGTTCATAAGGAAGTGTGGAAAATGCCACTGGTGAAAATCTGGACTGAAAATATTACAAAGTCATGAACTTACAAGGTGCGTGGAAACTGCGCAATGCTCACTAAATAACACAGTCATTTTATGGACTTTTGTCACCAAATTTTCAACATAGCCATTTTAAGACCTCTGCTCATGAACAGTGTAACTGTGATTTTCTTAATCTGTCCTAAGCATTGCTTTAGCACACTAACAACGCCATTGTGCGCTACATGTCGCAACACATTTTGGCGACATATGAAAATGGCAGCTGTACTGTTCATAATGAAGTGTAATAAATGGCAATGTTGAAAATCTGAAGTGAAAATATTAAATTAAACTTACGAGCATGATAGGAACTGCGCAACGCATTACCGTAAAACAGTCATTTTAAGAATTTTTTCACCAAATTTTCAACATAGCCATTTTAAGACCTCTGCTCATGAACAGTGTCACTGTGATTTTCTTAATTTGTCCCTGACATTGATTTCGCAGCACACTCGACCGCCATTGCAGCGCCATATGGGCGGAAACACGCTTTGGGTGAGATGTGAAAAATGACAGCTGTACTACTCATAAGAAGGTGGTAAAATGGCAATGTCAAAAATCTGGAGTGAAAATATTGAAAATTTGCGAACTTATGAGCGTATGAGAACTGCGCAATGCAACGCCAGAAACAGTCATTTTAGGAATTTTTTCACCAAATTTTCAAATATAGCCATTTTAAGACCTCTGCTCATGAACAGTGTCACTGTGATTTTCTTAATTTGTCCTGTACATTGATTTGCGACACCGACCGCGCCCATTGTGCGCCATATGCATGGAAACACGCTTTGTGTGAGATGTGAAAAATGACAGCTGTACTACTCATAAGAAGGTGTGGTAAAATGGCAATGTTGAAAATCTGGAGTGAAAATATTGAAAATTTGTGAACTTATGAGCGTGCGTAGGAACTGCGCAATGCACGCTCGTAAAACAGTCATTTTTAGGAATTTTTCACCAAATTTTCAACATAGCCATTTTAAGACCTCTGCTCATGAACAGTGTCACTGTGATTTTCTTAATTTGTCCTGTACATTGATTTCGCACACCGACCGCGCCATTGTGCGCTATATGGTGGAAACACGCTTTGTGAGATGAAAATGACAGCTGTACTACTCAAAAGAAGGTGTGGTAAAATGGCAATGTTGAAAATCTGGAGTGAAAATATTGAAAATTGAAACTTCACGAGCCTGCGTAGGAACTGCATAGCACTTGCAGCTCGTAAACAGTACTTTGGAATTTTTCCACCATTTTTCAAAATAGGCTTCTGACAGCCCACCTTATGAGCGCTGGCAGTGTCGTTTTAATCGGGCCTGAAAGGGTGATTTCCGCAGTGACTGCAAATCACCTTCGGCCCGAATAACATGACAGTGACATCGCTCATGAGAAGGGGTCCCAAAACCCATGTTGAAAATTTGAAAAATTCCAAAAAATGCCTGAGATATGCAACAAAGTTGAAAAAAACCCTATCTATGCCATTATACAGCTTACTGGCATTTCCTCAGTTCGCGGTCGGCTTTGAAGAGTGCAGACGTGTTCCCAGTCCACCGCAGATCGTCACGCCGGACTCCAGAGGTAAGTATGGGGTGTGGGGAGGCAGGATATCATAGACAGCTCTAGCATGCATTGGCGGACAGGGGCCGCACCTGCCAACACACTGACTGAATTGGAAGAGGGGGTGACACACCTCCGAAAACTCGGATGATGGCACTATGTTTCTTGCACATGCGTGCAAGCAAATATAAAAATGGTTTTCTGTTTATTTTACCACAGTGGGAGAAAACAAGAAGGTTTTTGAAGAAAGTCTTCAAGCAGGAATTCTCCTAGCTGTGCTGCCTACTCCTTTGGTAAACACACTAAAACTAAAGATTCAAAGCTAACTGCCTTGAAATATGGAAGAGCCTGGGTTCCATCATGTAACAGCTCGGGAGTGTGCTGACCCTTACTATGTGAGCATGTGTAACCTAGCAGTGAATATAATCACCAAGGATAACACATACTAACATACTAAGAGGCCAGCAAAGTAGGCCCAAAGGTCTATTGAGTCCACTTGAAAATCAGCACCTGGTCAGGACACCGTTGCTGCCCACCCCCCTTCCCTGTGAATCCCCTTTACCCCATTCCCCCATCACAGTTACACATCCAGATCTGGCATTTCTCAGTTTTACCATCCCCTTTTGAATCCCTCTACTGTATCGAAAGCCACCAGTTTTGCAGGCAGTGTGTTCCACGAGTCCACCACCCTCTCAGTAAAATAGCATCTCCTAGTCTCCCCCCGAGCTTCCCACCAGCCTGCCTCATGAAATGCCCCCTGGTGGCCTCCTCCTCCCTCAGCTGGAATACACTATTCAGACGAACCCTATTTACTCCCTTTAGATATTTAAAGACCTCAAACATATCCCCTCTATCCCTTATCTCCTCCAGGGAGTACAAGTTTAGCTCAAGTCTCTCTCCCCATAGGACCTTCCCTCCCAGGCCCTGGATCTTCCTGGTAACCCACAAAGTCTTATTTAAAAAAAAAAGTACATTCATTTCAGAAATGTCATTCTTCTGTGGAGAAAAATGATACAAGACATGTCAAAAGCTGAATGAAATCTATAATACACCAAATATTAGAAAGTCAAAAGCTACTGCTGCTTATCATATGAAATCTAAGCCCTAAAGCAAACTGGTCAGCTGCTAAATCAAAATGTAATCTGCAGTCCTAAACTGCTGATCAACAAGGCAGTCCAGCCAGAACTTACAAAACTTGGGTAAATGTGGCATGAAGATGAATCACCAAGAAATGCATTACTTTTTTTTCATACCAAAGATAACGGTTATGCATGACCACCTGATGATGATGATTATAGTTCCTTATCACAACCGGTAAAAGAAAAATTTAAAGTGTATACAATCCAGTAAAAGTCATAAAATACATATTATAACTGGTGAGCAACTTTTTCAGTGGGCTCATCCAGTTATTATTTGCCCATAATAACAGGGTGGTTATTAAAGAAAACATGTTCCGCAACTGACAGTCTGAATGTGAGCCCCGTTCTCACAGCCACGCAGCTGCTAACAGTCACGCTGCCCCTGTGAGAACCTTTGTGTTCAGAAGAAAACCGGAAGACAAAAGGGGAATAAATGTAAACCTTTTTGGAGTTTTTATAGCATTTTTTTGACTTTAATAGATAACATCTAAATATTACTAGCACACTGCTTAACAACAGGCTTTTGAAATGTTAGTTAGAATTAATTAAAAAAACGCTATATGCGAGCATTCTGTATCTGATTTTGGCACTGTTCCTGATTTTTCTGTTTGTATACTATGCTGACTACACCTGTTAATTTCTGCAAAAAAATGTATATTTATTTAATAAATGTTTATGAACTACAAATTACAGCTCAGCATTTCTTATTTGAATACAGCAACAGGTCCTAGATGTCATTCTGTGCGTCATCATCTGGTAAAATCTGCTATAGTCTGGTGGGAAAAAAACAATTACATGCAGTTTGGTATGTTGACCATAGATTTGAGCTTTGCACAGAAAGTATCGTATCTTAGGACTCAAGAAAAAAATAAAAAGCACACAGATGTACACAGAGATGCAGAAAAAGGTTACTCAGTAGTCAAAGCAAGCTGCCTGGTGACCTAATGGTAAAAGCTGCAGATTACAGGACTGATGACCTGTGTTTGAGTCTCGAGCGTGTGCTCACACACAGTGGATTGCAAAGGCCATGTTGAGTGTGCAACACTTGCTGCCTCGGGGAGTGTGGGTGACTTCTGCTGTTGCATGACTGCTCCCTCCCAGTAGCCCAGGGTAAGGGAGTGGTGTGGACCAGAGTACACAGCTCTTGACAGGGTAGGGAAATGTAATTGCTGCTGTTAGCAGTACACAGACATATGTAGGAGGAAGAAAAAAAGCTGTAACTCTTACAAAGTGCTATGTGTAGGCTGTGACATATTTTTTTTACTTTTTTGTATCTGCATGAGTTGGTATTTTTCTTTTATTGAACCATTAATAGTTTTGATAGATGATACAAAGTTTTGAAGGCCATGTGAACATTCTTCATTAATCATATAGACAAATGACAAAATTAATGGCATTCTATGCTATCTTTTACAACAAAAATGAAATCACAATCATGTTAAGAAGACAAGACTGTGTTCTTACACCCCTAGGCAGTAGGAGAGAGAGTGTCACTGTAATAACTTGGCAATATCCACAGTATACCAGATGTAGAGCAGATACAGTAGATGAACATGCTCATGAAATAAAAGCATTTTTAGCTTTACTCTTTTAAGGCTCATCACACTTGAGGCATAATGTGTCTGCAGTCCTGGCACTGTCCATTTCATGTCATCGTACAAAGATGTCCACATTAATTCGGTGTTTAATTTGAAAGTCCCATCACATGCCAGTTTGATTTGTAACCTTCCATATCATGGAATGCTAATTAAAATCATATTTTTGCATATGCCATGCCTTTCATGTACATATGCAAATAGAGTCTTGCCTTTCAGCAATTAATAATTAAGTTTATGAAGGACAGCTGTAATATATAATTAACAGAAATGTTTGCAAGCCCCTTTCACACTGCAACTTACAGCAGTAACATTCTCTGATCAGGAGATAATTTTTTTTTTTCATTCGTGCGTTGGTGTGATATTGTTATTGTAATAGGTTAAAGATAGTCACATGTCATTTCTTAGCTTAGTTCAGACTGTCTGTAGTCTGCATGCTGACTTGGTAGTTTCCCAGTAAAGGGACAGAAGGGAGGTAATGTTTGCCGTTTTTTGATTATTCCTTACCCCAGCCACCCACTTAGAGGGCTGTCTGTGTTGCCCAAAATAAAGTTTTCTTTAATGCAGAAGGGAATGTAAGGTGCTGCAAAGTGTTATCAGGAGGACATGTTCAAATGATGTTTCAGCTCATTAGTTAGCAGAACGTGACATTTCCAACACTCTGGTGCCCTCCTCTTGGCTGACTTTGCAAATGAAAAATGTTTCTTGTTCTCAGGGTCCCTCTTTCCTGTGCAAATACCTTCCCTCTCCTTCAGAGGTCTCATGGACAAGTGCTATCACCGTCTTTGCTCTTTTTGAGGGCCATTCATTTCCTGGATAATATTAAACTGTTGCCCTCCAAGTGCTGTCATAGTATTGCTTGAAACAGTGGCATTAGAGTGTACATTAAATCTGCTGTGTCAGGTTTTACTTCTGGAGCTTGTCAGTGTTGCTGTGTGGTCTGTGCTGTTTTACATACAGTTAAAGTTCGTGTCTGCAGTCCACAACTGTTTTGATTCAAGCTGGATTCTGCCAGTAACACGTTATGTTTTGGTTACCACATGATGGAACAGTAAGACATTGTCTCGTTGCCCTTCTGTGTTAGGTGAAATGTCCCTTCCCGCTGATCTGATTATCTCTGAATTTGGTAAGTACAGTGGCTTCAGTATAATACACGGTGGAACAGAGAAACTGTAACATTTAGCTCCAATGCTGACCTTTGACCTATGAAACAGTGGGCAGATGTGGATGTTTTCTTTTATTTCTTATGTTTCAGTCGCTTGGGAGCATTTCTGTCCTCAAACATTTAGCAATCGTATTTATTTTCTGTACAAAAACAGGGCCCATACTTTATGGTTTAAAACAGGATTACAGCTGGGAAAGATTGTTTTGAAAAACTTCATCATGACTATTCCTTGCAGAAAAAAATGGCTGCAGATCAAAATAACTTATTTTACCTTTTTTATAAGTGCTAGATGCTTTCTTAAACCAAGCATTGTAGACACAAACTTGGGATGAAAATGAGGTATGTTAACTGTAGCAGTGCCATCTGCCAGTACAGCGATTCTCTATTGCTCCATCAACAGTAACACTGAAGTAAGGTAGACCAGTACTCCTTTTAAATATTGAAGAAATGCAAAATCACATTGTGGGTTGTATGTAATTTTGTATTTCTTTGAAACCTGGCTTTGTTGCCAATGCCCTTTTTGGATAACCCTTGCTTCAGTGCTTGTGTGCTGAAGTTCTTTGTCTTTTTGGCTTAAATATTGAAGATATGGTTCCTTGAAAAAACAATACTGACCTTACGTTGGGAGGCAGTGTGGTCCAGTGCTGGGAATCAACATGATCTAATATAGCACAGGCTTGGGGATCGGAAGACCCAGGGCCAAATGCTGCCAGAGCCACAGTGTGACTCTGAGTACGTCGTCGTTTAAGCTCTGGTGCTGAAGTTCTCCCTGCTGTAAAACTGGGAAGAAGCAGGACCATTTTTTTTTATTTTTTTATTTATTTCAATCTAGGATTACAATACCTTTGAACCTAGGCTCTTTTACAAAGGTTCCACATCAGCGTGTGCAACAGTCATCATTTTTAGTTACAAACATATAGTCATTGACTTACAGACATGTAATAACCAGTACAAAGACTTGAGCTATGAGCAAGACAAGGGAAGTGGGGTGGGTGGTGGGGAAGTGAGGGTAGGAGAATGAGGAGATGCAGGGGTAAGGAGTGCGGGAGGTGGTTGGGGGGCGAGGGCAGGAGGCAGGGCAGCCAGGGGCCTTGTCGAGGGAATATGACAGGTAAGGTGCTAGGGGTGCAAAGACTGATTGTAAGTGCTGGGTGCTGGGGCATTTGCAGCTAGAACGGTGGAAATGTTAAGATGAGCAATCGCAGGATACAAGCAGTGAGAGGCACAGCTTGGACTTGAAGAGGCCGAGTGTTGGAGCGGTTGCTATGTCGCTGCCAAGAGAGGTTGAGCCAGTTGGATGCCCGATAGGCGAATGATCTTTGTCCTTGGGTCGTGCGACATCGTGGGATATGTAGTAGATGGGAATTGGATCTCCTTGTAGTGACGTTCCTATGTCTAGGCTTAAGGAGGGCAAAGACACCAGGTGGGGCAAGCCCCATTATAATTTTCTTGGCCGTGATGCTGGTTTGGTATTTTATGCATCTGTCTAGTTGAAGCCATCCAGATTGGGAATAAAGGTCATGTGTGGGTACAGTGATGTGAGCCAGTGATGAGACGACAGGCCTTATTCAGGGAGGTTGCGATACGTTTGAGAGCAGTGGTAGTTGCAGACCCATATATGATAAGACCATAGTCTATGATGCTGACGACCGAGCTTTGGACGGCCACTGACAGTGATTCTGAGGTTAAGTGTTTCTTGTGCTGGAATAATATGCTTAACCTTGCATTGGCAGACTTTGCAACATTGCTGATATGGACAGCATATGAGAGGTAGGGATCAAGGGTGATGCCGAGGTACTTGAACGATTGTGTTTGCTCTAGGATGGCTCCTTGTTCGGTTGCAATGGAGAGGTGGAGTTGTTTGTTTTTGTTGTGGGGGTTGAAGAAGACCATAGACTTGTTTTTTTTCTGATTGAGAAGCAGTTTATGATTTAGAAACCAGGATTCGATGGAGGAGAAGGCCTGCTGAAGTTTATTTTGTAATTGGATTGGATCAGGGTCCGAGGTGAGGATCACAGCATCGTCGATATAGAGAATTATTTGTTCTGGGCAGCTGTCTGGTAGTGAGTGTAAGAACAGGCTGAAGAGGAGGGGTCCCAGAATGGAGCCCTTGGGGACTCCCGAGCAGACTGGTCTAGGGTTCGAGAGTCTATCAGCGATTCTTACTGTTTGGGACCGTTCTTCAAGGTAGCTCTTAAACCAGCCAATGGAGTTGGTTGACAGCCCAGTGTTCTGAAGATGGACAAGCAGGAGGAAGTGATTGACGGTGTCGAAGGCTTTAGTTAAGTTAATGTAGATTGAGCCTAGTAGTTCACTGGAGTCAAGTGCATTGTGGATTGCGCTGGTGAATTCAAGTAGGGCTGTGGAGGTGCTGTGACCTTTGCGGAACCCGTGTTGTTGCTTGCACAGGATGTTGTACGTATCGAGGTATTCTGTGAGCTGGTCCGAGATGATGCGTTCTTGTGCCTTGAGCAAATGAGATGTTCTATCTCAGTTGAGCCATCCTGTGTACATCAATAAGAAAAAAATTAAAAATAATAAAAAAAATAAAACGTCCCTGAAATACTCAATATGCTGTGTAGTATTCAGCATTTTCAAACAAAAGTCCTATCTTCTTGTAGCTCATAAGAGCTGAGGTTGCATTGTAGAGGTAATGCTTTTGAATTTGTGGGGAGGATGGGGTCTGCCACAAAGTAATCCTACCTGGATTTACTCTGAGATGGCTCTTCATACCACCCCTCCCACCTTCTCCCTATCACTGCCCATCCTGTCATGGTAAATAAGTCTCTTGAAGCCATCCCAGCTGGTTTTGAACCCAGCAGTGGATTTTGCACTGATTACGTTGTCTGGTAGACTATTCTACTTATCTGTGACAGCTCTGTAAAAAAGGAATATTAAAATCCTTTCTGATTGTCTCCGTATCAGCTTAAAGTTTTTTCCATTGGTAGCTGAATTGTCCCATAACTTGAACAGCTTTGCACAGTCCTCCTTGTACTGTATATGAATGTCTCTTTTATGTCACCCCTTTCCTTCTTGACCTCCAGGGAGTACCTTTTGAGGCTATCCAGTCTCTCCTCAGGTCTTTCCCTGTTGACTCTGTATCATTTTTGTCACTTTCTTCTATAGTCTCCAGCCTATTCCTGTCATTCCTTAGGTGTTGGCCCCAGAACTGCATGCTGTACTCCAGCTGGGGCCACACAACTGATATGTGCAGAGTCAAGAACACCTCTTTCCTTTGACTAGTAATGGCCCTTTCGATGCATCCCAACATCCTGTTTTCCTTCTTATATGCATTGGTTTACTGGAAAGAGAATTTCATGCTATTACTAACCAGTATCCCCAAATCCCTTTATTCCCAGAGTACTTTTGCCTTTACACCATTGATCCAGTATTCTGCCTGTGGGTTCTTGTGGCATATGTTCATGACTTTGCATTTTTGCCATTGCACTTCAGTTGCCAAATTCTGGATAATTTTTCTAGTGTCTGTCCTTCCCTGTTCGGGCTTTTAACCCCATTCACACTGTCCAGTCTTCTGGGGAGTTGTCATCTGCAAAGAGAAACACACACACACACACACACACACACACACACACACACTCTCCTCAGTAACCTCCTATGTTGCTAATGTACATATTAAAAGAAGAGTGCAATTTAATCTAGAAAATAAGGAAACACTTTGGCATGAGTGCTCATCTTGCCAATTTGATGCAACTCAAACTACAGAAATTTACGTTGCCAAAAATTCTTGTCTATAAACATGGAATTGGTTGTAACTAAGAAAGATGAGCTCACTGGAGGTTGAGGCGCTAGACGCTACACCTCGCACCACCCCAACGACCCGGGTTCGGGAATGAGCTCGGACCGCCTGGGGTCGGCAGGGGCGAGAGAGGATTGAGCGTCCGGAGGACTGCTCTCCTCTCTTGGGGAGGGAGGATCTGCCGTCCCACTCACTGATTGCCCTCTATTGGTGGCTGGAGGTGGATATGGGTCGGGAGGCACATAACCAGCACATCAAGACTTCGGAGGGGAGGAGGGTTGGGGAAAAAAACATAAAAAAATGGAGCTGGCAGGCTCTGTGATGGCTCAGGCTGTGCCTGTGCCATTCCCCCAGAATCTTGACGCCGGGTTTCCAGGGGAGGGGAGAAAGTTGATGCCCCTCACCCCCCGGCTCTGTCACGGGGGGCAGCCCGTGGAGGATTTCCTGGGGAGGTTCGGTGCGGGGATGCCGGGGCTGGAGAGATTATCTCCTCTAAGAGAGGAGCCATAGCTGCCTGCCAGCTCCCCACCAAAAGTACATACGGAAAAAAGAAAGATGAGCTGTCTATAGTAGTTCAACAAAGCAAGGCTGATATTATAGCAATAACTGAAACTTGGTGCGCTGCTCTGTCCCAGATGCAGGGCTGGGTTTGTCCAGCTTTCAGCCATTTAGAAAAGGATGGGGGGGTGAAAGATGGGGTGGGATTATTTGTTACATAAATGAGGAGGTGGAGCAACACTCATTTGAGACCTTATGACTTAAGGTTAGTTTAAAAAGGGAGCCTTGAGTTTATGCTCCCTAATCTGTGAGATAGTGTACCATCCTGCAACAAACAAAAAGATAAAGATGTTGGAGCACTTGAACTCATCATAGTACTGTGATATCAACTACAATAAGAAAACAGTCATGCTCTTCGCCCACACCCAGAACCAAAGTCATATAACAAGCGAATTAAGGCTTGGCCCGTATAAATCCAAGCTACGGAAATACCTTCATGCCTCTAGCCAATGTGACTGCCCTTGACACCAGATTGACATATGCAGCTATCACCATCAGCCTCTACAGAACCTCTGTAACTATTATGGCTGTACTAAGAAACTAAACTTGCTGTTCTTCAACAACTGCACAACTATGTAACCTCACTGACTGTTATTTGTAATTGTACTGTAATCTGTATTCCAAGTTCTGTCCATGTATCCTTTTATGTATGACGTGGAACCTTTGTAAATGAGTCGCTGACTCAAAGGTCTTTCTGAATATTTCAATAAATAAATAAATAAAAATAAAATTCAGGCATGGTCATGCCAGGTAATGTTACTTTTATTTATAATTTTTGGCCAGGTGTGAACACTGAGCAGGCTAGTTTTTCTGGTGCATCCTGAAGGAAGGAAGTATGAATATAATGAGGGCATATTTACATGATAAATGTTCCAACAAGTGTACATACTGACATTGTGCAACCAATGAGGGCCATATGAAGGACCAATGAACAATACTGAGTCGTATGGTACAACATGTAGTCAGGCAACACAAGAAAGAAAGGTGTAAATAAAGAATAAAAATAAAAATCATTAATAGTATCGAGTGGCTGGCTCACTTAGCTGGACCTTCAGAACAGGAACGCAGGGAGAGAGGGAGGTTGTTTCAAAAATCGGGTATTCTATAGGAAAAATTTGATTGACAGGTTGTCAGTGACTAATGTACCCCCCCAAAGTCTTTTTGAAAATTTTACACATGCTTGCCACTTTAAGCCCAGAAAGGGACCATATAAATAAAATTGTACTACTACTTCTTAAACTGCTTTAAAAAAAGAAGTACCTGGTGAGGAACACACAGAGGCGTAGTGGTGGTGATGTTTCAATACCCAAGGGATATAGTCCTTTCAGGAGTTGTAACAAGAGTTCTCACTTCCTAGGTCGAAATACTTGCAGCTTGGGTCTCACTTTCTGGGTAGAGGGCCACCATACCAATGTCTTCCTGACACTTATTCCACCTTATAAACTGTATTCCAGGATTTTCAAACAGGAATAAACTGGTCACATTCAATAGGTTCGTTATATAAAGGGGTTTACAGAGTTTTCCCAGAACATACTATTACCATTCTGGAAAAGTGGAATGCTGAACTGCACACGCATCACACAAAATAGGCACTTGGCTGAAGTTATTGGCGCCTAGTTATAGAGTCACTGCCTCCACCTTTTGGTGAGACTTTGGAAATGCAAGGTGTACTATTTTCGTACTCCTGTCGTCCAAGCTACCTACATGGGTCAACAAAGGGGGTTTTATTGGAGAGGGTGTGGAGAAAGTAAGGCGACTGACTTACACCCATATATTCTGGTCCTGCCCCCATCTGTCAAATTTTTGGAACCAAGTAAACATAGACTTAAATATTGTTTTTAACCAGCAGGATTTATAGTCTCCATCCTTGGTGCTTCTGGCTATTCCGTGGAGGGGGGTACGCAGACCCACCCTGAAGTTATTACTGTTGTTAATTGAGGCAGCTGAAAAAGTAATCAACCACTTACAGCTGACAGATAAAATCCCAGTAAGAGGGGCTTGGCATACTGTGATTAATGCCTTATACAGAATGAAGTTATTTACATACACCCAACACAAGTGCCAGGAAAAAGGGGAGGACTTGTGGTGTCAGTGGGTTTTCTTTCAGTCTATTCTGAAGCCAATCCAGATTTTGTCCCATAGATTATATTGCACTGCAGTTGCTGTATATCACTACCACGGCCTATGCTTGATATTGATGTTATTGGTATTTTGTTGTGTGATTCGATATAATGTAAGGATGTCTGTACTTGCTGTATCTAGTACCATAGCAATTACGTGGTTACAACTGTGTATTATGTACTGAAAGATTTCTTAATAAGCACTGACAAAAAAACAAAAGTGTCCTGATGCAGCCACAGCAATCCATGAACTGAAGAGGCACAATGATGGCGCACTTGAGGGAAGAAGAAGAGGAGGAATCAGCATTTATATAGCGCTTTTCATACACATTGTAATTGTGAGGGAGAACAGGAGTACCAGTAAACTTTTCACAAGTAGATTTACTCACAAGAATAGAGTGTACACTCACAAGCAAAATGGGAAGACATTAAGACAGCAGAATGCTGACAAATTGCCCTTTAGTGCGTTGGCGCAAAATGATGGGTCAGTTTGTCCACATTTCTGCTGTCTGAAGCTCTGTCAGTTTTGCTTGTGTCTACACCTTCTTTTTGCCAATACGTAAATCCACTTTTGCAAAGTTTACTGGGACCATGTTCTCCCTCTAGTGTGCTACTGTTGTGCCTCTGTACTATACTGGTTTGTACTTTACATTAATTATAACAAGGGGGCCAAGGGCAGTGTTATTCAGTTCAGAAATGTCTTGATGCTAATAATATGAATATTAATGAGTCAAATACTCAAATATTGAAGGTGGTTGCTCAGCTGACAATTTGCAACAGCAGTTTAAAGTAAATGAAGCCAGAATAGGTACTGCGAGTCAAGCTAAACTTCTAGGTACAGTATAGTTATAGCTTTACAACTAAAATGGAGTTAGCATGTGGACTTCATGATTAATAAGGTAAAAAAAATCCATATATATGAATACATTTAAACAGAAAGATGTTGCTAGTGTACTGATCTAGCATATGTCCCTCTCAGAATAAAGTTCCAGTTCTTGGCATTCGGAGCTTTGAGGCATTCAGTAATTAGAGGTGATTTAAAAAAAAAAGGAAAGTAACATTATTCATGGGGAATTGAGGTGTATGAACAAGCCATTGCAAACTGGGAGAAAATACTCCTGGAGCAAAGGTGCGATGAGTTGAGCAAAATACATTTTATATCACTGACTCTAAATGATAGTAAATTCTGATCATATAAATCCGATATGATATGCAACATTGTAAAAAGTTGGTGGCATATGTCAGAAAACAATAAGATTTATTTACAGCTTTGTCTTACTGACAATAAAGAAATCTGGTTGAAATATCCATAGGTTGTGGTTTTATGTATTCAGTGGGCCCTTTTCTGCTGCTTGATGAGATCTCTGTGTAGTTATTAAATATAACAGTCTTTGAATTTATGGATCACATTCTTTTGAGGCTGTTAAATCTTTAAGTTTGTGTGGCTGTGACTTCATGTAAGTTACGATACTGGGGTAAAAAAATTGGGGTAGAAAAAATGGACTTTTTGAACACCATGATAGATTACCTTGCCAGAGTGTACATTATTTTCAGTCCAAACTGCAGTTTTTAATTTAGTCTCTTTCAGGAGGGAAGGGATTGTAAATTGGCCCAAGGAAGCGGCCAGCTAATCCTTCCCACTTCCCAGTCTGACAGCCCGCTTCCACGCTCAGATGTTTTGTGATGTCTAACCAGGGAGCGCATGGGGGTGCGCTCCACGTAGGTTTATACTGAGCTATTTTAAAATGTTTATTTCTTAATGTTAAAACAACATTACATATATGTTAAGACTGCCACTCCAATAACAGGGCCTCTTATGATCCTTTCCTCCCAAAGGGGACTAAAATTAAAATTGTAATTTGGACTCTTAATACAGGTTTGTCAAGGTAAGCTAGCATGGGTTTCAAAAAGCATAGTTTTTTTCAGCCCAGAACATTCCGTAATTTCGCGCAGTGTGTGTGTAACTGTGTTGATCAATGTGCAACATATTAATACTCCTGTGAAAGTAACGAGATATACCAGCTGCTGGGAAATAAGGACACCCCATTTATGACGCTTGAACTGTGTTAAAGTGTATGAATTAGCAGTATTGTGTTTTATACAGAGAATAATGCATGAGATGTAGTGTATTATGAGAATTTAATATGCACCCAAGGTGCATGATGCTACATGAGAGGCTTATCAAGCATCACACACCAAGGCTGTGTTTTTAAATACAAGTTACACTCTACCTCATCGTTATTTATCATTTCTAGTGCGGCAGTTTCTAGGAACATGGATATGTTGTTCATCCACACTGTCTGGCAGGCTCCTTGCCGCTTTAAATCTTGCTGGAAGGTCTTCAAGCTGGCTCCTCCCACCCACCCGGGTGGTAAAACTCTCGGCTCCGCCCCATGACGCCAGATCTTCCCTCCTTAACGCTCTGCGTATAAGACTGGTTCCTAATTCTTCGAATTTTCAAAATTAAAAAGTTTTTGCTAAAAGACTTGGTCTTCTCTCCCTCGCAGCTGCGATGGACCGTCGACTCCGGTTTCCGGAGATGCCCTTCGCGACAGAAGATGTCTCAGACGGATCCGCACTCCCGTCGTTTACTGCTTGGGCCTTGAGCACGACCCACAGGCCTGCGACCTGTGCTCTTCCTTTTCGGCCTACGTCCTCGAAGACCGTGCTGCCCGTTTACAACTGGGGCGTCCCGAGAAGAGATTTCCTCCGGGTAAATCAAAAGAGGCCCGGTCGGCGGTGTCCGCGGCGGCGGGCTTGGCGGATCAGCTCGAGCAGTTGATCGCCCTCGAAGAGGAGGCGGCGCGGGCCGCTTCTACCTCGGCTGCGGCATTTGTCCCGCTATCTCTCGGTGCCTCTTATTCGGCTTCTTTTAAGGAGCTTTGTCTGACCCTCTCGACAAAAGGTGAGGTCCAACTATTCTCAGACCCCGTTTTCTCGGTCAAAAGAAAGACAAAGTAAGTCTCACCGTCGGCGCTCTTGGGGCGAAATATCCCTCTCCCTGGTTGTCGGCCGTGGACTTCGGTCGACCCTCGGCTCGACCACTGGTTTCACGGTGTCCCCGTCAGGCCAGTTGACCGAGACTCCACGTCGGCCGGGTCGATTTTTCTTGACCCGTTGGACGGGTTATCGATTGAAGCTGAAATCCCTCTCCCCAGTTCCCCGGTGGGAGTTGAGGATCCTCGACCGTCGTGCCTCCGGTTCTGGAGCCTTGGTGGAATCGTCGAACCGAGGGAGTGCCGATTCGCGACACCTCCCGCACCATCCTCGGCCTGGTCGAGGGTTCTCGATCTCGGACGTCTTGGCGGTCCAGCCGATCCACCGTCATGGCGGTCCTGACAGCGGCAAGCGAGCGCCCGCGCTCATCCTCTTCTGGGCGAGAGGCTTGGCGCCAAATTGCGTCGGTATGAGGAACTCATGTGGCAACAGCTCCTTCTGACCGGGAATAAGCCAACGCTGTCGTCTTCCCCGGCCATTAAGTGGCTGTCACCGGAGCGGCCAAAACAACCCCTCGTTTTAGCCGAGGAGCCTGTTCCCAGGCCGGTTTTTCGGCCAATTCCAGCTGCCCCACCGATTCCGGTGGAACCTCCGCCTCCACAGCCATTAGTTGGGGCTCCGACCAAAAATTCTCGGTCGGCTCAGGGACTGCCCCATAGGCTGTCTGTCACACTCACTCCCGATAGACCTCGGCAGGTGGAGGGTGGCTCAGGCCCAAGGCAGCTCTTTGAGGACTCTTCTGAGTCCGGGGATGATTCCTCCCTTTTCTCCAAGCGAATGGACTTGGAGTCCTCAGGAGGACAGTCGGTGGACGATAGCCCTTCATCCTTCCTAGGATTGCTTCAGCTCATCTCGGAGTCCACCGGGATGAAGCTCGAACCCGTTTCTAAACGGGCCAGGTATCCCCTCACGGAGATTCTGGACCGAGGGGATTCCCCTACGGAGGCTTTTCCGGTGGCCGAGGCCATAGTGGGTCCGGCCTTGGAGCTCTGGTAGCGCCCTGCTTCCTGTCCTGCGCCTTCGGCCAGGATGGCCAGGAAGTATGCGGTCCCTACTGGTTCCCTGTCCGTTTTTCGGAACACCCCTCGAATGAGAGGTTGATTACCGACAGCGTTTTCCGGCGTGCCGGGAACGCTAGGGATGTGGACAAACCTCCCGACAAGGAGTCCAAGAAATTGGACTATGCCGGGTGAAAAGTCTATGCTGCGTCCTCTCTCGGCCTTCGCCAGGCCAGTTCAGCCGTCCTCATGGCACATTTCTCTCATGCCCTGTTGGGCTCCCTGGATGAGGTCGTCCCTCATCTTCCCGCGGATCTGCAGACTACAGTCAGGCAGGTGCGGGACCAGGGCAGGGCAGTGGCCAAACAGCAGCTCCAGACTGCTTTAGACATTGGGGACTCATGTGCCAGGTCTGTGGTGGCTGCAGTGGCTATGCGTCGTCGGGCTTGGCTGAGGATATCCACCTTTACTTCAGATACCCAGCACAAGTTGGCGGATGTTCCCTTTTTGGGGACTGACCTCTTCGGCCCTGGGGTGGAAGGTCACCTGCAGAGGATCGAGAAGTCCAATGCTACCTTGGACTCAGTCTCTTCCGCTCAGAAGGACAAAGGCGCAAACCACAGCCTAAGCCTTTCGTCCTTCTGTGCCCATGGCGTCAGCCCAGCAACGTCAGGGCCAGCAGGCTCGGGCTTGGCATCCCAAACCCAAGCCGGGGCTTCCTCCAACAGGAAGCAGGGAGGTAAGGCCCAGGAGGTCCCTCGGCGGTCCCTCCTCCAAGCCTGCCCAGTGACGGGCTGGGGGTGTGCCCCCAACCCCGTCCACCTCACCCCAGGTTCCCCGTGAGAGGATGGCTCCGCACTTCCTTTCCGCCTGGTCCATTATTACCACGGACAGGTGGGTACTGGAGGTGGTGGAAAAGGCCTGCCTCTCAATTTGAGCAGGCCCCGCCCTTCAGAGCCGTTGCACCTTGGGGTCTCGGGTCCCGCAGCCTACACTGTTGGCTCATCGGGCCGACATCGGTCTCCTCCTCCAAAAGGAGGTGATCAGGGAAGTGGCGGACCCTCCCTCAGACCCGGGGTTTGTGTCCAGGTACTTCCTGGTTCCGAAACGGACGGGGGGCTGGCACCCCATTCTCGACCTAAATGACCTAAACAAGTTCCTAAGGTCTCGAACCTTCAGGATGGTCACTCTGGCTCAGATAATACCATCCCTGGAACACGGCATGTGGTTCTGTTCTCTGGACCTGCAGAACGCGTTCTTTCACGTCCCCATCCGTCTGTCACATCGGAGATTCCTTCGCTTTCGAGCGGAGGGATCCCTTTGAGTTCCGAGCCATGCCCTCCGCCTGCCTCCAGCTCCCAGGGTCTTCACCAAATGCATTGCAGTGGTGACAGCTTTCTCCGGGCGCCGAGGGGTCCGGTGTACCTCACCTGGACGATTGGCTGATAGCAGCCCTCCAGACAGGAGGTGGAGCGGTCCAGAGATCTGGCCTCCAGGTTTGCTCTCAAGTCGGCCTTCTCATCAACGAGGCCAAGTTGGAACTCAAGCCGAAGCAGGTGATTCTGTTTATCGGGGCAGGCTCGACTCTCTTCGAGGCAGAGCACGGCTCCCGGCGGACAGGGCCGAGGTTCTTACCTCCTTTGCCCAATCATTTCTGGTTGGGCAATCGCGCCCTGCCCGGGACTTCCTGCGCCTCCTGGGTCTCATGGCGGCCTGTACCAGCATGGTCCGTTGGGCACGCTGGCACATGCGCCCCCTTCAGTGGGGACTGGCCAGCCAGTGGTCACAACGCTGCGATCCATTGGACCAGCTAGTGATGGTGACCCAGGAGATGTGGAACGCTCTCCGGTGGTGGACCGTTCCATCTCATCTGCAGGAGGGCATCCCGTTTGTCCACCCGAGCCGACGGTCTCTCTATCGACCGATGCCTCTCTGATGGGTTGGGGTGCCCATCTGAGGGAACACCGGGCGCACAGCCTCTGGTCCCGTGGAGTCCCGATGCCACATCAACCTGCTGGAGCTCCGAGCGGTCCACCTAGCTCTCACCGCCTTTGCTCCGTTTCTCCGGGGTCAAGTGGTCCGAGTCCAGACGGACAATACCACAACCATGTACTACCTAAACCGCCAGGGCGGGACGCGTTCCATGCTTCTATGCAAGGAAGCTCTCCACATTTGGTCACTCGTGCGCAGCTTGGAGGTGGATCTCCTAGCCATTCATGTGGCAGGAGCCTCCAACACCCTGGCCGATGCCCTGAGCCGGATAGGGGCTGCATCTCACGAGTGGTCTCTCCTGCCGGAGGTAGTACAAGATCTGTTCTCCCATGGGGGCACACCTCAGGTGGACCTGTTTGCCTCCAGGGAGAACGCGAAGCTGAGGCTGTTTCATGCCCGCCCCCCTCAGCAGGGCTCGCTGCAGGGGGATGCCTTCTCGAGGCTGTGGACCCCGGGCCTCTTCTACGCCTTCCCCCCGTTTCCCTTGATTCACAAGGTGCTTCTCAAAGCAAGGAGGGACAAGGTGCAGGTGATTCTGATAGCCCCAGACTGGCCCCGCCAGTTCTGGTACCCAGATCTCCTCAGCCTCAGCTCCAGGCCCCCGAGGCAGCTTCCTGCTCGCCCGGACCTGCTCTCAGTCAATCAGGGGAAGGTGTTCCATCCGGACCTTCAATCCCTGCACCCGACGGCCTGGTTCCTGAGCGGCTAGAGTTCCAAGCCTTGGGTCTTTCCGACGAGGTCCTCAATGTAGTTGAGGCGTCCCGTAAGGAGTCGACCAGGAAATGCTATGCCTTCAAATGGAAGAGATTTTCCATTTGGTGTCAGGGCAAGGGCTTGGACCTTCCTCCTGTCCTTTGGCAAGCATCTTGGACTATTTATGGTCCCTTTCTAGTCAAGGGCTTAGGTCGACGACCCTAAGGGTGCACCTGGCAGCCATCTCTGCTTACCGGGCGCGGGCCGGGGAGCAGTCGGTGGCGCAGGAGAAGGTGGTCTGGCGCTTTTTCAAAGGTCTTGATCACATTTCCCCTCCAGTGCGAGAACCTCCACCTCCGTGGGATTTACTGCTGGTACTGGCAAAGCTCATGGGCAAGCCATTCGAACCAATGCACAGGTGTGAACTCTCTCACCTGTCGTGGAAGACCGCCTTCTTGGTGGCTATCACGTCAGCCAGAAGGATGGGAGAACTCCAGGCGCTCTGCATCGAGTCTCCTTACCTGGTCTTCCACAGGGACAAGGTTGTCCTGCGCCCCCACCCGAAATTCCTTCCGAAGGTGGTGTCAGAGTTTCACCTTAACCAGGTGTTGACTCTGCCGGTGTTCTACCCCAATCACACCTCGGAGGCCGAATATAGGCTCCATACTGTGGACCCTGAAGGGCGCCGCTTATTATAAGGAGCGCATGGCTGAAATCGGGAGAGGTTCGCCAGCTGTTTGTCACCCACGCTGAAGCCGCACCTGGCAGACCTGCAGGCAAGTTGATGATAAGCAGGTGGGTCACCTCCTGCATAGATCTCTGCTATAAGTTGGCGGGCATGGAGCCTCCCAGAGGATAAGAGCTCATTCTACCCGTCATACTGCTGCATCGGTGGCTGCTTCCAGGGACGTCCCTATCCAGGAAATCTGCAGGGCTGCTACCTGGAAGTCAGCACACACCTTTATTACCCATTACCACATCAACCTTGAGTCACGCCGGGATGCTGGTTTTGGGGCCTCGGTTCTCCAGTCTTTATTCCCTAAGTAGGGGTGTGCGCCTTGCCTCCCTCCTCCCGGAGAACTGCTAGGAGTCTGCCAGACAGTGTGGATGAACAACATATCCATGTCCCTAGAAATACAGGTTACTCACCTGTAACAGGAGTTCTAGGAATGGGATATATTGTTCATCCCACATTCCCACCCGACTCCGGCTCGACGCAGACAACCTGAGCTTCCAGCGGCCAGATCTAAGGCCATGGGGCGGAGCCGAGAGTTTTACCACCCGGGTGGGTGGGAGGAGCCAGCTTGAAGACCTTCCGGCAAGATTTAAAGCGGCAAGGAACCTGCCAGACAGTGTGGATGAACAACATATACCATTCCTAGAACTCCTGTTACAGGTGAGTAACCTGTATTTACCTGCCCTCTTATAAAAAGAAAAAAAAAACATGTGGCTGCAGTTTGTTGTTATACAAGGAAGGTACATAGCAAAGAACTAAAATGACATTGCAGAAGTCTGGAATTGGTTGAGGGTTACTATGCTAAAACTGTTCCATGGGGAAAATGGGCCAGCTTTTTGGCTGCAGACATGACAGTCACAATTAATTTTACAATTCCCTTGCTGTGCTCTAATTCTATTACCTGCAAGTGCCTGCATCGTCTCCTTTTACAGGAGGGTCAGTTCCCACTCAAATGGGAGAAACACCAATATCAGTACTTTATTTAGAGGACTGTGCCAGTGCAATAACACCATTTTAGAGGTAATGGTGTTTGCAACACAGCCATCTGCCTTTACTCTTAAAAGCTAGCAGTATCTGAAAAGAAACCAGGGGTCACCACCAAATACTACATTTAGTCACCTAGTACATGCACATTTTCAAAATACGAAGAAACAACATGAAAACTTTACAAGCAAATTCTGTTACTACTTCGTGATCTTGCCTTAGTTTCCGACTGATGGGACAAATACAACATGTTTTTACTCTCTTTTCTGGTGCTGATAAATGGGCTCACAGGGTCAAGGCAGTTCAAGGTAAGTCACAGGAAGGTGTTGATCTTAAAAAAAAAATGTGACACCTATCCCCAGTGTCTGAGCCTGTGAGTTTATTATGACCTATTGTACATGTCTTCCAGTGCTTTCCCGCATTTTACAAGACAAGACACCCCCAAAAAACAACAGAAGCAAACACTATGCTGCATTTATTTTAATATCATTCTTGACAGAGTACCTAATAAATAGCAAACAATAGTCCTGGTGGAGTGGAGGGTTGAGATGCTGGACGCCACACCTCGTGCCATGCTGGCGACCCAGGTTCGGGAACGAGCCCGGGCCGTCGGGGGCTGGCAGGAGAAGGAGAGTACTGAGCGTCCAGAGGACTGCTCTCCTCTCTCTGGAGAGGGATCTGGGGTAGCTCGGCATCCTGGCGACCCCCGATGGAGATCGGGGGTAACGCAGGTACGCCAGCCAGAAGGGGTGGGAGTGCGGCAGAAGTCAGCAGGGAAGCCGTGCGTGGACGTCATTGCACGCTGCACTCACAAGGGGAACCGGAAAAAGCAGAAAATCCCCTATCTCGCCTGTGGAGATGAAGGGGATGCCAGGGACACAGCCCACATCCCGACAGCCGGTCCTATGTCTGGAGGACTCCAAGGCCAACCCGACACCCAGGTAGGATCTCCCTAATTTCAAACAGGCCATCGCGGGAGGACGGGCCCGCCCCTGGGGGGTGATCCAAGAGGTTAGATCTGCCAGGATGGTTGGGGGAGTCCCTCCACTAACTAGGGTCCAGGCAAGGGAGTAGAGGCGGAGGTCGAGTGCATACCCCGGAAGGATGCCCACTTGAGAGAGGAGTATAAATAAAGTCAAAAAAGGCAAGCGATAATATAAAGTGCAATGTCTATATGATAATATTTCTAGATGTGCCTATGAGCTTACAGATCCCCTATCCTGTTAATTTTCATTGATTGTCAAACATCTGTATAGAGTAACCTCTAACAGGTGTTTTGCAGTTAACAGCTGCAGCAGTTAATGAAAAGAGAATCTGATTACAAAGCGATTTTTTTCATGTTGCTAATATGACCTGAATCACATTTATCTTTACACAGCATACATTATATTTTCATTAAAATAAAAAATATATCATCAAATCCAACTGTTGGCTGAAAGCCAAAAGTGAAGTCTTGCATAAAGATTAAAATTTTAGCAACATTCAAGATTCTAAGGAGGTTGCCAACGCTGTGCCACAGATAGTTAATTGACAAAACCATTAAACCTTTCCCTCCTAAGGATTTCAGTGATCTTTTTAATCACCTATTGGAAATCCATTTAATGATGTGTAGAAAGGACGATGACTTTGACTAAATTTACAAGTAGCATGAACTTTGGGAAATCCATTCCACTATCTGAATTCTCTGTTTAAATTTGTTCTCAGGAGCAAATTATGAGGCCAAAGAATCTGAAATATTCCTGCTGTGTATAAATGTAGCCTGTACGACTGCTCTTATGTGTAGGGAAAGCTGCCATCAAAAGGGAAACATATAAAAAAAAAAAAAAAATTTTCTTAAAGGAACAGACTCTACCTTTCATGGGGAGGAAAGAGGACTTTTATTAACTAGAATATAGATCTTGGCACCATTAATTAAACATAAAAAGAACAGTTACGTAAGAACTTACCGTAACAGTAGATCTTCCAGGGGATCTCAGTCATCAGGAAACACAATAGGAACCTTCACTGTCAGTGAAGGGGAATCCTCATGGAAGATTTTCAGCAATACAGCTGGGGCCGACCACGCCATTGACGTCATCAACCTTATAAAGGCGTGAGCGGCCCTGCTCCTTCCTCAGTTCTTTCCCTAGAGACTAAAGGAGCTAGGCTCTTGCCATGGAGGACCAAGAGGAGAGAGAGAGAGAAAGAGAGAGAGAGAGCGAGCGCTGCCCAGACCTAAATGAAAGGCTGGATACACCAGACAGCTTGTTCCTAGACAGGAGCCCCAAGAAGGGGGTGGTGGAAGGGAAAGCATACCTAATGACTGAGATCCCCTTGAAGCTCTGCTGTTACGGTAAGTTCTTAAGTAACTGTTCTATCTTTATTGGGGGTATTTCAGTCATCAGGTAACAACGTAGGAACGAGTCCCAAGCAGTTACAAGTACAAAACAGACATTCTGGAAGGAGGGCTCTACATAAACTTAAGAGAGGAGTCCCTCAGCAGGCCCAGTGGCGCTGAGAGTTGAAGCACTGGACACCACACCTCGTGCCATACCGGTGACCCGTGTTCAGGACAAGCCTGGGTTGATGGGAGGAGGGTGAGGAGCAGGACTGAGTAGCCATGCCGCGGCTCTCCTCTCCTGGGGAGGGATGAGGGGTTTCCCTGGCCCTTGGCTGCCAACCGGTGGAGGACAGATGGCAGTTCAGGCTATGGGGAGCCCAGTGCTTGCCAGGGGTGAGGCAGAAGGGGCTGAGTTGATGCCCGGAGTGCGTGTGCACCTCTACGTGCATGCACTGTCATGTCTGTCAGGGTCCTGGGAATTATGGGGCAAAAACAGGGGGAAAAAATTGTAAAAATGCTTGGAGAGAAAAAAAAAAAAGACAGGAGTCCCTGTAACACAGCCCTGCCAAAACCTGCATGGGCTCTTTAGGCAATGTCCAGACTGTAGTGCTTGGTGAAAGTATAGTCTGTACTCCAGGTGGCAGACGCATAAATGTCAGTGGCTGAGACCCCTCAGAAACAAGCCACCGAGGTAGCCATTTCTCTGGTGGAATGAGCTTTGACAGCACTAGGTAAATCTTTGCTGTACTTGTTGAAAAAGAACACAATGCAATTAGTCAACTATTTGGATGAACACTGCTTAGAAACTGAAACACCCTTTCTACCAGGGGTGCAGGAATCAAACGACGGCTTTGACTTTCTAGACTCCTTAGTCCTAAGCAGGAAGTACTTAAAAGTTCTGTGCACATCTAATGTATGGAGCAGTGTTTCCCCTGGATTGGCATGCTCAGGAAAATAAACAGGAAGGTGGATAAACTGACTGAGTGTAAACTCTGAAACCACCTTAGGGAGAAATTTAGGATTTGTGCGCAAAGACACCCTGTCTTTGTGAACAATCAAATAAGGGTCCTCGTACCAGAGTACCTGAAGCTCTGAAATTCTTTGAGCAGAAGTAACCGCAACTAAAAACAACCCTTTCCAAGAGAGAATGTGTAAATTGCAAGTCACTATTGACTCAAAAGGAGACAGGGTCACTTTCTCCAAAACAAAATTCAGGTCCCAAACCAAGACAGGAGAACGGAATACAGTCTTCAGATGCAGAATGCCTCTTAGAAAAGTACAGAAGACATCCAGCTGAACAATTGTGCAGTCACCCACGGGCTCATGGAATGCAGAAATAGCCAAAAGGTGGCCCTTGAGGGAGTCATACTAGAAATCTGAGTCAGAGAGTGAGATCAGGTAGTCCAGGATAAGGTTCACCAGGCAGGAGAAAGGGCCTAAACTATGTTTGTTTGACAGCCCAGATGGCAAACCGCTTCCACTTCATGGCATAAGTGGCTCAAGTGGAAGGCTTCTTGGGGGCCACTAGGACATCCGCCACTCTGTTAGAGACCCCGAACCTGGCAACGGCTATGTCCTCAGGAGCCAGGCATACAGATGGAGAGCTCTGAGGCTGGGATGTACCAGGGTCCCCTGAGCCTGGGTCAGCAGATTCCTGCAAAGAGGAAGAGAAAATGGAGGTTTCTCTGCCATCTGCTGAAGTAGAGGGTACTAAATCTGTCGAGGCCAAAAAGGAGCTACCAGGATCATACTGGCCCTCTCCATCTGCAACTTGATGAGCACCCTCTGAAATAGAGGAAACGTAGGGAAGGCGTAAAGAAACCTCCCGCTCCAAGAGAGGGACAACTCATCTCGCCAGAAAACTCCAGGCCCTGAATCTAGCAAGCAGAAATAGGTCAGTTTTGCACTGAGTCGGGACGCAAAAAGGTCCAACTCTGGATGACACCATCTGTCAAACAAGCTTAGCACACCTGGCACATGGACTGCAGAGAGTGTCAGGCTGTGATCCAATGCCCAGTATCACACTCTCATGGTCTCCCTGCAAAGGGCGCATGAATGAGTCCCCCCTCACTTGTTGATGTAGTATATCACGCTTAAATTGTCCAACTGCACCAGCAGTTGAACTGGAGCGAGGTGGACCTGAAAAGTCTGCGTGACATAGAGCACCACTCTCATCTCCAAGATACTGCTATGCAGGGAGGTTCCCACTGGGACTGGAAGGGGCCCAGATGCGCTCTCCAGCCCAAACCTGAGACATCCGTGGTTAGGATCCGATGCAGGAAGGAGATCTGGAATGGGACGCCCTGAAGCAGAGTCAAGGGGTCTATCCACCACTGTAGTACCTTGCGTAGTGGGGAAGAGACCAGGACTGGTTGGTCTAACTCGTCCATGCGCTGATCCAACTGTACCTGGAGGGTCCACTGGAGGATACGCATATGGAGTATGGCCAGTGGAACAGTGGGTATGGCAGCTGCCATCAGGCCCAGCAATTTGAGGTATACCTGCAGGAATGTATCAACTCTGGCAAACGTCCTGAGCTTGAGCTATGAGGCACTCTGCTCTGTTTTGGGGCAGAAAGGACTTTCCCTGTGACAAGTCCCGAACCACCCCATATACTGCAACCTTTGGGTTGGTATCAGAACCAACACTGGCAGACTGACCGTGATGCCCAGGGTGTGAAAGAGCTGGAGAGTTCGCTCCAGAGTCAGCAAGAAAAAATTATTCACCTTAGTAATTGTGTTTCTTCGAATGGAGTCTTGCTGTATTCTGATATATGCAGTTAACCCCAGCACTTGAACAGCCCCAGAGAGGAAACAGTTAACTCTATGCAGGAAGCATATAACGTTGAGCTTGAGCTCGGTTTCAAACCTCTGTCTGCTGCACTTCAAAGTGTAACCATCAGATTCTTATGAGCTATTAATAACTAACTATACTTCTATAGTGGAAATTGTAAAGGAACATAAGCCAACAGGCAACATATTGGGTTCCCAGAAGACTCAAGTCGAGAACCCAAAATAACCAGGTAGTGAACCAACATATAACTATAAAAATCAACATATTAATAACCCACTCCCCCCTTCTAGAAAGGAGGGGTGCCAAATACACCCCTGAGGTGCAACACTGTACCTGCCAGCCCACTTCCCAAAAACAGTTTCTGAGAGGGGAGGCAGGGAGGGAGGTCAGAATACAGCAAGCCTCCATTAGAAGAAACACAATTATTAAGATGAGTCATTTTTTATTCAAACAACATGAAGTCTTGCTGTATTCTGACATATGTAGACTACCAAGCAGTACCACCATGGAGGGGGGTACCGAACCTATTTTGGGAATAGGCTCTGCAGTACTGCTGTTCCAAACCGAGCATCACTCCTAGCCTGGATATCCAGAGAGTAATGTTTGGTGGAAGTATGGACAGTTTTCCAGGTGGCTACTTTGCATATCTCTAGTAAAGGCATATCCCTAGCAGCAACCAGGGAAGCAGCTGTACCCCTAGTCAAATGAGCCCTCAGGCCTGAGGGGGGTGTTTTGCCTATATAGTCATAGCAGAACTGTATACAAGAGACAATCCACCTGACAATAGTTCTCTAAGTAGCAGGCTTACTTTTCACCACTTCACCATAAGTGAGAAACAATTGAGGACATTCACTCCCATGTGCCTTAGTATGCTCAATGTAGTAGCTAAGTGCCCTCTTAACATCCAAACTGTGTAATCTTCTTTCTCCTGAAGAAGACTGATCAGTGAAAAACACAGGAAGAGACATGGACTGGTTCAGATGAAAATCTGAGACCACTTTGGTTAAGAACTTCCTATTGGTTCCAAGGACCACCTTATCTCTATGAAATGAGATAAAATCTAGCTCCACTGACAGGGCTTAAAATTTACTAATATGCCTGGCAGAAGTGCTAGCTACCAGAAACACAGTTTTCTAGGTCAAATACTTGAGTTCGGATGAAGCCAGAGGCTCGAAAGGGGGTTGCATGAGCTGAGCAATGCAAACATTAAGATCCCAAGCAGGGGTAGGGTCCCTAAAGGGAGGGTTGGTATGAACCAAACCTTTAAAGAACTTACAGAAGACAGGGTGAGGTGCCAGAGAAGAAGCCTATCCTGCTGACAGGAGTGCAGATACAGCTGCTAAATGAACTTTTAAAGTGGTTGGCCTGAGGCCTATGCCTTTAAAATAAACCACGTAATCCAGAACTGTAGCCAGATCAGCAGTATCTGGTAAAATATCCTTATTGGAACACCAAATACTGAATCTCTTCCATTTGGAATTGTACGTTTTTCTGGTGGCAGGTTTTTGAGAGGCCTTGAGAATATCAAGCAACCCCTGAGACAGGTGCAGACCTGCATACTCTAACTCTTCAAGAACCAAGCCTTGAGGTTGAGAGACTGAAGGCTGGGGTACCAGATTCTTCCCTGAGAGGAGGTTAGCAGATTTTGCCTCTTGGGGAGAGATAGGGGAAGATGGACTGCTAGGGACAACAACAGAGGATATCAAGGCTGTCTTGCCCAGTCTGGGGCAATCAGGATCACCCTGCACGGTTGCGACCTGATCTTGACCAGGACCCTGAAAAACAGAAGAAAGGGAGGAAAGGCATAAAGGAATTTGCCCCCCCACCAATCCAGAACCAGAGCATCTAGGGGAACTGTGCCCAGGACTGGAGGCCTGCAACAGAAGAGAGGAAGTTGATGATTGTCTGGGGCTGCAAAGAGATCTACCTCTGAAGTGTCCCACCTGGAGAAGACTACTTTCAGTATGAAGAGGTCTAGGGCCCATTCGTGGTGGCCCTGAGATATTCTGCTCAGGGCATCTGCTAGCACATTGTCCTTTGCTGGTAGATGGACTGCTACTAGCGATGCTTGCAGGGCATAAGCCAGAGACCATATCTTCATGACTTCAATGCACAAGGCTGTAGACAGAGTGCATCCCTGCTTGTTGATGTACCACATGGTGGTGGTGTTGTCTGTCCTGACCTGAACCACTTTGTTCCTCAATGAGTCCGAGAAAGCTTGGAGGGCCAGGAATACTGCCCTGAGTTCCAGAAGACTGATATGAAGTACAGACTCCTGAGAAGACCAGACACCTTATGCTGTAAGGGCTCCCAGGTGGGATCCCCAACCCAGGAGAGAGGCATCTGGGGTTAGTACCACTGAATGAGTCTGACTGATGAATGGGACTCCTTGTCTGAGATTGTCCTGATCCAACCACTATTGGAGAGCCTGGACCAGAGTCTGAGTCACTGGAATCAATTTGGTTAAAGGATCTTTTTTTCTGGGACCAAAAGGACCTCAGGTGGAACTGAATGTCCTTCATTTGAAATCTGGCTCCCTGTACCACCGCAGTGGAAGCTGCCAAGTGGCCCAGGAGCTGAAGAAAATGTCTTGCTGGTCGAGACACTAGAAGGCGGAAAGAAGAAGCAAGACCAGTAAGGGCCTTCACTCTTGCCAAGGGGAGAAAAGCCTTTGCCTGCACAGTATCCAACTCTACCCCTATGAAGGAGAGGAGTTGAACTAGTTCGAGAACTGACTTTGGCAGATTAAGAAAACCTAGAAAAGTGAACAGCTGTTGAGTAACTTGTAGGCCTGACTTGACTTGGTCTGGAGACTGCCCCATGATGAGCCAGTCGTCCAGGTATGGGAATATGGAGATCCCCTGACTCCTGAGGACGGCCACTACTACTGCTAGGCACTTTTTGAACACCCTTGGAGCCGATGTTAGGCCGAAGGGCATTGCTCTGAGCTGATAATGGCCTGAAGGCAATTCGAACCAGAGGTACTTTCTGTGGGACCACCTGATTGGGATGTGAAAGTAGGCATCCTTGAGGTCCAGGGAAGCTAGCCAATCCCCTGGCCTTAGAGAGGGAAGAATTACTCCCGGAGTCACCATTTTGAATTTTGGTTTTAAGATGTACTTGTTTAGATATCTTAGGTCTAGGATGGGCCGCCACTTCCCTGTCTTTTTTGGGGTAAGGAAATATCTGGAATACAGACCTTTGCCCCTGTGCTGAGTAGGAACTCTCCCTATAGCCCAGAGGGTTAGCAGAGAGGAAACCTCTGCTTCTAAAGCAGTGGTCTCAGAAAGGTTTGCAGGTGGAAAGAATGTGACCCTCAATTTTGGGAACTTTGCAAAACTGAGGGCCAATCCCTGACTTACTACCTCCAGCACCCACTTGTCTGAGGTAACAGACTTCCAGACCTGGAAGTAGTGAGCCAGCCTGCCTCCTACTGGGATTGGGGAGTCGACCAGGGCTGACACATCAGGGTGTCTGCTTGGCAGGAGCCTTGGACTGAGAGGAGGATGCAGCCCTGCTCATCCCCCTCCTACCTCTCCCTCTGAAGAACCCCCTCTGTGAAAGGAAGGGGAGGCCTGCGGCATGGTAGAAAGGCCTGTGAAAAGGCTCGCCCTTAGACTGCTGCCTCTAAGGAGTTGCCTGCCTTTCCTTGGCCTGTGCACTCCTGTAGGTGGTCCGACACTGCCCATTTTTCATGTAATTCTCTGTCTGCTCCCCAAACAGAGAATTACCCACCACAGGGAAATCCATGGCGTTAGCCTAGGTGTCCTGTGAGAGGCTAGTACAGCTGAGCCAAGCAAACCTCCTAAGAGACACAGATGTAGCCATGACTCATGATTCCACATCATTCGAGTCCACAGCAGCATGGAATTGCATTTTGGATGCCTCAATCCCACCAGCAGCCAGCTCCTTGGCTGCTGGGGGAAGGTCTGTTTAGCCAGCTCCAGTACAGTATCCCATCTAGACTTCTGGTAGCTGGCTATGTAGGTCATATAATTAGCCTGCCTGATTCCCAAGGAGAATGCTAAGTACTGTTTTTTGGCCATAGCATCCACCTTCCTAGAGTCTTTATCTGGGGGGTGTGAAGCCAAGGGTATGTTAGCCTTGTCACAGGCTGCAGCCTGCACTACCCCAACATGGCTGCATTGGTGGAAAAAGAACTCTTTACCTGAGCCTAAAAGCATATACCTCCTGTCCATTCTTTTATCTACAGGAGGTAAAGAATTTGGAGTTTGAAGAATTTTCTGTGTCTGTTTCTCAAAGGATTTATGGAGGGGAACAGACAATCTCTTGGACTCTGGGATGTCCGTCATTTCCAGAAAATCAGGCTCCTCTTGTTCCTCATCAGCTTCAACCAAGGGAAGCTGGAGGGTATCAGTCACTTTCTTGTAGAAAAAATAGTGGGATGTGGACTCAGAAAGCCTGGGAGGGGAAAAGGGGAAACATTAGAAGGCCTGTCTGGGGAGATGTCCGGTTCAACGGGCTCATCCAGACCTTCATCATCATCATTATCCTCCTCATCATTGTCTTGTTCTTCCTCCCCCTCTGGTTCATAAAATTCATCCAGAACATATTCTGGAACGGGGGAACCGACTGAACCGAGCGCCTACCGAGAGGCGCAGAATCGGATGGAACCGGATGGCGCGATTCCACAATACTTATCGCCCTGGCCATTTCTTCGGCAGCTGGATTATATAGTTCTGGATCCGAACCAGCCGATTTCCTTTTGCACTTCAATGGAACCGACCCCTCAGGGTCGGATCTCCTCTTGCCGGGGGGAGTATCGCCCAGGTCAGTGGGCACTCCCTCAGGTTCGGTAGGAACAGAACCGGGCTGGCCATCTGGATTAGCGAACTTCTCGGCCTCCTTTTCCCTGAGACAACCCAACCTCTTTTCTAGGGTGGCCTTTGGGACATTTTTTACAAATTTGGCAGTCTGAATCGAGGTGGTCAAACCCCAGACAATAAACACAAATGGTGTGAGGTTTTGCCTTAGCAAAGGCATCCCCACACTCACCACAGTGTTTCTTCACTCATCACATTTTTCTTGGGTTTCTCAGACATGGCCAGGCTACAAACTTACCCTTTACAGCTTATTAGCCATGTAAGACCTTCCTACTGGTTACCAACCGTGTTACGGGTCGTGGAGAAAAACATGTAAAATCACGTTTTTTTGAAACCGATGGGAATCGGTACCTCACACTAAAGAGAAAGAAATAAGAACCCCTAAAACAATCGGTTCTGAACCGGACCAATCCACAGGTTTTTACAATTTACACAGATATATAATAATTCTAACCCTACAGTGCACTACCTACAACACTTACTGTACCACAGACAGGGATCTGAAGCTGAAAATAACGTCAAATCGGTGACTAAACCGACGGATTCTTAACTGAACCGACCACAGCAAAGGAGCAAACTCCGGAGTGACTAAACAGTTAGGCGGAGTAAAGAATCTGACAATTACACTTTGAAGTGCTGCAGACAGAGGTCTGAAACCGAGCTCAAGCTCAACGTTCTATGCTTCCTGCACAGAGTTAACGCTTTCCTCTCTGGGGAGTTCAAGTGCTGGGGCAAAATGCATATGTCAGAATATGTCAGAATACAGCAAGACCTCATGTTGTTTGAAAAGCTGTGCCCTAGACAGGGTCTTTAGGAGCCACTCATCCAGATATGGGAAGACATACAGTCCCTCCCTTCTGAGAGCTGCTGTGACTGCTACTAAGCACTTCGTAAAAGACTTGTGGTGCAGAGGACATGCCAAAGGGCAGCACTTTGAACTGATAGTGCTCGCCCTGAAAGGTGAAACAGAAACATTTCCTGTGAGGAGGAAAGACCGAGATGTGCAGATAAGTGTTCTGCATGTCCAACAAACAGAGTCAGTTCCTTGTCTTGAGAAGGGGCAACAGGACTGGCAAAGTTACCATCTGGAACTTTTTGTACTGGACATACAGATTAAGGTCCTTTAGGTTCAGAATAGGCCTCCGATCTCCAGTCTTTTTGGGGACCTGGAAAAACCTGGAGTAAAACCCCTTGTTTCTCTGGCACCTGGACACTGGCTCGATGGCATGCTCGCACAGAAGGGACTGCACTTCCTCCTGGAAAACAGACAGGTGAGTCGAGGGATAAAAGGAGAATGGAGGTGGGGTTTCTGGAGGCTGTTCAATAAGCTGCAATGTGTGACACCGTTCTATGATCTGCACAATCCATGCATCTGAAGTTATGGTTCTCCATTGATTCAGATGGAGGGAGAACCAATCTCCGACCACCGCCTTCTGTTCTGGGACCAAAAGAGGGTGGTCGGGCAAGGAGTCAAGCAGAGGTGGAGCCAGCCACAGGGTCTGGTCCCTCACTTCTGGGATGCTTGGCAGTGGCTCTAGCACCAGAGCAGGCAGGTAAAGGAGCCTGGGCTCTGCATTTTCCCTGGGGTCAGGGAGTTGACCCAGGCCTATTGTTCGTTTTATGAAAAGGACGCCGTCCTCTACACTTTGGTTGGGTGTGGTAGAGGGAGTGGACAGACTTGAGGGCCCTGCTTGATGTTTGCAGATCATTACTGATGTCCTGGACATCAGGGCCAAACAGCTTGGTGCCACTGAAGGGGGCATTAAGCACTTTTTGCTGCACATCAGCCGCAAACACAGATACTCTGAGCCAGGAGTGCCTATGTTCGCATATGCCCATGGCAGCTGCCCTGGCGACGGTGTCAGCCATATAATACAGGGCTCTGAGGAGATGCTTACTAATATCCTCAGCAAATTGGAGGCACTGAACCAGTTCCTGCTTTTGAGTGCCCTCTGGAAGGGCCTGGGCGGCAGCCTTGCCCTTCTTCTAATTGGCATTCTGGTATTTTACCATGTGTGACAGATAATTTACAATTCTCAAACCTAGAGTACAGGAGGTATAAACCCTTTTACCCCAGAGGTCGAGTCTGCGAAACTCTTAGTCTGGTGGAAGGGAACTAAGGTGCTTAGGTGCCTTAGACCTGTCATGAGCTGCCTTGATGACCACTGAGTCTGCCTTGGGCTGGGCAGCATAACAGGAAAGACCCTGGAGGGGTGTGATAAAGTTTGTCTACCCTGAGGGGCATAGCTGGCACCATGTCTGGTCTGTGCTACGCTGCTGTGGCTGCATTCCTCAAGGTTAGCAACACTGGAGGAATGATCTTTGAGGGAGATTCTGCAATCTCCAGAAAGTCCACCAGTTCTTTTCTGGTAGCATCCTCTTCCTCAGTGTGGAAGCCCATGGCTGAGGACAGCTGCTTCATCACACACACTGAAAAATGTGGGCTCCTCAGGAGGAGATCTGGGGGGGTGTTTCACTGAGTCCTCACTGACAGAAGAGGCTACAGATCTGTTAGCGAGCAGGATCTCTTCCTCATCTTCATGAAGAATCCGGAGTGGGTGATACTCCTCCTTGACATCAACCTTTTCAACATCTGGGTCTGGCATCGGGTGCACTGACGATGGCACACGAAGAGTTTCCCAGGGCTGACAAGCAGGTGTCAACGACAAAGCTGCCATCTACGGCATCAGCAAGGAAAGCCTAGGTGCCTCGACAATCACCAAAGTGAATTCTGTCAGGATTTCATTCAAGTCGATGGTTTTTGTTGGGGGAGGGGGTGTGTCAATGGCACTTGTGTCGATGACCTGCCTGTTAAGCCCTGTGAACCTGAGGAGCCTGCTGCCCTGGGGGGAGATGGGGCAGGTCTCGATGGGAGAGTCGTTGGCGATGAGGCCACTGTCGTCGAAGGAGGGGTTGACAACCAGAGGTCGACAGCTTGCTGCCCTGAGAATCAGGCAGAGGTGCTGTCAAAATGGGTCGGGTGGGCACAGAGACCCAGAGAGCAGATTTCTTCGCTGGTGCAGCCGTAGCCAATGAAGATCCCCCAGAAGAAGGAGAAGGCGACAGGAAACTAGATGGATGCCGGAGGGGAGCGCTCATAATCTTGGTCATTTCTGTGATTTTTCCCTGAGCTGAGGACTTATCTCGGGCCTTGGAGGCCTGGGAACTTGAAGAACTGGTTGGTGAATGGGAGACCAGGACCCCAGAGGACCCCTGCCCAGAACGGACTACCTGTTGATCCATCAGGACATTTCTGAGAGCCTTTCTGCATAGCCTGAGTGTTGTCTGGTTAAACTTTCTGGCAGAGCTCACAGTCAGAAACTTCATGGTCAGGCCCAAGACAGCATATACAGAGAAAGTGTTTGTCTGTGGAGGCAATCTTCTTTCCACAGTGGCAGCGACAGAAGAGAGAAGACTAAGTATTAACTCTTAACATAATCAAGTTAAAGGAATATCTTTAAAAAAAAAAAGAGAGATTTTAAAAGGTAAAGTTAAAAAAGACGTAGGAGAAAAAAGGCGCGAATACTACGACGGAGCTTCCGCAGCAACCCATGTGAGCGAGTCGACGGCAGGAAAGAACTGAGGAGGGAGCGGGGCCACTCATGCCTTTATAGGGTTGATGTCGTCGACGGACATCAATGGTGTGGGCCGCCACAGTTGTACTGCTGAAAATCTTCTGTGTGGATTCCCATTCACCATCGGCGAAGGTTCCTGCTGTGTTACCTGATGACTGAGATGCCCCCGAAAAAGGTGTTTTTCTTCCCTTTATTTTTTCTTTTTTTCTGGTTAAGAAATGTCACTTCAGGTAAAGAGAGGTTGTTGAAATGATAACTAAGCATTCATTTTTATGGACGCCCACAAAAATCTTCCCCGTGACTGTGCCATTTTTGTTCTGTTCATCCATGCAACAAACTCAAATCTTTTAGTCCAAGGATGATAATTACAGGTTTTGAAATGCTGAGATGTAGAAAGTTGAGATGGAGTCAGGTCTTGATTTCGGAAAGGCAGAAGGAAAGAGATGGCAGGATGCGATCAGGAGAGCTGAAGGCGATACAAATTGGAGAATCATCACTGTAGAAGATATACCTAAGATTAAAGGCAAAAATAAGGCAGCAAAGGAGGTAAACAAATGAGACAAAGAAGCAGCAATAAGAAAGGTAGGAACAAAACCTGGATAATGTAGTCTTAGAAACCTACGCAGTGTTTGAGACAATCTGGTAGGATGATCTGGTTGACTGTATCAAATATAACACTATGGTCAAGAATAAGGAGTGAGTAAACTATGGTTATTAGTGAGAAGAACGTCATTTGCCATCCAGAGAAGGGTACTGCAGTTCAGTGGAACCAGACAAATGCGTGCTGCCACTTTACTCCAGAAGAAAAAAGTTCTTTATCTTCACTCCCTCTCCAACTGACTACCCTCATGGGGTGGTACCTGAGGACTGAAGGAGGGCAGATGTGATTCCCCTTCACAAAAGTGGGAGCATGGCAGAAGTAGGAAACTACAGACCTGTTAGTTTAACCTCAGTGATAGGGAAAATGATGGAATCACTTCTGAAGGAAAGAACTGTCGAGTACCTAGAGGCCAGAGGGGCACAGGACCCAAGGCAGCATGGATTCACAGCGGGAAGATCATGCCAGATGAATCTAATAGATTTCTTTGACTGGGTGACCAAAGTAGTAGATCAGGGAGGGGCTGTGGACATGGTCTACCTAGACTTTAGCAAGGCATTTGACACAGTCCCACGCAAAAGATTAATATACAAGTTAGCCAGACTGGGAGTGGGTCCCAAGATGATAGCCTGGGTAAAGAATTGCCTAGAGTATAGGACACAGAGGGTAATAGTAAATGGAGTCCACTCTGAAGAAAGGGGGGTTACTAGTGGGGTACTGCAGGGTTCAGTATTAGGATCGGTCCTCTTCAATGTCTTTATAAGCGACATTGCAGAGGGACTGGAAAGAAAAGTATGTCTCTTTGCAGATGACACAAAGATCTGCAACAGAGTTGAAGCACAAGGTGGGGTGGAAAGGATGAGAAGGAACTTGGCAAGGTTAGAGGAATGGTCAAATGTATGGCAGCTTAGATTCAATGCTAAGACGTGCAAGGTAATGCACCTGGGAAACAAAAACCCAGGGGAAGAGTACACAATGGGGGGAGGGTGAGATATTAACAAAAACAAAAATGGAAAGGGACCTGGGGGTAGTAATAGCAGATGACTTAAAGGTGGGCAAGCAATGTGAGAGGGCAGTAAAGAGGGCTGGGGGGATACTGGGACGCATAGGGAGTGGCATCACCAGTAGAAAACAGGAAGTTGTTATCCCTCTGTACAGACAGCTGATGAGACCCCATCTGGAGTACTGCATGCAGTTCTGGAAACCCAATCTCCGCAAGGACATAGACAAGATGGAAGCTGTCCAGAGGAGGGCAACTAAAATGGTGCAGTGTCTGCACCAGAAGACATACGGAGAGAGACTAAAGGAGCTTAATATGTATAGCCTCGAGGAAAGGAGGAAGGGGGGGGACATGATAGAAACTTTTAAGTACTTCAAGGAAATCAACAAAGTCCAAAAGGGTAGCATCTTTCATACAAAGAGATGTGCAAGAACAAGGGGGCACAATTTGAAGATGGGGGGAGGGGCGGCTCAGAGGTAATGTAAGGAAGTTTTTTTTCACAGAGAGGGTTGTGGATGCATGGAACGGCCTTCCGGAGGAGGTTGTGGAGTCAAAAACAGTGGTTGAATTCAAGCATGCATGGGGCAGTCATAAGGCAATTCTAGGGGGTTGGGGAAGAAAGAAGTAGGCTTCTGGTTAACTAAACCTGCAGCTTATCCATTAGGTAGGGAAATGGGTAGACTGGGTGGGCCAAGCGGTCCTTATCTACCGTCAAATTCTATGTTTCTATCGAATGTCTTCTCCATTTTCAAGTTCCCATCCCAAGTGAAGTCCTGTATGAGTCATTTTATCCTATTTATTGCCTGCAAAAATATGCTTGATCCATTCCTGTCTGTTTTGTTGAGGGCCTCAGGGAGGTATAATGTGGAGGCAGTTGGAGAGATAGGTGTTTTTGTTCAAATTATGTCAGAGCAGTTAATAGTGGAGATAGAGGTGGGTGTCGCAGGATGCAGAAATATGTATGTGTGTGGGGGGGGGGTTCTGGATCTGTTGCCATGGATGTCTGAAACATATCTGGGGAGATGTGATAGCATGAGAGGGAACAGAAATGTGGAAATGAACAAGGACAAGAGCGGGGTGGAGATAAAAGATAATTACTACCCGTAGTAATGTTGTTTCTTCTTAAGGGATAACTCACTATGTTTACACTCTATGCCGTCATCTCAGCTCCAAGTGATGCCTTGGAGAGAGAACCCATGCAAATTATTAGAATATGGAATGTAGGTTCAAACTCTACATCCACACTCCGCCCTGGCCATTTCCTCAGACCCATTTCCAAGTTGGAGTGGAGCAGCCGTTAGTGAAACTAGCTAAGAGAGATACCAAAAATATTTTTAGAAACATTTTCCATATAATTGCTGAAAACAACTCAATAAGATTTGTGAAAATGTATCACATAAATCATAATTACAAGCTTACAACTGTAGGAAAAACAATAGTAATGCACAAGCAACCTCAATAAAAAAGAAACTGATTCTTGTGTGAACCTACTGTATTTCAGGTTCTGGAAAGGAAGGCAAGGTTAGGGAGTGAAAACACACTGAGTGATCCCTTAAGAAGAAGCAACATTACTACAGTGAGCGATTTTTATTCTAATCCCAGTAATGACTCACTTAAATGCTTACACTTTATGCAGACTCAGTAGCAGTACTTAGGGAGGCTAGGTCCAGAATCTAGCTAGGAAAAAGGTTCTGCAAGACAGCCGTTCCAAAGCTGGCATCCCATCTGAACTGTATGTCCAAACAGTAGTACTTTGTGAAGGTGTGTACTGCTTTCCATGTAGTTGCTTTACAAGTGTCTAACTATGGAATGCCCCTTGAGGAGGCCACTGAGGCAGAAGTACCCCTTGTGGAATGCACCCTGAAGCCTCTTGATGGCATTTTACTAGCTGCTTCATAGAACGACAGACTTTGAAAGCAGATAAGGACCGGTTGGCCCACCTAGTCTGCCCATTTCCCTAACTATTGAATAAGCTGCATATCCTAGTTAACCAACAGCCTACTTCTTCCTATCACCCACCAGAATTGCCTTATGTCTGGAGAGCTACTTTTTTCCTTCTAGGATGGTGAGTCTTTTGTGCCTCTGTGATCACTCCCTTCCTGCTCCCAAACTGGAAGTTACTGTTGTCAGTCAAATCCTATGCGTATAAAAGTGGAACTGGCTAAGGTTGGGGGGTGGAGGGGAGGGAGGCAGGGCTATAAAGTCCCAGTAGAGTAGTAAAGTTCTAACAGCACCTCCTTCTTCTTGCTGTTCTCTGCCAAACGCTATCTAGGGCAGTTTTAAATCCAAACACCTGGCTTCCTGCTGCCTAAGCCAGTCCTCCAATTTACAGTTCCCTTCTTCACCTAGCTAACTACACAGATAACAGTTCCCTTCACCCAACTCAGACAAACACACTAACTCTAGTTTTTTTGTTTGTTTTCACCCTAAATTGAAGGTCCCAGTAGTAGAGTTCTAGTTCTTAAGTCCTGGTAGAGTAGCAAAGTTCTAACAGCACCTCCTTCCTCTTGCTGTTCTCGCAGCTGAACTAAATACAAGAGACTATCCAGCGAAACACAGATCTCTTTGTAGCTAGTTTGCCTTTACCAGCCTCACCATAGGTAACAAAAAGCTGGCTACTCTGGGACCTGACATCCATTGCCTGGTCTATGTAGACAGTTAGGTCCAGGATATGCAACTTTTCCTCCCCTGGACTGGAATGCTGTGGACAAAGTACAGAGAGGGTCACTGACTGATTCAGGTGGAACTCAGACACTACCTTAGGCAGGACTTTTCAACTGGTTCTAAGAACTACTTTCTCCCTATGGGAGATTTATGTAATTTTGCTCTGTGCAGACAGAGGGCTTGCTATTCACCTACCCTCCTAGCAGAGGTCCCTGTGACCACAAATTTGGTTTTCCATATGACATACTTCAGGTTAACAGTTTCTATGGGATCAAAGGGCACCTTCATAAGCTGGGCAAGGCATATACTGAGGCCCCAGGGTGACAGGGTCCCTCACTGGTGGATATAAATGGCTGAGGCCTTTAAAAAAAAAAACTGTTGAAAATGAGTTGTGAAGCCAAAGACTTTCCCTTGCCAGCTGATACGTATGATGACACTGCTACTAAGTGCATCTTTAAAGTTGAAGGCCATAGAGTAAACGACTATAGGTATATCAGGTATTTCAGAACTACAGACAACCCTGCCTCTTTTACATTTATTTTCCTGGGTGTACACCAGTAAGAAAACCTTTGTACTTAGAGAAATATGCTTTCCTGGTAGTGGGTTTCCTTGAATCCCTGAGTCACTGAAGGACTTCCTCTGAAAGATCCAATCCAGAAAATTCTAATTCGTCAAGAACCATGCCTTCAGATCCTCAGGTTCGGGAATGTTATTTTGCCCTGGGACAAAGTCAATAGAGCGTGGCTGAGTAGCAGGATGATTGATTCTTGCTAGACAGGATCAGAAGCATTGAGACTAGGCCTCTCTAGCCCAACCTCAAGCTCTCAGAATCATTGTTGCAGCTTCCCTCCTGAGTTTCAGGAGTACTTTCTAAAAGAGTTGGAATGGAGAAAAGGAATACAGAAACATCCCTGTCTAGTCCAGTATCAGGGCATCCTCTGGGACTGTCCCACTGGCCGGTGGTTTACAACTAAATTATGGAAACTGATAACTGTCCCAAGATGTAAGCAGGTCTATGTTGGGAGTGCCCCACCGTCTAAACACTGTGGCCAGAACATGCTGGTTTGAGGCCTATTTGTGATTTCCCAGGCTGATTCTACTTTAGTGAATCTGCTAGGACATTGTCTTTGCCTGGCAGATGCACTGCAAATATGTTTGTTTCTAGGGAATATGCCAGGTCCCAGATACTCATCCCCTATGATTACAGTCTGAGGATCTTATTCTTCCCTCGTTTATGTAGTACACTGTTGTGGTGTTATCCATCCTAATTTGGACAGACTGACCCTTTAGCTGGGAGGAGAAAAACTGCATTGCCTGCAGTACTGGTCTGAACTCTAGGACACTGATGTGTTCTAGTGACTCCTGTGGGCTCCATGTGCCACTCACCCTGAGGTCCTGCAGGCGGGCACACCACCCCAGGAGTGAAGCACCTATAGTAAGAATACTTGTTGGTAATTGCTGAAGGAAGGGAATGCTCACACTGAGGTTGCTTTCTTCCTCCTGCCACTCTAATGAGTCCACCATTGCTTTTTTCGCTGGTACCAGCTTTGAAAGTGGATGACATCTTTGGCACCAGTTGTCCCTTAAGTGGTACTGGACATCTCTGATTTGGAACCTGGCCCATGGAACCCCAGCTGCAGATGCAGCCATGTGCCCTAGTACCTGCAGATAGTGTCTTGAAGGCCTTGGCTGACCAGTTGTGCAAGATTCTGCTGCTGTAATCAAAGCTACAACTCTAGCCTGCGGGAGGAAAGCTTTTCCCTGTAGGGTATTTAGCACCGCTGCTATGAAGTCCAGTACTTGAACAGACTCTAGCTGGGACTTTTGCAGTTTTATCAGGAATCACAAGTTCTCTAAGGAGCTTTTTAACAACTGAAATGAGCACCTTGCCTTTTGTCTTGTTTTCCCCAAGAGTAACCAGTCATCCAGGTAGGAAAAAATGACCATGCCTTGTTTCTCAGATGTTCCAGGCACGTTGTGAAAACCTTGGAGCTAAGTTGAGACCAAGTGGGAGACCTGTGAACTGGTACTAGCAGTTCCCCAGCTTGAATCACATGTATTTTCTGTGAGACTGTGACTGGGATATGAAAATAGGCATCTTTCAGATCCAAGGATACCAGTCAATGGCCTTTCTGCACAGATGGTATCACTGTCCTTAGTGTGACCATCTTGAATTTTTCTTTTTTCAAATGCTTGTTCAGGAACCTTGAGGTCTAAAATGCATCACCACTCCTATTCTTCTTGTGAGTCAGGAATTATCTTGAGAATAGGTCCCTGCCCCACTAGAAGGCAGGGACTTTTTCTACAGCTTTTGGTACAGTATAAGCCACTTAATCGCGATGCGCTGAAAGTAGTAGTAGTAGTAATGATTTTATTCATCTATAAATGAACAAGGTAAACAAAGGGGACGTTTGCTTTAACGGGATGCCCCCCAGGGCACCGATTAAGTGGCTATACTTTTTAATATGTCAGACATCCTTTAAAGGGGACTATGACTCCCTTTAATTGGGATGATTATGTCCCGGCTCCAGCGGCTTTCCCTTCATTCGCGGCTCATTACTAACACTTAACACCTGTTTATGCTTACTTAAATGCGGGTGTTACAGCTTTGTTCATTATGCTGTGTCTTTTGCTGTTGTTCACACTTATCAGAATGGAAGGCAAATGTGTGGATCTTTCTTTCGCGGACAAAATAAAAGTCACAGATGCCTTATAAGAACCGGGATCATCTATGGCCAAGGCTACACAGCGTTTCAACATCTCCAAGAGTCAAGTTGCCTAAATTAGCTAAAAAAAAGATGAACTTGTTCAGGAGTGGCAGTCTCACCTAAACCCCAACAGAAAAAGGAAGCGTGAAGGTAAAGACACGCAAGTAGAGGATGCACTCCACATGTGGTTCGCAAATGTGGTCAGTAAGGGCGCGCGCATTTCTGGACCAGTATTACAAAAAAAAAAAAGCAACTGAAATAGCCACCCATCTGTAACACGAGGATTTTAAAGTAACTGATGGATGGCTATCATGATGGAAGGGTCGCAGGAACATCGTCTGCAAGAAAGAATGGACGCTGATAAGCAATCAGCGTCTCAATGGGTAAACACTGTTTTGCCCGGTTTTATCATAAATTATGCTCCTGTTGACATATTTAATGCGGACGAGACGGGAGTGTTTTATCGTTGCTACCCGGACAGAGGCCACATTCATCGAGATTTAGATTTAGTTGGGGGAAAAAAGGCCAAAGACAGGGTTTCACTGATGTGTTGTGTCAACATGCTTGGCACTGAAAAACTGCCACTGCTGCTCACTGGAAAGATCAAGCGACCACGATGTCTGACAAAAGACCTGTCATCCTTGCCAGTTCATTACATTAGCTAAGCTAATGCATGGATGAATACTGCCATATTTTCCAACTGGTTAGACTCGTGGAATAGCAAGCTGTGGCAGCATAGAAGGAAGGTGATCCTGTTTGTGGACAATTGTAGTGCACACCCTGCTCACCTAGTAAGGACATTTAGCCACATAGCCATTCACTTTCTCCCACCCAACACAACAAGTTTAATTCAGCCTCTGGACATGGGTGTAATCCATAATTTGAAGGGCCACTATAGATCTCTTTTTCTCAAGAGAATTGTTGGGATCATTGATAGTGGCACAACTGCCTTAGCATTAGAGATTACTAGAAGGGTCAATTTACTTGATGCAATCTTTATGTTAAATAAGGCATGGGACACTGTGAAGCCCACCACAATCTCTAATTGTTTTCACAAGGCGGGCTTCATTTTAGATTCCCCTGATGTGGCTGGTGTACTGGAGAAAGCAGAAGAGGGCACTGCCACATCACAAAACACAGACCCCTTAGAGGATGTACAGCAACCTGTGAATCTTACGAAGGAAGAGTTCCTCCAGTTTGTGGACATAGATGCCGATGAAGCAACGGAAGGGGAGCTAAGTGTCGAGACCCTGTGTGACGCTGTTAGGCCAGTGGAGAATTCCGACAATGAGGAGGAACCCAGTGATTTCGAACTTCTGATGACCATAACAAACAAGGAGGCACAGGTACATATCGGGCCACTGAAAGAGAGTGGTGTCTTCAGCATGAGCGCATTATAGAGTTGGAGCAGCTGTTTGAACTAGAGGGCCAGATTCTAAGAGCGATGGCGTCCGAGTCGAAGCAGATGAAGATTACGGACTTCTTTGGAGGACAGAGCAGCCAATAAGACCCTAAGAATCGGTGACCGTACAAGGCTGATAAGTGTGATACTGAAGCTGATTTTAACGAATTTCTGCCAGATATAGTAAAGTTGCAGTTTTAACCAAGAGACACAAAACTAAGTCACAAATTCAGAAAAGAGCTGTACTCATTGCTGTGCTGTCTATTTCTGTGTTTGCTGTATGTTTCTTTTGTTTGTCGACATTTCTGATTGTACTGTGACTGTAGTTTTGGTTAACTTCTCTTAAAGGAGACGACCGCTTGAAGGGGACAAAGTGGCTTCCACGGAGTCGTCCCCTTTAAGTGGCTTCATCTGTATTAACGTATTATTTTTTTTTTTACTTCCAGTTCCAGCAGACTTTTTTCTGTTGGAGAGTGAGCTGGAAAACTTCTGTGTTTCTGCAAGTTTAGAACTTGTTTGAACTGCAGACACATCACTGGCCCACTACTTCCAGTACCCACTTGTCTGTAAAAATGTTTACTCATTCCTGGAAGTAGCATGCCAATCTTCCTCCCACTGGCACATGTTGGGTGACCTGGGGAAAACTGTCAGGGGTTTTGTTTTGGTTGGGGCCTACGTGCTGGAGCTGCATTATGACTGGAAGCCCCTGTCCCCTTCCCCTACAGTAACCTGTTTGTGACTGGTACTCATAGTGGGCATTGTGGTAGGGATCACGCCATGTCCCACTGCTGTGTTCTCATGTTATGCTAGTTTATTTAAGTAATTCACCAAATGCCCCATTGTATAAGCCTGAGTGCAAGGAAGTCTGGGTAAAAATACAATATGGTATACTAGAATGGTACAAATCCCCTGTGTTTTTGGGTAGGCAACCCTGCAGCTTTCTAGGTGACCTGTTTTTTTTTTCTAATAATATTGCTTAAATTGAACAAGGTATTTGGGCCCCCAGAACACTATGTTAACTGTGAGGGTCATTAAAGGTTAATGGCCGGCCTACTGTAAACTATTTGCCTTAAAAAAGGCCCTGGGCTCAGAAGCAGCATGAAGGTGCCATGGAGTCTGGAGTTCCATTGTCTTCAGACGTCTGCACCTGGACTGGAGCAACTACAACTTAATGACAGCCACTTAAGGTCTAAATGGTTTGCTGGGGGACAGATGGTGAACAAAGGACCCTGGACTAGTAAAACCAGCAGGGGGTGAGTCCTGCTGACTCCAGTCACAGGCCGGGGGGGGCACCTATCTTTTCCAAAAAAAAAAAAAGCTAAGAAAATCTACTGTTATTTTTTTAAATTTGAATATGGAGAGCTGGTTGGTCTTTTCTCAGCATGTGACGAGGCCAGCCTATCACAGCAAGGAACACTGGAGGTAGGACTTTTGAATTTTCTTTAAAAAGCCTGCAGAGCTTTGCTAGAGGCATTACTCTCTCAGAAACTCTTCTGGCAGTGACAAGAACTAAGACTTGGACCCCTGTCTGAATTTCCATCAGACAGATGGGAGAATCAGCTACCTGCTAAGAACACTTTTCATTCCAGCCACTAAGGTCTTTTCAAGGTAGAACTACAGCACTAGTTTTAATAGTATATCATTTTTGTATAATCTCCAACTTTCTTTTCACATCCTGTAACCAATATCTAATATATTTCTCTTACGTTATTTTCAGTACTTAGTAACTAATAAGTACAGCCACTGGCTTAATTTAAAATAACTCTGCCAGCATCTGTTGTATGTATTGGTTTGGGAAAGTTTGCTCAAACAATACTATGGTTGTCTAATGTTTAAAGTGCCAGACACTACCAAAACAGAATCCAAGAAAGGACTCTGTGAACGAAAGGAGGGGGAATACAAAAGGTCTCTCAAAGGGGTCTGTGGGGTTTGAACCAGTCTCTGCATTTTTCTGGGAAACGATACATATAGGGTGTATAGGGCAGCCCCGAAGGCCTGTACACACCTGCGGCTTTTCTGGTTTGCTGCACAGTGGCCAAGGGAGTTCTCTTACAAGAACACTGACTTGAGGCTGTATTCTCCCCCTCTCACACAGAGAAAGAAGCCCCAGGATCCTCTGGCGGCCGTTCAGTTTTAAATCCAGTGAGCGCTCTAGAAGAACCGAGGAGGGGTTTCCTGACCCAGTCAAAAAGGGATTCGCTGTAGCACAGGGAATCTTGACCCACCGGAATGGACCTGTGACAGGCATAAGTGACACATGCTCTTGGAAGTATCCCCCGCCTCTGCCTCCCCTTCCGCAGGATCTGTAGGAGGTAGAGGCCCTTTCCTTCTCATTTTTACTTTTGAAAGTGGCTTTGTATTCATCCACTTTTAACACGTAGGCCTCTGTTTTGTCACCAAATAATGACTCTCCTTCAAAGTAGAAATCTATGGCTTTGTTTTAAGTATCCTGGGAAAGGATGGTAGTTCTCAGCCAGGAAAACTTTCTTAAGGACACTGCATGAGCAAAAACACTAGCAGCAGCGTCATTAATGTCCATCGTATTGTGGAAATGATATTTTGTGGCATCCAGGGCTAATCTTCCTGTGGCAATCAGATCCGGCATCAAATCATCATCTGTTCTTTCTGGGAGAGCCAGTACTGTGTTCCAAAGTACTTTCTAGTAATGTGCTATATGTGCTGAATAAGCTACCTGTCTGATAAGCAGGGAAGCTGCTGCATAAATCTTTTTTTTTTTTTTCCCATAGTATCCAATTTTTTACAGTCTTTCTCATAGGACTTTGCAGATAGAGTAATTTTTGCTCACTAACAAGCAGCATCCTGGACTACTCCATGATGATCAGGGTGGGCAGACGGATATTCCCTGTTTGTCCACCTGATATTTTTTCTCAGTTTTTTTATTGACGGCTGTAGCTGAAGTGGGTGATGCCATGATTTTTGCTATGGCCTTAAGTGGTTTATGTATGGGGAAGAAACATCCTTCTTCGTGGAGCTACTCCCAATATGTCCATAAGATCAGAAGCCACTTCATCCTCCTGTTTCCAGTGGGTGGATGTTGAGCGTATCAACCATTTGTCTGACAAATGAGGAAAAAGATGAGAAGTCCTCAATTGGCCTTGCAGGAGGTTCGACATCTTGCTCAGGTGTGACTTCTAAATCTAAGGGGTCACCCTCCTCCATTTGCACATAATAATTTTCTTCCTACTCCACCGCAGCAGATAGGTTGGAGCCTGAGCCTGGGGAGGGGGATAGCAGGTATTTTATTCAAATTTCCCATGGTCTGGATCACCTTGAAAAACTGCCACACTTTTGATATGCCTTCTGATGAGGGCATTTTATCTGTGCCATCTACCTGTTCTTTCCTCACTGCATGAGGTGTGGCAGTGACATTATTTTTTTTTAAATTTCTTTTTGGCAGACACTGTTTCCAGTGCCTACTCTGAGGCTCTTTTAATTTTATTCTTGCCATCACTGGATTCATGGTTCCCCCTTTCTGACACCCTGATAACTGAACCATCTTTACTAAGCATTTCTGATGGTTGTACAGCTTTATCTTTTTTTCTTGTCATCTTTTATATTATTTTCTGCTGTACATGAGGAGATGGACCCTTCTGATGCATGCTTTCTACCATCATTGGGAACATCTTCAGAGTTTGTTTTACTATTTTACGGAGACAGAGGCAGACTGAGAAGGAATGCTTCTTTTTAAAATTGTTATACTTTTAAATGAGGTTTTTGGGCAACAAATATGGCAGAACCTACAATTTATAAAGTTGTGTTGTGGAAGCACTAGCAGGGATAGGGAAAATGGAGGAAGTAGAGGAACTGTGGGCAGAACTAAGGAAGGCCATAGAGAAGGCAACAAACCTCCGTCAGGCAGATTACAAAGTGCAAGAAAAAAAGAAACCGCTATGGTTCTCCAAAGAAGCAGCAGGGAAAGTAAAGGCAAAGAAGCAAGCATTCAAAAGGTACCATGTAACACAGAACGAAGAGGACAGGGAGGGTTATCAGCAGAAACAAAGAGAGGCAGCGAAAGAAGTTCGGAGCGCCAAGGCACAAACAGAGGAGAACACTGCCAAGTCAGCAAAAAAGGGGGATAAAACATTCTTTAGGTATATAAGCTAAAAGAGGAAGAAAAAGGCAGGGATAGTAAAACTAAATGGGGAAGGAGAGGAGTGTGTGGCAGAGGACTAGAAGAAGGCAGACATACGGAACAAGTACTTTTGTTCAGTATTTATGAAGGAAGGGGTAGGTGATGGGTCACAGATAGGGGAAAAGGGCAATAATGGAAGGGAAGTGGACACAAGCCCTTTAACAGACGAAAGAGTCCTTGAGGAACTGGAGCAACTAAAGGTGGATAAGGCAATGGAGCCAGATGGGGTTCACAGCAGGAAACTGAGGGAACTAGGAAAAAGCTCACTGCACCACTGACGGCTCTGTTCAACCTACCACTGGATAAGGGGGAAGTTCCAAGGGACTGGGGGAAAGTGGATGTGGTCCCGCTTCATAGAAGTGGGAATAGGGAGGAGGCAGGAAACTACAGACCTGTACATCTGACTTCAGTGGTGGGCAAAGTTATGGAAACACTACTAAAAGAAAAGACTGTGGAATTCCTTGTGACCAATGGATTGAAGGCTGCGCAGTAGCATGGGTTCACAGGAGGGAGATCATGCCAGACAATCCTGACTGTTTAATTTGATTGGGTTATCAGGGAAGTAGATCAGGGAGGGGTGGTGGACACACCCTACTTAGATTTCAGCAAGGCCTTTGACACTGTTTCTCACAGATGACTGGGAAACAAGCTGGGCAGCCTGGAAGTGGGTCCAAAAGTAGTGAAATGGGTACAAAGTTGGCTGAGTAACAGAAGCCAGAGGGTGGTGGTAAATGGGGTTCACTTGGAAGAAGGCATGGTAACCAGCAGGGTACCACAAGAGTCAGTTCTGGGACCGGTCCTCTTCAATGTCTTCATTAGTGACATTGCAGAAGGGCGAAAGGGAAAGTATGCCTGCTCGCAGACGACACAAAAATCTGCAACAGGGTGGACACATCCGGGGGGGAGGGGGGCTAAAAACACGAGGAAGAACCTAAAAAAGCTGGAAGAGTGGTTGAGGGTATGGCAACTGGGCTTCAATGCCAAACAGTGCAAAATTATGCACATGGGGCACAGGAACCCAGGGGCAACGTACTAAGGGGGGAAGGAATGTGACAACAACAAAGCAGAAAAGGGACCTGGGGTCATCATTATGTATGTATTTATTTATTTATTGAGATCTCGGATTAACACCTTTGAACAGAAAGATCTTTCATAGGTTCCACGTCAAGTATGACACAAACAAGAATACAGATATGCTCCACAGTTACAGATACAGCAAGAAACAATTGAAAACTGTCTCCAGGCATAAAATCTAACAATAGTTACACAATCTAAGCACGTACAGGGTGCAGAGTCAAAACAAAGGCTAACGTTTCACTAGGTAACGGTAACATAACATGATGATGTTTTTGTTTAAAAAGGAGAATTGTACAACTAACAACATAGGCAGATAATTGGATTGTTCCTGGGTCAAAGAAAGAAGGAAGGTCTCGTACCAGTAGAGATGGACGGGAGGAGGAGGAAAGTGCGGGAGGGAGAAGGCAAGCAGAGGTGGGGGTAGGATGGAGATAGATAGGAGGGAGAGGAAGAATAGTTACGTAATCAAAGTGGAATAAAGGGGGAGGAGGGTGGGGAAAGGAGGAGGAAGAGGTGGTGTAGGTAGTGGGGTGATGAAGAAGATGTATTAAGGTGGTAAGGAGGAAAGAGGTATGGAATGACGGAGGGGCCAAAAAGGAAAGAGGAGGTGGAGGGAGGTAGGAGGGAAAACAAATAATTTAGGCAGGGGTAGAAAGCCCATGAAAGTGTTAACTTGACCGGGAGCCCAAGAAATGGACATGAAGTGTAACATTTTACTAATCAATAGAGATCACAGATATTGCAAATGATAGGAGCAAGGTAAAGGCAAATTAGCGGTTGCAGTCACAGGTTGCCAGTGAGATTAGATGCTGCCAGTGTTTTTTCTTAAAGGAGCCCAGCAAAGTAGCATGGGTTATGTCAGGAGGCAGGGAGTTGTACCACTGCGGAGCTCTGTATGCGACTGCATGTTGTCCAAAGGTGGTGTGGCATCACAGGATTCTGAAAGCCTGTTTGCCAGAGCTTCTGGTACGGCATGGGTTATGTGCAGGGGAAAGAAGGGCCATTACACCACGGGGTAGCAGTCCTAAGGTGACATTTTTTGCAAGCAGGCACAATTGGTATTTGAGCCTGCTGTCAAATTGTAACCAACTAACCTGGGCATAAAGATTGCAGGTGTGTGTCAAGCGTGCAGCACCAGTAAGAAGGTGGCATGCTTTATTTAAGGCCGTTTTGATACGTTAGAGGGCAGTGTCTATAGCCGCACGTAAATGACTATACCACAGTCCACGAGCGATTCCACAAAACTGTGGATGGCCATGTTCAGTGCTTCTGGAGTGAGATTATGTTTGTTCCTGTACAGAACTCCTAAACGCTGGTTAATAGCTTTGGTTGTTCATTTGATGTGCTGGGTGAAAGACAGGGTAGAGTCAATAGTTATACCCAGGTATTTGAAATGGTGAACCAGTTCAAGAGGGGAGCCAGTGTCATTATAGATGGTAAGTGGGAAGGTTTTGTGTCTGCTTTGGGAGGCCGAAAACAACACTGTCTTAGTTTTGCTATAATTAAGGATGAGCTTATCATCTCAAAATCACTTCTCTGCAGAAGTAAAGGATTGCTGAAATTGGTACTGGAAAAGGTGAGGGTCCATGTTGCTGGTAAAAAGTACAGCGTCATCAGCATACAGAAGAATGTGGTCGCAGAAAGCTCCTCGTAGTGAACTGAGGAAGATGCTAAAAAGCAATGGACCCAAGATAGATCAATGCAGAACTCCAGAGCATACAGGCCTACTATCGGACAGGGTGTTACCAATTTTACCTGCTGCATTTGGCTGCTTAAGTAGTTGGAGAACCAGCTTGTAGTTTCGGAGGAAACACCAATGGAGGAGAGTTGTCTGATAAGGAGATTGTGGTTGACAGTTTTACATGAGAAAGGGTCCTGAAGGAACTGGAGGTAATAAGAGTTGAAAAAGCAATGGGGCCAGATGGGGGTGCACCCCAGGGTGCTTAAAGAACTCAGAGAGGTGGTGGCTGAACCTCTGGCTATCCTGTTTAGCCGATCACTGGAAACAGGGGAGGTACCCAAAGACTGGAGGACAGCAGATGTAGTCCCCTTATACAAAAGTGGGAACAAAGAGGAGGTGGGGACTAACAGACCAGTCAGCCTCACCTCAGTAGTGGGAAGATCATGGAAGCACTACTGAAGGGAGAGATTGGTGGAACATCTGGTTGTCAATGGACTACAGGATCCAAGGCAGCATGGTTTCACCAGGGGGAGGTCATGTCAGACCAACCTTATTGAATTTTTTGACTGGGTGAACTAGGGAGGTGGATCAGGGGAGGGCAGTGGACATGGTCTAGCTGGACTTCAGCAAGGCCTTTGACACTGTGCCACATAGAAGACTATTACACAAACTAGGGAATATGGGTGTGAGCAGGACAGTAGTGTGGTGGGTAGGTAACTGGCTGGGCGGCAGGACACAGAGGGTGGTGGTAAATGGCTGTCACTCCACAGAGGGAAGAGTGACCAGTGGGGTACCACAAGGATCAGTGCTAGGACCGGTCCTATTCAACATCTTCATCAGTGACACTGCACAGGACCTAGAAGGCAGAATTTCACTGTTCGCTGATGACACAAAGCTCTGTAATAGAGTAGACACACCAGAGGGTGTAGACAGAATAAGAAGGACCTGCAGAAACTTGAAGAATGGTCAGGGGTTTGGCAGTTGAAATTCAATGCAAAAGAAGTGCAAGATAATGCATATGGGGCACAAAAACCCTGGCACAATATTTCAGTTGGGGGGTGAGGATACAGCATGCACCAAGCAGGAAAGGGATCTTGGGGTTATCATCTCTGATGACCTCAAGGTAGGGAAACAGTGTGACAAGGCAGCAGGTAAAGCAAATAGGATGCTGGGTTGCATAGGCAGGGGCATCACCAGCAGGAAAAGGGAGGTCATGATTCCACTATACAAGACGCTAGTGAGGTCCCACCTGGATTACAGTGTACAGTTCTGGAGACCTTACCTACGTAAGGATATAGACAGGGTAGAGAAAGTTCAGAGGAGGGCAACAAAGATGGTACATGGATTGCATCACAAGTCCTATGAGGACAGGTTGAAGGAATTGAATATGTACTCCCTTGGGGAGAGAGGGGACATGATAGAGACATACAAGTATCTTACAGGGAGGAACAGGGTGCAAGAATACACAATTTTTAAGTGAAAAAGATGTTCCAGGACTAGAGGGCATGGGATGAAGTTGGAGGGAGGACGATTCAGACGAAATCTAAGGAAAAATTCCTTCACAGGACAGGTGGTGGACAAGTGGAACACACTGCCTGAGGAAGTGGTGGGGGCTGAAACAATCACGGGATTTAAGAATGCATGGGATAGACATAAAGGAATTCTGGAGGTCAGGGGTAAGGGGCAACAGGGTTCTAGGAAAACATAAACTGAAGTTACAAACTCAAATGGGCAGACTAGGTGGGCCATAGGCCCTTATCTGCTGACACTATCTATGTATCTATGACAGTGTCAAAGGCCTTGGTAACGTCTATGAAAGTTGCCCTTACCAAGAGCCCTTTTTCCAGAGAGTTATTGATAAAGCCTATAAACTCCAGCAGCGCAGTGATGGTACTATGCCCACACCTGAACCCATGCTGTTGAGGATATTGGGGTTGGCAGTTATCCAGACACTCATTAATTGGTCGGCCACAATGAGCTCCAGGGTCTTAGAGATCGGGTGGTAATTTCCCTACAGTGCTCAGTCGCCACTCTTGTGCACCGGGGTGACCACTACTGATTTCCAAAGATATGTAAATTGTGACTGAACGAATGACAGGTTGACTATTTTGGTAAGAGGTGTTAGGATTTTCTTGAGGGTAAGGGCAACGAACTGTACGTCCAAGGAGTCCCCACTGAATCTAGCTTTCCCCAGTACCTTCTTAAGATAACGTCTGGCTTCATTTATAGAGACTGCTTTGAAGTAAAATGGTGGATGGTCTCAGGGTGGGTTCTGGACTGCAGTGTTCGTACCTGAGGGGGTAACCACAAAGTAGTTGGGCCGGGGAGAACATTGCTAACGTCTGTAAATGCTTTGTTGAAAGCATTCGTGATGGCTTTTGGGTCCACTGTAGTGGTGCCATCGATGTTCAGCATGTTCAGGGTAGTTTTGGGGTCTTTACCAATGATGTCTTGGATGTTCTTCCAGAACGTCCTGCTATCGTTCCAGGAGGTGGAAAGGGTTTCTTTGAAATACTGGCTTTTAGCAGAATGGATGGCATGGGTACACTCATTTCTTGCTGCTTTGTACCTTTGTAGGTTAGCTTGTGTCCCCAGCACTCAAAAGATGTGCCAGAGGTGATCCTTGTGTTTTAGTAGATCAAGAAGAGCTGGGGTGATTATGGGTTCCCTTGATTTTTGTAGTTTTGAAGGAAGCATGCTTATCGCAGGTTGCATCAAAGAGGTCAATGAAGAGTTCCAATGCAGTGTCGACGTTGTTGGCTGTATATACATTAGACCAATCAGTGATCCTCAGGTCAGCTTTCAGTAGCTCAAGATGTCCCAGAATGAGGACCTGGCTAGTGACAGTTCTGGCAGGGGGCTTGAGGTAGTTATTGGACCAGTATAACTTGACAGGGGAGTGATCACTAATACAAACAGGGAGGACAGAGGTGCCCTTGATATTATCCAGCTGGTTAGATAGCACCCAGTCCAGTAAGGTATTGGTCCCAGTTTTGTAGTGCCTCCTGGTTGGGGCTTCTACAAGCTGGGAAAAGTGGATAGCAGATAATGCATCATTGGCATCAATGGCATTAGGGGAGAGCCAGTTTATATTAAAATCTCCAAGCATTAGAAATTCTGAGTGAAGGCTCATCCCTCTTAAGGTGTTTATGAAGGATGCAAAGCCAAGTTTAGTGTGCCTTGGAGGGATATAAACAGAGAGCATGGTGAGTGTTTTGTTGTGTGCACCGAGAAGCAACTTAACGGTCAGCATTTGGATTAAATTACCACAATCAGGGGTGGGGATCCACAGGCCCTGCAAAGTGTCCTTTACGTAGCTCACATATCCACCACCACGCTAAGAAGGCAATCATACCTAAATACTGGCTAGCCAGGAAGTAGGACTGCTGCATCAGGGACATTACGAGTGAGCCACGTTTCTACTGCCGAGAGTACGTCTGCATTATGTCTGGCAGTCTATACTTGTAGTCTGTCAAGTTTTGAAAGAAGGCTGCAAATGTTTAGTGACGCCACTGTTAGACCACCAATATTTCTTGGTGAGTGGTTTGAGCAGTGGGGCGGTCCATGATTAGGATGTATATTGCCCAAGAGCAATAAGAGCAGTATTATTAGTCTTTTCAGGTATTCCTTAAATAGTTTTTTGGAGTGGACGTGTAACCTGTGGTTAGTGTGGCGTCGCGTGTAGGTGCCCTGCATAAAGGGAGATTTGACAGAAGATTGCCAAGGCTTCATGCCAGTGGGGATGACAGAGACAAGACCCATCGGCATAGAGTGAGCCCCTGTGTAGCTTATGTGTGGAGGAGGTCAGATTTAGGGGGGAGGTTATGGCACTATAGGTATCGGTCATGGCACTGATTGCTCCCAAGGGGGCAGATAGACACATGCCTGCAATTAGGAGTCCTGACAGTGTGAACAGAGCCAATATGGCGGTTCCACAAGGTATGAGAGTAGCTGGGTAAAACCTATTTGACTGGCGTAACAGGGAAAGAGAGGAGGACAGGATGGCAGTTCCTTTGAGGTAGCTCTCCTCCTAACTTAGGACCTTAGAGACAAAGTACATGTAAAGTTGATTTAAAATGAAAATGCTGATGGTAAATTACACCCAGAGGAAATGACGAACTGTTGAGATCCAGCGTCACATAATGTGTTAAAATTCTTGAAAGGTGATAAACTGTGGCCTGGGTACATGCAGGATGCGAAATCCTTTTGTCTGTATGTTTTCTTTGTTCTTCAAAGTCCTTAGACTCAAGTACAGTTCCTTTAGGAGCAGATCAGACAAAAATGTTGATTCAGTCGCAAGATCCAGCATCACCCAAGTTTGTCAGACTTATTTTTCCTTGGGATGGTTTCCAAAAAGTTGATTTAAAATGAAAAAGTTGGTGATACCTGAAGGAAATTATGAACTGCTGAGGTCCAGCATCACAGAATGTATTAAAATTCCTGAAACGTGATAAACTGCGGCCTGGGTATATGCAAGATGTGAAATCCTTTTGTCGGCACATTTCCTTTGTTCTTCAAAGTCCACAAGTACAGCTCTTTTAGGAGTAGGTCAGATGAAAATGTTGATTCAGCTGCAGAACCCAGCATCACCAAGTTTGTTAGGCTAGTTGCAAGACTTATTTTTCCTTGTGATGGCTTCCTAAAAGTAGATTTAAAATGAAAAAGCTGATACCTGGTGGTGATGTTTTGCAGAAATTCAGTCCAGGAGACTTTCACAGATGATGTGTGCAAGAATGGCATAGGTGACGTCTGGTGTAGCTTCCGGTTCTATGGCAGCCTAGTCCACGAGCTCCAGACCCACTCCTCCAATTTAAACTATATTAAATAGCCTCAACATCCTAAAAATATATTTTTTGACTTTTGGAGTACATGACTTCAGGCAAACATCGAGGAGGCACCAACAGATTTGAGGTACTGCGGCCAGATCCTGAGATATCTGAGGGGGATGCCACGGACTCTGGGACCTCCGAACTTTCCTCCGGGGCCTCACAACCTAAAGCACGAGGAAAGAGTAGGCCCAAGGTGCAGCAAGCCAGTAACATGGACACCAAGCTCGAAAAAATATTATCGGAACTCCAGGAGTTTAAGTCAGATTTTCACTAATTTAAGCAAACCCAGGAATCTTTTCAGAAGGACCTCACGGATTTACACTCCAAAGTAACTACTCTGGAACAAAATGCGTAACAGCAGGCCTCAATCACTTCCCAGCTCCAAACTACACTTAACCAGGTAGCACACCTCTGCCAGCTTACGGTGGAACATCAGGAGGATGCAGAGAACATAATCCCATAACAACCTTTGACTCTATGGGTTCCCCGAAAATAGCGAGAGCACTGACTTACAAGGATTTGACGAAACATTGCTTCGGGAAGCTCTCGATCTAGACTCAGAATTTGTTTTTGAAATAGAGAAGATTCATAGAGGATTGGGCCCAAAGCCTATGCAACCATCAGCTAGACCCAGATCAATAATAATTAGATTCCTCAGGTTTCAAACAAAAGAACGTATCTTGAGACAGGCTTAGGTTAAATCACAAATTTACTGGGAAAACACACACATATTCCTGGATAATGACTATGCCCCAGCCATGATGCAGAGAAGGTGGGCATACATCCCTCTTTTCCCAATTTTGAGGCAACACAAGATTAAATTTTGAACCCCTTACTCTAGCAAGCTGGTGATTCAATTTCCTTCAGGACAGCAGACCTACAATAGTGCTGAGGACGCCTGTGCAGATCTAAAGAAGCGTGGCCTATCGCTCCTGACTTTGGCCCCGTTGCCCCAGAGAACTTCTCCCGATTGGGGCTCCATCAGAACGACTGCTTCTCGAGCACAACAAGATCAATGAGCCACAAGAGACTCCATTAAATGGATGCTGGCACAATTCTCCAGGCAGCCCAGCTGAGGCCCTTCCTGCAGCATGTCCTTGGCTCGCAGTGAGTACCAAGGTGGGGGGTGGAGTCCGGAGGAGGCCATGTCACCGTGCTTGCCTCTGGGGAGGTGGCTTGAGGGGGAATGCCCTGAGGGGGTCCATGGAAATGTCGGGGTACCAAGGTCGGATGGTGACACCAGGATGAGGATGGAGGAGTGGGTGGGGGTGGACCTAGTCATGGGCCTACTCATTCCACCAGGGCCTTAAGGGCAGACAGATTTGGTGCATATGCTACTCCCCACAAAACTGAAGTTGGTACTGGGTCCTGTGAGCGAATGGCAAGCCATCGGGCTGTCTGTTGCAGGAGGATATTAGCCTGGCTTTATAACAGCTTTGCTGTGCTCAGGAGTTTTTATTGTTAAATCTAGCCCCAGCTAAACAGGGGTCTTCTAGGGGTTCCCTTGCCTGGGAGGGGGTCGGCAGGTCCTGATCAGATGTTCCACGCCCGGCCGGGCCGATGTGCCCCCCTTGGCTTGGTATTATACTCCTCTAAATCAATATCATGGCAAGCTTTACTGCATTAACCCGCTAAATAGGGTGCAGATTTAAGGTCTCCTCGGCTCCACACGGCTGGGTGGCATTGGTGCACTTTAAGCATAGCTGGACCCCTAGACGAAACAGGACCTATATGGCCTGGAGGTGGCATATGATATTTATAATTGGCATGGGGACTTTCACTGTTCGCTCCTGGCTCAGTGGTGTTCGAGTGATTACATACTGGGTCTCGCTGTTGGTCCCCCCTGCAGCCTTCCCCCCCTTGGTGGGGTCCCTTCACAGGGTATACTGGATTTTATCTGGACCATTTTTTTTTAAGGTCGTACAGGTAATAGAGGTGTTGTTGGACCTGGATGGACATGTGCCCTTTTCCCATTGTCTCCCCCCGTGTAGTCTTCCTCTTTCCTCCTGGATGGGCGGGTTGGCTGGGAACACCTGGAGCCCTCACACTCCTGCTGGTAATCAACTGCTTAGCGGTATTATCCCCCCTCCACTACTTCTGTGAATCTCCCAGAGAGAACTAATTCTCCTGATCAAGACCCTAACAGAATGGCTACTTCTTGAGCACAGCAAGATCAACAAGCCAAGATAGCCTTCATCAAACAGATGCTGACACAGTTCTCCAGGCAGCCCAGCTAAGGCCTCTTTTTGTAACATGTTCCTGGACTTGCAGTGGGTGTTAAGGCGGTGGGGCTGTTAAGGGCCTGGAGTGGCCTGGCCACCATCCCTGTCATCGGGGCTTTGGGGGTGCCTGGGGGCTCGGAGGAGATACTGGGGCTTCTGGGTCAGATGGTAACACCGAGATGGGGGGGGCAGTTGGAAGTGGACCTAGTCATGGGCCTACTCGCTCCACCGGAGCCTGAAGGGGTGGACTGAGATGATATGCATGCTACTTCCTACAAAATCGAAGCTGGTACTGGGTCCTGTGAGTGGACAGTAGGTCATCCAGTCGACTGTTACAGGAGAATAGTGGCTCTACCTTTTAACAGCTCTGTTGTGTTCAGGAGTGTCTATAGTTAAATCTAATCCCCATTAAATAGGGGGTCCCCTTGCCCAGGTGGGGGTCCCTGGGCCCTGACCAGATGCCTCACGCTGGGCCGGGCTGGTGGGCCTCCCCCTAGGCTGGGGACTATACCCCCCCCTAGCTCATTATAAATGGCAGGCTCCACTGAATTGCCCGCTAAATAGGGTGCAGACTTAGGGTCTCCTCGGTTCCAGATGGCCGGGTGGTAATAATGTGTTTTAACTATAGCCGGGACTCCTACATGATTCAGGACCCACTTGGTCCAGAGGAGGCATGTGGTATCTCTGACTGGCATGGAAATTTGCGTTGTCTGCTCCTGGCCCGCTGGTGTTTGAGTGATTGCATAACGGACCTTATGGATTGTCCTTCCTACCGCCTTCCCCCCATTGGCAGGGTGTCTTTATTGGTTATCCTGGATTTTATTTGGACCTGGTTTAAGGTCATCTAGGTAATAAAGGTGTTGCTAGATTCAGATGGAAGTGAGATCCCATTTTGCCCTGGATTATCCCCCTCCAGTGTGCGTCCTCTCTCCTCCTCACCCGATGGTTGGGTGCCCTGGGGGCCCCTGAAGCCCTCATTCCCTCACTGGTGCTCAACTGCTTAGCGACATTATTTTCCTCCCACTATTCCTGTGAAGTCCCCAAGGATAACTAAGGCTGGAAAGTATATTTTCCACCATTCCTGGATTAACCTTCCATACCTTAATAAGTTCTGGACTACTGCACGTCGAGAGGGAGCCTATTCGGACAGCTACTTTGGACACTGTGTATATTTCACATGGTTTGGGGGGCAGGAGGACTTTTGAGGTGTTCCCTTCGAGTTTGGTGTCCACCTCATTACTTAATAACTATTTTAAAGGGACACTTTTCATACTCCTGGGTCAGTTTATAATAAACCCAATTTTATCCCTCCCCCCTTCTCTTTAACATATCGGGAGGGGCAGGCTATTAGGCCCTATGCCATCTGAATACCAGGTTCCAACCGAACTGCACTTTTTTTCTCCAACCCCTATCCCTTCCCTATTGATTCCTTTTTTTATTTTTCAGCTCCCCAGATTATCATTTTTCCTTCTCTTAGCCCATTCCCTCCCTGAAGTTAGGGGCAATGGTTTCCCCAGGACTCCATATCACTTGGTTGAATGGGTGTTCACCTTTGGACAGTCAGTTGATCTGTCCCCAATGCGCGCTCCATAAGAACGCGTTTTGTTGGAAGTCAAAGGTAACCCCCCTTTTGGGGGTTTGTACATAGTTTTCATCTACCTATATCTCCTTGCTGAGACAACCCTTCTTGCAGTTATTGCCTTAATCAAGCCCAGTTGGCCCATTAGATTCCCCATAATTCTTACTGTACCATATGTTATTTTTCTGTTCACCACATTGACTACAGAGCATCAAGATATCGTAATGTTTTCAGATAGTGGATTTCTCTTATTTCAGGAAATTCAAATGTACAATGTCTTAGTACTTGGGGTGGGGTCTGGGTTCCAGGGAGATGTGCCTTGCACTTTAATACATCTTGAAATGCAGGGAACCTTTAAAATTATTTCTCACAATGTAAATGGGCTGGCCAGCCCCATAACGAGGTACCGCACAATCTGTGCACTTAAAAAATTAAACCCTGACGTACTTTTACTACAAGAGACTCACCTCTCTTCAGTGGAGCACCAGAAATTACTTAAATTTGGCTTTTCTGATGTGACTGAGTCTTCTTACCGGAGGGGTAGAAGGAGGGGGGTGGTGATCTTAATCCCTAGACATTCCCAGTTACAAATTCTCGAACGATACTCTGACAAAGAAGGCAAACTAGTATTAGCCGTAGTGAAACTAAATCAACAGATTCTGACCCTATGCAGTATTTACATTCCTCCAGGCTCTGATACCTCTACCGTCCAACAGCTAATAGATGCTATTTTGGGGAGACAACAAGGTATTCTGAATCTGGGCCGGGATCTTAATTGCCACCTTAATCCTTCATTTGACTCTTCCACTGCTCGCTCGTCCCCGCAGTCCTCAGGACAAAAACATCTCCAACGTTTACTCCGAGATGTTGGCCTGGTTGATGTGTGGAGACAACTTCACCAGCTACAATGGAAATTTACCTACTATTCTAATGCTTTTAAACATTACTCCAGACTTGATTGCTTCTGTATAGGCAGGGAATACCTGGATCAGGTTAGGTCAGCGGATATCCTCAATATCTGCCTGTCTGACCATGCTCCTATTGTTTTGGAACGTAATATTCGAAAAGAGAGGAAAAATGTGCAATGCAGATTTAACCCATCACTCTTGAGAGATAGGGAATTTAAAGACCTCCTAGAAACATGAATTCCGGAAATCATTCGAGATAATGCCTCTACACAGGTATCTCCTCAGACTTTATGGGATACAATTAAGGTTGTGCTTAGAGGCCATATTATAGCCTATGCCACCCATCAGAAAAAACAGGCCGAAGTAAGCCAGCAGGCCTTGCAAGTGAAGCTAAGTTTTCTCCAGGAGGCCCACATGCAAGGAGATACGGACCTTCTCCCCTTAATATCCCAGACGCAGGCTGAGATTCAACGAATGTTGACAGCCAAAACTGAACAAGCCCTGGACTGGTTAAGGCAGCGTTATTACGAGGGTGGAGCCTGAGCCTCTAGACTTTTGGCTTATCGTCTCAGAAATCAAGTACAACAATGCACTATCTCTAAAATCAATGACCCCACTCTTGGACAGATGCGGTACTCCACTCAACATATCCTTGAGGCATTTAAGAAGTATTACCAGTCCCTTTATTCCTCCCTGGCAGAGCTTGCTCCACATAAAATACCGGACTTTCTTTCTCAGATCCGCCTTCGGGCTCTCTCGGCCTCCCAACAGGCTCAGATAGCAGCACCGATCTCTGAACTGGAACTCCAAAAAATTGTTAAAGGACTTGAAAATGGCAAAGCTCCTGGTCCTGATGGTTTCGGAGCAGAGTTTTATAAAGGAGCCTGAAACTTAGTACAGACCCCTCCTTCTGCAGGCTTAGCAGGCCGGACATCTCACTTCCTCGTTCCTATATCATGGAAACAAGCTACAATTTTGGTAATTATGAAACCCCAGAAACCTCCACACCTCTGTGAGTCTTATCATCCCATATCAGTACTCAATCACGATTACAAGATTTACACAAGTATTTTAGCCCACAGACTTGATTACATCCTCCCTTCTTAATTCATTCTGATCAGTCTGGATTTATTAAAGGCAGACAGACAACAGATAATATAAAACGAACCTTATATCTTATCGATCATGCCCAATCTACAGAATCCCCCCTTTTAATACTTAGTCTTGATGCTCAAAAACCCTTTGACATGGTCTTGTGGGGCTTTCTTCAAGCCAACCTTAAAAAATTTTACTTTCTTGAGTTATTTATGACAGCCATAGGCAGTACATACTCTGGTCTGGAGGCAGTCGTGAGACTGAACAACTCACATTCTGAACATTTTCCCCTGTTTAGGGGCACTCGTCAGGGCTGTCTCCTTTCCCCCTACTTGTTTGCCCTTTTTGTGGAGTCCATAGCTCAACTCTTTAGACAAACTCCTAATTTCTATGGGTATAGGATACAGAATCTTCCTACCATAAACTAGCATACTATGCTGATGACCTTCTTCTCTACATCACATGTCCTGATGAATCACTACAAACTCTAACCACACTATTAAAAGAAATAGAGACTCTCACGGGTTATACTATCAATCCAAATAAATCAGATGCTATACTAGTACAGCCCCCTTTGTTTCCTGACTTAGTCCTGAGGTACCCCTATAGATGAGATAAACCCGACATTACATACTTGGGCATTAAGAAAAAATTGCTCACCTTAGTAACTGTGTTTCTTCTAATGGAGTCTTACTGTATTCTGACCAACTGCAGTTAGCTCCAGCCTTTAAACTGCCCCGGAGAACAAAGGGTTAACTTTCTTTGCAGTGCATAGAATGCTGAGTTCGAGCTCGGTTGAGGTCTCTGTCTGCAGCTCTTTGAAATCCAACCGTCAGATTCTTACAAGCAAAAAACTCACTAACTACTCTATGTGGAAAATGTAAACTTTTTACTAGCCAACTGGCAACAAGAGTTTTGAATTCCCAAGGAAGACTCAAGTCAGGAAACCCCAAACCAAAACCCAATCCAAATAAGAATAACAATAAAACAAACACCCAAAAAAAGAGGAGGGTGTATAAGAAGCACCACTGAGGTGCAACACTGCACCTGCCCACCACTTCCCAAAAACCAGGTTCTGAGAGGGGAGGCAAGGAGGGAGGTCAGAATACAGCAAGACTCCATTAGAAGAAACACAATTACTAAGGTGAGTAATTTTTTCTTCAAACAACATGAAGTCTTGCTGTATTCTGACTAACTGCAGACTACCAAGCAGTACCTCCATGAAGGAGGGAGAGAACCTACTTTGGGAATAGGCTCTGAAGCACTGCTGTGCCAAACCAAGCATCACTCCTAGCTTGGATATCCAGAGAATAATGCTTGGTAAAGGTATGGACTGTTTTCTAGGTGGCTGCTTGACAAATTTCTAAGAGAGGGATATCCCTGGCAGCAGCCAGGGAAGCAGCTGTACCTCTGGTGGAGTGAGTCCTCAGGCCTGAGGGTGGAATCTTTCCTAGTTTCTCATAGCAGAATTGTATACAAGACACAATCCACCTGGCAATAGTTCTCTTGGTGGCAGGTTTGCCCTTTCCTACTTCTCCATAAATGAGGAACAACTGGAGGAAATCAAACCTGTGACCCTTGGTACGCTCTATGTAGTAGCTAAGGGCCCTTTTAACATCTAAACTGTGTAGCCTCCTCTCTCATGAAGAAGAATGATCAGTGAAGAAGACAGGAAGAGACATAGACTGATTCAAGTGAAAATCTGAAACCACTTTGGGCAAGAACCTTCTACTGGTTCTAAGGACCACTTTATACCTATGAAAGGAGATAAAATCAGCTTCCACTGACAGGGCTTGCAATTCACTGATACGTCTGACAGAGGTAATGGCTACTAAAAACACAGTTTTCCAAGTCAAGTACTTAAGCTCTGCTGAGGACGTAGGTTCAAAGGGAGGTTGCATAAGTTGAGCAATGCAAATATTTAAGTTCCAGGCAGGGGCAAGATCTCTAAAGGGAGGAGTGGTATGAAGCAATCCCTTAAAAAATTTACAGAACACAGGATGAGATGATAGTGAGGAAGACTTCCCCACTGACAGGAAAGCAGAAACACCTGACAAGTGCACCTTGAGAGTAGCTGGTCTGAGGCCTAAGCCATTCAAATGGATCATATAATCCAGAACTGTAGGCAATTCAGCAGTGTCTGGGGAAATATGTTTCTTGGAACACCAAGTGCTGAATCTCTTCCATTTGGAGTTATAGGTCTTTCTAGTGGCGGGCTTTCTAGAGGCTTTGAGGATATCCAGAACCCTCTGAGACAGATGCAAATCTGCATACTCTAACTTTTCAAGAGCCATACCTTGAGATTGAGAGACTGAAGATTGGAGTACCAAATCCTCCCCTGAGAGGAGGTTAACAGGTTGTAATTCCTGGGAAGAGACAGGGGAAGATGGACTGCTAGAAACAGCAACAGGGGGTACCAAGGCTGTCTGGCCCCGTCTGGAGCAATCATAATTACTTTGCAAGGTTGTGACCTTATCTTGACTAGAACTTTGAACAGTAGAGGAAAGGGAGGGAAGGCATACAGAAATTTCCCTTCCCAGTTCAGAATCAGAGCACCCAGTGGGACTGAGCCCAAGACTGGGGGTCTGCAACAAAAGAGAGGAAATTGGTGATTGTCTGGTGCTGCAAAGAGATCTATCTCTGGAGTGCCCCACCTGGAAAAAATCATCTTCAACACCAGAGGGTCCAGGGACCATTCATGATGGCCCTGTGAGATCCTGCTCAGTGCATCTGCCAGCACAATGTCCTTCCCTGGAAGGTGGACTGCTATCAGAGAGGTTTGCAGGGAATAAGCCAGGGACCACAATTTCATGGCTTCCATGCACAAGGCCATAGATCGAGTGCCTCCCTGCTTGTTGATGTACCACATGGTGGTGGTGTTGTCTGTTCTGACCTGAACTACCTTGTTCTGCACTGACTGAGAGAAAGCTTGCAAGGCCAGAAACACTGCTCTGAGTTCTAGGAGACTGATATGGAGAAGGGATTCCTGAGGGGACCACAGTCCCTGGGCAGTGAGGGCCCCCAGATGGGCTCCTCAGCCCAGAAGGGAAGCATCCATGGTAAGAACCACTGAATGAGACTGAGTGACAAATGGGACCCCTTGCCTTAAATTGTCCTAATCCTGCCACCACTGAAGGGCTTGGATCAAAGTCCGAGTCACTGGAATCAGTTTGGTAAGGGGATCCTTCCTTTGGGACCAAAAGGCCCTCAGATGGAACTGAATGTCCCTCATCTGGAATCTTGCCCCTTGGACCACTGCTGTAGAAGCTGCCATGTGGCCCAAGAGCTGAAGGAAATGCCTTGCTGATTGGGATACCTGAAGGCTGAAGGAAGAAGCCAGTTCTATAAGAACTCTTGCCCTTTCCAGGGGAAGAAAGGCTCTTGCTTTGACAGTATCCAGCTGCACTGGCTCGAGAACTGACTTGGGGAGGTTGAGAAGAAATCATAGAGAAGTGAGCACTTGCTGGGTCACTTGCAGGTCTGACTTGACTTGATCTGGAGACTGACCCACTATGAGCCAGTCGTCCAGATATGGAAAGATGGAAATCTTTTGTCTTCTTAGAAAGGCAACGACTACTGCCAGGCACTTTGTCAAAACCCTTTAGGCTGATGTTAGACCAAAGGGCATTGCTTTGAACTGATAGTGGCCTGAGGGCAACTTGAACCTGAGGTACTTTCTGTGAGAGCACCTGATGAGAATGTGAAAATAGGCATCTTTGAGGTCCAGAGAGGCTAGCCAGTCCCCTGGCCTTAGAGAGGGAAGAATTATTACCCAGAGTTACCATCTTGAACTTTGGTTTTAAAAGATGTTTGTTGAGGTATCTTAGATCTAGGATAGGTCGCCGCTCCCCTGTCTTTTTTAGGGTAAGGAAGTACCTGGAGTACAGACCTTTGCCCCAGTGTAGGGTACAAACTCTCTCTACGGCTCTTAAGGACAGAAGAGATGAAACCTCTGCCTCTAGGGCAAGAGTTTCTGAGAGACCTGAAGGTGGAAAAGATCTGGCTCTCATCTTCGGAAATTTTTTGAAGCTGAGAACCAGTCCCTGGCTTACTACTTCCAGGACCCACTTGTCTGACGTAACAGACATCCAGTCCTGGACAAAGTAAGCCAGCCTGCCCCCTACTGGAATAGGAGAGTCGACCCGGGCAGACCCATCAGGCTGTCTGCTTGGCAGGGGCCTTAGGCTGAGGAGTGAATGCAACCCTGCTCATCCCCCTTCTGCCTCTCCCTCTGAAGAACCCCCTCTGTGAAAAGGGAGAAGAGGCCTGCACTTGGTAAAAAGGCCTATGAAAAGGCCTGCCCCTGCCCCTAGACTGCTGCCTCTGAGGAGCTGACTGCCTTTCCTTGGCCTGAGCACTCCTATAAGTGGTCCTGTACTCGTCTATTTTCTTCATGTAATTCTCTGTCTGCTCCCCAAACAGAGAATTACCCACTACAGGAAAATCCATGGCCTTAGCCTGGGTGTCCTGAGAGAGGCTAGTACATCTGAGCCAAGCCATTCTCCGAAGAGCCACAGATGTAGCCATGACTCTTGATGACACATCATTGGAGTCCACAGTAGCATGAAATTGTACTTTTGATGCCTCGATCCCATCAGCAGCCACCTCCTCCAGCTCCTTGGCTAGCTGGGGGGAGGCCTATTTAGCCAGTGCCAGTACAGTGTCCCACCTGGACTTCTGGTACCTGGCTATATAGGCCATATAGTTCGCCTGCCTGAGTCCCAAGGAAGATGCCATGTACTGCTTTTTTGCTATGGCATCAATCTTCCTGGAGTCTTTGTCTGGGGGATGTGAAGCCAAGGGAATACTTGCCTTGTCACAGGCAGCAGCCTGCACTACCCCAACATGGCTGCATTGTTGGTATAAAAACTCCGTACCCGAGCCTGATAACGTGTACCTCTTGTCCATCCTTCTGTCAACAGGAGGTACAGTATTGGGAGACTTTAGGATTTTGAGTGTCTGCTTCCCAAAGGATTTGTGGAGGGGAATAGACAGTCTCCTGGACTCTGGGATGTCCATCATTTCCACATAATCAGGCTCCTCTTGATCCTCCATGGCCTCTTCCATAGGAAACTGGAGGATTTCAGCCACCTTTCTGTAAAACATAAAGTGGGGAGGGGACTCAGGAAGCCTAGGAGGGGAAACACCAGAAGGTCTGCCTGGGGAGCTGTCTGGTTCCACAGGCACATCCAGACTTTCACCATTGTCACCATCATCTTCGAACTTCCCCTCTTCCTCAAACTCCAGTTCATAAAAATCTTCAGGGGTATAATCTTGAACCGGGGGAATCGACTGAACCGAGCCCCTGCCAAATGGTGCAGAATTGGTCGGAACCGGGCGAAGTGATTCCACAATCCGAATCGCTCTGGCTATTTCTTTGGCGGTCGGAACATGAACCTCTGGATCAGAACCGGTCGACTTCCCTTTGCGTTTCCTTTTTGTAGGAACAGACCCCTCAGGATCGGCTCTCCTCTTGCCCGAAGAAGTAGCGCCCTGGTCAGAGGGCACTCCTTTTGGTTCGGTTGGAACCGAACTGGGCTGGCCATTCGGGTCAGCGGACTTCTCGGCATCATTTTCCCTCAGTCTACCTAATCTCTTTTCAAGGGTAGATTTATGAAAATTTTTACAAATTTGGCAGGCTGTACCGAGGTGTTCAAACCCCAGACAGTAAACACAGGTGGTGTGAGGGTCGGCCTTAACAAAGACCTCCCCACACTCACTGCAGTGTTGAAACCCAGTGGGCCCAGTTTTCTTCTTGGGTTTCTCAGACATGGCCAACCTAACCAAACTTACCCTTTTTATGGCAACCGCCAGGCAAGACTCCCTTATTGGTTCCTAACCGTGTCACGGGTGTTGGAAAAAAACTTTCAAAACACGTTTTTTTTAGAACCGATAAGGACCGGTAACCACACTCTTAAGTAAAATAACAGAAATTCACTAAAAGTGATCGGTTCAGCCGAACCGATCAAACAAGTTTACAATTTCCACACAGAATTTAGGTAAAACCTATCTAGTACTCATGGTACCGCAGACAGAGGCTGATCCGACTAAGCGGAACAAATTCGGCTTAAAACCGACAACTTTTACCGACACTTTACCGACTTTTTGAACCGAGCTGAAGGAGAAATCTCCGGAGTGACTGTTTAGTGAGGCGGAGTAAAGAATCTGACGATTGGATTTCAAAGGGCTGCAGACAGAGACCTCAACCGAGCTCGAGCTCAGCATTCTATGCACTGCATAGAAAGTTAACCCTTTGTTCTCCGGGGCAGTTTAAAGGCTGGAGCTAACTGCAGTTGGTCAGAATACAGCAAGACTTCATGTTGTTTGAAAATACCTAAGAATTTTTTCAGAGCTATACTCTCTGAACTATACCTTAATTTTGTCTGGTATAAAATTAGATCTGACCAGATGGACTCCTCTTCCTCTCTCCCTGATGGCCAGAGTTCAATCTATTCAGATGAACTCTTTGCCGAAGATATTATACCTAATGCAAAATATCCCCCTCCCTCTCACCACAAAGGACATTCAGGCCTGGGACAGAACTGTCAGTCAGTTCCTTTGGACAAACCAATGACCCAGAATAGCACTTAGTAAGCTCCAGCGTCCTAAGGAGAAGGGTGGTTTGGCCCTCCCCTTCATTTTTAATTACTGGTTGGCTGCCATACTTATGCATATAACATTTTGGTTTTTACCTTCAAATCAAGCCCCATCATGGCTTACAGTTGAAAGATCTATGGCAGATTCCCCCCTAAATTACTCCCGTGTGTTACAACCACATAATATTTCCTAGATACGATGGGACTCTAGATTTACGATGGGCTTACTTCACAGCTGGATGAGTTTCCTCTCTCGACCAACTAACAAATTCCTGTCCTCCTGGATGGGTATTCCTGCCGAAGATCCATCATGGACCCCAGCATGCTTAGATATCACTTTTCAGGCCTGGGCGCGCAAAGATTTAAAACATTCATATCAATTCTATGACAATGACATCTTTAAGTCATTTGACCAGATTAAACAGGAGTTTTCTCTAAGCAAGTCTGACTTCTTTAAATTTTTACAGATCCGTCACTTCTTGGACACTAAAATTGGCTTAGATGTCACTACACAGGTGGTCCCACCTGTTTGCCTTTTACTGATTCAAATTGCAAAGGGTGGAGACCGAATCCATTTGGTCTCCTGTTTACATAAAGCCCTGCAAGGGGCCCCCTCACCAGTCATGGATTTGGTGCAGTTTCACTGGGAAGCTGAGTTTTAGGTGGCACTGTCCCAGGAAGGCTGGCTCCAGATCTGGCAAAGACAGCATAAAACCTCAAACTCATGTACATGGAAAGAGTTTTCCTGGAAGATTGTATCCAGATTTTTTCGTACTCCCCAAATCTCTGCCAAATTCTCGACTAGAGGGGACTCCTCCTGCTGGAGGCAATGCAGCTGCGAGGTAGCCACACATGCCCACGTTTTCTGGCTTTGCCCCGTACTCACATCTTATTGGTCCCTGATAGGGAACAGAATACTTGACCTTTTCCCATCTCTGGGTGATTTTACCCTGGCTGTTGGGATTCTACTTCATTACCCAGGTCACTTTAAGAACCCACACCACATCTATTTACTTAATATATTGCTGGGTATGGCCAAAAAGTGTATCACGCATTTATGGATTCACCCTGACCCCCTCCCAATATAACAGCCTGGGAAGATACAATATATGATGTCTATAAATTAGAACATATTACAGCCATGTTACAAAATAAAATCTCAGAATTAATGAATTGCTGGAATGTCTGGTTTCTTTACATGTCTCAAGTAAGGCCAGACCAGCCGGCATAGGTCTGCCCTCCCAGCTGATAAGACTTTCCCCATTGATCCTCGTGGGTGCTGGCCAGCCCCAAAAACATCTCTCTCATACCTATAGGTTGCCCGTACTCTGTATGAGACCTAGTACTTTATGGTGACGCTAGCGATTTTGATACATATCCTACTGAGTTCTCCAATGGACTTCCCTAGTCCCCCAGTGAGGTAACTGTAGATCTAAACCAAGAGATTTCTATTCTTTTATTTCTGTACAGTACATCAAGGATACATGCATATACTTCTTGATTATCATTATTAATAGAATATACTGTATTCATAAGATATAATGCTTAGCCAGTTTATATACCAATGTAATCATTGTACTATGTGTCGCATGTAATCCATTGTCCACATTCATTTATTTCTGAGACAATGCTCTGTGGTATTTTTTATGAAAAAAGCTGAAATAAAAAAATAGTTTTAAAAAAAAAAGAATGGCGTAGGTACTCCAAGCAGAAAAACATGTAAATCCACAAAAACTAACCTACAGAGACAGAAAAACACAAACAGCCACCCACATAGCCCCCAGGAGGTGGAGTCAATCATATTGGATGACATGGAGGTAGCGCAGTGTGATAAAGCAGTAGGAAAGGCTAGTAAAATGCTGGGGTGCATAAGGAGGGGTATCACCAGCAGAAAGAGGGAGATGGTGTTACCCCTGTATAGCTGAATGGTGAGGCCCTACCTGGAGTACTTTGTCCAGTTCTGGAGGTCCCATCTGAGGAAGGACATAGAGCGGGTGGAGGCAGTACAGACGAGGGCAACCAAAATGGTGCATGGCCTGCATCAGAAGCCCTACAAGGAAAGACTCAAGGAATTAAATATGTACTCTCTACAGGATGAAAGGGAAGGATATGATAGAAACATTCAAATACCCCTGGGGTATTAACAGGGTACAGGAGGGCAGCATTTTACATAGAAAAAGAACCCTCAAGGACAAGGGGGCATTATATGAAGCTGGAAAGGGGGAGGCTCAGAGGGGATGTGAAGAAGCACTACTTCACGGAAAGGGTGTTGGACATCTGGAACAAACTCCCAGCAGAGGTGGTGGTAACTAAAATGGTAGCAGGATTCAACCATGCATGGGATAGACACAAGGGAACCTTAGCAACAGGGCTGGGATGGGGGTGTGGGGTAAGGCCGGAGATCGAGCAAGGTCTGCAATACCACAGTAAGTAGGGAGTTTTAGGGCAGACTAAGTGGGCAAAGGAGTCCTTTTCCGCTGACAACTTCTATGTTTTTATGTTACCTAAAATTTTAAACAAAGCTTGTTGCAGTCTGCCCTTGCAAGGACCTGGAAAAAAAATTAGAACTTTTGGAAGATTCACAGTCTCTCTCTATCAAACCAATATGACAGAACCTTAAATAATTGAAAACGATTCCCAAAAACAATGCAGTACAAGAGCCTAATAAGAAATGGTTCTTCTACTGAGGAAACTGTGCAAAAAGTCAGTGGCTCCTGAAACAGGAACAGATTAATTAAGGTGAAAGAGTACAGACAAGAAATGGAAAATTAAAGTGCTCTGGTTCTCTGTAAATCGGTTAATCTGAAATTACTAAACACATGCAAATTTCGATAAAAGTGGTCCAGTAGCAAAAAATAAACAAAAATTGATGTGGTAGTCAACTAGGATACTCTCTGGTTCCTGGGAATCAAACGGGAACCGGAGAAATCACAGATTACTGAAAACCCTTGCTAAACACAGAGTAACAGAAAAACTAAGTAAGATATACTTTTAGAATAAATTACAAAACAAAAAACTCGAGTGGAAAACCAGCCCTTACCAGAGATCACTACAGGGCATTTATTCTCTTCAGGTGGAGAAACAGATCTGAGCAAACAGGCACAGTGGACCGCAGATGCAGAGTTTGAACCTACAGTAGCTTCAAAATTCTAATAATCTGCATGGGTTCTATCTCTGGAGTGCCACTTTTAGCCAAGATGACTGCACCAAGTATAAACATTTAAGAGAGTGATTCCTGGTGTTAGAAAGATGACCTAAATGTCAGAAACATTACTTTATATACATATTTTCATTGACCTTGCCAAGGCCTTTGACTAAGTCTCACACACGCTCTTACTGAATAACTCCACTCTGCTGGTCTGGCATCCCCCTCCACACAATGGCTTCACTCCTATCTCATTGGAAGACAGCAATCAGTATGACGGGGAAGCTCCTCCTCTTCCCATCTTGGCAGGTGTTCCCCCAGGGTCAGTTCTTGGCCCTCTTCTCAATATTTATTAACAATCTCACTTCCATCTGCACCAATTCCCACATTCATATGTACGCAGATGACACTGTCATCTTTGCATCGAGGCCCTCTACAAATGATGTACAAGAAGAAAAAAGTACTCACTATAGTAATGTTGTTTCTTCTAATGGAGTCTTTCTGCATTCTGACAATATGCAGTTAGCCCCAGCACTTGAACTGCCCTGGAGAGGAAAGAGTTAACTCTATGCAGAAGCATAGAATGTTGAGCTCGAGCTCGGTTTTCAAACCTCTGTCTCTGGTATTTACCAGTGTAACCGTCAGATTCTTACGAGCAAACTAACTAGTACACAAAGTGGAAACTGTTTACTAAAAGCCAAAGGCAACAATTTGGGTCCTAAAAGACTCAAGTTGAGAATCCAAGAAAAAAAAGGAAGTGACTAAATATATCTATATATAAACACAACAATAACAGCAATAAAACAACTACCCCACCCTAAAGAGGGAGGGTACAAGGTACACCCCTGTGGTGCAACACTGTACCTGCCAGCCCACTTCCCAAAAACTAGGTTCTGAGAGGGGAGGCAAGGAGGAAGGTCAGAATACAGCAAGACTCCATTAGAAGAAAGAACATTACTATGATAATTTTTTCTTCAAACAACATGAAGTCTTGCTGTATTCTGACAATATGCAGACTACCAAGCAGGTCCCCCAGAAGGAAGGAGTGCAGAACCTACTTTGGGGACAAGCTCTGCAGTACTGTGCCAAACCTAGCATCACTCCTAGCCTGGATGTCCAGAGAGTAATGCTTGGTGAATGTATGGACTGTTTTTCCAGGTGGCTGCTTCACAGATTTCTAGCAAGGGTACATCTCTGGCAGCAGCCAGAGTTACAGTTATACCCCTAGTCGAGTGAGCCCTCAGGTCTGGAGGGGGTGTTTTATTATAGCAGAATTGTATACAAGAGACAATCCACCTGGCAATAGTCCTTTTAGTAGCAGGCTTACCTTTTCCCACTTCACCATAAGTGAGAAACAATTGAAGAGAATCATGCCTAAGAGCCTTGTATGCTCTATATAGTAGCTAAGAGCCCTTTTTACATCCAAACTGTGTAACCTTTTCCCTGAAGAAGAATGGTCAGTGAAAATACAGGAAGACACATGGACTGGTTCAGATGAAAATCTGACACCACTTTAGGTAAGAACCTCCTGTTGGTTCTTAGGACCACCTTATCCTTATGAAAGGAAGTGAAGTCAGGCTCAACTGACAGGACCTGTAATGCACTAATCCGCCTGGCAGAAGTAAGAGCTACCAGGAACACAGCTTTCCAGGTCAAGTACTTAAGCTCAGACGAAGCCAGAGGTTTGAAGGGTGGCTGCATAAGCTGAGCAATGCAGACATTAAGATCCCAAGCCGGAGTAGGCTCTTGAACTGGAGGATTGATATGAACCAGACCCTTGAAGAACTTACTAAAAACAGGATGAGATGCCAGGGAAGAGACCTTCCCTGCTGAATAGAATGCAGAGACAGCTTCTAGTTGAATCTTAAGGGTTGCAGGCCTAAGACCCAGACTATTAAGATGAACCAGATAGTCTAAAGCTGTAGTAATATTTGCAGAATCAGGCAAAATGTCTTTCTGAGAATACCAAATGCTGAATCTTTGCCATTTGGAGTTATTAGTTTTTCTAGTGGAGGGTTTCCTAGAAATCTTCAAGATATCCAACACTCGAGAAAGATGGAGGCTTGCATATTCTAACTGTTCAAGAGCCAGGCCTTGAGGTTGCGAGACTGGAGACTGGGGTACCAGATCCTCCTGAGAGGAGGTTAGGAGATTGTATCTTTTGGGAAGAGACAGGGCACGTGACACTGCCAGAGATAGCAGCAGGGGATACCAAGGCTGTCTGACCCAATCTGGAGCCACCAGAATCACTGTGCAGGGTTGAGATCTGACTTTTATCAGGACTCTGAACAATAGAGGGAAGGAAGGGAAGGCATAAAGAAACTTGCCATTCCAGTCCAGAATGAGAGCATCCAGAGGAACAGTCCCCAGGACTGGAGGTCTGCAGCAGAACAGAGGAAGTTTGTGATTGTCTGGGGCTGCAAAGAGATCTATCTCTGGAATGCCCCATCTGGTGAAGATGACTTGTAGGATGTGCGGGTGCAGGGACCATTCATGATATCCCTGGGCGATTCTGCTCAGAGCATCTGCCAGTACATTGTCCTTTCCTGGAAGATGAATTACTATCAGGGAAGTTTGACAAGAATAGGCTAGAGACCACACTTTCATGGCCTCTGTGCACACAGCCATGGACCAAGTGCCTCCCTGCTTGTTGATGTACCACATTGTGGTGGTGTTGCCTGTCCTGATCTGCACCACCTTACCTCTGACTGATTCTGAGAAGACCTGAAGGGCCAGGAAAACTGCCCTGAGTTCCAGAAGATTGTTATGAAGGAGAGACTCTTGAGGGGACCAGATCTCCCCGAGCTGCAAGGGCTCCCAAATGGGCTCCCCAGCCTAAGAGAGAAGCATCTGTAGTTAGGACTACCGAGGGGACTTGAGAGAGAAATGGAACACCCTGTCTGAGGTTGTCCCAGCCACCACTGGAGAGCTTGGACCAGAGTCTGAGTCACTGGAATCAATTTTGTGAGAGAGTCTCTTTTCTGAGACCAAAAGGACCTTAGGTGGAACTGAATGTCCCTCATCTGAAATCTGGCTCCTCGCACCACTGCAGTGGAAGTTGCCATGTGGCCCAGGAGTTGAAGAAACTGCCTTGCTGGACGAGAGATCAGAGGTTGAAAAGAAGAAGCAAGATTTGTGAGGGCTTTTACCCTTGCCAGAGGGAGGAAGACCTTTGCTTGGATAGTATCCAACTCTATTCCTCTGAAAGTAAGAAGTTGTACTGGTTCAAGAACAGACTTTGGGAGATTGAGAAGAAACCCCCGAGATTTGAGCAAGTCTTGAGTGATTTGCAGAGTTGACTTGACCTGGTCGGAGGACTGACCTACAATTAGCCAGTCGTCCAGATATGGGAAGATAGAAATACCCTGCCTTCTGAGAAAGGCAACCACTACTGCAAGGCACTTTGTGAACACCCTTGGAGCTGATGTTAGGCAGAAGGGCATGGCTCTGAACTGATAATGGCCTGAAGGCAACTCGAACCTGAGTACTTTCTGTGGGAGCACCTGATAGGAATATGGAAATAGACACCCCTGAGGTCCAGGGATGCTAGCCAATCCCTTGGCCTTAGAGAGGGAAGAATCATTCCTAGAGTCACCATTTTGAATTTTGGTTTTGTGATGTGTTTGTTCAAATACCTTAGGTCTAGGATGGGTCACCACTCCCCTGTCTTTTTTGGGGTAAGGAAGAACCTGGAGTACAGGCCTTTGCCCCTGTGCTGAGTAGGAACTATCTCTACAACTCTGAGAGTCAGAAGGGAAGAAAACTCTGCCTTCAGAGCAAGGGTCACTGAAATGGATGCAGGTGGAAAAGACCTGGCCCTCAGCTTTGGAAAACTTTTGAAGCTGAGGGACAGTCCCTGGCTTACTACCTCCAGGACCCACTTGTCTGAGGTAACAGACTTCCAGGCCTGGAAGTAGTAAGCCAGTCTGCCTCCTACTGGAATGGGGGAGTCGACTCAGGCTGACACATCAGGGTGTCTGCTTGGCAGAAGCCTTGGACTGGGAAGAGGATGCAGCCCTGCTCATCCCCCCTCCTACCTCTCCTTCAAAAGAACCCTCTCTGTGGGAAAGGAGTGGAGAGGAAGCCTGAGCTTGATAGAAAGGCCTGCCCCTGCCCTTAGACTGCTGCTTCTGAGGAGTGGCTTGCCTCTCTTTGGCCTGTGCACTCCTGTAGGTGGTCCTGTACTCATCCATTTTCTTCATGTAAGTCTGCTCCTCAAACAAAGAGTTACCCACTACAGGGAAATCCATAGCCTTAGCCTGGGTATCCTGCGAAAGGCTAGTACATCTGAGCCAAGCATGTCTCCTGAGAGACACAGATGTAGCCATGACTCTTGATGCCACATCACTGGAGTCTAAAGAAGCATGGAATTGTACCTTGGATGCCTTGATTCCATAAGGAGCCACCTCCTCCAGCTCTTTGGCTAGCTGGGGGAGGCCTGTTTAGCCAGTTCCAGAACCGTATCCCACCTGGACTTCTGGTACCTGGCTGTGTAGGCCATATAATTAGCCTGCCTGAGTCCCAAAGAGGATGCCAAATACTGGTTTTTGGCCATGACATTGACTTTCCTGGACACTCTGTCTGGGGGGTGTAAAGCCAAAGGAATGTCAGCCCTGTCACAGGCTGCAGCCTGCACTACCCCAACATGGCTGCAATAACTGTATAAAAACTCCATACCTGAGCCTGATAGCATGTCCATTCTCTTATCTACAGGAGGTAGGGAGTTAGGAGTCTGTAAAATCTTTTTTGTCTGTTTCCCCAAAGACTTGTGAAGAGGGATAGACAATCTTTTAGACTCTGGGATGTCCATCATCTCAACAAAATCAGGCTCTTCCTCCTCCTCAGCAGCTTCAACCATTGGGAGCTGGAGGGTTTCAGACACTTTCTTGTAAAACAAGAAGTGTGAAGAGGACTCAGAAAGCCTGGCAGGGGCGACAGTGGAGGGTCTGTCTGGGGAGATGTCTGGTTCAGTAGGCACATCCAGACCTTCAAAGCCGTTATCTTTGTCCTCATTCTCGGGATACTCTTCGTCTCCCTCCTGCTCCTCATAAAAAGCATCTGGATCGTAATCCGATGGAGTCAGATCCGATCGAACCGACTGCCTAACTGGCGGTACTGGTTTGGACGGAACCAACGATGTGATTGAACTATGCTAATTGCTTTGGTAATCTTGTCAGCCGTAGCAGTATGCAGAGCTGGTTCCAAACTGGCTAACTTACATTTTCATTTCGACGGAACAGACCCCTCAGAGTCAGACCTCCTTTTGCTCGAGGAGGTATCGCCCAGGTCAGTAGGCACCTCCTCAGGTTTGGCCACAACCAAATTGGGCTGGACATCTGGATCAACGGACTTCTCGGCTTCTCTTTCCTTCAGCCTACTCAATCTTTTTTCCAGAGTGGCTTTAGGAAAATTTTTACAAATCTGGCAGTGTGTTTTGATGTGGTCAAACCACAGACAGTAAACACAGATGAGGTGGGGTTCGGCTTTGGCAAAGGCCTCCCCACACTCAGTACAATGCTGAAACCCAGTGGGACCTCATTTTTTCCTTGGGTTTGTCAGACACGGCCAACCTAAACAATTACCCTTAAAAGCTTTTAAGCCAGGTAATAACCAACCAATCGGTTACAAACTGCGTTACTGATTCTGTAAACGAACCAGAAAAAGTCTAGTTCTTTTGAAACCAATCGGCACTGGAACACCACACTAAATCCCCCAAAAAATTATAAAACGATCAGAAAGGTCGGTTCCTAACCAGATCGACCTATGAGAAACCAAGACAAAAAATAATTTCCACAAAATTGAATAAAACACAAGTCACCACCTATCTACCATACCTGTACCGTAGACAGAGTCTGGAAATCCGAAAAATAATAAATCGGTTAGAAAAACTGAACGCTGATTCAAACTCTACCGAACCGAGCAGAGGAGAAATCTCTGGAGCGACTTCGCTGTTAGGCAGAGTAAAGAATCTGACGGTTACACTGGTAAGTACCAAAGACATAGGTTTGAAAACTGAGTTCAAGCTCAACGTTCTATGCTTCTGCAGAGTTAACTCTTTCCTCTCTGGGGCAGTTCAAGTGCTGGGGCTAACCGCATATTGTCAGAATACAGCAAGACTTCATGTTGTTTGAACCTCTCCAACAGAACTTCAATACAGTCTTGGCCTGGTTTCAAGCTAACGACCTACATGTAAATAACAAAACAACAGTCTCAATGACTTTTGGCTCTGCTCAAAAGCTCTCCAGGCTCCGCTCCCATTCAGTATTCCTCACCCAGGACAACTACTCTCTAGACACTTTGCATGCTTTCAAATACCTAGGGGTCTGGCTAGACAGTCACCTTAATTTCTCTTGACATATAGATACACCAACCTAGAAGCTCCTCTCCAAACTAGGATTTCTTTACTGAAATGAAGACCCCCTCTCACTCCCCATTTGTTGCGAACTTATGTCAAAGATGATCCTCCCATCTCTAGACTATGCAGATATTGTCTACAGCACTGCCCCCACTGCATCCCTCTTGAAACTGGACACCATGCAGAAAACCTTCTGCAAATTCGCCGTCTCACACCACTGCTACCTACAACTCCGCTCTCTCCATCACACTCCTCTCACAAAGAAGGCATGTCCACTCATTATCCTTCATCGCCAAGTTCTGGTTTGGACTTCTCCCCCCTTACCTCTCCTCCTGCCTTTCCTCTTCATCTCCTACCTTGTATTCTCTTCGCTCCTTCACTTCACTCAACTGCTGGCCAGTATGCTTTCTCCTACCGCCTCTCGCTCCTATGGAATAAATTCTCCCCTGAATATCGTAATTCTTCCACTTAGTTTGCAAGACATGAACTGCGAAGTAGCCATCTCAGAAATATTACCGGTCCCAAGGGCTAGCCGCATGAGAAACAACAAAATTAAAAGCATTAATAACTAGCTTAGAAGGTGGGTCCTGCAGGAGGGCATTTCTTGTATCACCCACTGGGAAGAATTTGAGGATAATCAGAAGCAGTACCGTCCGGATGGACTACGTTTAAACAAGTAAGGTAACCGTATTCTTGGAAAGAGGATCAGAAGTTTCATAGAGGGGCATTTAAACTGAATGATAGAGGGGAAAGGTGCTGCCATTTCAGGCTTAAGCAATAGAAGGCAGTGTAACAGAACAGCAAAGTAGGGCACCAAAACAAAAAGAGAACTTAAAATGGTCTCCTTAAATGCAAGAAGTCTTAATTTAACTACAAAATTAGAACTAGAGTTGCTTTTGTTGAACGAAAACATAGACATCCGTGCTGTGTGTGAAACACGGCGGAACGAGCTGACTGCATGGAGTAGGAACATACTAGGACACACCCTGTTCCATAAGGATAGACTGAATTGGAAAGGTGGTGGGGTGACACTGTATGTCAAAGATAGTATAAAATGTTCTGAATGTGGCCCATTGATTACATCCTTGTTCAATCATGACTCAATCTGAGTAAATATTTATGGATATAACAATAAAAAAAAAATCCACCTAGCTGTGTACTACAGACCACCTAACTCATTTACCTCTACAGCCTTAAGTATAAATAAAGATACAGATGAAATGGCATGCAAAGGAGACACAGTTTTTATGGGAAACTTTAATTATCCGGGCATAAACTGGTCAAAGATGTCGTCAAAGAGTGCATCTGAAAAAACGTTTTTCTGATACTAAACTTAGGGTTGGAAAAACTGGTCAGAAAACCCACAAGGGGTAGAAATACGCTAGACCTTGTCGTCAGTAATGTCACAGATAGAATTACTAATGTGCATACTAGGTAGACCCTGTGCAATGCTGACTATCAAATGGTTGAGTTCGCCTTAAGTTGTCATACCACAAATGACAAAGGGAAAACTATAACAAAAAATTACAACAGAGTCAACTTTAAGAAAATTAATGGGGAACTTATGGAGTGGGAATGGCATACCGAATTTGGACACAGAGGGGTGGATGAAATGTGGACAACCTTAAAAAAAACAAACTCTTGGATCAAGAGAGTAAATATGTACCTAATAAGGTATTATATAATGTAAAAGGTAAAATACCTATGTGGTGCATATCAAAGGTTTTAAAGCAGATACTTAAGAAAAAAAACTTGCCTAGAAAATCATGAAAAAAAAATCAAGATAGAGCCTCTATTTCTAAGTACAGTAGATGCCACTTAATCATGACATGGTTAATTGGGACATCCTGCCGGGAACCGATTAAGTGACCATTAATCTCTATGGCATCCCCCCTCCTTTTAATAGGGATGGGGATGCCAGATTACTGGGATGATTCTGTCCCACTCACTGCCGTCAGCCTGTGCTTCCTAACTATTTTATGTGGTGCTGATGAGCTGCAAAACGTGTAAATGCACTGTGAATAGCGTTGTCAGCCTCTACCATACATGCATCTCCAGTTCATTTCCTGGTCCTTAGCCCCCTATTTTCCCCGAACCTCCCATTTCCCCAGGCTAAAATTAGAATTCTCCTCTCCGTCTCTGTCTGCATCTTGTTGCTATTTAGACCCTTACCTGTTTATTGTGGGCTGCAGGCATCCTCCCTAATCCATGCTTCAGGTTGGTTAAACATTTAAGCTGTCTGACTTTCTAACTTGCGTCATTTACGAACATGTAGAGCAGCTCCTGATTCGCTCCCCTCTTTGAGCTCTGGCTGTACTCGTGACGAGTGTTAACTCTCTACCTTTCAAAAGACTGCTTGACTCATTATTTCTCTGTTTCTGTATAAATGAACAGAAAGTGTCTAGGGTAAACCCATTTCTCACCTACACTGCTGTTCTAAATGCCATAATGACACAAAGCAAGCTGATCTGACCCATGACTCCGTTTGACCACAGCAAGTCGGACAGCTTCAGAGTCAGTGACAGTAAATTTATTTAACCATTTAAATTAGAGGGAGCTTGAAAAATCTGGAGCAGCTCCTGATTCCCTCCCCACCTCTGAGCTCTGGCTGTACTCGTGAAACAGTGATGCCAACTGCATGCTGACTGCACAAAATACATAGGTTATTGTAAATCTGATGTACTGTACTGTTAAAAACTGTTTCAATTATACTTTTTCATTGATGTAATGTTTTGGCAAGCTGTGGTCAAAAGGAGTTATCGGGCAGATCAGCTTACTGTGCATTAAATATAGACTTCTGATAAACAGGACAGCTGCTTAATTGGGATAAATAGCTTGCCACCAGGGTTTCCCAATTAAGCGGCTTCTACTGTACAGGGCAGAATTGAAAAAAACTAAAGAAATTGATTAAATTAGAGCGGAAAAACTTAGAATTTCGAATTGCTCATATTAAAGATAATAATAAAACCTTTTACACTTACATAAATAATATGAAGGCCACGGCACCACCATCGGGCCAGTGTTTCTAAGGGTGTGGAAACTAATAATCTTCAAGAAATATCTAACATTTTTAATGAATATTTTTGTGAAGTGCTCAACAGGGATATGGTACAAAATAAAATCACTCAGGATAAACCTGTATTACAGCAAATATTTACTACTTCTGAAGTTTTGGAACTGCTGGCCCAAATTAAGCTCCACAAATCTTTTGGTCCAGACATGCTGCACCCTAGAATGCTTTTAGAGTTACGATCACTAATAGTAGAACCACTTACATGTATCTACAACACCTCATTTGCTCCAGGAAAAATACCCCTGGACTGGAGCACAGTAATTGTGACACCTCTATTTAAAAAGGGTAGCAGAAAAACCTTGTCTAACCATAGACCCATCCGTTTGAAACACAGAAACATAGACTTTGACGGCAGAGAAGGACCGCTTGGCCCACCTAATCTGCCCATTTCCCTACCTACAGGATAAGTTGCAGATCATAGTTAACCAACAGCCTATTTCTTCCTACCACCCACAAGAATTGCCTTATGTCTGTCCCATGTATTCTTGAATTCTCCCACAGTTTTAGACCCCACAACCTTCTCAAGAAGGCTGTTCCATGCATCCACTACCCTCTCTGTGAAAAAATACTTCCTCACATTGCCCCTGAACCACCACCCCCCCATCTTTAAATTGTGTCCCCTTGTTCTTGCATGTCTCTTTTTTTCTGAAGATGCTACCCTCTTGGACTTTGTTGACTTCACTACAGGGTATAACGTTCTATCATGTCCCCCTCTCTCTCCTTTCCTCAAGGGAACACATATTAAGCTCTTTTAATCTCTCCTCGTATGGCTTCTCTTGCAGACCCTGCACCATTCTAGTTGCCCTCCTCTGGTCTTCCTCTATCCTTGTGGAGATGGGGTCTCCAGAACTGGATGCAGTACTCCAGATGGGGTCTCACCAACTGTCTGTACAGAGGGATAACAACTTCCTGTTTTCTGCTGGTAATGCCTCTCCCTATGCATCCCAGTATACCCCCAGCTCTCCCTACTGCCTTCTCACATTGCTTGCTAACCCTAAGGTCATCTGATATGATTACCCCCAGGTCCCAGGTCCCTTTCCTTTTGTTTTGTTACTACCCCCCCCCCCCCAAATTGTGTAATCTTCCCCTGGGTTTTTTGTTTCCCAGGTGCATTATTTTGCACTTCTTTGCATTGAATCCTATCTGCCATACTTCTGACCATTCCTCCAACCTTGTCAAGTCCCTTCTCATCCTTTCCACGCCTCTCGTGTATCAACCCTGTTGCAGATCTTTGTGTCACCTGGAAAGAGGCATACTTTTCCTTCCAGTCCCACTGCAATGTTACTTATAAAGACATTAAAACGGACTGGACCCAGTACTGAACCCTGCAGTACCCCACTAGTAACCCCTCTTTCTTCAGAGTGGACTCCATTTACAATTACCTTCTGTGTCTTGTTGTCCAGCCAATGTTTTACCCAGGCTACCACCCTGGGACCCACTCCCAGGCTGGTTAATTTCATTATTAATCTTTTGTGTGGGACTGTGTCAAATGCATTGCTAAAATCTAGATAGGCCATGTCCACAGCCCCTCCCTGGTCTACTATTTTGGTCACCCAGTCAAAGAAATCAATTAGATTCGTCTGACATGACCTTCCCGCTGTGAACCCATGCTGCCTAGGGTCCTGTGCCCCACTGGCCTCTAGGTACTCAACAATTCTTTCCTTCAGAAGTCATTCCATCACTTTCCCTACCACAGAGGTCAAACTGACAGGTCTGTAGTTTCCTGCCTCTGTCTTGCTCCCACTTTTGTGAAGGGGAATCACATCCGCCTTCCTCCAGTCCTCGGGTACCACACCATCCTCCCATGATTTGTTAAAAGGGTAGTCAGTGGTTTCACTAGTTCTCCCCTTAATTCTTTTAGAATGCTGGGGTGAATTTCATCAAGCCCCATTGCTTTGTCCACCTTCAGTTTTAGGAGTTCTTTCAGAACCCTTTCTTCTGTGAAAGGACTGGGATCGACCCCCCATCCAGAGTGCTTCTGTTAATTGAATTAGGAACCTCCACCTCCTCTTTTGTGAATACTGAGCAGAAATATTCATTCAGTATCCCTGCTTTTTCACTATCCCCCTCTGCCCAGCCACCGTTCATTCTATTCAGCCTCACTATCCCTCCCTTTGTCTTTCTATGCTCCCTGATGTACCTATAAAAGGTTGTATTACCCTTCCTAACCGAGTTGGCTATCCTTTCCTCAGTTTGGGCCTTTGCTATTCTGACTTCCCTTCCTGCTTCCTTCTGCCTTAACTGGTACAGCTCTCTGTTCTGCTCCTTCTGTGTTTCCCTATACTTCCTGAATGCTATCCTTTTCTCATTGACTTTCCCTGCCACCTCTTTTGAGAACCATAGTGGCTTTTTCTTTCATTTTGATTTATTTGCTTCACACAAAAGCTTGTTGCCTCTGTGATGGCAGTTTTGATGATTCCCCACAGTTGCTCTACCCCTCCTTCTAGCCTGTTTGCTAGTGCTTTTCTGAGGCACTCTCCCATCTTGCCAAAGTCAGCCCTCCTAAAGTCCAGTACCCTCACTTTTGTATGGCTTGACTCTGTAGCTGAATTTAATGTGAACCACACTGTTGTGGTCACTTGTTCCCAGATGGCAACCCACTTCTAGATCTGAGATCTCTCACTGTCCCCATTTGAGAGCACGGTCTAAGATTGCTCCTCATGAGTGGGTTCCAAAACTAGCTGTCTGAGGCATGCCACCTGTAGGGCATCAGAATGGCCCTTGTTTGGATGGCTGCAGCAAGTGTGCTCCAGTTAACATCTGGCATATTCAGGTCTCCCATCAACAGTATCTCCCCTTTCTCTGCCATCCTAAGAATGCCTTCTATCTCATATCCTTGTCCATTCCCTTCCCCTGACCTGGGGGTCTGTATACAACCCCTGTGTGGATTGTGGTGCCACTTCCAGTCTCCAAGGTGACCCACAGTGCCTCCTCTTCTCCCTTTTTACTCTTTTGTTCAGTTGCTTTTATCTCCTTCCTTACATAGAGAGCTACTCCTCCTCCCTGTCTCTCCTGTAGGTTACGTACCCTGGTATGTTAACATCCCAATCATGGTTCTCTGTGTACCATGTTTCTGTTACTGCTACTATATCCAGGCATCCCTCTTCCATCAAGGCCACCAGTTCAGGGAGCTTGTTGCCCAGGCTACCTGCATTGGTACTCATTATCCTCCATTTCCTGATGGCCTTACTCCTTTTTGCCCCATCCCTGTTTACTCCTGCCCTCTCCCTATCGACAACTCTATGTTGGTGTTTACTGCACTTACTACCGTGACTTTTTTGGGGGGGCTAGGATTTCCCTGCTCCTTTCCAGTGCCTCCCCCCTTGGCTAGTTTAAATACCTGCCAATGAAGCATTTAAACCTATCACCTAGGATCCTGGTTCCCCTCCTGGACAGATGCAGCCCCTCATGCCAGCATAGGCTTGCATCACTCCAGGTGGACCCCAGTCCCCAATGAAGCCAAATCCCTGAGCTCTGCATGGGTTTTCAACCACTGATTGAATCCCATGGTGTGGAGCACCCTAGCTCTCGTGACATAGACAGGCAGCACCTAAGAAGGTTACTGTGCTGCTACTTGTCTGTCTCCCTCAATTCCACAAACTCTTCCTGCACTGCTCTGATCCCTTTCTTAGCCAGGTCATTTGTCCCCAGGTGGATAATGACATCCAGCTCCTTCCCCTGTGTAGCTGCTCCGGCAATCCTGAGGATTCGCTCCCTGTCCCTCCAAGCCATGGCACCAGCCAGGCACCTTACTTCCCTCTCCCCTTCCTCCCCCAGTTCTACCTTCCTAACAATGGAGTACCCCACCAGGAATTGCTTCCTTCCCCTGTGGGGTCCCATGCCACCCTCCTGTGGGTCTCCTTTGTGGAGGTTCCCAGCATCCTCCTTGGACTGCTATATTATGTAAAATTGGGGAAAGACTTGTCAAGAACAAGCTCAAGGAAGAACTCTCAGAGCTAGGAATTCAGGATGATACACAACACGGGTTTAATACAGTAGACCCCACATCTCACTTCAATACCTACCAGGAGACCTTTTTTGCAACACTATTAAAATCAAGTGGAACTTGCTCTGAGTCACTACAATTATTAGCCCTCAGAACACCACCACAATGTTACTCACCATTAGTACCACCTAAAATCTAGGCAGCTGCCTTCCTGTGCTGTCGAAGGCCTACTACTTCCACTAAAGACCACAAGCCACACAGAGCTAAGGCTACTGATCCTAACTAGGCACACTGGTAGCGCACTCTAAGAAAACTGACCCTACTGCTACTATTAATCTCCGGAAATGTTCACCCTAACCATGGACCACCCCAGGTTAAACAAAACACAATGCTGGGGCATCTCAAAATAGTCTAACTCAATATCCACAGCCTACTATCCAAACTGTCACAATTTCAGCCTGGTAGAATTGCATAAGCCCAATGTCATTGCACTAACTGAAACCTGGCTATCCCTGAAGGACAGAGATGAGACCATATCACTAGATGGTTATACTGTTTTTAGGCAGGACTGACTGACCAAATGAGGTGGAGGCTGTTTGGTTTATCTCAGAAGTGAGATCAGAGGTCAACTACTGCCTAGTAGTATCCGCACTAAGGAGACACAATTCCTAAGCTTAAAACTTAACATTGGCCGGCAAAACAAAGTACTACTACTCTCTACAGTCTACGTACCACCTGGTACACACTCCACTGGAATTCAGCAAGTACTAAGAAACCTTGTACAGCTGAAGAAAAATTGGGAACACATTATAGTTGGGAATTTCAACACTAACTGGCTATCCAAGGATGCATTTGCAGTCCACAACTAAGTATCCAGTCTTTATCTCACCCAAATGGTCTCACAAACTACCAGGTTCAATTACAAAACAGGAACAAGTACTCTCATTGACCGGCTCCTACAACCTGCCCAGAACATATCACCGAGGTTACCGTCTTACCGGACATCCTCAGTCACCACTCCCTGGTTCTCTGCAGTTGGTTGAACAAATTCTCTAAAAGTGCTCCACAGGTCTCCAGAAACCACACTCTGAGAACCAGACAGTTGGATAACTTTAAGTTATATCTGAAGCTGGTGGATTGGTCAATACTTGATAGAGCCACAGATGTCAATCAAACCCTTGACCTCTTCATCACGATTTTTAACAAAGCTTGTGACTTCTTTGCCCCATATAAAACTAAGAAAGCAAGAGGAACTATTAACCCCTGGCTCACAAGCTCCAATATGGAACTCATGCGACAAAGGGTCCATCTGTGGTATAAGGCCAAGAAATCAGGCAAACAGGGAGATATTATTCAGGGTATTAAATAGCTGGCATAGCATAGCAAAACGTTATGCAAAATGGGAGGTAATGCTAACCACTTCCAGAAATGCATAGCAGTAGACTGCTAACCATTTTTTGAGTTAAGTCCATGGAACAATAGACAAAATGAATAAAAACAATGTATATTTTTTAAACTTTGCTAATAATTCTGTGCTAAGTGCTATGCATTTTCATAGCTGATTAGCACTTTCACGCGAAGAACTGCTAATCAATTATTTCAGCTTATTTAATACCCTGTTATTGCATATAAAACAGCCAAAAACAAAAGTACAAAGCTCATCAGGTGGGCTAAGGCCTCATACTACGACGACTTATTGAGGAAGAGCTGGGGCTATGGATGGGAGTTCTGGGACTCAGTAAAATCCCTCACCGGGAAAGTCACCAAAGCCCCACTGGAACTGATAGTCACCTCAACCAAGGCCCTATAGGATCCCTGTAATGTTGCTAATGCTTTTAATATAGCCTTTACAGATCTAAGTAATGTGCTACCTAACGACTACCTCACCCCCTCTACTCCACATCAGTCCCCTAATCTGCTTCTGAAGGAGAAGACCCCCGCTTCTAATTCAAACAACTACATAGAAAGGATGCAATAAGATATGTCAAATGGGTACTAGGGAAGACAAGGGTTGGGAGTGACCTTGTGGACATGAAGCTGATTGCACTTACCTTAAATAAGGTTGCGGTTCCACTAACTAAAGTTTTCAATGCCTCGTTAAGGACAGGTGTGTTCTCCAACAAATGGAAGGTGGCACTAGTCACCCCCATTTTTAAAGCAGGCAACAAAACCAATCTGTCCAACTACAGGCCCTTTTCTATTCTCCCTCCCTTGTCCAAAGCCCTCGAGCATGTGGTATCCGACCAGCTCACAGAGTACCTGACGAAGTATAACCTACTCTGTGTACAGCAACATGGTTTCAGAAAGGACCACTCCACACTCACCACCCTGGTTGATTACACCTTTCAAATCTCTAATAGAAACACAGAGACATAGACTTTGATGGCAGATAAGGACCGCTTGGCCTACCTACTCTGCCCATTTCCCTACCTAGAGGATAAGCTGCAGATCCTATTTAACCAACAGCGTATTTCTTCCTACCCCCCACAAAAATTGCCTTCTGTCTGTCCCATGCATCCTTGAATTCTCCCACAGTTTTAGACCCTACAACCTCCTCAGGAAGGCTGTTCCATGTGTCCGCCACCCTCTCTGTGAAAAAATACTTCCTCACATTGCCCCTGAGCCGTCCCCTCTATCTTCAAATTGTGTCCCCTTGTTCTTGCACATCTCTGTTTCTGAAAGATGCTACCCTCTTGGACTTTGTTGATTCCACTGAGGTACTTAAACGTTTCTATCATGTCCCCCTCTCCCTCCTTTCCTCAAGGATATACATATTAAGCTCCTTTAGCCTCTCTTCTTATGGCTTCTCTTGCAGACCCCGCACCATTTTAGTTGCCCTCCTCGGAACTGCCTCCATCCTGTCTATGTCCTTGTTGAGATGGGGTCTCACCAACTGTCTGTACAGGGGATAACAACTTCCTGTTTTCTGCTGGTGATGCCTCTTCCTATACATCCTAGTATCCCCTCCACCGCCTTCTCACATTGCTTGCCAACGTTAAGGTCATCTGATATGATTACCCCAGGTCCCTTTCCTTTTTGTTTTTGTTACTACCTCCCTCCCATTGTGTAATCTTCTCCTGGGTTTTGCTTCCCAGGTGCATTACTTGCACTTCTTTGCATTGAATCCAAGCTGCCATACTTCTGACCATTCCTCCAACCTTGCCAAGTCCCTTCTCATCCTTTCCACACCTCCTTGTGTATCAACCCTGTTGCAGATCTTTGTGTCATCTGCAAAGAGGCATACTTTTCCTTCCAGTCCCTCTGCAATATCACTTATAAAGACATAAAGGACTGGACCCAGTACTGAACCCTGCGGTACCCCACTAGTAACCCTCTTTCTTCAGAGTGGACTCCATTTACTATTACCTTCTGTGTCCTGTTGTCCAGCCAATGTTTTACCCAGGCTACCACCCTGGGACCCACTCCCAGGCTGGTTAATTTGACTACTAATCTTTGTGTGGGACTGTGTCAAATGCCTTGCTAAAGTCTAGGTAGGCTATGTCCACAGCCCTCCCTGGTCTACTACTTTGGTCACCCAGTCAAAGAAATCAATCAGATTAGTCTGACATGACCTTCCGCTGTGAATCCACGCTGCCTTGGGTCCTGTGCCCACTGGCCTCTAGGTACTCAAAAATTCTTTCCTTCAGAAGTGATTCCATCACTTGCCCTACCACAGAGGTCAAACTGACAGGTCTGTAGTTTCCTGCCTCTGTCTTGCTCCCACTTTTGTGAAGGGGAATCACATCAGCCTTCTTCCAGTCCTCAGGTACCACACCATCCTCCCATGATCTGTTATAAAGGATAGTCAGTGGTGTCACTAGTTCTCTGCTTAATTCTTTTAGAATTCTGGGGTGAATTCCATCTTGCTCCATTGCTTTGTCCACCTTCAGTTTTAGGAGTTTTTTCAGAACCCTTTCTTCTGTGAAAGGACTGGGATCGACCCCCCTCTCCAGAGTCCTTCTGTTAATTGGATTAGGCACCTCCCCCACTTCCTCTTCTGTGAATACTGACCAGAAGTATTCATCCAGTATCCCTGCTTTTTCACTGTCACTCTCTGCCCACCCACCATCCATTCTATTCAGCCTCACTATGCCTCCCTTTGTCTTTCTACGCTCCCTGATATACCTATAAAAGGTTTTATCCCCCTTCTTAACCGAGTTGGCTATCTTTTCCTCAGGTTGTGCCTTTGCTATTCTGACTACCCTCCCTGCTTCCTTCTGCCTTAACTGGTACAGTTCTCTGTCCTGCTCCTTCTGTGCTTCCTTATGCTTCCTAAATGCTATCTTTTTCTCCCTAACCTTCACCACCACTTCTTTTGAGAACCATAGTGGATTTTCTTTTGTTTTGATTTGTTTATTTGCTTCACACAAAGGCACATAATGCCTTGGATGATGGTCTGGCAGTGGGGTCTATTTTTATAGATCTCGCAAAGGCATTTGATACTGTCAACCATAAACTGCTGTTGCACTACCTACTTTCCTTGGGCCTGTCCACTGATGCAGTAGCATGGTTCAGCAGCTACCTCTTCTGCAGGACCCAAAGTGTCAAAATCAAAGACAAACTCTCGGAGCCTAGAAAGATGAAGCTAGGAGTCCCCCAAAGCTCAATATTAGGGACACTCCTCTTCATTAACCCTCTGCCCTCAGTATGCTCTGCACACACTGTGTTGAATTTTAAATTTAGTATTGTAATTTGTATATTGTGGCTATATTTTGTAGAGCGCCTTGATATTGAAAGGCACTATATAAATAAGGTTTGATTTGATCTCAATAAGTGGGAAAAACCTGCCTTCCATCACCACAGAACTGGAAACAAATTTCCATGGGTTAGAACAGTGGTTCTCAGATCATATACTACTGCTCGGTTACAAAAAAACTAAGAGTATACTCTTCTCTGTTCCACAGCACAGGAAAAAGTTTGGGCAGCTGCAGGTCTGTAGTCTTAAAGGTGACACACTGGAGAATGCCTGCACCTTTAAATATCTTGGCATATAATTGGAGCGCATTCTCTCATTCACTACCCATGTCAACTATGTTATCAAGAATACAAACAGTAAGCTTGGAGTCCTTTACCAACATCGTCACTCCATGACTCCTGAGGCATTAACACTTGTCACAAGCATCTCAGTTTTATCAACCATAGACTACGGCCTCATAATCTATGGTGCAGGTACTGAAACAGCCTTGAAAAGAGTAAAAACTCTACTGAACAAAGCTTGTCGGTTGGTCCTGGGAGCTATTCACTGGACGCACTCATGTGACCTCTACAAAGCATCTGGGTGGCTCCCTCTCCAACTCAGGGTCAAATATCAGACTTGTCTACTTGCAAAGAAAGTCATGCTGGAACTCACTCCTGCAACCACCTCTTGCCAATTCAGAATATCTCAACCTGATGTCAGCACTAGGAGTGCAATGAAGGGTGGGCTGCAGGTATCTTGGAAGCGCACTTCCCTAGCTCAGCGATCCATCGCCTACGGAGGACCCATATGGGTTAACAGCCTTCCAGCTGAACTAACTGATTGTAATATGATCAGTAAATTTAAAACTAGACTCCACAATCATCTGGCCAAATAAATGTATATGTAACCCCCCTGCAAATGGGGGTTCCCAAAAGACTTCCAGGAGCTTGCTTGAATGCTCCAAGCCTGAATGGTGTTTGGCGTTTAAGCCATTTATCAGTGAGTGTTTTTAGAGCCTCTGGTACTGTCTCTTTAAGAGCTGTCTGCTTGCAGACATAATTAGTTTGTATGGGGGGACTGTGTGTTTCTTTGATTGAGTACCACTCAAGCTGCTGCCAATTCACTCCATCTTTGCAGTCACTAGGAGTGCAGAGGGAACCTATCTGAAAGATGTAACTATTTGCCAGAAACCATTTAGAGTAATAATGAAATTACAGTTTGTCTAACCTGCTTTCTTTACAGTCAGAACAGTGTCTGCCTAGTTCCCCATTCTGGTTTTGAACTGCTGAACTGGACCAATCAGTGTGGGGTAAGCTAGCTCTAAAATGGTGCCTTGGACGAATCAGAACTTGGACTCATAATCTCAGCCAGCCACAAGAGGATTGTATGGGCAGTGACTCTGGGAGATGTAGTTTAGACTTCGGCGCCTTTTGGACCAACAGGAGCAGTCTATTGTGGTGACAGCCAATCCAGTCAAGAACTGGGAGGAACTCAAAGGAAGTGCTCGGTTTTGTCTGTTGGAGTTTCAGTTTTAGCTCTGGCAGTGAAGGGAAAGAAACCCTGTGCTCCTTCAGTGCACAGTTTCAGTCAAAAACGTGTGTAAGGCCCAGAGTTCGGTCTGCAGCTTGTGTAACTGCTTGTTAGGACTGAATCCGTCCCTGTGAAAAGAATCAAAGGATCTCTGAAGAGTAGAAACCAGGCTCACCCTGTAGAAGACTGGAGAAATTGCTCAGTTGCACTCTGTCTGTCAGGAACTGAATCTGCTGTGTGTTCTCCTGGGTATGTGCATTAACCTGCGATCGGATAGAGAAGCAGCCTGCCTGGTATAGTACTTCTTTTTACCATATAAATGTGTGAAGAGTCTCGTGGAGCTCAAGAGTAGCCCTGCTGATGTTGAAGGACCCTATCTTGTTTGGAGGTCGTGAGTACTAATTCAGGGTTGCTCCTGTTGAATTGCCACATTAAATCCAAATGGAATCACTGTACTGCTGACTGTTTAAACTAATTTTCTTTTCACTGTGTGAAAGGGCCCCTACCAGCTGCCACGGTTTGGACTAGCCACTAGGGCTTGGGTACCCAGGACAGTAACTGGTAGGATAGGCCTGCACAGAGCCATAGGTAGATAGTAAAGTGATAAGCTAATTAACCTGATTTCCCTGTCCTTGTTATATCCCCCTAAATAAATCAGAGCTGCTTGTTTCAGCAAAGTTATACTGCCTAAGGTATTTGTCTATGTTAAGGTACTGTACTGTGATTGTTGCACTGTATCTTATTTCACAGGAGGTCCCAGTGCCGGAACTAGTCCTGGGGGTAAGTGTATACGGTGAAGGTAATTCTGATATATTGTGTGGGCCACTAGTGGGAAGAAAGGGGGGTTGCAGTGTCCCAGAGGGCTGTGACCAAGTAAGTTTAACTATTGCAAACCCTGACCTCTGGGTGGAGGCACCCGCCATTGGATCCAGGCCCCTCAACCTGTTAGTGGCAAATCAGGCAGAGGTAGTAGCCCCTGGGATAGCGCCATCTAGGGGTTACATATACGATTGCACCACATAAACATAATTTTTCTTCCGCTACCTGCATCTGTGAATGCACTATCCAACCAAGCACCTTAGGTACACATAACTGGCTCCATTCCACCTCCCCTCATCCATCCCCCACTTGCTCATGCCTACACCCCACCCCTGACCACTCCTCACTGTCCTTAGACTCTACTCTGCTCAACCTTTACCTTCTCCCTCCCCCATCCTCTCACCTTCTGGACAAGGCCTAATATGGCCGATTCTCTTAACTCTACTGGACAAGGCCTACTCTTGCTGCCTCACATCTACACTACCATGGGACCACTAAATCCTTGCTTACTCTGCACCTATCCTCTACTTGTTACTTACTACCGAGCTGGTGCAACTTACTAAGTAACCTATGTTCACTGCAGGCATAGAGCAATTATTAGTCGACCAAATACTGTAACTCCACACCTGTATATAGTCATTTGCAAAACAGCTTGTTAAATCACTACCTCTGCCTAGCCAATGTAATCCTGTATATCAATTTGTAATTATTTTTTTTTTTGTAATCTACATGTTTGTTTGTGATTTCATGTTCTGTATATGTCTGACTTGGAACTTTTGTAAACAAGTCTTTCCGCTGATAGGTATTAATCAGAACCTGAAATTAAATAAAATAAAAAGAACAGAGCCAGTATTACCAACATGTTGTGTTCCTACAAAAAAGTCAGTAAATGCATAATTGACAACACTCCAGTGGATATTATTTTCCTGGATTTCCAAAAAGCTTTTGATAAATTTCCCCACTCAATATTAATACAGAAGATGAACAGATTCGGTTTCGACAGATGTACAGTTTTAAGGGTGCAAAACTGGCTATGGGGCAAATCACAAGCAGTACATATTAAAGGTGTACTGTAAGATGAACGAGCAGTTACCAGCGGGGTGCCACAGGGGTCGGTCCTGGGCCTGGCCCTTTTACATAGAAACACAGAAACATAGAATTTGACGGCAGATAAGGACCGCTTGGCCCACCCAGTCTGCCCATTTCCCTACCTAATGGATAAGCTGCAGATCCTAGTTAACCAGCAGCCTACTTCTTCCTACCCCTAACCCCTAGAATTGCCTTATGACTGTCCCATGCATGCTTGAATTCCACCACTGTTTTTGACTCCACTACCTCCTCCGGAAGGCCGTTCCATGCATCCACAACCCTCTCTGTGAAAAAATACTTCCTTAAATTACCTCTGAGCCACCCCCCCCCTATCTTCTAACAGCTTCCTAGTTAAGTTCACTGATGACATTAAATTGGGAGGACCAGTTAAAATCACTGAAGACAAAAATAAATTAGTAAAAGACCTGCTTATGGTAGAAGAGTGGGTGGTAACTAACAAAATGAACTTTAGCACTGAAAAATGCTCAGTTCTCCATCTGGGCAAATATAATTCTAGGCATGATTATTCTTTAAATAATAATCTCATCAAAGAGGTTGACATGGAAAAAGATCTGGGTGTTATTATTGATAGAAACCTTAAATGTAGTACCCACTGTATAAAATTGGTGCATAGAGCTAACCACTTAGTAAATGGTGTCAAAAAAGCTTTCATGACCAGAAATAGAAATTGCAATATCCCCATTTATCAAACATTTATTAGACCACACCTGGACTACTGCACTCAGCTGTGGAGTCCATACTTGAGAAGGGATGCTGATAGGGTGGAGAGAGTGCAGAGAAGAGCCACTAAGTTGGTGTCCAGATTACAACATGTCGTATGACAAAAAGGTTAGAATATCTGGGTATGTACAGATTGGAACACAGATGTGTCAGAGGTGACGTCCTGATGATATTTAAAATAATGAACGACATCATTCTTGCAAAGGAAATGGGGCTACAGATACAAGCCACACCTGATGGGTTAAGGTCACCTAAGATGCAAGTTATGCTTGAATATACCAAGAAAAATAGTAGACTTCTTTCTTTTGTCCTGAGAACTGGTAGACGGTGGAATTCACTACCAGAAGAGACAGTACTAAGCAATAGTAAAGATACATTCAAACAAATATTGTATGGCTATCTTCCAGGTAAACGGGATGGCTGGACCCACTGACGCTGGTAGACAGACTAGACTGGCAATTGTAACCTTTTTCGGTCTAAAAACCCCGTGTAATACCTTTCCTTTAAAAATCTGCTAGCTTTCTTCCAACTCTACCCTGCATCTGTCTCTCCCCCACCACTGCGCTGTCCCTCCCCAACCTCTCCTCTCCTACTACTACAGTGAGCATGCAGCTAATGCATACCCAAATGTCTCACCTCCCAATCAGTCCCCTAGGAAACGAAGATGCATCTCTCCCTTATGCTTGCAATAAAATCTGCCACTTCTGCACTTAAATGGTTGTCTGTATCTATCACCATTTTACCATGTTGCTGTTGCTATGTAATCTAATCACAACTTGCTTTGTAAATTCTTAATTTGTACTTGTATCTAATTTTGTATCTCCTTGTATCTGTATTCAATGCCCCATGTCCCCAGGTTGCACCTGGAAATGAGCTTCGGTTCAGTGTGCTTTTCCCGGTCACTAATGTGTAAATAAATAAATAAATATAGAAGAGGAATGGACAGGAAAGGAGTGCAAAGGGTGGGGGAATTGGGATGGGGAAGAAAATATTTGACTGTAATTTATGGAAATTTTGACTAGAAGAATGAAGCCAGTCCTCCCCTCTTTTCAAGGGGCATTGTCACAGGTCTAGAATTCTGAAGTTTAGACAAGCTCCAGAATGTAAAATACATTGCAGATCGAGAGAAATGCTTATTTAATTAGTTTTTTATTTACCAGGTAAGCACACTAGGCAAAGGCATGCCTATTTTCAGGTGAGATCTAGGAGGTTACAACCAAAACTACAGACAGTGGAAATGCATTATATTGTAACATACAGTGGCAAGAAACAAACATCAAGTAGAACAGGTTACATCTAGTAAGAAAGTACATAGTTTGCAGTGCTCTCAGTTACTTTTACCTCTTAGCCTTCCCACTGAGCAAGTGCAAGATTCCCTTATCCCTGACTAGACTACATTTAAAAGACTGCCATAAGGCAATTTAAATATCATTTAAAGGAATAATTTATATATTTTTTTCATTTACATTCCCCCTCTTGTCCTATAGCAATCCCTCCAGCTGTTATCGGCAACCAACCATCTCCGTTAATAACTTACTTACAGCTGTCACTGTCCCCATAGCACAAGAGGTCAGATGGAGGACAGCCCTCCACCAAACCAGAGAAGGATCCGGCAGTGGGTGGTAAGCTACATGGCACTGGCCTGACTGTGTGGATAAACATCAACCAGCCCAGGACTGGGACTTTATTTCTCACAATCCTCCCTCCTCCCCAGGCATAAGCACAATAATTTGTTGGCCTTGCACATGCACAATGTTACCCTAAAGAAGAAGCAAATTCCCTGGCCTGACTGCAGCGGTTACAGTGAAGCCAGAATCCCTTCTCTGATGAACCACCCTGTCACATGGCAGCTGCCCCAGACATAGCTTCCCCATTTCACTCCTAAACTAGGATCACTGACTCATCAATATGTTGGACGGGGTCAGCCCATAATTTATACATTTAATTACCTTATGGAAAATCAGTTGAAGATTTAGCAGGGATTGTACGTTATGCTTAACTATGTATTATATACACTAAGCTATGTGCTTAACAACTACCAAGGGGTACCAGTAAATCAATTATATCTCTATCCCCTTGTTCTGTGTTTGTTAATCTGTGCATAGTATTAGCGCAGATGCCCCATATACTAGTCTGCTTACCACTTAATGTATTTGTAACTGTTCTGCCTTTGCAATGAACTGTTTTTCCAATCAAACTATTTAGTTATAAGTAACAATATTTTGATCATTACTAGTAGGACCTCATTGTAAACGAGCATGATCCTTTATTTTGATCAGTATTAGCAGGACCCATTGTAAACAAGCATGATCCTTTTTTTTTGCCATACAGATACTGTAGTTATACTCCTGAGAGTAGCCCCCCATCTGATCCCCGATGACATCCCAGTCCCGGCACCTTCCTTACCTTCACCCAAGGTCATGGGGTTCAGGTGTAGGCACTGGGCATAAGAATACCAGGATCATTATCCTAGTGGCTGGACTGTCTTTTCCTCCTGTAGTTTACTTCCCAGGTATTCCTTCTGCATGGCACCAAAAAGATTTCAAGATAGCCTTGCATGCACACAGTGATGTCCAGTGGAGGAGAAAGCTCCCCAGCCAACCACAAGGGTCACTGTGGTGTCAGAACTAGAGCCAGTCCCACCCCAGCTGGGAGTGCTGTCAGGTGGCGGTGGCAGTGCCAGCCCAACCCCCAAGCCACCTGAGCATGCTCCCAAGTCTGCTCCCAAAGTACAGCCATCAGTATGGCAGTGCTGGGCTATCAGGTGGTTCAGTGCTTCTCTTTATCCTGCGTAAATCAAATGAAATTATTATAGTTCAATGAAAAGAGGTTAAAGAACTGAGATTGGGAACCCAGATGAGGGAAAGGTTTTCCGGTGGAAGGCTGATTTTTAGTGTTTCTTCTTTCAGAAGTGATGCAAAGGGAAAGTCAAACAAGGGGCAAAAGGTGCCGAGGAGGGAAACAGTCCAGTACCCTATACCTCATCCCTCCTCCCAAGGCATAAGCACAGGGCAGCTGTTGGTGGGTCTGGACAGCCTTTTAAACTGGGACACCCAAAGATGCGGCGGCGTCTTTTGAGCAATGGCTGAGTACTCTGGCAGAGTACGGAGGAGTCTGCTGGAGTCAGTTGGAAAAGATTGAGAGCTGAGGCTAGGAATTGTACCTGTTTGCTGGTGGGTTTGAAATATGGTTAATGAGGTTAGTACACAAATCTAAATTAGAGAGTTGTTGGGCATATATATGTTAGAAATCGTTTAGGTTTGTTTGTAGGTAGGGTGGTAGTATTTTCGTACAAAATACCCTAAGAAAAATACTTAGAAGTCCACAGAGTAACAGGGGGCTGGGTTGATTGGTTTGGTAAAAGTGAAACATTTTAAAGTGTTAGACTTACATTTATTTATAACATTTGTGTATAATGAATTGCATACTGGTTTTATGTTTAATGTTGGCAGTTTTATCTCATTCAAAAGAATCAAAGGGTGGTCTCTGCAGGAAATTAAACATTGGGAAAATCTGAATGAGGGAAAAAAGCTACACGCATAATGGATTAAATATTAAAGGTAAAAGCATACAGTAGTGAGGGCTGTTATTTTGGAAACAAAAATGAATATACAATTTCAAATCCCCATTTTAAGCACTAATTTTAGAGTTAAAAAGAACAGATGAAAGGGTGTAAATTGAGGAAATCTGTGCACTAAGTGCACAAAGGGCGTAAGAGGGGACTCTGAAACTAAGTTTAAAATTCCAGTTAGAATTATAGATAGGAAACAAAAGGACCATCAGTATAAGGAAAAGATTGGAAAAAGACAAGCACCTAATTTAGTCAAGATTGAGACTGAAAATGCTTGGGTTCCCACAGTTATGAATACTACTGTGAGAGCTTTATTTACAAAAACAGATGATTTAAAGAGCGGGTGACATGTTCAGAAGAACTTTAACAAAACCTAATATTTAGACACAGCCTAGCTTGTATTTCCCATTAGTGCTGTATTTCTCCTACCCATTATTTATTCCTGATGTCATCTATATGAAAACAGGGTCTTTGCTACTGAAGAGTTTGTCTATTCCTGCTGCTTTCTCCCTACCTTAAGTCACAGAGCACTGTTTGTGATATCACAGTTACTGCCATGGCAACAGAAGATAATGACTTGAAGTAGGGAGTAAGCCATAGAGGCAGATGGACTCTAAAGAAACTCTAAGGAATAAAGATCATACATTCATGCAAATGTCCTTAGTAATAAATAATGGGGAGGAGAAATATATAAAATATAAATTGAATGCAGGCAGGATGGTACCTAATTATTATGCTTTTTAAAGCTTTCTTTGAGGCGTCAGTAGCTCTTTAAGTGAAGTATTGAGGTACAATCAAGTACACACAGCTATTATCACTGAGACATGGTGTGCACCTCACATGCCCGACGAGGCAGTTGCAATAAATGGGTATCAAATAGAAAGAAAGGAGAGGGTGGAAAAAAAAGGTGGTGGGATTGCGTGTTATGTTCAAGAGGGAATAAATTATCGAAGGGTGGTTGAACTGGAACAGGTGGGGTTTGAAACAGTACAGATGGAGATTAAAATAACTAGGTTACCCAAGAAATTGTAGGCCTTTTTTTGTGGGAGGCTTTCACCACCCCCCTCAAACAATAATATGATTATGATCAAGCACTTAATTTGGAGAACTGATAACATTTTGGAAAAATATCCTGTTTGTGGTATAGCTCTTATGGAAGATGCAGATCACTTGCCCATGACAAAAATAATGCAAAGGAGAAATTTAAAGCAGATGGTTAAGGAAAGGACAGGTGGGAAAAACATCTTAGATGTAGTGGTGACAAATTTGATTGGTATAAACCACCAAGTGTTGTACCTCCTACTGGATTATCTGATCATAACGTAGTGCTAATGACATCAAGTCAAGTGGGGCGAAAAGGCAAAGAGAAAAGAGGCAGGTCAAAATGGTTTATGAAAATCTGACCCACAGAAATGTTGGTCCAAAACTAAAGAATTCTTGCAATACAGCAAACCCGTGGGGACAAGTGAGCAAATATGCTCAGAAAAGAAAAAAATACTCACCTTAGTAATGTTGTTTCTTCTAATGGAGTCTTGCTGTATTCTGACAAATTGCAGTGAGGTCCAACCTTCGAACTGCCCCGGAGATGAAAGAGTTAACTTTCCATGCCACGCATGGAATGCTGAGCTCGAGCTCGGTTGAGACTCTGTCTGTTGCTGTTTGAACTCAAACCGTCAGATCTTTACGAGCTAAACTCACTGAGTGTCCTGTGTGGAAGCTGTAAACCTACACTAGCCAATTGGCTACTAAATATAATAAACAGATTTTTTGGTCCCAAAACAAAGACTCAAGCCAGGAAACCCAAAAAATGAAATAAACACAACACCCACTCACCCAAAGAAAAAGAGGGTGATAAATAAAAGGTGGGGCACCACTTGAGTGCCAACACTGCTACTGCCCACCCACATCCCAAAACAAAGGTTCTGAGAGGGGAAGGCAGGGGGGAAGGTCAGAATACAGCAAGACTCCATTAGAAGAAGCAACATTACTAAGGTGAGTAATTTTTTCTTCAAACAACATGAAGTCTTGCTGTATTCTGACAAATTGCAGACTACCAAGCAGTACCTCCATGGAGGAGGGACAGAACCTACCTAGGAAACAGGCTATGAAGCACTGCTGTGCCAAGCCGAGCATCACTCCTAGCCTGGATGTCCAGAGAGTAATGCTTGGTAAAAGTGTGAACTGTTTTCCAGGTAGCTGCTTGACATATCTCTAAGATAGGAATATCCCTGGCAGCAGCCAGGGAAGCAGCTGTACCTCTGGTAGAGTGAGCCCTCGGCCTGAGGGTGGAGTCTACCTAGTTTTTCATAGCAAAGTTGAATACAAGAGACAATCCACCTGGCAATGGATCTCTTAGTGGCAGGTTTTCCCTTTCCAACCTCACCATAAGTGAGGAACAGTTGGAGGGAGTCAAACCTGTGACCCTTGGTACGCTCTATGTAGTAGCTAAGGGCCCTTTTCACATCCAAGCCGTGCAGCCTCCTCTCACCAGAGGAGGAATGGTCAGTGAAGAAAACAGGAAGAGACACAGACTGGTTAAGGTGGAAGTCTGAAACCACCTTAGGTAAAAACTTCCTATTAGTCCTGAGGACCACCTTATCTCTATGGAAAGAGATAAAATCAGGCTCCACTGACAGGGCTTGTAACTCGCTTATGCGCCTGGCAGAAGTGATGGCCACCAAGAAAACAGTTTTCCAAGTCAAGTACTTAAGCTCTGCTGAAGACAAAGGCTCAAAAGGGGGTTGCATAAGCTGAGCAATGCAAACAGTAAGGTCCCAAACAGGGGCAGGGTCCCTGAATGGCGGATTGGTATGAAGCAATCCCTTGAAAAACTTAGAGAATACAGGGTGAGCTGAGAGGGAAGAAGGCTTACCTGCTGAAAGGAAAGCAGAGACAGCTTCCAGGTGCACTCTTAGTGTAGCTGGTCTGAGTCCCAAGCTATTAAGATAAACCATATAGTCAAGGACTGTGGGCAGGCCAGCAGACTCTGGAGAAACATGCTTCCCAGAGCACCATATGGAGAATCTTTTCCATTTGGAGTTGTAAGTGCTTGTGGTGGAAGGCTTCCGAGAAGCCTTTAGGAAATCCATAACACTTTGAGAAAGGTGTAAATCAGCAAACTCTTAACTCTTCAAGAGCCAAGCCTTGAGATTGAGAGATTTGAGATTTGGGTACCAAACCCTCCCCTGAGCACAGGTTAACAGGTTGTAATTCCTGGGAAGAAACAGGGGAAAGTGGACTGCTAAGGACAACAGGAGAGGGTACCAGGGCTGTCTGGCCCACTCTGGAGCAATCAGAATCACCTTGCAGGGCTGAGACCTGATTTTGACTAACACCTTGAACAGGAGAGGGAACAGGGGAAAAGCATACAGGAACTTCCTTCCCAATTGAGAACTAGGGCATCCAGGGGACTGAGCTCAACACTGGGGCCTGCAGCAAAAGAGGGAAGTTGGTGATTGTCTGGGGCTGCAAAGATCTATCTGTGGGTGCCCCATCTGGAGAAGATCACCTTCAAAACTAGGGGATCCAGGGACCATTCGTGATGGCCCTGAGATATCCTGCTGAGAGCATCTGCCAGGACATTGTCCTTGCTTGGGAGGTGTACTGCTGTAAGAGAGGTGTTCAGGGAATAGGCCAGAGACCATAACTTCATTGCTTCTGTGCACAAGGCCGTAGACCGAGTGCCCCCTTGCTTGCTGATATACCACATTGTGGTGGTATTGTCTGTACTGATCTGAACTAGTTTGTTCTGAACAGACTTGGAAAAACCTGAAGTGCTAGAAACACTGCTCTGAGTTCTAATAGATTGATGTGAAGCAGAGATTCCTGAGAGACCACAACCCTTGGGTGGTGGTCTCCCAAGTGAGCTCCCCACCCCAAGAGGGAGGCATCTGTAGTAAGGATTAGAGAGTGAGACTGAGTGACAAAAGGAACTCCCTGTCTTGATTGTCCTGATCCTGCCACCACTGCAAAGCCTGGATCAGGGTTCGAGTCACTGGGATCAGTTTGGTCAGAGGATCCTTTTTCTGAGACCAAAAGGCTCTCAAGTGGAACTGAATGTCCCTCATCTGAAATCTTGCTCCCTGCACCACTGCTGTAGAAGCAGCCATGTGCCCCAGGAGCTGTAGAAAATGCCTTGCTGGTCGAGACACCTGGAGGGTGAATGAAGAGGCCAGTGAAATAAGGGTCCTTGCCCTGTCCAGGGGAAGGAAGGCTCTTGCCTTTACTGTATCTAGCTCTGCGCCTATGAAGGTGAGGAGCTGTACAGGCTCTAGAACTGACTTTGAAAGATTCAGAAGGAAACCTAGAGAAGTAAGCAGTTGCTGAGTTATCTGTAGGTGTAACCTGACTTGGTCTGGGGACTGGCCTACTATGAGCCAGTCGTCCAGGTATGGGAAGATGGAAATCCTTTTCCTTCTTAGGAAGGCAACTACTACTGCCAGGCATTTTGTGAACACCCTTGGAGCAGAGGTTAGGCCGAAGGGCATTGCTCTGAATTGGTAGTGGCCTGAGGGCAGCTCAAACCTGAGGTATTTTCGATGGGAGCTTCTGATGAGAATAGGGAAATAGGCATCCTTGAGGTCCAGGGAGACTAGCCAGTCCCCTGGCCTTAGAGAGGGAAGAATTATTCCCAGAGTCACCATTTTGAACTTTGGCTTTAAAAGGTGCTTGTTCAAATATCTGAGATCCAGGATGGGCCGCCATTCTCCTGTCTTTTTGGGGGTGAGGAAGTACCTGGAGTACAATCCTTTCCCTTTGTGTAGGGGTGGAACCCTTTCTATAGCTCTGAGAGCCAAGAGGAAAGAGACCTCTGCCTCTAGGGCAAGTGCCTCTGAAGGATTTGCAGGTGGAAAGGATCTGGTTCTCATCTTTGGAAATTTTTTGAAGTTGAGAACCAGTCCCTGGCTTACTACTTCCAAGACCTATTTGTCTGATGTTAAAGACATCCAGTCCTGGACAAAGTAAGCCAGCCTGCCCCCTACCGGTAGTGGAGAATCGGCCCTGGCAGTGGAGAATCGGCCCTGGCAACCCCATCAGGGTGCCTGTTTGGCAGGGACTTTAGGCTGAGTGCTGGAAACAGGCCTGCTTGTACCCCATCTGCCTCTCCCTCTAAAGAACCCCCTATGAGCATAAGCAGAAGAGGAGGCCTGGGCTTGGTAGAAAGGCCTTGAAAAGGCCTGCCCCTGGGATGCTGCCTCTGAGGAGTGGCTTGCCTTTCCTTGGCCTGAGCACTCCTATAAGTGGTCCCGTACTCGCCTTAGTCTGGGTATCCTGAGACAGGCTAGTACATCTGAGCCAAGCCATCCTACGAAGGGCCACAGATGTAGCCATGACTCTAGATGAAACATCATTGGAGTCCACAGCAGCATGGAATTGCACCTTGGATGCCTCAATACCATCCGCAGCTACCTGCTCCAGCTCCTTGGCAAGCTGGCCAGGGACCTGTTTTGCTAAAGCCATTACAGTGTCCCATCTAGATTTCTGATATCTAGCTGCATAGGTTATATAATTGGCCTGCCTGAGTCCCAAGGATGCTGCCATGTACTGTTTCTTTGCCATGGCATCAATCCTCCTGGAGTCCTTATCTGGGGGGTGTGAAGCCAAGGGTATATTTGCCTTATCACAGGCTGCAGCCTGCACTACCCCAACATGGCTGCATTGCTGGGTAAGGAACTCCGTATCTGAGCCTGAAAGAGTATACCTCTTATCCACAGGAGGTATAGAATTAGGAGTCTTTAAAATTTTTATTGTCCGTTTCCCAAAAGACTTATGAAGGGGAATAGACAGCCTCCTGGACTCTGGGATATCCATCATTTCAACATAGCCAGGCTCCTCCTGGTCATCCACAGCTTCTTCCATAGGAAGCTGAAGAGTTTCAGCCTCTTTCTTGTAAAACATGAAATGAGAGGGGGACTCAGAAAGCCTAGGAGGAGACACTCCTGAAGGTCTGTCTGGGGAAATGTCCGGGTCAATGGGCACATCCAGACTTTCATAATCACACTGACTTTCCTCATACTCTTCTTCCTCCTCCTCCAGTTCATAAAATTCCTCTAAATCATAATCCGGAATCGGTGGAACGACCGAACCGAGCGCCTTCCTAATGGTGCCAGTTCGGTCGGAACTGGGGATAGCGACTGAACAATTTTTATGGCTTTGGCTATTACATCAGCGGTCGGAGAAAGAACTTTTGGATCCGCACCGGCTAATTTATTCCTTCTTGATCTCTTAACCGGAACCGACCCCTCGGAATCGGTTCTCCTTTGCTCGAAGAAGTTTCGCCCTGGTCAGAGGGCACTCCCTCTGGTTTGGCTGAACCGAACCGGGCTGGCCATCCGGGTCAGCGGACTTTTGGCCTCCCTTTCCCTGAGCCTGCCAACTCTCTTTTCCAGGGTAGCTGCAGGAAAATTTTTACAAATCTGGCAGTCTGAATCGAGGTGGTCAAACCGCAGACAATAAACACAGGTGGTGTGGGGATCAGCCTTAGCAAAGACTTCCCCACACACACTACATTGTTGAAACCCAGTGGGCCCGGTTTTTCTTTTGGGTTTTCAAGGCGTGGCCAGTCCTAAAAACTTAACCTTTTTCGGCAATCCGCCAGGCAAGACACCCTTATCGGTTCCTGACCGTGTTACGGGTCGTGGAAAAAAACGTAATAAAATCCGTTTTTTTTTTAGAACTGATAAGAACCGGTAACCACACTCTAAAAGTAGAAATAAAGATTCTAAAACAACCTGATCGGTTCAAACCGAACCGATCCCACGTCTACAAGTTCCACACAGAATAATAACAAAAATAAACCTATCTAGTACTCACGAATACCACAGACAGAGACTGAACCGATAGGTTACGGTTTAATTTTGGTCGACAACCGAGAAAAACCGCACTTTAACTGACAAATTGAACCGAGCAAAGGAGAAATCTCCGGAGCGACTGTTCAGTGAGGCGGAGTAAAGAATCTGACGGTTTGAGTTCAAATAGCAACAGACTAGAGTCTCAACTGAGCTTGAGCTCAGCGTTCCATGCCTGGCATGGAAAGTTAACTCTTTCATCTCCGGGGCAGTTCGAAGGTTGGACCTCACTGCAATTTGTCAGAATACAGCAAGACTTCATGTTGTTTGAAATATGTGTTTAAAGAGGATGATAAAAGAATTGAGTTTGCACAGGAGTTAAAGAAAGCATTATGTGAGATGAGTGAAAGTCTTGAACCCCTAGAGAAAATAGAAGTGGCATTATGGGATGTGCCTGAAAAAAATACCTTATTAAATTGGACGAAACAGCAAAAAAATGTAAAAAATTAAAAATAAACAAGGCAGTAGGACTGGATGCAATACCTAACTGGGTATGGAGAGAAGGAGCAGATTTAATAGCACTTTGGATATGTAACATTTTTAACAAATCCATCTAGTCAGGAAAATTACCAGATCAATGCAAACAGACACAGGGTCCTACCATTACCCAAAGTGGCTGTACCAAATGACGTAAAAAAATACTTCCAACCCATTTTGTTAATGTGTGTTGTTTCTAAAGTATGTGAGGAATTTACCACAAGGTGGGTGTTGGAACTTATTTCAAACGAAATTGATAAAAATCAGTTTGGATCTTTAAAAGGGGGTTGACAACCCTAGCAATATTAAAGTTTCTAGAGCTGTGCATGAAATCTTGGGGAGAGGGAGAGATGGTGAGGGTGGCATTAGTGGATTATAGAAAGACTTCTGATATGATAGATCATAAAACCCTAATGAGCAAATTACAGAAGTCAGGCAATCCTTCTTGTAATGTGAGGTGGAATTATGATTTTTTACAGGGTAGGTCTCAGTGGATTGAAAAGGAGGGGATCCAGTTAGAGGTGGGGTATATGAATGGGGGAGTGCCACAAGGAACAAAATTAGGACTGTTTTTGTTCCTAATTATGATAAATGATTTAAAAACCAATGGACCTTGTATTAAGTATGTGGATTATACCACTGTAGTTGAAAAGTTCAGTGAAATAAGTCAGAGTACCTTGCAGAATGACCTGAAAATAATTGAAGAGTGGTCAAAACTAAATCTGATGCAGCTAAACCCACATAAAACTCGAGAAATTAGATTTGGGAGAACAAGTAAGTTGGATTTGCATCCCTTATCTTCTGGAGGGGTTAAGATTACAAGGGCTGAAAGTGTTAAATTGTTGGGGATTACTATACAACATGATTTTGAATGAAAAGAATAAGTGGAAGGAATGTTTTGTTTGTTTTTTTTAACCAGGAGAGATGCACTAAGCTGAAAGCTTGTTTACAGGTTCGACCTGGGAGCACATGGAAGTTAAGTGACTTGCTCAGGGTCACACAGGATGCAAATTGTGGCTGTGGGATTCAAACCCTGGTCTCCAGATTTGCAGCTCACAGCCTTAAACTACTGCACTATACCACCTCCTAAAAGAAGGAAATAGGCAGGTCACCGGAGTATGACTATAAACCTATGTTTCCCAGATGACAGAGCGGGACGCTGCTGCTGCACTACTATGGTCAGTTCGTCACACTGCTTTTGAGCATTGTGCACAGCATGGGACTCCAAAATGGAAGTATGGAAGCACCATCGTGTGTGTGTGTGTGTATATATATATATATATATGTATATTTCAAAAGGGGCACTGTTATATAGTTAAATAGAAAGGCTCTTGTAGTGTAATGTAATAAACTGCTATCTGGCTACAACGAGCCATTTCGACCTGCTTGCAACCTGTTCCCAAGGCAAACAAATATCAAATGAACAATGATTGATTATTGCTATACAGATGATGGGCACAATCTTGCAATCCCTTAATATAGCGAGACCTATGGAGTTGTAGTCTAATGCTGAGAGAAGTTGCTGTTCTGTGTGTTAGCAGAGACTGCTAACAATTTTATGCTTGATATTTATTTGTAAAAGGTATACCAGCCAAGGCTTTGGACAGTTTTATCTGTGACATGATTTTATAAATGTCATTGCACTTCAAGAGTCATACCAGTGCAAGCTTTATGTACATACTCTGCTGCTGCAAATGCCCCTGCAGGATCCTCTTGAAAAGTAGGCCCGCCACCTAAATGACGCCATCTAAGCATTTATACATTTAGATAAATATTGTAAACCAAATAGGACTGTGCTGCATGTTTTACTTCCAAAGATACTGTAACATGATTAGAATGAACTTTTTAAAAATATTGATGTGAAAATTTGTTTCCTTTTTTCAATTTTAGTTTATTGCTTTTTATGAAACAATTCACAAAATTAATAATTTTGGTTCATGAGAACATATTAGGCATACAGAAAATATTACGGTAGGCTATGAACCATGTACTAGGATGCCGCCTAAGCGGGGGGGGGGGACATCCAGTAAGGTTTGCAGTGACACTGTAGGAAGGGGAAAATGGGCAGACTGGGTGGGCCAAGCGGTCCTTATCTGCCATCACAGTCTATGTTTCTATGAAATCTGAGAGTATATTTCCTGATTATGCTAAAAAGGGCCAGTGTTAGGATGACTTGGTATAATTTTATAGTACCATGGTTAGACCAATACTTTAAAGTTTGTGACCTGGAGAGGCACACTGAGCTGAGGCTCGTTTCCAGGTGCAACCTAGGGAAAGGGGAGCAAGGGAGGCAAAGTACAATAGCAATAGTCAGGCAGGAGACAACATAGTGGTGGCAGTGACAATTGTGGAACAGGATCAATATCTAGTTATACTACATGTAATATAAGTAATATAAAAACACATAACGGCTGTACAAAAATACATAGTAGGTGTGTTCCAGGAGTATGGGTAGTACAAGACACTTCAGCACAGAGCAGATGAACACAGTAATGAACTAGGATTCACAGTCACGCTTAAGCTCAATAGAGATGGCTAGGAAAGATTAGGAGAGGTGAAACAGGGAGGGGGAGGGAGGACAGTTAACAGAAGAAGGACTAGGGAGGAGGGTAGCATGTACAGGAGGATGGAGGGAAGAGGGAGAGGGCATGTTTAAAGGAGTGAGAAAAGGGAGACAGATGGAAAGTGGAGAGTGTTCCAGATATGGGGGAGGCTGTAAGAGAATGCCGCCTGTCCAGAGTTAGAGTGGGGATGGGGAAAGCTGAAAGTACGAGGATGTCTGGAGAGAAGATGGCAGTAAGAATGGGAGGAGGGGGACAGGGAAGAGGAGAGGAAAGGGGTGAGGGTCCCAAATCAATATCTGGAGATAAGTGTATAGGTGTGGAGCTGTCAGCGGGAGGAAAGGGAGGGAAGAGTGAGGGAGGAGTGGAGGGTGCAGTGATGCATGCGGGGGAGGGGGGAGCCTTTGTGATAAAATGGCAAAAGGCATTGAAAAGTGAATCTAGCCTGGAGAGGGAGGTGGGGGAGGCAGCCCCATAAACAAAGTCTGCATAGTCAAAGATAGGGAGGATAGTTTTTGTGAGCAGTTTGCAGCAGACTTGAAAAGAGAGGGTATCTTTGTTCCTAAACATGGCACCGAGTCTCAGGTGAAGCCTAGAGTGGATGTAGTCGATGTAGGTTAAGTAGTCAAGTCGACTGTCCAGTCAGACACCTAGGTACTTGTGGGCAGAGACTGTGTCCAGGGTGGTGCCATCAAGGGTGGAAAACTTGAATATGGTTCTTCAGTATGGGATGCAGGACTTACAAAAATGGAAAGCAAGAGTTATAATACAAAAATGGGCTTTATGAATAATATTAGGGACAGATGCCTCATATGAGGATGCTTTAAAGAAATATAATTTGGTGAGATTAGATGAAAGGAGGAAAGAAATGGCAAAGAAACTGTTTGTGGAGATTTGAGATCCCCAATACAAGCTGCGCTCTCTGACGTGGCTGCGTATGGTTTAAGGAAGCAGGTTAGATGGCGTAAACCAACTTTTAGAACAAAAAAGTACACATCATCCTTTTGTATGCACTTTTTAGATGAATGAATTTGTTTTAAATGAAAGTGTTGTGGTTGTGTGAGTTTATAATTATTGTAACATGCTATGAAGAATATCTATGAGTTAACAGTATTTTTTAATGTATAGGTTTTTATGTATTTAGTAATAAGTGTTATTTTTTAGTTAATATAATTTGGGTATTGATCTGTTTATCCTCGCCACTTATTCTTTCCACCCCTGCTTTCCAGCACCTGACACACTAGCTATAGTGGAGCTCTATCCCACCTCACCCCTCTTCACATGAGAAGTGAATATGGTGAAATCCAGTGGGCAAAACCTGCAACCTCAGTGCATGTGACAAGACTTACTCTATCAAAATCCACAAAAGTTAACAGTTTCTGTGACTCCAGCAATCCAGAACACTATTCGACAGTAAATCTGACCCTGCTCAACATGAGGAACAGTGTGGAATGAAATAAGTGGCATCTGAGGCACATATCACAGTAGGAAATGGACAGCAAGCTGACTGCCTGTTTGTTATATGGCTTACACTGCATTTTTCTTTTCTTTTTTTTTTTTTGTGAGAGCTGGGCCCATGGCATAGTATTTACTTGTCTATTGTTTTATTCCTCTCAGTCTGTTGTAGTATGTGTTCCATCATCACAAAATCAAGGTTCAGGAGTTGGAGAGTTCCATCTTGTGACCCATGCTGCTTACTTGTGTGAGAGATATAGTCAGTTAGAGGGCATTAAAAACAGCTACTGGAGTCAGGGGTAAGCCTAGCCAGTCAGACCTGCAAAAAGCTCTCTGAGCAGGCCACCCTGATAGCGCAGCAATAGTGAGCTGGGCTACAATGCAGATGATCCAGATTCAAAAGCAAGCCCGGCAAGTCTCTTCAGGGCCCATGCTGGGGAGGGTTAGCAGCTAGTTCTGCTGCTGCAGTGACCCTTGTGGCTAGGCCAGTGAGTTGGCTCCTGCCACAGGGGAAGCTGTGAGTGGCGAGGCCACCAAAGGCACCACCTGCGGCAGGTGAAGAGTGAGAGAGAAAACACAGCAAGTAAAAAAGAAAAACCCTGCCATTAGGGAGTGACAAATCAGGTGGCCATGTGGCTGACGGCTATTAAAAAATTGGTTTGGTTTCTAGATTTTTAAAGTTACTGGCCAACCATCATTGAGCCCTTAAAAAGGATGGCCACCAAAAATACAGGTTACTCACCTGTAACAGGAGTTCTAGGAATGGTATATGTTGTTCATCCACACTCATTGGCAGGTATCCTTGCCGCTTTAAATCTTGCAGGAAGGTCTTCAAGCTTGCTCCTCCCACCCACCCGGGTGGTATAGCTCTCGGCTCCGCCCCATGACGCCAGATCTGGCCCGCTGGAAGCTCAGGTTGTGTCGCGTCCCGAGCCGGGGAGGTCGGGTGGAGTGGGTGTGGATGAACAACATATACCATTCCTAGAACTCCTGTTACAGGTGAGTAACCTGTATTTCTAGGGACATGGATATGTTGTTCATCCACACTCATTGGCAGACTCCTAGCAGTTCTCCGGGAGGAGGGAGGCAAGACGACACCCCAATACTTACTTGGGAAAGAGAACTGGAGAACCGAGGCCCCAAAACCAGCATCCCGCATGACTCAAGGTCGATGTGGTAATGGGTAATGAAGGTGTTTGCTGACTTCCAGGTAGCAGCCCTGCAGATTTCCTGGATAGGGCGTCCCTGGAAGCAGCCACCGTTGCAGCAGTATGGCGGGTAGAATGAGCTCTTATCTCTCTGGGAGGCTCCATGCCCGCCAACTTATAGCGAGATCTATGCAGGAAGTGACCCACCTGCTTATCGTCCGCTTGGCTGCAGGTCTGCCAGATGCGGCTTCAGCGTGGGTGACAAACAGCTGGCGAACCTCTCCCAAATTTCAGCCGCGCGCTTTTGTAATAGGTGAGCGCCTTCTAGGGTCCAAAGTATGGAGCCTATATTCGCCTCCGGTGTGATTGGGGTAGAACACCGGCAGAGTCAACACCTGGTTAAGGTGAAACTCCGACACCACCTTCGGAAGGAATTTCGGTGAGGGCGAGGACAACCTTGTCCTGTGGAAGACCAGGTAAGGAGACTCGATGGAAAGCCTGGAGCTCTCCCATCCTTCTGGCTGACGTGATAGCCACCAAGAAGGCGGTCTTCCACGACAGGTGAGAGAGAGCACACCTGTGCATAGGTTCGAATGGCTTGCCCATGAGCTTTGCCAGTACCAGCAGTAGATCCCACGGAGGTGGGGGTTCCCGCACTGGAGGGGAAATGTGATCAAGGCCTTTGAAAAAGCGCCAGACCACCTTCTCCTGCGCCACCGACTGCTTCCCGGCCCGCGCCCGGTAAGCAGAGATGGCTGCCAGGTGCACCCTTTAGGTCACGACCCAAGCCCTTGATTAGAAAGGGACCATAAATAGTCCAAGATGCTTGCCAGGAAATAGGAGGAAGGGTCCAAGCCCTTGCCCTGACACCAAATGAAAACCTTTTCCATTTGAAGGCATAGCATTTTCTGGTCGACTCACGGGACGCCTCAACTACATTGAGGACCTCGTCCGGAAAGACCCAAGGCCTGGAACTCTGGCAGCCAGGAACCAGGCCGTCAGGTGCAGGGATTGAAGGTCCGATGGAACACCTTCCCTGATTGACTGAGAGCAGGTCCGGCGAGCTGGAAGCTGCCGCGGAGTCCTGGAGCTGAGACTGAGGAGATCTGGGTACCAGAACTGGCGAGGCCAGTCTGGGGCTATCAGAATCACCTGCGCCTTGTCCCTCCTCGCCTTGAGAAGCACCTTGTGGATCAAGGGAAATGGGGGAAAGGCGTAAAGAGGCCCGGGGTCCACTGCCTCGAGAAGGCATCCCCCTGCAGCGAGCCCTGCTGAGGGGGGCGGGCATGGAACAGTCTCAGCTTGCTGCTCTCCTGGAGGCGAACAGGTCCACCTGAGGTGTGCCCCAATGGGAGAACAGATGCTGTACTACCTCCGGCAGGAGAGACCACTCGTGGGATGCGCCCCTATCTGGCTCAGGGCATCGGCAGGTGTTGGAGGCCCTGCCACATGAATGGCTAGGAGATCCACCTCCAGGCTGCGCACGAGACCAAATGCGGAGAGCTTCCTTGCATAGAAGCATGGAGCGCAGCGTCCCGCCCCTGGCGGTTTAGATAGAACATGGTCGTGGTATTGTCCGTCTGGACTCGGACCACTTGACCCGGAGGAACGGAGCAAAGGCAGTGAGAGCTGGGGCGGACCGCCGGAGCTCCAGCAGGTTGATGTGGCATCGGGACTCCCGCGGGACCAGAGGCCATGAGCCCGGTGTTCCCCCAGATGGGCACCCCAACCCATCAGAGAGGCATCGGTCGATAGAGAGACCGTCGGCTCGGGGCAGACGAACGGGATGCCCTCCTGCAAATGATCTGGAACGGTCCACCACTGGAGAGCGTTCCACATCCCCTGTGTCACCGACACAAGCTGGTCCAAAGGATCGCAGCGTTGTGACCACTGGCTGGCCAGTCCCCATTGAAGGGGACGCATGTTCCAGCGGGCCCAACGGACCACGCTGGTGCAGGCCGCCATGAGACCCAGGAGGCGCAGGAAGTCCCGGGCAGGGCGCAATTGCCCAACCAGAAATGATCGGGCAAAGGAGGAAAGAACCCGCCCTGTCCGCCGGGAGCCGTTGTGCTCAAGAGAGTCGAGCTGCGCCCGATGAATAGAATCACCTGCTTTGGCTCGAGTTCCACTTGGCCTCATGGATAAGGAGGCCCAGTTGAGAGCAGACCTGGAGGGCCAGATCTCTGACCACTCCTGCCTCCTTCCTGGAGGAGCTGCTATCAGCCAGTCGCCCAGGTAAGGGTACACCGGACCTCGGCGCCCGAGAATGCTGTCACCACTGCCATGCATTTGGTGAAGACCCTGGGAGCTGGAGACAAGCCGAAGGGCATGGCTTGGAACTCGAAAAGGGATCCTTCCGCTCGGAAGCGAAGGAATCTCTGGTGAGACGGACGGATAGGGACGTGAAAAAACGCGTCCTGCAAGTCCAGAGAGCAGAACCACACGCCGCGTTCCAAGGATGGTATTATCTGAGCCAGAGTGACCATCCTGAAGGTTCGAGACCTTAGGAACTTGTTTAGGTCGTGTAGGTCGAGAATGGGGCGCCAGCCCCCCGTCCGTTTCGGAACCAGGAAGTACCTGGACACAAACCCTGGGTCTGAAGGAGGGTCCGCCACCTCTCTTATCACCTCCTTCTGGAGGAGGAGAGCGATGTCGGCTCGACAAGCCGCCAGTGAGGCTGGGGACCCCGAAGCCCCCCGAGGGGCGACGGCTCTGAAGGGTGGTGCCTGCTCGAATTCCAGAGGCAGGCCTCTTCCCACCACCCTCCAAGACCCACCTGTCCGTGGTAACAGCGGACCAGGCGGAACGGAAGTGCGGGCAGCCGTCCCCACGGGGGACCCGGGGAAGGTGGACGGGAATGGGGGCACACCCCTCAGCCTGTCACTGGGCAGGCTTGGAGGAGGGACCGCCGAGGGACCTCCTGGCCTTTTCCTCCTGCCTCCTGTTAGAGGAAGCCGCGGCTTGGGTTTGGGATGCCAAGGCCGAGCCTGCTGGCCCTGACGTTGCTGGGCCGGGCCGGGGCACAGAAGGACGAAAGGGCTTAGGCTGTGGTTTGCGGCCTTTGTCCTTCTGAGCGGAAGAGACCGAGTCCAAGGTAGCATTGGACTTCTCGATCCTCTGCAGGTGACCTTCCACCCCAGGGCCGAAGAGGTCAGTCCCCAAAAAGGGAACATCCGCCAACTTGTGCTGGGTATCCGAAGTAAAGGTGGATATCCTCAGCCAAGCCCGACCGACGATAGCCACCGGCCGCCACCGATCTGGCACATGAGTCCCCTATATCCAAAGCAGTCTGGAGCTGCTGTTTGGCCACTGCCCTGCCCTGGTCCCGCACCTGCTTAACCGTAGTCTGCAGATCGGCGGGAAGATGAGGGATGACCTCATCCAGGGAGCCCAACAAGGCATGAGAAAAATGTGCCATGAGGACGGCCGAACTGGCCTGACGAAGGCCGAGAGAGGACGCAGCGTAGACTTTTCGCCCGACATAGTCCAATTTCTTGGACTCCTTGTCAGGAGGTTTGTCCACATCCCTGGCGCTAGCCGGGCGCTACCGAAAACGCTGTCGGTAACCAACCCCTCAGCAGAGGGGTGTTCCAAAACCGACAAGGAACCGGGACCGTGATACTTCCTGGCCATCCTGGCCGCGACAGGGCAGGAAGCAGGGGCTGCCAAAGCTCCAGTGCCGGACCCACTATGGCCTCGCCACCGAAAGGCCTCCGTCGAGAATCCCCGTCCAGAATCTCCGGAGGGGATACCTGGTCCATTTGGAACGGGTTCGAGCTCCATCCCGTGGACTCGAGATGAGCCAAGCAGTCCTAGGAAGGACGACGGGCTATCGCCCATTGACTGACTCCTGAAGACTCCAAGTCCAGTCGCTTGGAGAAAAAGGAGGAATCATCTTCGGACTGGAAGAGTCCTCGAAGAGCTGCCTCTGGCCTGAGCCACCCTTCACCTGCCGAGGACGGTCGGGAGGAGGGTAACTGACAGCCGATGGGTAGACCCTTAGCCGCACGGAGAATCTCGGTCGAGCCCCAATTGGTGGCGGAGGTTCCACCGGAATCGGTGGAGCAGCCGGTTTTGGCCGAACAACCGGCCTGGGTATAGGCTCCTCGGATAAGTCGAGGGGTTGTGTCGGCCGCTCCGGTGATAGCCACTTAATGGCCGGGAAGGCACGGGTCGGCTTACCCCCGCCAGGAGGAGCTGTTGCAACATAAGGTCTCGCACTGGCCGACGTAACTTACGCCGAAGCCTCCTCGTCCGAGGAGGAGGATCGAGGGACCAGCGCGACGCTGCTTATCGCGTGCCGAGACCGACCCACGGCGACGGTGGATCGGCTGGACCGCGGAGAGGTCCGGAGACCGAGACCGGAGTCCCGGAATTTCCGAGGTCGGTGCGGGAGGTGTCGGCCGGAACCGGCACTCTTCGGCTCAGATGGTTCATCCGAGGGCTCCGGAACCGAGGCCAACAGGCGAGCCCACGGGATTCTCAACTCCCGGGGAACCGGGAGAGGGGAATCTCGCTGCTAAAGGCGACAGCCCGTCCAACGGTCGAAAAATCGACTTCTGGCCGGTGGGAAAGTCTTCGGTCAACTGACCTGACGGGGACACCGGTGAGGCCAGTGGCCGAAGCCGAGTCGATCCGCCGACAGTCGCATTTACTCGGGAGAGGGACCTTTCCGCCCCAAGAGCGACGGAGGGGGACTTACCCCTGTCCTTCTTTTGGACCGAGAAGAAGGTCCAGCAGACGAGGCCCTTCTCCCTTAGTGGAGAGGGACAGACAAAGCTCCTTAAAAGAAGCCGTAGGATAGAACCCAGGAGAGAGCAGGATAAATGCCGCTGCCGAGGAAGATATCGCCCGCCGCCTCTTCGAGGGCTTATCATCTGCTCGAGCTGATCCACGAGTCTGCCGACAAGGACACCGCCAACCGGGCTCCTTGGACTTCACCGGAGGGAAACGCTTCTCGGACGGCCTAGTTGCAATCGGGCAGCACGGTCTTCGAGGGACGTAGGCCGAGAAAGATGAGCACAGGTCGGTGAGCTGTTTCGGGTTGGTACCATACCGCATATGACAGTCCAGATGGTGAATGATCATTCAGTCCAGATTTGCATGATTATTCAGTCCAGATGTGAATGATCATTCACAAATCTGTACTGTCATAGACTGTATGGGCTGTAAGCCCATTGGCTGTGGCTTCGCACCAATGGGCGCAGCCCCACCGGGACAGTCCGTCGGCGGGCTGGCGGGCGGCAGGCGGGTGGATGCTGTCGCCGCCGCCGGGGGAGCGGGTGAGGGGCTTCGGTGGGTGGGGGGACACTAGACATCAGGGAGGTTTGGGGGTCGGTGATGATCTCTGTCCGCGATCGGGTTTTACGGTCCACTGACCACCAGGGAGATATTTGGGTTGGGGGTTACATTTCGCCCGCGATCGGCACTGGGGAGGGGTTCAGCTTAACGCCATGCCCGCGATCGGGCTTCGGGATATGGGGTGTTCATGTACCCTGTACCGCCCGCGATCGGGCTTTTACGGTCCACTGGACCACCAGGGAGATATTTGGGTTGGGGTTACATTCTGCCCGCCATCGGCATTGGGGGGTTCAGAGCACGCTATGCCCGCGATCGGCTTTGGGGCACGTGGGGGTGTTACATGCACCGTAATGCCCGCAATCGGAGGCATTGTGGCGTCGTCCTCGACGGGTGCTGCCTGGTAGGGTGGCCAGGCGCAAGTCCTCGGGATCGCCATCCACATGTAATGGGAGCAAATGGGCCATAACAGATGCAATGGCCCCCGCGCCTTTGCATAAATTATGGCCCCATTTGCATGTCACCTTTTGAATATCGGAAATTTGGCGATGACGCAATGGTACTTGGCGCCACACGCAGTTTCAATGCTCATCTCTGGCAACTTCGGTGTGCGCAGAAGTTCCACCGCGCATGCACAAGTGTTGTGGTTGGGAGGATAGTTCAAAGGAGTTGCAATAACGCAACTCCTTTGAATATCACTCGGCCACACCCCTGCGCAACTATTTTGAGCAGCGCAAGGGCTTGCGCCTCAGAATGGCGCAGTTTGAATATCCAGGCCGGAATCTCTTCGTTACTTTGTTTAAAAGTTGCAAGACATTTTGTAACCCTAAAGTCACTACCTGTTCAAAAAAGCCAGCTTCAGTGAAGAGTTACTGATGATGTCATAACCAGAACTCGCAGCTTAGTTCTCCATGCAGGCTACCTGATAGGATTTATTTCTCCTAAGTTACATAACACTGCAGTTATGGTAGACATCTGAAAAAAAGGAAAGCTGACACTGGGTGGGTCAGCGCATGCATGTCCATAATGTGCAGATGCAAGGTACAGTATTTCAGAATGTGCCATGGGGGAGTTGGAATGTAATGGCAAACATTACTTTGGAATAACAAAGTTGTGCACAATTTTTAGAATACTGCAGGTATGAGATTTCAAAATACCAGCAGGATGCAACTGTGGAATGCAGCAATGACACAATCTCAGAAAGGAGCTGAGACACATAATTTTGGAATGTGGCAAGGATGCTAAAATTCATAATGTGAGTGTGTCACACATTTTTTAGAATGTGGCAGAGATACACAATATCGAAATGTGGGAGACACATAGTTGCGGAAGGTGAGGGATATGTAATTTTGTAATGCGTCAAGGATGCATAAATTTGGCATGTGGTGGTGATGCTCAAGTTTACAATGTGGTTCGGATGTTTGATTTCAGATTGTGGTGGCAACATGCAATTTCATAATGTGGCATGGACATAGAATCTCAGAATGTGGTGGTGACAGTTTCAGAATGTGATAGTTGCATACAATTTCAGAATGAGGCAGGGATGTGCAATTTTAGAATGTAGCTTGGACATGCCATTTCGGAATGTAGTAGTGACACTCATTTTCAGAAGATGTTGGAGACATGCAATTTCGAAATATGGTGGGGATGCACATTTTCAGAATGTGACAATGACTGGCAATTTTGGAATGTGGAAGTTTACTCACAAATTTGAAATGCTGAAGGAAGATATAATTTTAGAATGTGGTAGAGATATGCAATTTCAGAATGTGGCAGTGAAACAATTTCACAATGTGGGGATGATGCACAATTTTGGAATGTGGCGGTGATGCAGAATTTCAGAATGTGGCAATGATGCAGTTTCAGAATGCGGTGGTCATGCACAATTTCAGAATGTGGCGGTGATGTATAGTTTCAGAAACTGGCTGTGATGCACAATTTCAGAATGTGGCAGTAATGCACAATTTCAGAATGTGGCAGTGACATAGTTTTGGAACATGGCTGTGATGCCAGTTTCAGAATGTAGCGGTGATGCACAATTTCAGAACGTGATGGTGCCGCACAGTTTCACAATGTGGTGGTGACGCACAATTTTGGAATGTGGTGGTGACACAAAAGTTCGGAATGTGGCTGTGACACACAATTTCAGAATATGGCCATGATGTACAATTTTGGAATATGGCAGTAGCATACAATTTCAGAATGTGTCCATGATGCACAATTTTGGAATTTGGCAGACACACACAACTCTGGAATGTGTCGATGAAGCATGGTTTCAGAATGTGGTGGTGATGCACATTATCAGCTTATGGCAGTGATGCACAATTTCAGAATGTGATGGTGACACAGTTTCAGAATGCGGCAGTGACGCACAGTTCTGGAATGTGGTGGTGATGCTCAGTTTCGGAACGTGGCAGTGATGCATAATCTTGGAATGTGGCGGTGACACAATTTCAGAATGTGGCACTGAAACACAACTTTGGAATGTGGCGAACATGTGCAATTTCGGAATGTGGATCAGATCTATAATTGTAGAATGTGGCTGGCACACACAATATTGAAATGTGGTGGTGATGTGATGCACGGTTTTGAAATGTGGTGGGTGCGTACAATTCTGAATGTGGCAGGGACAAGCAATTTCAGAATAAAATGGTGTGCCCTCTCACATTATCACTATGTGCATACCCACTATATTCTGAAATAGCCGGTCTCCACCTAGTTCCTTGATGTATGTTCCTCTCACATTCTGTGACTGAGTGTCCCACCACATTTTGAGATGGTGCATCCCTGCCACATTGCAAGACTGCATGTCCCCAACCCTCAATATTTTAAAACTATGTAACACCTTGACATTCTATACCTTGATTCAGCGTTGCATTTCAAGACCACCTCCTGACATGTTCTAAAGTACAGTACCGTGCACCTGAATATTCTGGAAACACAAGCACTGCAGCCAACCGTATCTCATTTTTTTTTTTTGTTAATGATTACTTCAGCCACAGTCTCTTAAACTTTGAGAAAACGGGTCTTATAAGGTTGCTGACAGGGAGGATTGTGCTGTGAGTTCTAGTTATGACATCATCAGTGACTCTTCACTGAAACTGGCTGTTTTGAACAGAAGTGAAATTAGGATTACAAAATAGCTCATAACTTTAAAATGAAGCAATGCAGAAACCTACTTTTTGGTATGAGATTTATCGGCAGTATTCTGATTCTAATTCTGGAACATAGCACTTTTGGCCAGACTCCCTCTTTAAAATGTACGGCGTTTCATGGGCTATACCCACTTCATCAGGTAGGTAGTACTCTGTATTATTTATAATGGTCTCCAGGATGAAAGTCAACATAGGTTTGTCTTAGGGAGATCCTGCTAGACCAACCTGATGGACTTTTTTGATTGGGTCACAAAGCCTGTGGACAGGGGCCAGGCAACTGATGTCCTGTATCTGGACTTCAGCAAGGCCTCTGACTCTGCGTTACATAGGATACTGCTCAGTAAGCTGCAGGATCTGGGAGATGGGGAAAAGCTGGTGAGGTGGGTCAAGAGCTGGCTACAGGATGGAAACCAGAAGATGGCAGTGGGAAAGAACTCTCGAAGCCTGGGCCTGTAATCAGTGGGGTCCCACAGGGCTCAGTGCTTGGCCCAGTGTCGTTTAATGTATTTATTAGTGACACAGCAACTGGGATCAAAGGTAAAATCTGCCTATATGCAGAGGACACTAAGCTCTGTGGGAGAGTGGACACAGAGGAGGGGAGACAGGAGTTCAGGGAGAGCCTGGCTAGGCTCGGAAAGTGGTCAGGTATCTGGCAGCTGGGGTTCAATGTCAAGGAGTGCAAGGTCATGCACCTGGGAGCTAAGAACCCAGGGACCAGTTACTGGCTGGCAGGGGTACAGGTGACCAGGTCTGAGGAGGAAAAGGACCTAGAGGTAATCATCACAAGGAACCTGAAGCATTCTGTGCAGTGCTATAAACTAGCAGCCAAAGCCACCAGGATGCTGAGATGCATCGCCAGAGGAATCACCTCCAGGAAAGGGGAGGTCATTCTGCCACTGAACAGGTCCTTGGTGAGACCGCACTTGGAGTCCTGTGCACAGTTCTGGTGCCCATATCTGAAAAAGGATATCAATTTACTGGAGGGGGTGCAGCAAAGGCCAACCAAAATGATCCAGGGCCTGCAAGACAAACCCTATGAGGAGAGGCTACAGGTGCTCAACATGTATTCCCTGGAGGGCAGAAGAGAGACGAGGAACATGATCAAAACCTTTATAAGTATCTTAACGGTATAAACAAGGTTAGTATGGAAGGCATCTTTTATCTCAGGGGGAATGGGTCCACTGGGGGCACAGTCTTAAATTAGTGGGATGAAGATTCAAAAGGGGAATGAGAAGGCACTTTTTCACAGAAAGAGTAGTGTCCAAGTGGAATGAACTACTAGAGAAGGTAGTATCTTCAAAAACAGTGGACAGCTTTAAAAGGGGTTGGGACAGAGTGAAAGGGAGAGTTATAACAAGTGGGAAGATGAGCAGGGGGGGATGAGAGGGGGAAGAAGGAAGTCACTATGTAGAAAGGGGAGGTGGGACAGCTCCTGTAATTTCATCTGAGAGCTGCACACCGGAGCAGACTAGACAGATTGAAATGACCCGATTCTGCTGGCATTCTTGTATGTTTGTATGGATGTTCGTATAATTCCTTTTTTATTCTGAAGTCTCAAGCTCCTAGCTCAAGGGATTTCCCAGTTTGCTTGATGTACTGGATACCTTTATGAGTTCTTTCTCTCCTACTCTGTGCTTATGAAACAGTGGCTAAGTGTTAGCCAGGACTGGCTATCTTCCTGCTGACAGAAGTTTGAGCTAGCAGCTTCAGACTTCAAAATAAAAGAGAAATTATAAATAATACAAAGGACCACCTACCTAATGAAGTGGGCATAGCCCACAAATCATTGTAAATTTTATATATATATATATATATATATATATATTGTATGGTTTTTCCCGTTTTCTCCCTGTAACCTGTCCCCATACCTCGGAGGCACGCGCACACCACGTCTCGAGGTGCCCTCCCACTACGTGCTGCACCCTCCGCCTACGCTGACCACTGGACCTCCACCCGGTGGCAGCGAGACTACGGGGAGGGGGCAGCAATCACCCCAGGAGAGAACTGCCTTCTGGCTGCTCAATCCTGCTCCCACCCCCACCCCTGTGCTGGCTCCCCGATGGCCCAAGTCTGTTCCTGAATCTGTGTCGCCAGTGTGGTGCAAGGTAAGGCATCCAGCGCTCAGCCCTCTGTGCCACCGGGCCAGTTATCATTGATCATTGTACATTTTAAGGTGGAAGAAAAACTAAAACGCAATTAAGGACTATTTAGAAGTTGAACCTTCTCATTTCTTACTATGGACTTTTAATCTACATGGAACAGTCCCTCCAGTTTAAATAACTGTAAAGTAATTCACGAAGGAGGCATCCTAGGTCTTACACTTATGGTACCACATCAGACTATGCCCGTTTGCATCATACATTTTAAACATTCACTAGATGAATATGCCTAAGGACCTTCTCCCTTCCCTTTCATGAAGCAGATCTTGCACCTTTTACCTAACATTCTGTGCCTCTGTATGACTGACTTTCTAATGCCCCAGTGCCTAAACAAGCCACTGCAACAGTTTCCTCTTGGGAAGTGACAGTATTGTTAGTGTAATAGTAAAGTGAAGGGAACATTCAGAAATGATAAATTAATTTTTGTTCTACATTTTAGATCTTTTTGAATGTTAGAAGACCTTTTTAAAGGCCCCAAACAGTCAGTTTAATTTTCAAAGTTAACCGAGTCAATGGTAATGGCAGTAGGAAATTTTTTGTGCATTTTACTTTGAAAGGAAAACAATGAATAATTACTGTATTTCCATGGCTCAGTGCAATGTTGGACCACTCTGGTACACCAGCGACTGGGGGGTGAGGGGTGCTTCATGTCCAGGATGTCAGTAATCACAGGGCACAGAGCATCCTTTGGATTCTCTCTTTATGGGGGAGGTAGTTTGAGGCACCACTTTCATAGCATCTCCTTCTTGTGTCGTGGTGGAGGTACCTTTGATGGTGTGGGTGATCACACACCATCAGGCACATCCCTTAGTCCAGCAGCAAGCGTGTGCATGTTCGCAAGGGTGGGGACAGAGAGAAAAAGCGATGGGAATACTGCATTGGCAAACCAGATGATGGCCTCCACAGCCACCCCCCCCATGTCACAGTAACCCCAGTGCACCATTAGGGGCCCCTCTAGCCAGGCATCCCTTCATGCCCGTTCCTTCTCTGGGCCACGAGAGGTCACTGGCGGGAACATGTTGGCAATGGTGTTAGGAAGAAGAAAAGGAGCGTTCCTCCTCGGGCCACTGGTGGCCCCAGGCAGGGACACACTGACCCTCGGGATGTCTGAGTGGGTTAGAAGTCTGGGAGGACCCAAAGTAGCAGCCGGGTGGGGGGGGGTGAGGCTGGAAGGAAGAAGAAGCCATTGCACTGCATGAAGGAGATGGGAGATGCTGAGAAAGGACAGGACTGGAAAAATATAAGGGTAAAAAAAAATTTATTTTTAATTAAAAATAGACTAACTGCTATTACGGACAAGTCAGGAACAATCAGCTAACTCAGTTTGAGCATGTCATCCAATCTACTGTATCAGTGATGTAAGCAGTAGTTAGGTGAACTTACTCACTGTACAGACTCAGCCTTCAAGATCAAACAAAGTAAATACTACACCAGAATTTAATTCCCAGAAAAATCTACATCTAATATTTGGACACATAGGGTTCGATTCACAAAGGTCAGTGCAAGCTGCGCCAACTGCTGGTGCGCCAGGGACCCTTCGCCTGATTCAATATCAGGTAGAGTCCCAGCAGCAAAGTTCTGCAGCTTGTGGCAAAGGTGGCAGTGCACCAAAGAGGCAACCGGGTGAGTTTGCCACAAGCTCGCGGTGTAGCCAGACCGCCACTGATATGTAAACTACAGCAGCCCAGTAGCTAAAGCCCCCCAGCCCCGATCTGCCATTATAATACCTTACTATTCCCTCATGGTCTTGTGGACCCCCCCCAACCCCGATCTGCCCATATAGAAACTTATCATTCCATTATGGTCTAGCAGGGGACTGTAAACCAATGATCGAATAAATAAATATTAGGTCAAAATGGTGCTAGCAAAACAGAATGGTCAAAACTCATACTGTGCAGACACCAGAAGTCAACTGCGGTGAAAACTGTGCTAATAAAAATAAACCATCACTGAAATTGCGCAGGCTGTTATCACCAGTTGATATTTTACCGCACCGTTTTGCTGGCACCATCTTGACCAGATACCACCCCGATATGCCCTTATAATAAATGATCTTTTCTAGTGATCTAGCAGCCCCAGCCCCAGCCCTGGTCTCTCCATAAATAATTACATATCTTTCACAGGTGGTCTAGCGGACCCCCCACCATCCCGGCAGACAGTGCCCCACCACCCCGTTCCCCCCATCCCATCCCCAAGCTGGTGACCGGCACAGTGGCACAGCAGTCACAGTGGTGGAGAGCAAAGGGTCGTGCCACTCACCGGCTCAGGGATGGGATGGGGGGAGTGGGGTGCTGGGGGTTCATAAGGCCACCTGGGAAAGATATGTATCTATTTGTGGGGAGATCAGGGCTGAGTGGGGGCCATCAGACCACCAGGGAAAGATAATTTAATATAAGGGAAGATCGGGGCCGGGGGATTCTGCTAGACCACCAGGCAAAGATAATTTATTATTAGAGCAGATCAGAGCTGGGGGGGGGTCTTCTACACCACCAGGGAAAGATTATTTATTATAAGGGCAGATCGGAGCTGAGGGGGGTCCACTAGACCCTCAGGGAAAGATAATTTATTATAAGGGCAGATCGGGGCTGGGGGAAGGTCTGCTAGATCACCAGGAAGAGATAATTTATTATAAGGGCAGATTGGGGCTGGGGGGGTATCCGCTAGACTACCAGGGACATGATTATTTTATTAAACAGGGGATCGGGGATGGGGGCGACTGCAGGACAGTGGCGCAAGTTCTCTACCTTCCCAGAAGACAGACTTCTAAATACCCTTAGACCAGCTGCTCTAACGGTACTTAGAAATTTGCCCTCTGGGAGAGTTCTGTGAATTCCGAATTAGGGGATATGGCAGCCTGCATCTGACACAAGCTCCCTAGCACCATGCCACAACCCATTTTGTGCCACAAGGACGGTGCAAGCCCCCTTTGGTGCATGCAGCCTGCGTTTGCCAGACTACTTTCGTGAACTGCTCCCTGTGCATATTGTGACGCAAGCCACACCGTACGCCATTCCTGGTGGTGCAAGCCCTTGTGCCATTCAGGGGGGGGCTTTCTGAAATTGGGCCCATAAGGTCTTTTGAAGTTGACAGTGACCCCATGAGAACAACCTAAGCACTGTGTTCTGTTGCTGTTATATGCAGTTCTGGCAAAGGCTTCTGACTAGACATGAAGAAGCTTAGAACAGGAGTGACAATTATAGCAAATCAACAAATGGCCATATTTAAATGTAGCATGATTATTTTGGGAAAAAGCAGCTATTCTAGCCAGTATACTGCGACTTGCCCAAAACAAAAACAACGTTAAAGAGTTTTGCTCCATTTGCTAAAACTTGATTGTTTTAACAGAGTACTCTTCAGAAAGCAACATTTGCATGATAAAACAGTTCTGTGTTTCACGATTTAGTGAACCCAAAGAATTTCCTTTCACAAAACACGGAAGAAAATGGCCTTTGGGACAAATAATCAGTTTAAGTCTGAGTGTAAACAGGCTATGTAAAAGCACATCACACTTAATTATATTTCAAGACATGCCTTGTCTTTTGAAGCGCACAGAATCACAATATAACCTGAAGACACCAGTTATTTTGTACAAAAGGTTAAAAAAAATAAAAGAAAAAAAGAAGAAACCTGCAAAGCCCAGGCTCTACTCTTCCCTCTTGCTGTTGCTATGTAATATTTTGCAAAGTAAAATTGACGGAGATGGAAGCTATTTTGCATGGTAGAGTGGCGATGGCTAACAAATGAGAGTACTGTGGGCTGAATGTTAGTCCCCTTCCTCATCTGCCACCCCTAATGATGGCAGCCACCTGCTGTTTTATTGTCACAGCTGGAGCCGGTTCACACTCCTTGGTGTTGAGCTCTGCCCATGAGCGCCAGGCTCTCTCCTCGCCTCATTACTTTGATGAACTTTTTATGGTCAGCACCCATGAAGACCTCATCTAGGACTGCGCAACCTAGACTGGCTTCGGGGAGTTCTTCCAGCAAGCAGGAGGTGATGATATACAATGACATGCAAGCACTTACTTTCTGTCATTTTAGTTAGAGTCGTTGGAACAGCACACCTTTGGCTCTACAGGGCCTACGACAGGTAAAAGAAAAGCCCTAAAAAAACACATCAATCTGCTCAAGCAAATTCTCTCACTAATAAAGCAGCTTAATGATTCCTTGTGCAAAACACAGCCCTTGTGTGGTCCAGCTCATTACTGGATCATGGAATACAGTTGCGAGTAAAATGAAATCTACAAAACCGGAATGCCATGCTGGCAAAGCACATTCAAAGGCTGCAAAAAGTTGCAGAGACAGAATTATTTTTACTACTTTACAATAAGAATAGTAGTAAATAAAAAGCTGTATTTTCTCACTGGCTTGTTATAGATAAGATGTTAAAATTGGTCACAGTATAACAATTCTGCAAAAAACTCCAGTCTTAAACATCTTTCAAGAAACTGTTTAGAAACCGCAGCTGTGTCTAAACATTTGCAATGAAACATTTATATATTTATGATTTCCCCTATGTTACTGCTAAACAAAAAACAGCACTGAATCCTCTGCTGTGACTGGAACTGAAGTAAATGCAGCTGTGACGAGCATACCCACTAATTTTCTCACATTAAAAAACAGTGGCATTAATCAGATTCACTAATATGTTTTATAATAATTATTCCTCTCCAAGGTGGGTGTTAATATTCTGTACTGCCCAACAAGGCCCATTAGCCTACCTTATGTGTTCATTATTGTAGGGCAGCAACCTTGCCAGGGACTACTGCTTTACTGATTATCCAGTACCTCATTCATTCATTCATTTATCTGCATTAGAATCAAGTTATGTACTGTTTGACTCTAACTCAGGCTTGAAGTTAGTGAATCTCAACCAATGCTCCTGTCACTATATAACTGCAGCCCTACTTGTTTAGCATGTCTGATCACCTTGCTGATAGTTATCTATTCATTATTTTTATCAGGGGAAAAACCCACTGAGGCAGGAAGCCTCAACAGTGCCCGAGGAAGGGGGTACATGGGGTTGAATCAAACAACAAATATTGTAAGCAATAATCCACAACACGGCCTACTTTTCTAGAGAATTATAACATGGGGTAGGGACAGAGAGCTAGCTGATTCGTGAAGTAGCATCACCTGACAGTGCATTAATGCCTACTTATCGGCACACTTTGAGTGATGAGGTCTGCTCTCTGTAGTATGACGAGACAAAAAAGGTCTTGTTTTCTATCTTATGGCTGCACCGAGAATGGCAGCCATTTGCCAACCCAACTTAGCAAATGCAACAGTGTAGGAGATGTTACCGAGCGCTACAAAGAGCCAGGTGTTACGTGCTGACAAAGGCAGTGCAGAATGGTGTCAAAGCATTACTTGTACTGTCACCTAGTAGCACTCTATTAACAAGGATCTCTGTGCCTACCCACCTGCGCCGTGGATCTCTGTGCAGCCACCAGACAGTGTTGTTTCCACTGTTGTTACACCCCATGGTATCATTATTATTGGCAGGGATGTCTGTGGATAGCCACCCACCCGCCCTGTAGATCTCCATGCTCTGACCGCACAGTGCAGTCCCCAATGTTTATGTCCCCATTGTTTTCACAGTATCAGGATTATTGGTAGAGATGTCTGTGCATACCCATTCACCCGCCCAGCGGATCTCCATGATCCACTGTACAGTGCGGTCCCCAGTCATGTGTGCCCCAAGACAGAGAACCACAAGTGCATTAGGTGAAAGGTTGAGTGGCGGTTTTCTCCCCACTGCTTTGTATGGCAGTTGTGGCAGTCTGTGGTGGAGTGCAGGAGAGAGAGACAGAGAGAAAAACAGAGACTGGGACAGTACAGAGCAGTGAGAGAGAGAGACATTGAGAGAATGGGTGATGGGGCACAGCAGCAGACAGGTAAGTATCCAGTAAATGTGAGTGAGCAGAGGTTACAGAGGCAGGCGCAGTCTTGTGTATGTGTCTGACTGCTGACTAAGTGACATGCGAGACAGAGGATCCACAACCATTCGCAGTGTCCATGTCTTGATCACTGATAGTGCTGGTGGCCTCACTCCTGTGACAGTGATCCTGTCGGTTTCCCTCCATGTGTGTGTGTGCGTGTAAACCCAGGGGCCACGGAAACAGTATTCAGGTCTGTTCCACCTCGCTAGGACAGTGTGAAACATCATTGTGGTGGTGATGGGGAGGTGTGCCGGGAGTCGATGTCTGTCCATGACTGGTGGTGTCTGAGAGAGCACCGGCAAGAGAGAAAGAAAGCGAGAGAGCCAGAGTGGGTGGCAGGTGATCTGCCAGTGATGGAGAGGAATGGCACTGTTGAAATGGAAATTGCAGCTGTGTGTCTGTACCCATCCCGGGAGAGGTCACTGTGACTCTGTAATGCTGGGGGATGGTGTGCTGTTACAGAGAGAGAGAGAGAGAGAGAGAGAGAGAGAGACACACACATAGACACAGTAACATCGGCATCGGTACTGCAGAACTCTGGCACTGTCATCTGTCTGACTTCCACTTGGCTCCTCTGAACCCTTGCAGCCCTCTCTATAGAAGCTGGGGAAGTGAGAGAGTGACGAACAGTGACAGTGAGACTGTAACATCCTCTGTGTGTCTCTCTCTCTCTCTCTCTCTCTCTGGTATCTCTGTTGGTGTGTGCACAGAATGTGAGAGAAATACACACACACACATACAGCACAGGGGGGCTCACTGTCCTCTACTAGGCATGATTGAACAGGATGTTCTGGAAACAAATTTGACAGATCATCTCAGTAGTGCATCTGTCACATTTCTAGGTGCATAAGTAGCAGGAGATGAGTTTTTTTTGTTAGGGACTATTTTACAAGGCGGCAGGATACATTTCTTTTTTTGTCTTTCAAGAGCAGAAACACACATTTTTAGAGGGTTTTGAGGATTTTTTTTGCATATACCCCATGTTATAAGTGCAATAACCCATGACAGGGTGTGCTGTTATTGAGGATTAACGCACATCCGGGTGCTGTGAGGACACTCGGCCTGCAGTCTTGTGCCTCACAACGCACCCGGGTGTGTGTAAATCCCCAATAACAGCACACCTTGTCTTGGGTTATTGCTTACTTAATGCATGCCCTGGGTGAACTGGAAGGCATGAAGCCAATGACCCAGTGATTTCAGCACACCCAGGAAGTGCATTCATTCTCTAAAAACCTATGCCCTGGAGTGGGTTACTGTGGTTATAAAATGAATTTTTTTAATGGGACAAGTTTTTTTTTATTTTTTATATATTGCTGCTAGGTAGAATACCGTATGTGAGTTTGGCAACAAAGGTTGTTTGCCTTTAAATGAACCCAGGAAGTGCATTTATTTTGCAGGAACCTATGTTCTGTTGTGGGGTTTTACACTTAAAAGGTGCAAACCTTTTTCTTTTAATGGAAAAATGTTTTATTTTCATTTACTTAGGTGGCTGCTAGGCAGATTAGGGCAGCTTAGTTATGAACTGTGCAGTTTCTAGGAAATTTATTGACAGTCATGTAATGCGTTTTAACCAATGAAGATGTCAGATCTGATCATTTAAAAAAACATTTTATAATATTGTAAATAAAGAGCAAGTTCCAAGTTTGGGATCATGATCAATACAGACCATAGGTCCAGTCCGCACTGCAATTTAATTTCCTATGAAGCTGGACAGGCACTGGACTGCATTAGAGCATTTGTAAACAGACTGGATAGCTACACTGCCCCTGACAGAACCTACAGAAGGCCTCACATTATCTATTTGTCTCAATTTTGGTTACAACAACTAAGAAGGGACACTGCACACTGGAGACAGACCAATGAAAGGCTACCAAACTAGTGAGAAATACTGCATACCTTCCATATAGAAACATAGAATTTGACGGCAGATAAGGACCGCTTGGCCCACCCAGTCTGCCCATTTCCCTGCCTACTGGATAAGCTGCAGATCCTAGTTAACCAGCAGCCTACTTCTTCCTATCCCCACCCCCTAGAATTGCCTTATGACTGTCCCATGCATGCTTGAATTCCACCACTGTTTTTGACTCCACGGCCTCCTCTGGAAGGCCGTTCCATGCATCCACAACCCTCTCTTTGAAAAAATACTTCCTTAAATTACCTCTGAGCCGCCCTCCCTCTACCTTCAAATTGTGCCCCCTTGTTCTTGCACACCTTTTTTTGAAAGATGCAGCCTTCTTGGACTTTGTTGATTCCCTTGAGGTACTTGAAAGTTTCTATCATGTCTCCCCTCTCCCTCCTTTCCTCGAGGCTATACATATTAAGTTCCTTAAGTCTCTCTTCATATGTCTTCCGGTGCAGACCCTGCACCATTTTAGTTGCCCTCCTCTGGACAGCTTCCATCCTGTCTATGTCTTTGCGAAGACTGGGTCTCCAGAACTTCACGCAGTACTCCAGATGGGGTCTGACCAGCTGTCTGTACAGAGGGATAATAACTTCCTGAATTACAATATTAAGCTCTGGGTTTGTTCTCCATGGAGAGAAGATGGGTAAAAAGGAACACTATCAACCCTTTTTGTATCATATTATTTCTAGTTTTTTGATTAACTTCTATAAAATTCATTAATATTGTTGGTTGTTATATCTCCTTCCTTTCTTAGAAGAATTGAAATACATGCTAATGGTGTAATTATACCCAACCATGTTTTGTTTCAAATCCTTGATTTACTGTTATTCCATATTTCCTGAACATTAGTAACACCTCCAAACAGTGCAGCAATTTGTGATGCAATAGTCTCCTCTCCTCTCCTCCTACTGTATCATGAGTGGCTGGACTGTATTGGGGGTGTTTCAAGTCTAAGAAAGATGCAGTGGGTGTTGATCAATGACTTTAAACAAACATGTTTTTGTGTGGTAACACCAGTAAGGTGAGCAGTCGTTTTTTTCACTTTCAAAAATTAAAAAGGAATCAGACTCAAACTACCAGCTACATCAGTAGTCTCTACAGAATGTGACAAATAAGAAAATGTATTTTTAAAACTAGAGACACAGGGTCACCTGACGGCACAGTGGGTAGTGCTGCAGCCTCCCAAGCTGGTAACCCAGGTTCAGACGAAGGCCCAGGAAGCCTGTCTTGCAACCCCAAGGGCTGGGAAGGCACTGCCTAGCAGCAGCGCTCCCCCACCAGGGAAGGATGGCACTGGGTTCCACTACTCTAGCAACCCCTGTGGTGGGTCAGGGAACTTGCCTCTCCTCCAGGGTAATTATGCCAGGTCTGCCGGGGCATGGCTTGACATCAGGAAGATGGACAGGGTCAGGGATGAAAATGAGAAAACAAAGCACCCCACTGGCAGGATATAGCTTCTACTCATCGCAGGTTTCACACCACTGACTGGTGGATGTGGTCACTGGGGGTGGGGGAGGCAATCCGTGGGGGATCATCAGAGGCCTGGTAAGTTCCAAGTATGGTGGCTGATGGGACTGGGTGGGCAGGAAGCTGATAGGGGCCAGCGGAGGCAGGGGGCATAAACATATGATGAGGAAACAAAAAAACTAGATGCACTTTGAGACCTAAGGGAGTTGATAGCGTCTCTTAAAAGGTGACCTGCTGAATAATAAGGGACTAATAAGAGAATCATAAATGTACATGAGAAGCCCCTTGAATCTAACAATGAAAACTTAAACACAAAGTACTACGGGACACAAGTTCCAACTTCACAAAAATCAGTGGGCCCCATTTTCAAAAGGTTAGCACAGCACAAACCGTGTATGCACCACGCTAACCAGGAATAACGCCAGCTGTCAGGGTGTGGCCATATTCAAAGGCCATCTATGCATAGTGCACCCACAAAAGTGCCATGGCACACAATACCACGCTGCACATATGCGAATGAGGGATCCCCCATGCATACGCAGCACAGCACAATACTGATAGTTTTTAGAAGTGCTAAACAGCTGCATGCATTGTGCAGTTTAACGTTTCTGAAACCCAGTCTTTAACAGTGTGCAAAGGGGGTGGGTGCCCACACAATGTACATGCACCGTCAAGGGCTAGGTAACCTGGTGGTCTAGCGATCCCTCCCATGCCCCGATCCCCATATCAGTATATAAAAAGAAATCCCTGGCGGACCAGCAACCCTCCCAAGCTCCGATCCCCACATAAGTATACAAAAAAGAACTTCCTGATAGTCCAGCGGTCCCTCCCAAGCCCTGATCCCCACATAAGTATACAAAAAAGAACTCCCTGGTGGTCCAGTGGTCCCTCCCAAACACCAATCCCAACATCAGTATACAAAAATGAAATCCTCGGTGATCCAGCATTCCCTCCCATGTCCCGATCCCCACATAGAACAGTACGCATACCAGGAGAGCTCAGTCTGCAGCCCACCATGGTGGTGAGTGCAGGGCTGTGTTGGTTGCCGGCTCGTGGGGTGGGGCGAGAGGGAGTGAGGCGGTGCAGCACTACCTGCTGGGGTGTGAGTTCCACTAGGCCACCAGGGATGGAGTTGTATATGTGATACAGGCAAGTTGGGCTTAGGGAGGGAGAACTGCTAGATCACCAGGAAACACGTTCGGTGTTCTGGCAGGGTATCTGGGCTCTGGAAGGACCACTAGACCACCATGGTGACTGTACCCTTAGTGTCACGGGGGATCGGGGCTTGAGAGGGATCACTAGACCACAAGGGTGACTTTACCTTTAGCATCACAGGAGATCAGGGCTCAGGATGGACTGCAAGACCACCAGGGTGACTTTTGTTTTAACATACAGTCCATTACACTTGTGTGCCTTCCGAATGTGTGCACATTTTAAATATGTGCACACATATGTAAGATCCCAATTCCTTTCCTATCTTTCCCATTCATTTTCGTCCTCTTGTGTGCACACCGATTTTCATTCGTGTGCCTTTTTTGTGTGTGTTTCTGTGATTCCCTGAGCTAATATTACAAACTTCATGAGCTGTTAGCTGTCAATGGCCCCCGATTTGCCCCTGCTTTAAAACAAAATGCAGAAATAAAAAACTGAGCTGTTCTCCATACACTCAAGCAAGGCGTTAAGCAGGTGCTAAGTGCTGTTCTTATTAAAGTCTTTACACTAATCTTGTTAGGAATCCCTGGTTACCTGCAAAGCTGTCATGGAGAAGCTCACACGTAACATGCTATCCCTGGATACAATTCAGAACTACTTTAAAAAAGCCAGCTTGTTTGGACCTCCAGCTGAGCAGCCAATCACAACAGAGCCTGAGGCACTCTTCTCCTCTACCTGGAATGCCTCCCTCAGATTTCGCCACTTACATCACCATTGATAACGAAGAACCAACTACAGGTTCACAGACAGACACCGAGATCTGCGCCACTGTTCTCAGTTCAGAAACACTGGCCGACAAAGATAATGATGACAACGATGAACATGCATCCAGCACCGGAGAACTGTGGGCAATAATGAGGAAGGTACGAAGATTTCTTGAGACAAGGGAAGATACTGACATAAATTGGTACTATGCATTTAAGAGACTGGCATACAAAAAGACACAGTAAACTAAAATACTGTAACACATTACATACTACATACCTAATACAGTACTGTATATTCTTGTACTGTATGTGTTACATTCACTGTTTTTAATTTTAAAAATACAGGACTGAAGCATTGATTTTGAAGCATGGATTCTGTGCTGTTTTATCAGTAAATATCAGTGAAGATTACCTACGTGTGTGCAGCGTTTAATTTACACTGATGTTCTGGTACCACATGACCCTTTTTTTCTCGTTTCGGTTATGTGCATTTTTGGTTGTGTGCACATTAATTCTGCTCCCCGAGCATGTGCACACAACCAAAATTGACTGTATGTGGGGATCAGGGCATGGACCACCAAGGACTTCATTTTTGTACAGTGATGTGGGGATCAGGGCTTGGTAAGGACTGCTGGACCACCAGGGATTTATTTTCCTTTTACATAGTTGGAGATCGGGACTTGGGAGGGGGGAACATGGCTCGGCGCACTCAGGCGATACGGCGGCATGCATATGAGTTTATAATGGGCATGCAAATGGACTGCTAACGTCACGTATGCACAATGGGCTCACCTGCATGTTTATGCTGAATATCACTCATAGGGGCTGCAGTGCTAACCAGCGTGTGCCGTACTTTACCCCATGGTGGTCTTCAGCCCAATGCTCTGGTAGTGTGGCACACATCATGGTGACTGCTGGCTGTGCACCACGCTACCATGGCCTGATATTTAGACAGACAGCGCAAGTCAGTTCACATCGTGTTATCTGTTTGAATATGATGCCAGAGCAAGCCAGCCCTATTTTTTCATGCGGCGCCCCCGTGTGCACATGCAGCTGGTCAGCTCTGAATATGGGGCCCATTAAGAATAGAGGCCAGACTTCCGGTTCCGGCTTTGAAAATGGTGGCAGCATAGTTCACGAGCTCTGGACCCCCGTTTTAAAAACTCTACCAATTCTCAGCTAATAGCTTAAGTTCCCTCGCTATTTCTCCACTTAGTAGCAAGACGAGATGGCTGCTAAATCATCGAAAGCTAAAGGATCAAAAACGGCTCAGCACCATCCGAAATTAAACCAGCTTACTTTGGGTGACGATATGGAAAGTCAGGGAATCAGGCCACGCGGCCTTCGATCGAATTCTGAGTCTTCTCAGGAATCAGGCGCTAAGGATTCTTTATTTTCCCACAAAACCGGCAGGACTTTGAATAAAATATTACACTCGGTTCAGAAAATAGAGTCTTCTTTGGCTGATCTTCGGCAGGATGTCCGAAACATGGACAAGAAGGTAACAGAAAACAGTACCAAGATTACTGAAATTTTAGAAGCACAGGACTCAAGTGATCGAATGCTGCTGTATTTACTTAAGAGAGATCGGGAGATTCACGGCCGCATAGAGGACATAAAAAATCGCACTCGGAGGAATAACTTTCGAATACATGGCACTCCGGAGGGAGAGGAGGTGGGCTTCCTACCACCATTGATTTCATCCAACAAGTGCTTCGTTCTGTGATGGAAATTTCACCAGATCTCGATATTACTATGGACAGAGCGCATTGTTCCCTTATTCCTAAGCCCTCTAGCCCGACCAAGATCTTGGGTGATCAGGATGTCTCTGTATCAAAACAAGGAGTGGGCATTACGAGATGCCTGGAGATTGAGAAATTTAAAGTATAAAAGCCATTCAATCTACTTTGAGCAGGACTTTTCAAATGCTCTGCAAGCGGAGCGGCAGAAAGAGCGGGCTGTTGTGAAGGAAATCCGTGAAAAGAAGAATATGTGTGGTCAACTGCTGTATCCAGCCAGAATCAAGCTTTTTTTTGAGGAAGGTCCTAAAATCTACAATGGTCTCCTACAACTCATGCCTTTGCCATCAGAATGGCAGATCACCCCACCCGATATGGAGATAGCGAGACTGGAAGGACACCTGGTAATAAACTCCTGGACAGTATCGAGTAATGATCGCACCCGGTCGCAGCCAGGATCTCTGCCGAAATCCTTAGCAGGCGATGTCACTCGCAGTATACATCGAGCAGACAAAAGGAAACCAGGGGATCATGGTCCCCCTCAACCGCCCTCTCCAAAACGTTGAACTATGCGGAGACAACTACGGTTTGTAATCCACACTGATTGACTGTAAGGCTACTTACTTGACGACTTGAGTGGGTTTAACCCTTCAAATGATTTCCTCCTGATTGCTTGTCAGAATACATTAATATACTGTCAGATTTAATATGGGAAGCTGGGGGTAAATATCAGAAGAAGGGTAGGGGATTGGGATGGGGGAAGGAATAGCTTGAACTTCTGAGTGGGAAAATGATTCTACGATCTATCATGAGACAGGAACAGGGCATTCTGACATTAGTTGTTAAAAAATCTGAGACGAGTGCTACCCCCATATAAATAAGCTGACTGTGGGGATATGCTCAGATAAAATCGGAACATATAAGGGAAATGTGAAAAAGCCCACGACTGTGTGATGGGGGAGAGGAGAGAACAATTTGGGACAGAAGATCAATAAGGGGGGGGTGCTTGTGCACTTGCTGTCTGGGTAGAGTCTAACGCTGGTGAGGCGCGACTCCCCTTGGAAGTTGGTACAGATTTGCAGCCTTTACATCTGGCTGGGACTGGTTTCCTTAAGAGTCCAGCAGAATCAAGTCACATGTGTGACTCTTCATTCTCCATTTCAGGCAGATGTCAGATTCCATCAGTATGCGTGGAACGCAAGGGCGCCTAATGTATGGCGCCTCTACCTTAGAGGTCGAGTTGTAAATAGTTTCCTCTCTGATGGTGGTCTACATGTTAGATTGGCCTTCATGGGGAGAGGCTTTTTATGTGTTTTGTTATGTGTTCGCTTTGTTCTTTATTTTTTAGACATTCAGACTTATGCCACAATTACAAGCCTGAGTATTCAGGGGGTGCTGATTACGGAGAGCCGAGGGCACTGTTGCCCTTCTGAGGATAAGAGGCTTCAGATTAGAGTTGGGGGGAAGTTTGATTTAAGAAAAAATGAGACCCTGGGTGGGAATAGGACTCTAAATCAGTGGTTTTCCCCACTAGTATTAAAAAATGGCTGAGGGTCAGAAAATACAGGTTACTCACCTGTAACAGGAGTTCTAGGAATGGTATATGTTGTTCATCCACACTGTCTGGCAGGTATCCTTGCCGCTTTAAATCTTGCCGGAAGGTCTTCAAGCTGGCTCCTCCCACCCACTGGTGGTAAAACTCGGCCCGCCCCATGACGCCAGATCTGGCCCGCTGACGCTCAGGGTTGTGCGTCGAGCCGGGAGGTCGAGGTCAGTGATGAACAACATATCCCATTCCTAGAACTCCTGTTACAGGTGAGTAACCTGTACTTCTAGGACATGGATATGTTGTTCATCCACACTGTCTGGCAGACTCTAGCAGTTCTCCGGGAGGAGGGAGGCAATCGCACACCCCTACTTAGGGAATAGAGACTGAGAACCGAGGCCCCAAAACCAGCATCCCGGCGTGACTCAAGGTCGATGTGGTAATGGGTGATGAAGGTGTGTGCTGACTTCCAGGTAGCAGCCCTGCAGATTTCCTGGATAGGGACGTCCCTGGAAGCAGCCACTGATGCAGCAGTATGGCGGGTAGATTGAGCTCTTATCCCTCTGGGAGGCTCCATGCCTGCCAACTTATAGCAGAGATCTATGCAGGAGGTGACCCACCTGCCTATCGTCCGCTTGGCTGCAGGTCTGCCAGGTGCGGCTTCAGCGTAGGTGACAAACAGCTGGCAAACCTCTCCCCGAATTTCAGCCGTCCGCTCCTTATAGTAAGCGAGCGCCCTTCTAGGGTCCAGAGTATGGAGCCTATATTCGGCCTCCGAGGTGTGATTGGGGTAGAACACCGGCAGAGTCAACACCTGGTTAAGGTGAAACTCCCATACCACCTTCGGAAGGAATTTCGGGTGGGGGCACAGGACAACCTTGTCCCTGTGGAAGACCAGGTAAGGAGACTCGATGCAGAGCGCCTGGAGCTCTCCCATCCTTCTGGCTGATGTGATAGCCACCAAGAAGGCGGTCTTCCATGACAGGTGAGAGAGTTCACACCTGTGCAATGGTTCGAATGGCTTGCCCATGAGCTTTGCCAGTACCAGCAGTAGATCCCACGGAGGTGGAGGTTCTCGCACCAGAGGAGAAATGTGATCAAGGCCTTTGGAAAAGCGCCAGACCACCTTCTCCTGCGCCACCGACTGCTTCCCGGCCCACGCCCGGTAAGCAGAGATGGCTGCCAGGTGCACCTTAAGGGTCGTCGACCTAAGCCCTTGCTGAGAAAGGGACCACAGGCAGTCCAATATGCTCGCCAAGGAACAGGAGGAAGGGTCCAGGCCCTTGCCCTGACACCAAATGGAAAATATTTTCCATTTGAAGGCGTAGCATCTTCTGGTCGACTCCTTACGGGACGCCTCAACTACGTTGAGGACCTCGTCGGAAAGACCCAAGGCCTGGAACTCTAGCCGCTCAGGAACCAGGCCGTCAGGTGCAGGGATTGAAGGTCTGGATGGAATACCTTCCCCCTGATTGACTGAGAGCAGGTCCGGGCGAGCTGAAAGCTGCCTCGGGAGCCTGGAGCTGAGGCTGAGGAGATCTGGGTACCAGTATGGCGGGGCCAGGCTGGGGCTATCAGAATCACCTGTGCCTTGTCCCTCCTTGCTTTGAGCAGCACCTTGTGCATCAAGGGGAACGTGGGAAAGGCGTAGAAGAGGCCCGGGGTCCATGGCCTCGAGAAGACATCCCCCTGCAGCGATCCCTGCTGAGGGGGGCGGGCATGGAACAGCCTCAGCTTCGCATTCTCCCTGGAGGCAGACAGGTCCACCTGAGGTGTGCCCCAATGGGAGAATAGATCTTGTTCTACCTCCGGCAGGAGAGACCACTCCGTGGGACGCAGCCCCTATCCGGCTTAGGGCATCGGCCAGGGTGTTGGAGGCTCCTGCCACATGAATGGCTAGGAGATCCACCTCCAGGCTGCGCACGCGTGACCAGATGCGGAGAGCTTCCTTGCATAGAAGCATGGAGCGTGTCCCGCCTGGCGGTTTAGATAGTACATGGTCGTGGTGTTGTCCGCCTGGACCCGGACCACTTGACCTCAAGAAATGGAGCAAAGGCGGTGAGAGCTAGGCGGACCGCCCAGAGCTCCAGCAGGTTGATGTGGCATCGACTCCTCGGGACCAGAGGCCGTGGTGCTCGGTGTTCCCCCAGATGGGCACCCCAACCCATCAGAGAGGCATCGGTCGATAGAGAGACCGTCGGCTCGGGGCGGACAAACGGGATGCCCTCCTGCAGATGAACTGGAACGGTCCACCACTGGAGAGCGTTCCACATCCCCTGGGTCACTGTCACTAGCTGGTCCAAAGGATCGCAGCATTGGGACCACTGGCTGGCCAGCCCCCACTGAAGGGGGCACATGTTCCAATGGGCCCAACGGACCACGCTGGTACAGGCCGCCATGAGACCCAGGAGGCGCAGGAAGTCCTGGGCAGGGAGCAATTGCCCAACCAGAAATGATTGGGCAAAGGAGGAAAGAACCTCGACCCTGTCTGCCGGGAGCCATGCCCTGGCTCGAAGAGAGTCGAGCTCTGCCCCGATGAAAAGAATCACCTGCTTCGGCTCGAGTTCCGACTTGGCCTCGTTGATGAGGAGGCCGACCCGAGAGCAAACCTGGAGGGCCAGATCTCTGGACCGCTCCACCTCCTGTCTGGAGGGGGCTGCAATCAGCCAATCATCCAGGTAAGGGTAAACCCGGACCCCTGGGCGCCGCAGGAATGCTGTCACCACTGCCATGCATTTGGTGAAGACTCTGGGAGCTGGAGATAAGCCAAGGGCATGACTTGGAACTCAAAGGGATCCCTCCGCTCGAAAGTGAAGGAACCTTTGATGGGACGGACGGATAGGGACGTGAAAGAACGCGTCCTGTAGGTCCAGAGAGCAGAACCACACGCCGTGTTCCAAGGATGGTATTATCTGAGCCAGAGTGACCATCCTGAAGGTTCGAGACCTTAGGAACTTGTTTAGGTTGTGTAGGTCGAGAATGGGGCGCCAGCCCCCCGTCCGTTTCGGAACCAGGAAGTACCTGGACACGAACCCCGGGTTTGAGGGAGGGTCCGCCACCTCTCTTATCACCTCCTTCTTGAGGAGGAGAGCGATGTCGGCTCGCCGAGCTGACAGCGAGGCTTCGGACCCCGAGGCCCCCCGAGGTGCGACGGCTCTGAAGGGTGGGGCCTGCTCGAACTCCAGAGGCAGGCCCTTTCTTACCACTTCCAACACCCACCGGTCTGTGGTAATAGCAGACCAGGCAGAGAGGAAGAACCGGAGCCGTCCCCCCGCGGGGGAACCTGGGGTGAGGTGAGAGTGAGGCGACACCCTCAACCCGTCATCGTGCAGGCTTGGAGGAGGGACCGCCGAGGGACCACCTGGGTTTACCTCCTGCTTCCTGGAGGAGGAAGCCGCTGGCTTGGGTTTGGGACGCCAAGAGCGAGCCTGCTGGCCCTGGTGTTGCTGGGCCGGACGTGCGAGGCGCAGACGGATAAGGGCTTGGGTTGGTCTGCGGCCCTTGTCCCTCTGAGCCGATGAGACCGAGTCCAAGGTGGCATTGGACTTTTCGATCCTCTGGAGGTGGCCTTCCACTCCAGGGCCAAAGAGGTCGGTCCCCAGGAAGGGGACATCCGCTAATTTGTGCTGGGTATCCGCTGTGAAGGTGGATATCCTCAGCCATGCCCGACGGCGCATAGCCACTGCGGCCGCAACCGACCTGGCGCATGAATCTCCAATGTCCAGAGCAGTCTGAAGTTGCTGCTTGGCCACTGCCCTGCCCTGGTCCCGCACCTGCCTAACCGTAGTCTGCAGGTCAGCTGGGAGATGAGGGACTACCTCGTCCAGGGAGCCCAACAAGGCATGGGAGAAATGTGCCATCAGCACGGCCGAGCTTGCCTGACGAAGGCCAAGGGAGACGCAGCATAGACTTTCTAACCGCATAGTCCAATTTCTTGACTCCTTGTCGGAGGTTTGTCCATGTCCCAGCGCTGCACGCCAGAAAACGCTGTCGGTAACTAACCCTCGGCTGAGGGATGTTCCGGAAACCGGACAGGGAACCGGGACCGTGATACTTCCTGGCCATCCTGGCAAGGGCGCAGGGCAGGAAGCGGCTGCCAGAGCTCCAAGGCCGGGCCCACGATGGCCTCAGCCACAGGAAAGGCCTCCGTAGGGGAATCCCCTCGGTCCAATATCTCCGTGAGGGGATATTTGGCCCGTTTGGATACGGGCTCGAGCTGCATCCCGGTGGACTCCGAGATGAGCCTGAGTAAACCCAGGAAGGACGAAGGGCTATTGTCCAGTGACTGACCTCCAGAGGACTCCAAGTCCACTCGCTTGCAGAAAAGGGAGGAATCGTCATCGGACTCAGAAGAGTCTGCAAAGAGCTGCCTCGGGCCTGAGCCACCCTCCACCTGCCGAGGGCGATCGGGAGTGAGGGTGACCGACAGCCTATGGGGCAGACCCTGAGCCGAGCGAGAGTTCTTGGTCGGAGCCCCAAACAGCGGCTGTGGAGGCGGAGGTTCCACCGGAATCGGTGGGGCAGCTGGTTCTGGCCGAACAACCGGCCTGGGAACAGGCTCCTCGGGTAAAACGAGGGGTTGTTTTGACCGCTCTGGTGACAGCCACTTAATGGCCGGGGAACGCGACGGCGTCGGCTTGTTCCCGGTCAGAAGGAGCTGTTGCCACATGAGGTCCTTGTATCGCTGACGTAACTTGCGTCGAAGCCTCCCTCATCCGAGGAGGAGGACGAGGATGAGCGGCGGCGCCGCTTACCGAGGTGCCGAGACCGAGACCGCCTATGACGGCGGGATCGGCTGGCCCGCGAAGAAGTCCGAGACCGAACTCGGCCTTCCGAGGACGGTAGCGGGAGGGACGTGGAACCGCCCTCCTCGGCTCGGAGGGAACACCAAGGCTCCGGAACCGAGGCACTGGCAAGCCCGCTGACCCTCAACTCCCACCGGAGGAACTGGGAGAGGGATTTTCGGCTTCGCTGGTCGACAACCCGTCCAATGGGTCGAGAAAGATCTTGACTGCGTTGACGGGAGTCTCGGTCAACTGACCTGATGGGGACACCGTGAGACCAGTGGCCGAAGCCGAATGATCGACCGAAGTCGATGGCCGACAACTCGGGGAGAGGGACCTTTCCCGCTCCCAAGAGCGTCGACAGAGGGACTTACCCTTATCTTTCTTCTTGGATCGAGAAGAAGGTCCAGCAGACGTTGGTCCCTCTCCTCTAGTGCAGAAGGACAGACAAAGCTCCTTAAAGGAAGCTGTGTAAGAGGAACCCAGGGAGAGCGGGATAAATGCCGCGGTCGAGGAAGATGCAGCCCGCGCCGCCTCCTCTTCGAGGGCGATCATCTGCTCTAGCTGATCCGCCGAGCCCGCCGCCGAGGAAACCGCCGACCGGGCCTCTTTAGACTTTACCGGAGGAAAACGTTTCTCGGGGCGCCCCAGTTATAAACGGGCAGCACGGCCTTCGAGGATGTAGGCTGAGAAGGAAAGCACAGGTCGCAAGCCTGCGGGTCGTGCTCAAGGCCTAAACAGTAGACACACGTGGAGTGCGGATCTGTCCGAGACATCTTCTGCCCGCAAGGGCACCCGAAACCGGGAGTCGATTTGTCCATCGCAGCTGCGAGGGATAGAAGACCGAAGTCTATAAAGCAAAACTTTAAATTGGAAACCAAGAATTAGGAACCAGTCTTATATGCAGAGCGTTAAGGAGGGAACCTGAGCTTCTAGCGGTAAGGAAGATCTGGCGTCATGGGGCGGAGCCGAGAGTTTTACCACCCGGGTGGGTGGGAGGAGCCAGCTTGAAGACCTTCCGGCAAGATTTAAAGCGGCAAGGATACCTGCCAGACAGTGTGGATGAACAACATATCCATGTCCCTAGAAACTACTATTATTTCACAAAATGTGAATGGGTTAAACAACCCAGTGAAGAGGCGGAAGGTGCTCTCGGCTCTTGGAAAGCAGTCTCCCGTTGCAATTTTTTTTACAAGAGATACATCTTAGCAGGCCAGAGCATGATAAGTTGGGGAAGTTTGGTTTCTCACATGTGGTGGCCTTAACATATGGCAGGGGCAAAAGGCGTGGTACTGCTATATTAGTCGCTAAAGGTTCCCACCTGCAGGTTACATCCGCATATAATGATCCAGAAGGGCGCTTGGCTATTTTGGTGGGATCATTAGAGGGTGCCCCAATAACATTAGTTTCAATTTATATTCCCCCGGGCTCTACAATTGCAATAATAAGGACCCTACTACAAAAAATCACAGAAATGCATAAAGGGACACTGATAGTTGGAGGGGAATTGAATCAGATAATGGAACCCTTAGATACATCAAATCCAGGACCGCGAAAGGCAGCCCCTGCTAGTAAATTAATAAGGACCTATATGCGGAAAACCGACTGGATTGATGCTTGGAGATTTCAGCATCCTGGGCAGAGGGGTTACACACACTTTTCTCCCCCACATGGCTCTTACGCCAGATTGGACCATTTTTTAGTATCGGGTGAACACTGATATAAAATAATGGATTGCACTCACACCCCCTCAACCTTATCAGACCATGCTTATCTCACCCTGATGATAGAATGGGATTCCACTATTAGGCAAACGCTCTGGAAGTTCAATAATTATCTATTGAACCTAAAGGACTTCACGGAGCTTATTAAGAAACGCAATACTCAAATTATACAGGATAATGATTCTGACCAGATCTCTAGAGCCACATTGTGGGATACTATCAAGGTGGTCTTAAGTGGGGAAATGATAAAATATGCATCTCAATACAAGAAACAACAAATTAAGACTCTGGAAACACTCCAGAAACAACTACATGACTATCAGTTGGCCCATCCTGGGGGGGATGGGAGTGTCTGGCCCTTACTGCAAGCAACCAAGCAACAAATTCAAAAAATTATCGCTATTAAAACAGAGCAGGCATTGCAATGCCTTCGGCACAAGTATTATGAGATGGGGCTGAAGGCTACCAGATTACTAGCCCGTCGATTGTGACAGCAGACCATTCAATCTGCAGTAACACAGATAAGAGACCCCAGAACAGGCCATTTAAGGAGGCACCCTAGTCAGATCATGGAATCTTTTAAGGAATACCATAGGACCCTATATATGCCAGAACAAGCTGCGAAGGATTCCAAAATACAGTCATATTTAGCTCAGCTTAGGCTCCCGAAACTAACCCCTGAACTTAGGACAAAGTTAGTTGAACCACTCACCCTGCAGGAGTTAACAAGAACAAGAACTACATTAAAAGTTGATAAGGCCCCAGGTCCTGACGGCTACACACCGGAGTTTTTTAAATTCTTTAAGAAAGAGCTGGAGAGACTTCTGCTAGATGTCTGTAGGGCCCCTCAGTTGGGAGAAGACTTGCCCCAAACCTGGAACCATGCAGTCATTACTAGCTTACTGAAAGCGGCCAAAGACATAACCCAGTGTAACTCATATAGGCCTATATCTATACTAAATATAGATTATAAAATATATGCATCTCTTGTAGCGAAGCGACTTGAAGGGGTTCTCCCTAGGTTGACTGACTTCGACCAGACGGGATTTGTTCCCGGATGTCAGACACAAAACAATATAAAGCGGACCTTGTCCCTTTTGCACCATGCCACCCGGTCGGGGTCCCCCTTTCTCCGGTTGAGTTTAGATGCAGAGAAGGCCTTTGACCGGGTGGCATGAAACTTTCTGAGGCTAACCCTGAGGGCATTTGAATTTCCCAATGCTATTATTAAAATCATTAGTAAAATTTACTCTAACCCAAAGGCATATATCAAAATAAATGGGGAAGTCTCAAGTCCGATATCAATGTTCCGAGGCACCAGACAGGGATGTCCCCTTTCCCCACTCCTATTTGCCCTATATCTGGAGCCAGTGGCACAGGATTTGAGACAAATGGAGGGCGTTGAGGGTGTGCGGGTCAGGGGAGAAACTCACAAATTGGCCCGGTACGCAGACAACCTTTTGATATACCTTAGTAATCCAGACCAGGGGTTGACCCTGTTATGGGACACATTAAAAGAATTCGGGAAACTGGCTGGGTATAAGGTCAACACCAATAAAACAGAGGTGCTGGCAGTCTCTTACAACCGATCTGATACAATTAGAGCTGCCTTCCCCTTTAAATGGGACAGAGGATATCTCAAATACTTAGGAGTCTACTTGTCATTGGATAATTCTCAGATCCTTCAACTTAATTTTGTCCCTATCTTAGAAAAATTAAAAGGAGATTTTGGAGAGATGGGCCCTTATATCAATCCCATTCATTCAGAAAATCGAGGCAGTCAAAATGGTCTTACTCCCCAGATTCCTATACTTGTCACAGACCCTACCAATATATATCCCAAACACTTACTTCAGTAGGATGAATGGGGGAATTTCCCGCTTTATTTGGGGATCCCAGAGACCCAGAATTCATCTCTCTGTGTTACAGACCCCAAAGGGAGAGGGGGGACTTTCCCTACCTAACTTCAATGGTATCATAAAGCCTCTCAACTACGCACTGTATTTTATTGGTTATCCACTGAATATTTGGCCAAATGGAAAACCCTGGAAATTGGGGGTTTCCCAAACTTGAACAGACTTCTCCTGTCTGGGGAGGAGACCTCTTCTTGTGAGAGCAATGGGAATCCATACACATTATACACGTTTAAAAATTGGCGGGAGTTGCTCGAAGACAAATCCTTGAAGAAATGGATGCTATTGTTAAAAGTATTTTCGTTATGAACAGGCCTTTGGCCCAGCTGGGTGGGATTTGGGTTTTTGCTAATGGGAAAGAAGAGGTCTCTTCTTGGTCTGGCATTTTTTAGGAGCAGGGGGGATACGTTCATTTCAAGAACTGGAGGTTCAATATGGACTTGTATGGCAGGATAGGTTCAGGTATTTCCAGGCCAGGGATTATATACAATCTCTTGATCTGCCCTCCTGGAATGTAGATCCTCCCCCACAAATACTATCATTAATAAAAAAGGCACTAGAGAACAGAGCGCCGCAGGAAAATAATATCTCATATTTGTATAAAGCCCTCCTTGATTGGAGGGGAGACTCTTTGCAGACAATCAGAAGGGCCTGGACACAGGACTTAGGTATGCCAATCCCTGAGATAGTTTGGACTGGGGCCTTAGAGAAGATACATTGGGGGGTAGCTGCTGGGAGTTGGAGAGAGTTCTCTTGGAAGGTGCTCTCTAGATACTTCAGGACTCCAGCAATAACCGGGAAGTATGGTAGGGGACAGTCCTCGTCCTGTTGGAGGGGCTGTGGCCATTCCCCAGCAACTCTGGTACATATTTTGTGGGGGTGTCCTCTCTTGGCCCCTTTTCTCCGAGAATTACAAATAGCTATTCATACTGTCTTTGATCCAAATCTTGATTTAACCCCTATACTCTACTTCTTTTTGGATTTGCCCACTGGATACAGGGGTAAGGATACAGCTAAATTGCTGAAAATCATGCTTTTTAGCAGCACAAAAAGTGATTATGAAACAATGGCTTACCAACACCAAAATCACCAAAGACCATTGGCATGATCTAATGATCGATTTGTATAAGATGGAGTGTCTTACGGACACTCTCAATAAAAGACAGCCACAATTTGAACTTCTCTGGAGGAGACGGGTCATATACATCATGTCACAGAGACCTGAATTTACACCTTAGAGAAGGGTCTGGCTGGGAGGTTTCATTAGTTCTGTATATCAATTACTGAGGTGATGATGCTGAGAAACCTCAGATGGAGGGTATCTACTACCTTGGGATATTAATTGGTTGTATCCTGGTGCAACTGTTATTTATTGTATTAAGTATTCTGTTTGTTTTTATTGATTATGGCTGATGCCACTTATGTCATGTATTGACCCCAGGACACAAGAGTTATGAGCATAGGCATGAAGTATTTAGCATCAATGTAATGGCTCTGGATGAAATTATATGCTCTTTTTAAGTTATGCAAAAAAACAAAGCAGGCACAGTCTGTATTAGTTTATGTTGTTGTTAAATGTTCTGTCTGTGATTGTTTGCTAAAACTGCAATAAATAAAGTAAAAAAAAAAAGAATAGAGGCCAGTAATTTTTTTTTATACACAGTATATATATTGAGTCGTAGGGGCGTGAAATAAATTTCCAGCTGCCCTCGTGGAATCTAATTTATTTCTAAGTTTTAAGAATAATTTATACAAATTCACAGGGAAAAGTTAAACAGTTACTACTGCTGAGATAGCAGGGTGATCGTCTAGATGGGCAGCCTATGTCTACTTACGTCTGTAGCACAGAAACAGTTTTTTTTTTTTTTTTTGTAATTAAAAGTTTATTCAGTTTTCGGTCTTATTACAATACAGGGCAACGCCAGCCTTAGAGTCCAATGTAATAACCTTTCTATGTTTAAAATACCTGTCGGAGTCTGTGTGCCACAATGTTATCTGCACCACACAAGTGGAGTTGAATTCTGCACTTGTACTGGGGATGAGTGCTGTCTCTAATCTCATTACCCATAATATATGTGCACTGGAACAAGGCACCACACACTTGGCAGCGAGCCATTCCATTTTTAAATTTTTTTTTTAAGCTTGCAAATATGTTTGCAGTCCGAGTCTTGTGCTCATGTAAGTACTGTATCTGAAAACTGGAATTTTGTGTTAAACTGGGGTTCAACCTTCACACAACTCTATTCTCTCACCCTGATATGATGTAATCACAGATTCAGCTCTGTAGAAGTGTCACAGCGCTCGTGATGCCATGATGATTTTATTCAATTTATTTATTTACTTAAAAGATTTGTCTCAGGGAAAGGTAACTAAGGCTACAAGTTTAATGTAAAAATACGGCTAAATAAATTTTAACCGTCGTTCTACTTCAGATATTCCTTCCACATTCACATGGATGCAGAATCCACTAAGTATGTGCAAAGCTCTCAGAAAGCACTTGGATGGCACCCTCATCCCAAGCCTCAACTCCCCACCTTTCTATGCTCTAACTTGGACAATCACATGAAAAAGAGAAGCCACCTCATATCTCTCAACTGTCACACATTACGAGGTACATCACTCATTTTATCCCTCAGAAACCCTCTGTCCCATATTGAGAAGGTGACATTCCACACTAACCAGTGAGACTTTTAAGCAGAAATGTATAATAATATAAGATGCTAGGTTATCAGCAAACATTATAAACATTAGTGCACTTATTTCCACAGTATTCTGAGCTTGCAATATCATGCCTGATGGTGTGTCACACATTTTGTTCAATTGTCACACATCTTGTCATGCATTTGGGTGATAAAACGTTAAGAGGGATGAGCCACCTTTCAAGTAGTGCTGAGGACTGTAGCTGGGTGTGCCATGTGGATGTGGGAGGAATAGAAGCAAAAGCGGTTACAAGTATCTTAATCTTCTAAATACCTGGATTCCTTCTACAAGTTCACACAGATGCGTCCTAAAAGCAGTGCTTGGGTAGGAGGAGGTCTAAGCCCACAGCTCATAGAAAAACACTCAGGACCAAGGACCCAAAAGCAGTGTCCGTGTAAGTATACATGCCTAGGTTGTAATGTACTGCAAACGTGTGGGCGGAAGATCTGGTAGCAGCTCTGCATATCTCACATAGCAGGAAGCCAGAGTAGCAGAAGATCTACACCATGCCTGGTTGAGTAGGTGGTGGACAAGAAGCAGTGCTGTAACTGCAACACAATTCATCTTGAGACGGTTTGCTCAGAAGTAGGTCGGCCTCACAAGGATTCTACATAGGTCACAAATAACTATTTGGTACATCCCTAAAGGCTTTTATCCTCTGAAAATAAAACAGAAGTCTCACCCTCACATCCAAATGATGCAGAAATTCCTCACTTCAGCTAGCATGCAGTCTGACAAAGAACACAGGCATCGCCAAGGACCGGGTTATGTCAAACTCAGAAACTACAAGAAACCTAGAAAATTGTCAGCAGAAAAGGACCACTAGCTCCACCCAGAATGCCGAAGGTTTCTCCGCCTACTGGAACTCCACAGACTCAAACTGGTTTCAAGGAACCCTCCTTCCTTCCCTGTTTCTTTATTAGTATGCCTGTGTCTATCTGATACATGCATGATTGAAGCCTTCCATCCACTGTTCTAGCCTTCACAACTTAAACTGGCAGTCAGTTCTATGCTTCTATCACCCTTTCTCTAAAGAATTATTCCCTTACATCTTCCTGAAATTTCCCCTTTCCAACTTAATTTCATGCCCCTTAGTCCTGGAGCTCATCCTCTTTTAGAGGAGGCTCCCTTCCTGCAATCCACTCATGCACATGAGATACATGAAGGTCTCGATCATGTCACCCTTTGCACTCCTGTCTTTCAGACTGCACATACTGAGACCCTTCAGCCTCTCTTCATAGGGCTTTCCTTGCAACCCCTGCACCACCCTCATTGCTATTCTCTGGACCACCTCCACCATGACAATGTCTTTCTTGAGATGCAGTCTCCAGAACTGGACACAGTACTCAAGGTGTTCATGGTCCAGAGAGTGGTACAGTGGCAGTACCACCTCCCTCCTCCTACTGGTGATGCCCCACCACAGGCACCCCAGCATCCCACTAAACCTAATCATGGCCCTATCTCACTGTGCTGTCACATTAAGGACTTATGAAATAATAACCTTGAGGTCCCTTTCCTGCCTAGTGACCGCCAGCACCTTCCCCCATCCTATACTCAGCACTTGTGTGCCTGTGCCCTTAGTGCATTATTTTGCACTTTTTGGCACTGAACCCTAATTGCCATGCCTTTGCCCACTCCTCTAGTTTGCCTAGATCAATGACAGAATAATAAATAACAGAAGGGTCAATAAAGCCACCCCTCACTAAAAAAAAAAAAAAAATTTCCAGGACAAGACTCTGAGGTCTCACACAACCACAGGCTGAAAAGTCCCTTCACCTAGAGCTTTTATTTACTTATTTATTTAGCTACTGTTGACCAGTTAAGCACACTAGACAAAAAATGCCTATTTTCAGGTGCGACTCTGCTTGGCAAGGACCAGGTTGAGGTTCTATATAGGAAGCGGTTTGAGGAAAAGTAGAAATATGTGGTTGTCACATAGACAAATAGTTTGCCCATCCCAGTGACCACAGCAAAGCTTGTCTATGTTTGAAGTGTGAATTTGCCCATACCACTATGGGCCATGGTGTCTAAAAACGATGCAGAGGGAGCATTCTCAGACTCTGGGGGAAGGTTAGATTTCTTTCTATACAGGTCCTTATGCTCCTACATCTGGGGGGGTGGCTGGAACAGCCCAGTCCCCAGCTCCCCTGTGCTGGCTCTATGCCTCCTTCAGTGACACATACCAGGTCAGAATTATCCCCACGAGTTCCCCCTCATGGTGGGGTCAGAAAGGGACGTGCCCCCCCATACATCAAGTTTGTAGTGGACCAGATTGTGTACCGAGTGGCGGAGTTGGCCCGGAGACAGCTGGGCTTGGCTCCATGAAGCCCCCCAATGTTTAACTTTCCACTTTTCTTCCCCGCCCTACTGTAGAACGTTGGATTCCTGTGTGGAGGCACATCTGTCTGACATTCCCCACAGTCCCTTCCCCTACGTTGCCACCCTGACCTGCTCCACCCCCAGGCCTTGATCTGGGGGAAGCCTAGGTCAGACTAACATAACCCTCCCGACAACCAGAGTCTGTTCCTGAACCCGTGTTACCAATGTGGGAAATTGTAAGGCAGTGCACCACGCCTGCCATTGGGAGAAGGTTTTGAAGCTCCTTCTGTCAATGTCCCCTGCAGTGTACCAGGGAATGCACTAGACATTAGGGGAGACTGTATAGTATGCTCCTCCCCCTCGCAACAGAAGTGGCCTGTAGTAAATTGCCCCTTGCCCCATTATGTCTGCTAAAGTTCTACCTATTGAACGTGGAAGGTGAGAGCCTGGTTTCTCTTCACTCCTCCTCTCCCACCTCCTTTTTTGGTACTATCTTTATTATGCCCATGTATCTGCCCCACCCATGTCTGAAACCCACTGATTTTGCAAAAGACCTCTGCTTTCGGTAGCATATTTCACCCATCCACTACCCCTTCCATGAAAAATACTTTCTGGTATCTTTCTTAAATTTGCCCCCGGCCAACTTTATAGAAGATACCCCTGATGCTTGTGTTCTTGCTCATTTAAAAAAACAAAAGAGTGGCCCCAAGGATGAACCGGGAAACTACAGACCAGTGAGCCTCACATCCATCGTGGGTAAGCTAATGGAGACTATCCTGAAGGAGAGGCTGGTGGCCTTCCTAGAGGCCAAAGGACTACAGGACAGCAGACAGCATGGCTTCATACATGGCAGATCCTGCCAAACCAACCTGATGGAGTTCTATGACTGGGTAACTAGGGCAACTAGACAGGGGCCATGCAGTGGATGTCCTGTATTTGGACTTCAGTAAGGCACTCGACTCGGTGCCGCATGGAAGGCTGGGAAGTAAGTTAGAAGGCACAGGGGCGGGTGCAAAGCTGGTGAGATGGGTAGGGAACTGGCTGCAGGGAAGGCAACAGAGGGTGGTGGTGGGTGGGGAGCTCTCACACCCAAGGGTAGTGATGAGCGGTGTTCCACAGGGCTCGGTGTTGGGACCAGTGTTGTTTGGGATATTCATTGCAGACATATCATTGGACATCAAGAGCAAAATCAGTCTGTTTGCTGATGATACCAAGGTAGGAGCGGTGGTGGATGACCTAGGAGGATGGCAGGGGTTGCAGGATGATCTGGCAAAGCTTGAAACCTGGTCAGACACCTGGCAACTGGGCTTTAATGCCAAAAAGTGCAAAGTGCTGCATTTTGGGATGAAGAACCCAAGGAGGAGTTACCAGCTGGGGGGAGTGCAGCTAGCCCAGACAGAGAAGGAGAAGGATCTGGGGGTGCTCATTACAGGGTCAATGAACAACTCGGCACAATGTAGGAAGGTAGCTGCAAAGGCCAACAAAATGCTAGGTTGTATTGCAAGGGGTATATCCTCGAGGAGGGAGGAGGTGATTCTGCCACTGTATAGGTCATTAGTTAGACCACACCTGGAGTACTGCATGCAGTACTGGCACCTGTATCTGAACAGGGACATTAAGTTACTGGAGGGGGTGCAGCGCAGGGCGACAAAGATCATCAAGGGGCTGGGGGACATATCATACGAGAGGAGACTGAGGGAGCTGAACATGTACTCACTGGAGGAGAGGAGGGACATGATTGAAACCTTTAAGTATATGAAAGGAATAAACAAGACAGGTACAGAGGGGCTGTTCAAAGTAAGGGAGGGGAGGGACACCAGGGGCCATGATATGAGACTGGAGGGAGGAAGGTTCAGGAGGGAGATGAGGAGACACTTTTTTACAGAGAGGGTGGTGGCTGCATGGAATGCATTACCTGCAGAAGTGGTATCCAGTAGAATAGTGGGCTGCTTCAAAAGAGGATGGGACAGGACAAGGGGGGGGTCAATGAAGGGGAAGGGTGGAAGGAGGGGCAGCTGCAGAATAAGGGGTGCTAGCTGCACGTTCGAGCAGACTTTGATAGACCTCTAGGCTTTTATCTGCTGGCAAATTTTGTATATTCGTATGTACCCAGTCACAGTAAATCCAACAAACAGTTTAAATATCAGAAAAAAAACACTGAAGCATTCAGCTGTTGGGCTCTCTGTCCCTTCACCACCATTTAACAACTCTGTTGTTACAGGCTGGCATGCACAGAAATGGCTATAATAAGGCTTGTTCACATGACCAACTGTGAGCCATTGTCAGTGGCTCACAGCGGCCAGATCAGTGATCCTGTCGATGTGTGAACCTTCCCGTTTTGGCAGTTTTCTGTTACATGGCGTTGCCACCACGATCCCTCTTTCCCTGGGTTTGCGGAGAGGTGCAGGTGGCTTCCTGTGCTGTCTGAATAGTCAAACCACCCGCATCACTACAAGTCCCCACCAACCCAACAGGGACCAGAACAACACCCAAATTGCAGGAAAGGAAAAGGGCACCGAAAATACAGATGCCATGTGAATGCGGCTCTCGTTTTATTTTAATTTTTTTGAACAATTGGAAAGTAGCTGCTGCAGCAAGGCGCAGTGTGAACGAGCCTACAGTTACCATGGAGGTGGGTGAGGCACACAAAAAAAGGATGAAAACAAGCCCTGCCTTGTCAGAGATGAAAATACCAGATCCTACTTCAGCACCTGATCCATCTTCCAGACTCCTCCTAGCACCAGGACAAACTTCATAGTAAGCTCAAAGGATGCCTCTGGGTCCAGTGTGGCAGTGGTAGAGGTAGCTTTACTTATCTGTTGTTCTCAGTGGCAGCAGTTTGGCCAGAGCAGCTGAAGCAAACTGTGAGACGGTCACGAAAGTCTGAGATTGTTAGCTGAAAGAGTTGAGCAGTTTGGTAGCTGAATGCAAGGTGAAGAAAAAAACAGTAAATTAAACAAAAAAAGAAACATGGCTACCAGCCAGTCCAGTGGTGCAGCAGTAGGGCCAATGATTTTTCCATTTTCAATAGCAAACATTAGTAAAAAACAAAATTTGACATTTTTAAACCAGCATTTGGCACGATGAAAAACCCCATTTCCACTAGCTTTTTGGGCAAACCCCTCCATTTTAAGCCAATTTTTTTGTACAAAACATGCTGATTGGCCCTCAGTTGGGGGGGGATGGAAAAAACAGATTTTAAGATTTCGCCAAACAGAACTGTCCCTTTTTGAAAACAGAAGATCACTGGCTCTATGGGAGTAGTCAAGTCACTTTTATTTCTTAAGCGCCCAATCCCAGGCTTTCTGGGCGCTTTACAAAATGGTGAAAACAGATTACAAACAATACACATTTTTAAAATTAGGGTAAAAAAATAATAAAATATACAAAGTTCAAGTTATGAAGTTCAAGTTTATTGTGAAGGGATAAATCTGTTGAGCAAGCTAATTTTCAAGGAGAACCCTTTTTTTTTGACAATAACAAACCATACATACAGTCGATAATTAACAGACACTATTTAACAAAATGTACAATATGAGCTATACAAGGCAGGGGTGAATAGCCAATGCTGGGAAACATATAATCAATACATGAGGATGGTATATACATAAACAATATAAATAGGAATAATTACAGTGGTACTAACAAGGTAAACATAGAACGATGTTGGACAAAACAGTAAATATATACATACATACAAAGCAACAGGAGAAGAATCATTATTAGGCATACTGTAGTACCAATGAGAGTTTGGTATAATGGGCGAATGGCAGAGAGGAGAAAACAGGCTAGCACCTAAGACAAGTATACAAGAGTGATGGTTTGGAGGTAAGCTAAGGAGGTAGGTGAGCTCTACTGAATTAACTGCAGTGGCAAGCATCGTTAATTAGGTTGGTTATTCGAGATTTGAATGCCCTTAGAGGAATGAGGGTGCTCAATTTAAGGGACGACTGAAGCTTGTTCCAAGCGGTAGGGAGGGCATAGCTAATGGCCAGTTGACCAAAGCGGGTACGGACTTTGAGCACTTCTAAGGAAATGTAAGAGGGATTTCTAAGAGCATAAGGAGTCTGGGGGTCAGAAATAAGACTAGTGATGTAGACCTGTAGTTTGTACAAGAGAGATTTATATGCCCATAGATAAGCATGTAAGAGTCTCCTGGTAGTTACAGAGAGGTCTAATAAGTAATGATCATAAATAGTCATCTTAAAACTCAGTTTAACTCAGTTAAAATCTGTGGACATTGAATGCTTGATTAAAAAGATGTGCCTTGAGTCCCCGCTTAAAAATATAGGCTCCCTCAGTACTTGTGGGAGGGAGTTCCATAACACCGGTCCCGCTACTTCGAAGGCAGAGTCTCACAATATCTTCTGCCATGCCCTGGAGACCACCAGGAGGCCCTCCACAGACGACCCTAGTGAGCGCACCGGGTGGGCAGGTGTCAGGAGGTCAGTCAGATAGCCAGGACCCGAGCCATATAGAGCCTTATATAGGTGAGCAAGCTCACCTTGAAGACAATCCTCCACCTGACTGGCAGCAAGTGTAGTTCGCACAGAACCGGGGTTATATGATCGGACCTTAAAAGGCCAGTCAACAACCTGGCTGCGGCATTCTGCACTAGCTGCAGCTAGTGGAGGCTGTCTCCACTGACCCTGAAGTATAGAGCATTACAGAAATCGAGCCTGGAGGTGACAAAAGCATGTACCAATGATGGCAGATCTTCCAGCGGGATTAAGGGCTTAATCCGGGCGACATTCCATAAATGGTAAAGACCACTCAGGACGATGGCAGACACCTGATCTTCTAGTGTCAAGTCATCGTCAAGGATGACGACCAGATTTCACACCTCAGTGGCCGCCACCAATGAGATGGACTCCAGGATCCACCCCATTCCTGCTCCAGTGGCAACCACACACCGCCAACCTCTGTCTTGTCCAATTTAAGCTTCAACCAGTTAGAGGACATCCAATCCTGGCTTTCGGATAAGCAGTTGTTAGGCACATCCACAGCACCCGATGTCCCGGGGGGCAAAGGACACATACAGCTGAGTACCATCTGCATAGCAGTGAAAATCCAAACCTTAACATCTAATGATATCACCCAGTGACAACATGTATATCGCAAATAACATGGGCGACAAGATCGAACCTTGAGGTACTCCACAAGCCAGGAGCTTCAGGCACAATGAGAAATTTCACATCACAACCCACTGCATCCTGCCTGTCAAAAAAGACGCAAACCAGATAATGACATTGCTGGTGAGTCCACAGAGCTCTCTCGGGCGATCAAGTAGCACCACGTGATCTACAGTGTCAAATGCTGAGGAGAGATCGAGGAGAACGAGAATTGACCGTTCCCCTCTATCTCTTGCCCTAAGGAGATCATTTTTAACCCTGACTAATGATGTTTCTGTGCTTCGCTTACTCCTAAATCCAGACTAGAGTGGTTCGTAGATGTCAAAGGCCATCAGGTGCGCCTCGAGCTGCAAAGCCATCACTTTCTCCACAACCTTCCCGAAGAATGGAAGATTAGAGACAGGTCGGTAACTCGCTAAGATGTATGGGTCGAGTGATGGTTTCTTCAGTAAGGGCCTCACCAACGCCTCCTTCAAGGAGTCAGGGAAGACCCCACCTGAGAGCAAGCACCGGAAAATCTCAGCGAACACTGGACCAAATGACTCAGCACATCTCACTAGAAGACGTGTCGGGCCCAGGTCCAGTTCACAAAAAGTGGGCCACGGCTTTGAAATTACCTCGATGACCACAGCCACCCCCACTAGCCGAAACTCATCCTAGACAACTGGAGTGCTTCTGACCTCACCAGGCTCCACTGGAGATATCCCGGTCCTAATGGACACCACCCTGTCAAAAAAGAACTGAGCAAACTCTTCGCACTGTACGACTGAACTTGCTCTTTTTGGCTGCAGACAGACAGGATGGAGTAGCCCGTCTACAGTCTGACACAGCAGAGCTGGTCTATTCCTTCCTGCAGCAATCTCCCTAGACAGAAAGTCTGCCTTCTTATGGTTGATTGGCCTTTGGTATTCACCGTAGTGAATTCTCAAAGCCAGTTTGTCATCCAAGGAACCGGTCCTCCTCCTCCAGCAGCACTCCAACTTCCAACCCTTGGTCTTCATCTCTCCGGAAGCCCCATCAAACCACAGGGATCTCAAGTGAGAGGACCTGGGTTGTATACAGATCGGTGCGATGGCATCAAATGCATTGGTGACAGCGTTACTATATTCTGCCACTGCCCCATTCAACCCCATCCCACATGCAGCACTTACACCCGGAAAATCCACCACTATCAACAGTCCCTCTGGGGATAAACCCCTCAAAGGGCAGTAGCAGACCATCTCAACAGGGGACGGACTAACAGGAGGTGCCCTGAACAAGAATTCCACTGTGCAGTGATCCAACCAAGAGACCGGATCAATTTTGAAAGCAGTAATCTCAAGCCCCAGTGAAAATACTAAGTCCCAGGCATGGCCGTGGCAATGGGTCACGGAAGTAACCGCTTGTGCAAGTGAACCCCTCCTACAAATGGGAGTTGCCGAAAAGTCTTTCTAGAGCTTGCATTAATGCTCACTGCCAGGCTGGGGTCCTGCAGTTTAGCTGTTAAATGTCATTGCCAAAGACTGCCTGTGTAGCCTCTATGTACTGTCACTTTAAGAGTTGCTTAGTTGCAGTAATAATTAATCTAGAAGGGGGCTGAATGTTGTCATGCTGGAGTCCCACCCGAGCTGCCAGACAATCGCTCCGTTTCTGCCATCGCTAATTGCGCAGAGGGAGCCCTGTTTAAAGATGTAACTGTTTGCTGACCATCTGTTAGGGCAGTGAAGATACTGTAGTTCGTTCTAACCTGCTTTCTTTGCAGCGAGGGTTGTTCTGATTATCTCCACTATCTTGGCCCTGAACTGCCTAATTGGGCCAATCAGTACTTTGGGACTCTAAAATGGAGCACGTTTACGGGGGCTGTGTGGATTAAAATCTGTGGGAATTGTAGTTTTGGACTGTTGGCACCTTTTTGCAACTGAAGGGGGAGCTCTTGCTTTGACTGACACCCGAATCAGCCAACCAAACCTTTGGATCTGAAGGAAATCCACTAGCTACCTGCTGTTTAAGGCAGATCTAAGTTGGAAACTGAAGGAGCCAGACCTCGAGACAGTCGAGCGGCCGTCGGCGTAGTTTCGAGCGGGAGAACTGTGGTGAGGCCTGAATTGGGGCCCGCAAGCCTGCTTACTCCCCTTGAAAAGGAGAAGAGAATTGTTTTCCGACTAAATCCGAGGTGTGGTGAGAACGAAGTAAGCCACTGAAGTGTGACCAGGCTCAACCTGTAGAAGACCGAAGATTTTGCTGAATGCAATCGGCTTGTCAGGGATTCCAGCTACCTCTGAGCTCCCAGTTTGAGCAGAGACTTTGCGATCATGACCAGAGAGCAATTTGCCTGGTATTGTAGAATCCTTTGCACAAAAATGTGCTGTTTGATTATAGTGGGTCGTGCTTTGTTTCCCCACTGTGTAAACTGTGTTCTGCTTGCTGGAAGCTGTATCAAGCCCAAACGGACTGAATCCGCAGTTACCTCCTTGCGGTCGGCATTGTCACGAGGGCCCTGCCAGACTACCCAACTGCACAGAGCAAAGCCATCGCCAAGAGACCTGCCTGGGGATCAGCCCAATGTTCCATGCTCGAACAGGAATGATGCCTCGGCGAATCGTATGGGCCCTGCTTCTCCTGGCTCTTCAAATCAACCACTTGCAGTCTCGATTTCCGTCCAGCCTGTGTCCTGTTCTGGGTATCGTGAGTAATCATCAGGGTAGCTCCCTGCAACAACAGCTTAATCTAAGTGTGTCACCTGATTGTCTTGTTCCTTTTCTTCCATGAACTGAACCCTCTGGCTCCAGAATACAAATAGGGTGTATTGTGCATGTTGTTTTATTCCATCACAGGGCCCCAACCAGCCGCGGCGCCAGCCTACCCCAGGCAATGGTCCTGGCTAGCCCAGCTCTTCTCCACCTGGGTACCCAGAGGGTGTGACTGCTTAGGGACTCTGAATGCATGCATAACTGCCTGATTTATACAGCATTTAAGCCAATTAACCTGATTACGCCCCTCACCTGTTCAACTCCCCTGAATAAATCAGATTTTCTTTTTGCTGCATTTAACCTGACTGTGGGTCCAGTTTATGCTAAGAGTACTGTACTGTTGTCCATTGCCATGCATAACCTTGTTTTACATGGGGTCCTCAGGGTCGAGCATCAGGAACCAGCCTTGGTGGTAAGTGCTAACAGTGGGGGTACTGGTAAGGTGTATGAGGGGTATTGGGAAGGTGATCACTGTGTACTATTCTGGCCACTAGTGGGGAACGAGGGGGGTTACAGTGTTCCGGAGGGCTGTGCCCAGGCTAGTTTGACCACTACCAACCCTGACCTTTGGGTGGAGGCACCCATTACAGAACCTAGGCCCCTTAACCTGCAATTAGCCAAGCAGGCAGGGGTAGTAGCCCTTGGGATAGCGCCACCTAGGGGTTACACAAGGCCCAGTGATGTCATCATCTGGAGGAAGTCCTTCCCAAAATGCAAGACTTCATCGTCGACCCAGGCATTGAAATCACCCAGAATCAACAACCATCTGGGCGACTCCGCAACATTTTGTCGGTGACTTCCTGCAGGATCTCCCCCTCGCGCCCCAAGGGACAATAAACGAGGAGGAACCTACACCCGGACCCCCACACATCTGAATGACAATGTAGACTCCACTGGGTGCACAGAGAACTTCAAGTTGGACCTAAAATAGACTGCCACTCCCTCACCCCTGCGCTCCCTCCTCGGGCAATGAACCACAGAGTACCCTGGTGGGATGGATGCTGTCAAAACTAGACCAGCATCATCCCCAACCAGGTCTCTGTAATGCATGCCAGGTCGATTGAAATCAAATAAGCCATAAATGCTGTCTTGTTTCTCACTGACCTGGCATTACACAGCACCACCCGAAGGGGACTAGTGGAGACTGCCGGTCCATCAGCTACCTGCCCACTCAATCCAATGGGAACCCTGGGAATGGGAACCAAACACGTCTGGCCTCTTTCATGGTCCCATTTTGCCCCAGGGTGCCTCCTGGACCTGACCACCCTGATGCAACTCACCCAAGCCACATTATCAGTGTCCTGCCACTTGCCCTTCCACCCCTCACAATTTCGACCTCTTTACAGTGTTTCGCTGCTGTTGCTGCCATGGGGAGGTCGGTAAAGGGGCAGAGTTCGTGCAGCTGGGACGCAGAATATGTGATATGATCACAGCTCCTGCCCTGGTACATCCTATCAGATTCTCTGTCACAACTACTCTCTAAAACTTACTTCACTAATAAATATAACCCCAAACACCAATCACTTCCCACCCTAATCACTCCAAACTCTCTAAATAATTACACACACTCTTTCAGCCCTTATCTCTCCATATATCCACATTCACACACTAACTACCTATACCTCCACTCCAAAAATTTACTAGTTACAAGCAAACCATACAAAATAAAATAATGTAGGACCTTTAAGAGACCAACAGAGGAGAAAATTAAAAAATTGTCTTAAGGTGATTAAATGATAGTCTTTAAATCAGAGTAAATGTCCAAAGCGGTGCTACTGTTTCAGTGCTCACAACACTGATATTAAAGTCCAGCAACTGATGTAAAGGATTAAAACTTTGATGTTAAAAGGCAGGGTTTTATTTAACTCCAAAAATTGATTAGCTCATAAAAGTGCTAAAACATTGTGAAAATGCATAGCACTTGCCTCACTGTGTTTAACAAGCATAACACTTCTAGAAAACCTATATAAATGCTTTCTGTACAGTTAGCATTGTCCCAAGAAAAAAAAACTGCTAATCAATTATTTAAAACCCTGAAAGGAGCTCTCACACAAGTTATTAACAGCCAAATCCTAGAGCCTCTCTGCCAGCCGAATAGCATTTAAAACACAAGTCTCAGAATAGTAACATAAATGCCTTTTCTGCAGAAGCTCCCACTTCCTGCTTTACACTTGTTGAAACTTACAGGCTTGTTTGATGGTTCGTCAAGCATTATCCAGTTCAACAGGGCCCTTCAGCCAACTGCAATAGTACCCCAAGTAATCCAAATCGTCAGAGGTCTTATCTTTACCACAGGAGCTCTCCCCTACTGTGGTACATTTAGCATCTCACCACTTCTCTCCTCGATCAGTAGACTTGGTTTCCCATAGCATATTCAAACTCACGGGCCCCCGGAAGTGTCCCGATCAGACCTGCTCTACAGACGCCAGCTTCCCAGCGTCTGGTTTTAATCTAATCTACCACCACCAGCCTCCAGGTCATCTGCTACAGTAGTCTCCAAAAAATATGATGTTTCCAACAGTCCTTTCCTAAGGATACCAGCTCTTCTTCTTCAGCTACTGCAGACTTCTGAGAGGCTCCCCTCTAGGCACCAAAATCTACCGATTACCGGATAAGCTCTGCAAGTCACAGGTGCTGCTACCAGTTGCAACAAATGTTTGAATAGTAAAATTACTCCTCTGTGGAACTCCGAAGAAACCTTTCTAAAAACAAAAAAAAAACTAACTCGTAACACTAAATCACTATATGACCCTAACTACCACTCAATCCCTATGCCTCACCGCTGACTTAACTTGTAAAACACACTATTAAAAGACTATTTCCATATGCTTCATGGATAAACACATCCAATAAATGATTTTATCTACAGAATCCTCCACTTTCAGAGAACATTGTACTAGAAGGAGCAGTAAAAGACGAACGCCTGTGCTCAGTAACTCGTAGACAGACGGCAGCCCAGCCTGGCAGCCATCTTAGCAGCTGTGCATCACTCTGCTACCTGAGAGATCAGGGTTCATGTGCCAGCCCTAGACAGCTAGGGGCAGACTATATCATGGAGATGTAGCACTCAATTCCTGGAGAGAGTGGAAGGAAATATGCCACCTAGCATTCAAGCTCCCACTCCATTTTATTTGCCCTTTTTTGGACTCCCTCCACCCTGTCTATTTCCTTTCTTCTGAGGTGCGGCCAACCAAGAAGTGGTATGTGCGTTGACTGAGAACCCAGCTCTTCATCTGCCTGCCCACCTTGCTGGAAAAAAGTTACAGCTGTGATAAACCTGATTCATGGGGTGGGGGATGGGGGAATAAAGGGAAAAACTGGAGAAAAAAAGTAATTATCATAACAATGAAAACAAACAGTTAAACAACTTTCTCTGAAACTAATGTCTAGAATCTTGCTTTTACCCCCACCCCATAAAAAAAAAAAAAATCACAGGCAACAATTCGCCTGCTATGCTACATGAAAACCATCCCATATTCTCACAGTCTAGCCAGAAGAAAAACAATACGGCCCCAGAAGTCTCTGCTTAATTAAAATTACTAGATTTCTGAAACCAAAATATTCTGTAAGGTTTACTTTCCACATTTATGACTTTCATTTAGTGCAGACGTAATGGCACAGTAGATCCTATTTACATATGTCATTAGGATTGTGACATATACTATTGATAATTTCATTAACATGCTAGAATCTTTGAATAATATTTTATGCTACCGGTGCCTGCAGGCTATTGTAGGCCTTAAAACACCATACCAATTCAGAATTCACTGTGTAGCAATACAACTGATCAGGCTTGACGAATTTATGCAATGTTGTAAGTCATTAAACTTCATTTAGCTTCATCGGGAAATTAAAGTTAAAAAAATGCAACTGTCTACTTTTATATAGACAAGACAGTCTTGCAGCATACCATTAATTTTATCAGGGCAGTAGACATGCTGTACTGTATGCAAAGTTTCTTGTATCCTGCTTTTTTTACATGTTCTGTTTCTATAATTATTGCTCTTCAGAATGTTGATTATGTATGAGTTACAGTATAGCAACAGGACAATGTGTCAGTCACCACATCTACATGAGGGGCAGTATTCAGAATATGAGAGCATTCAGTTCTCAGAATACATATTCCAGTTGCCTGTTTACATGCATCTGGAGTATGCATTCAGAGTACTGCTGCTGTTTACATGAAATGGAATACTGCTTACTCCTTCTACTTGGAATAGCTGGAATTAACATGTTTCAATCATGTGAAGATGCAGAAAGATCAAATATTCAGAATATAAACATAATATCCCAGGTCTAAAATTCAGAATACTAATACTTGGCATATTCCATTTTATATTCCAAATATCACTTTTACATGAAAAACATTATTCCAAACAACTATTCTGAATGCTGCGTATTCCATCAGTATATGGAATATGGCCATTCATGTAAATGTAGTGAGTATATTTATATGGCCAGCAACATTTCGATCATATTCAGAATACTCAGTATTCCAAATACTTTAAGTATTCCAGCCATGTAAACAGCAGTATTCCAAATATGAGGATAGTATAAGGAATATGAGTATTCCAAATAACACAGCTAGGATCATAACCGGTTTTAGGCACCGGTGAATCCTGCTGTCGATGCAGTCCCTAACCACAGCAGTTGACCTTATTAATTTTCAGTTTTTTTGTAATTACATGCAACCCTTACCTCGGTCAAGAGTGGCATCTTGCAACCAGGACCCCTTAACTTGTACACAGATAAGGCAACAAACCACAAGTTGGCACAGACAAAGGTGCCACCCCTGGCTTTATGGCAAATACCTGGCTCAGGCATCTAAGAGGTTGGGGGGTTAGAGTGCAAAATAACATTTATATTTACTCCGAGTTCTGGGAGAAAGGTGCCAGGGCTATGCTACGACTCCTATCTGAAGGGGCCCCATACACAGTTCCACTGGGGCTCACAGATGGAATGCCCAATACCAGAAAATTGGGATTATATTGTATGGCTTTATTTCTACAGATGGTAGGCAGAAACTGGGTGGTCCCCCATGTTTAGAACTGTCATCACAGACAACAGATAGTCAAGAAACTTTGCTCTCTCACAGAACAGGCAGTAGCTGCATTTCACACAACACTTCTCTACAGAACGAACTGTCCATCCCTCTTGATTGAGATCTCTGGACTTCTTTACACAGTGTCTATTACGTGGGGGTTGCCACATACTTTAACTTTAAAAACATCCTCCTGACATGATGGGCTAAGTTAACACCTGCAGGGTAATCTGTACCTTTCAGGTAATCAGTCAGCCCTGACCAAAGCTCCAGGTGAGGGTCTGCCCACCCTGGCCCCAGCCAGCCTCTGCCATGCCTTCCAGGACACATATGGGATCCTTCAGTCCCACATGGATTGCTAAAGGCCTCCACACAGAAAATACATTTACATTCAGCACATCTTTGTGGTGACACTGGGGTCCTGAGTGTTACAATCTAGCCTTGTCTTGGGCAAATACACCACTAGACAACTCCCAAAATTCTCCCAATGTTACTGTACTCAAGGTTTGTTTGTCCCTCTGTTACCGACATCAGGCATGAATGAAAGAAAAACCTTTTCTTCCCTTGAATCCATAGCTGCGGACTCTCCTGGTGTGAAGAAGCCTACCTACTCCTAACAATTCTTTCCTACCAGGTACCAAAGCTTGCAAAAGAACTCTCTATTATACCTGCAAATTTATTTCTAATGTCACCGAGATTCCTCATTCTACAGGTGTTTTCCACATTACCAAGGAGTTTTCATGCACTTCCACCAATGTGATATACCGTACTCTTCACAGGAAGCATCCAGCTATCTACATCGTAGAAAACGGCAGACACCTAGCTGACCAATTCAGGGAACATTACAGGGCAATCAGGAATGGAGATACTCATAAACTCATTGTATCCCACTTTACCTCCAGGGACCACAGTGTCAATGATCTTTCTGTTTCTGTCCTTTAGCAGGGTTTTCAAGATGCTGACCAAAGAAAAAACATGTAAACCAAGCTGATCATCCACCTAAGCTCCCAGCAGTCCTCTGGTTTAAATTACATACTTATTTTCTACTACCATCTTTCAGCCACCTCATGGTTTTCTACCATAGTTTGTCTTTTCTAACCCCCACCACCTGTCACATCTTTGACTGCATATGTGCATGGAATGTTTGCATGTGTGGGGATGCCTGCACAACTTCCATCCTTTGTGTGTGTTTGGGGGAGGTTAGCATCCTCACATGGGCATTCCAGATATGTGTGTACATCCATTTTCATTTTCTTTTTTTGCACTTGCCCGGCTCCCATGGCTTTCGGAGGGGGCCTCGTACCCCCTCCTACTCCGTCCGCCTGGGCTATTCAAGGCCACCCCACCTTCATTGTGCTCGGGGGGCCGGGGTTGTATGATTTTTCCCGTTTTCTCCCCTTGAACCCCCAATGACACTGGCGTGAAGGACAGAAGTCCAGGCAGACGACGTGCTGACGCACGCCGTTGCCAAGCGCCCAGAGCATCCTCCTTTCCCCAGCTCTCGGATAGAGCTGCCATTGCCCCTGTGAACCGGTGCTTCCACCAGCCCCCAGGAATGTCGGGTGCACAGGACACCCCCGGTAACCCACCCCTGGTGGAGGAGAACATCCATTGGACGCTCGATCCTCTGCCCTCCTGCCGGTCCCCGACAACCCTGAGTCCGTTCCCGAACCTGGGTCGCTGGCGTAGCACAAGGTGTGGCATCCAGCGCCTCAACCCTCAGCGCCACCCATTTTAATTTTCCATGGATGTCTCCATCTCTGTCTCCTTCCCCCACATTTGTCATCTTTCAGTCTTCTCACTAGGCCATGTTAATTAGTCCCCACCTGAAGACTCCTAAGCTCATTTTCTCCTACTATGTCTTTTCATACTCATCATCACCCTTCTGTTTTCCATATTTTTTTCTTACCTTGCCTATTATCACTTTTTCTCCTACAGCCTTCCCCTTATTCTGTCCCTACATATGTATCTCCTTTCCTCTTACCTCTCCACTAACTTTGCTTTTTTCCCTTTTAGATAATTCCTGAAGACCTAAGTTCAAAATGCCAGTTGTAACTCTATTTTCTATTTTCAGAGTGCATTTAATATTACCATTTTGTTATGGTTCACTTATTCACACTCTGGCAGACTTCTAGCAGTTTTCTGGGAGGAGGAGGAGGCGAGGCATGCACCTCTACTTGGAAAACAAAGACTGGAGAACGAAGGTCCCAAAATCTGCACTCTGGCATGACTCTAGGTCAGAGCTGTAATGGGAAATAAAGGTGTTTGCTGACTCCCAGGCTGCAGCCCTACACATCTCCTTCATGGGGACATCCCTGGAAGCAGCCATCGAAGCAGCGGCATGTCTGGTGGAATGAGCCCTAAGCCCTACAGGAGGCTCCCTATCAGTCAACCTATAGTAGAAGCTGATGCAAGAAATAATCCACCTTGCAATCATCCACTTTGCTGCCGATCTGCCAGGTGCGGGTTCAGCAGAGGTGACAAACAACTGGCGAGCCTGTCCCTGAACTCCAGCTGTGCACTCCAAATAATATGAGAGCACCCTCCGGGTCCAGGGTATGAATCCTGCAGTCAGCCTCTGAAGATGTAATGGTGAAATACGCTGGCAAGTTGATCACCTGGTTAAGGTGAAACTCCGATACCACCTTCAGAAGGAACTTCGAGTTGGGGTAAAGGACAACTCTGTCCCTGTGGGAGGCCTATTAGGGAGACTCCACTTAGAGCATCCTTAGCTCCCCAATCCTTCTGGCTGATGTGATGGCCACCAAGAAGACCATTTTCCATAACAAGTGCAACATCTCACACTGGTGCAGTGGCTTGAAAGGCTTGCCCATGAGCACTGCCAAAACCAGCAGGAAGTCCCACAGTGGAGGTACTACATGGACCCGAGGGAACAAGTGGCCCAGGCCCTTAATAATGCACCCAACCACTTTCTCTTGGGCCACCAGCTTATCAGCCAATGCCCAGTAGGCAGAGATGGCTGTCAGATGCACCTTAAGGGTCATCACACGAAGTCCCAGGTGGAAAGGGGATCAAAGGCAGTCCAAGATGCTAGTAACAGGACAAGCAACGGGATCCTGCCACTTGCCCCGTCACCAAATGGAGAATCTTTTCCATTTGAAGGCACAGCATCTGGGAGTCAGCTCTTTTATAGAGGGCTCTACAACGAAAGACCCAAGGCCTGGAACTCTAGCCACTAAGGAACCAGGCCATGAGGTGCACGGACTGAAGGTCTGGGAGCAGGACCATCCCTTGAAGTCTGGTCAGCAGGTCCGGGCATAAAGGTAGTTGCCGCAGAGGCCTGCTGCTGAGGTAGAGGAGATCTGGGTACCAGAACATCCATGGCCAGTCCAGAGCTATCAGGATCATCCATGTCTTGTCCTTCAGGACCTTGATCACCATCTTGAGGAGCAGAGGAAGGATATACATGAAGCCTGGGGTCCAAGGCCTTGCAAAGACATCCCCCAGCAATATCCTGGACTGTGGAGAGTGGACACAAAACAGCTTCAGCTTAGCCTTCTCCCAGGAGGCAAACAGGTACACGAAGGGTGTGCCCCAAAGGGAAAAACAGGTGGTTCACCACTGCCTGATTCAGGGAGCACTCGTACAATGTCTCTTCTACCCAGCTAAGATTGTCCGCCAGCTGACTGTACTCTCTGGCCACACAGATCACCAGGGAATCTGCACCCAAGCTGCACATGAGGGACCAGGTGTGGAGTGCCTCTCGACACAGGCGAAGGGAGTGAGTTCTGCCCTGCCTGTTCAGGAAGAACATGGTTGTGGTGTCAGTCTGGACCTGCACGACCTGATCCCTAACTAGTGGGGTAAATTCCATCAGAGTCAAGCGCACTGCATGGAGTTCCAGCAGGTTTATGTGGTGACGGATTCCCTAGGTGACCAGAACCCATGAGCTCTGTAGTCTCCCAGATGCACTCTTCATTCCACCAGAGACGTGTCCATCAAGAGCGTGACAGTTGGTTCTCAGCAGGCAAATGAGATTCCCTCCTCAAGGTGTTCTCAGACTAGCCACCAATGGATGGCATCATACATCTGCTGGGTCACTGTGACTTGCTGTTCCAAGTGGCCTAGGTGCTGGCACCACTAACTGCCCAGCCCCACTGAAGGTGGCACATCTGTCAGCGGGCCAAATGGACCACATTGGTGCAGGATGTCATGTACCCCCACCAGCCTCAGGAAATCCCAGGCAAGGTGTGAGAGTCCAGCCTCAAATGACTGGGCAAAAGAGGTAAGATCAGTGCCCGGTCCGCAGAGAGGCAGGCCTTGGCCTGCAGGGAGTCTAGTTCTGCCTCAGTGAACTAGATCACCTGGTTCAGTACCAGTTCAGACTTGTCTGGGTTGACCAATAAGCCCAAGTCTTAACAGGTCTGGACAGCCAGATCAGTGGAGCTCTCCACGCCTCTCTGGATGGACCAGCAAACAGGCAGTCATCCAGGTAGGGGTACACTCTGACCCCAAGGTGCAGCAAGTGGGCTGCCACCACTGCCATGCATTTTGTGAAGACCTTGGGCACAGTGGAGAGGCTGAAATGCATGACCTGGAACAGGCAGAGGACCCCTTCCCCACAGAACCAGAGGCTCTAGTGTTGGGATCGACAGATGGGAATGTAGAAAAACACATCCTGGAGTCCCATGGAGCAGAACCTCTTCGTTCTACTCCAGCGGTGGTACAAACTGTCTCAGAGTGACCATCCTGAACTTGTGTTTCAGCACTGAATGTTTGAGATCGTGCAAATCCAGTATGGGGCACTAGTCTCCCTGCCTTTGGCTCCCAGACCAGGAAGTACCTGGACATGTAACCCTGCCTGGCCAGGGTGTCTGGGACACAGTATTGTCCCCTTCACAAGGAGCTGAGTGATGTCCACCCTTAGGGTAGACAGCATGTCCTGAGATAACACTGACTCTTGCGGCGCGTGGAAGCGGTAGGTGGGAGAGCCTTGAATTCTAGAGACAATCCTCTGCCCACTACATCCAGCACCTACTTAACCACTGTGGTAGCAGACCAGCGTGGTAAGAAATGAAGTAGCCAGTCTCTGACAGGTACAATGGTCAGGGACATGACAGGTGGAGGGACGACACCTCCCCAACCCGTTACTGGGCAGCTTTTGCAGAGGTACCAGTGGCTGCTGCCAGAGGGGCACCGCCACTGCTGCCCTGCACCCCTTTTTGAGGATCTTGGCCCCTGGACTTCTGCTTGGGGTGCAAGGTCTGGAACTGCCCTTGCTGGGGCTGCTGCCAGGGCGGCTGTGACTTAAAGGGCCAGTACTAAAAGCCAGTTTCTTAGGCTTCTTTTTCTTGTCCTTCTGGGATGAAGTCACAGACTCCCGGGTGGCAATGACTTGTTCGATTCCAGTGAGATCTCCTTTCACCCTAGGGACAAAAAGGTTGGTGCCCAGAAAAAGGACATTGGCAAGTTTATGCCAGATGTCTGCCATGAAGGTGGAAAAATGCAGCCAGGCCCTGTGACGCATTGAGACAGCCACTGCCACTGCATGGGTGCAAGAACTGCCCATGTCCAAGGCATGTGGAGCCTGTGTTTAGCCAGAGATTGACCTTGATCTCTAAGGAATTTCACTGCCAACTGCTGCTCAACAGGGAGGTAAGGGAGTACAACATCAAAGATTCACATCACGGAATGATCAAAGTTAGCCATCATCATGGCATAGCTAGTCTGCAAGAGGCCTAGAGACATCGCAGCATACACCATTTTAGTGGAGTGGTCAATCTCACATGACTCTTTGTCTGGAGACCTGTCCATGTCCCCCTGGTGTCCGGATTTACGGAACACCGAATCCATAACCAGACCCTCAACAGAGGAGTGGTCTGAAAACCATGAAAAGGAGCCCATGGGGACCGCATACTTACAGACCATACAGGCAGAGGGTACCAGGCAGGACGCTGGCAAAGCTCCAGGGCTGTTCACAAAATGGCCTCGGCCACAGGGAAAGCAACCTCTGGAGATTTGTCCTGGTCCAGAATGTCCGTGAGATAGTACTCAGCCCTTTTCTGGAGTGGCTCTAGCGGCATCAACATGGATTCCAAAATAAGTAAGGGAAGCACCACAAAAGACACTGGGCCATGCTCTGTGGAAAGTTCCTTGACCAAGATGCACTCAAAGAGTGGAGTTTCTGAGGAGGCCATGGACTCATGATCAGAGTCATCCAATGACTCCTCAAAAACAGCCCTCAGACACTTCTCGCCATGGACCTCCTGGGAATCCTCACTTAGAGTGAACCTCACTGACAACTGGCCCCTGCAAGCCAGGGGCTGAGGATCCGACCTCCTTGTTCAGAGTGCCCATCTTCAGCTGTGATGGTGGTGGCTCCGCCCAAAGAGGTGGAGAAGCAGCTATATGCTGCATGGTGTGGATCGGTGGGGTGTCACTGGCAGCGGCAAGTAGACCAAAGATTCAGGGTCACGCAGGGGTCAACCGTAACCTTTGTTTGCACTAACCAGCAGGACAAGTACACTCAAAATTGCACTAGTCCGCAGATGGTTGCACTAGCCCAAAGATTATAATGGTAAATTTTGATCACTTACACAGGAAAAAAATGCAGGCTAAGAAATACTCTGATTATTGCGATTTATCCTGCTCCCACATTGCTCCCTTCCACAGCAAAAAAGAAAAAAGACTGCAATACAATCACACACAGTGTGCCCGCCATTGTTTTATAACATGTCTCCCCTCTTCTTCTTTCTGCACCCCCCCCCCCCCCAACAAACCAATGGATCCCACAACAGCAAATGTTCAATCAAGCAGTCCTAGCTTTACACACACAATAGTTGGCATCATCATGCACCTCACCACACTCTCACTCCCATCCACAGGGCAATGAAGAGAGTCAGGCAGAGAAAGACACACTCAGCCCCCACCCTGTGATCAACTGGAGACTTGCTTTCGTATAATGTCAAGTCAGTCAGGGGCAGGTCTAGGATTTCTTTGGGGAGGAGGCTACACAAACCTAGGAGCCTTGGGAAATAGAAAACATTACATTTTTATTTATACATACCAGGCATAAAAGTCTTGATTTTAACATGCACTGCCCAAGCAATAACATTTTTTTTTTAACATTGTCCTTTGATGACCCCAGGTGAAATGGTACACAAGCATGAAGCTATACCGCCTCCGTTTCTATTTAGGAGGATCTATGCACACAGGATAGCCTGTTTTAACCTTTCAAATTTTATATTTTATTAAAGTTTAATTTTGTACCATACATGCTCCAAAGCATTGTTTTTAGAATGCAAGGACATGCTGGGTGGGATAAGGGTGGGACTGGATGGATGGCATTGACTGGTGTGGTACATTAAGAAGAGATAGGGACCTCTACACCTGCCAGTAATGCAACCTATGAGTTTATGGATGGTAATTTCAAAATCCAGTCTGCAGTGGTGTCCAGAGAAAGTATAGAGTTGGGAGACTGGGAGGGGAGAGAGAGAGAAACTATAGTGAAGCTGGGATCAAACCCACCACCTGCAGGGCAGACCCGGTATACCTCTTAGCATTTTGTCACTCAAAATGTAGAGAAATAAAGGGCATTGGTATTAATCACGTGAGACAAATGGACAGAAAAAGACAAATTCAGAAAACTGGAAGCTAGTGACTTAACAGCACTCTACCCTTGATCACAGCCTGGACACTAGCTGAAAGTCCTAACAATGGAGTGATAATGACTCAAACTAAGTCCTTCCTAGGCTCCCCCCTTGTACTGCCAGATAACCGCAGCTCTTAATGAGCTGTTAATCAGACCAAAGAAACAGAGAAATAATGATGGCCGAAGGAGACCAAAGGTCCATCAAGTCTGCCCATGAGTTTCCCCAAGACCTCTTTCTGGTTTTGGGACCTACCCCTCCCCCCCCCAGGCTATCTGGAATACTGAGGGAGATCAGCATGAGGACTAGAGCCCGCTAAAGTAGAGACTTTTTTAATTTCATTACTAGCCATGGAAAACCTGCACTAGCCAAGACAGACAAGTAGAGGGTTAGCTGCACTAGTCCTGGTCAGCTTACACTAGGTCCTGCGTTACAAAAATACAGGTTATTCACCTGTAACAGGAGTTCTAGGAATGGAATATGTTGTTTATCCACACTTACTGGCAGGTTCCTTGCCGCTTTAAATCTTGCCAGAAGGTCTTCAAGCTGGCTCCTCCCACCCACCGAGGTGGTAAAACTCGGCTTCGCCAATGGCATGGATCTAGCCGCTGGAAGCCAGATTGCGCTTCGGAGCCAGGGAGGCCGGGTGGGTTGAGTGGATGAACAACATATACCATTTCTAGAACTCCTGTTACAGGTGAGTAACCTGTATTTCTAGGAACATGGATATGTTGTTCAATCCACACTTACTGGCAGACTCCAAGCAGTTCTCCGAGAGGAGGGAGGCAAGACGAACGCCCCCTACTTGGGAAATAAGGACTGGAGAACCGAGGTCCCAAAACCAGCATCCCAGCGTGATTCAAGGTCGATGTGGTAGTGGGTGATGAAGGTGTGTGCTGACTTCCAGGTAGCAGCCCTGCAGATTTCCTGGATAGGGACGTCCCTGGAAGCAGCCACCGATGCAGTGGTATGGCGGGTAGAATGAGCTCTTATCCCTTTGGGAGGCCCCATGCCCGCCAACCTGTAGCAGAGATCTATGCAGTAGGTGACCCACCTGCCTATCGTCCACTTGGCTGCAGGTCTGCCAGGTGTGGCTTCAGCGTAGGTGACAAACAGCTGGCAAACCTCTCCCCGAACTTCAGCCGTCCGCTCCTTGTAATAAGAGAGCGCCCTTCTAGGGTCCAAAGTATGGAGCCTATATTCGGTCTCCGAGGTGTGATTGGGGTAGAACACTGGCAGAGTCAACACCTGGTTAAGGTGAAACTCCGACACCACCTTCGGAAGGAATTTCGGGTTGGGGCGCAGGACAACCTTGTCCCTGTGGAAGACCAGATAAGGAGACTCGATGGAAAGGGCCTGGAGCTCTCCCATCCTTCTGGCTGATGTGATAGCCACCAAGAAGGCGGTCTTCCGCGACAGGTGAGAAATATCACACCTGTGCATCGGTTCGAATGGCTTGCCCATGAGCTTAGCCAATACCAGCAGTAGATCCCACAGAGGTGGAGGTTCTCGCACCGGAGGGAATATGTGATCAAGGCCTTTGAAGAAGCGCCTGACCACTTTCTCCTGCGCCACCGACTGCTTCCTGGCCCGCATCCAGTAAGCAGAGATGGCTGCCAGGTGCACCTTAAGGGTCATCGACCGAAGCCCTAGCTGAGAAAGGGACCACAGGTAGTCCAGAATGCTGGCCAAGGAACAGGAGGAAGGGTCCAACCCCTTATCCTGACACCAAATGGAGAACCTCTTCCATTTGAAGGCATAGCATTTTCTGGTTGACTCCTTACGGGATGCCTCAACAACGCTGAGGACCTCGTCGGAAAGACCCAAGGCCTGGAACTCTAGCCGCTCAGGAACCAGGCCGTCAAGTGCAGGGATTGAAGGTCTGGGTGGAGTACCTTCCCCTTGTTGACTGAGATCAGGTTCGGGTGGGCTGGAAGCCGCCTCGGAAGCCTGGAGCTGAGGCTGAGGAGATCTGGATACCAGAACTGGCGGGGCCAGTCTGGGGCTATCAGAATCACCTGTGCCTTGTCCCTCCTCACCTTGAGAAGCACTTTGTGGATCAAGGGAAATGGAGGGAAGGCGGAGAAGAGGCACGGGGTCCACGGCCTCGAGAAGGCATCCCCCTGCAGTGATCCCTGCTGAGGGGGGCGGGTGTGAAACAGAATCAGCTTTGCATTCTCCCTGGAGGCGAACAGGTCCACCTGAGGGGTGCCCCAGTGGGAGAACAGATCTTGTACTACCTCCGGCAGGAGAGACCACTCGTGGGATGCAACGCCTATCTGGCTGAGGGCATCGGCCCGAGTGTTGGAGGCTCCTGCCACATGGATGGCTAGGAGATCCGCCTCCAGACTGCTCACGAGGGACCAAGTGCGGAGTGCCTTCTTGCACAGAGGCAAGGAGCGCATCCCGCCCTGGCGATTTAGGTAGTACATGGTTATGGTGTTATCCGTCTGGACCTTGACCACTTGACCCCGTACAAACGGAGTGAAGGCGGTGAGGGCTAGTTGGACCACTCGAAGCTCCAGCAGGTTGATGTGACATCGAGACTCCTGAGGGGACCAGAGGCCGTGCGCTCTGAGCTCCCCAGATGGACACTCCAACCCATCAGAGATGCATCGGTCATCAGAGTGACCATTGGCTCTGCGTGGACAAACGGGATACCCTCCTGCAGATAAGCTGGAACGAGCCACCACCGGAGAGCGTTCCACATCTCCTGGGTCACTATCACTGGCTGGTCCAGAGGACCGAGGCGCTGTGACCATTGTGACCATTGGCAGGCCAGCCCCCACTGAAGGGGACGCATGTGCCAGTGGGCCCAATGGACCACGCTGGTGCAGGCTGCCATGAGGCCCAGGAGGCGCAGGAAGTCCCGGGCAGGTGCAATTGCCCAACCAGAAATGATTGGGCAAAGAAGGAAAGAACCTAGGCCCTGTCCACGGGGAGCCATGCTCGGGCTCAAAAAGAGTTTAGCTCTGCCCCGATTAACTCAATCACCTGCATTGGCACGAGTTCCGATTTGGCCTTGTTTATGAGGAGGCCAATCTGAGAGCAGACCTGGAGGGCCAGATCCCTGGACCGCTCCACCTCCAGCTTGGAAGGGTCTGCAATCAGCCAGTCGTCCAGGTAAGGGTACATCTGGACCCTTTGGCGCCGCAGGAATGCTGTCACCACTGTCATGCATTTGGTGAAGACCCTGGGAGCTGGAGAGAGGCCGAAGGGCATGGCCCGGAACTCGTAAAGGGATCCCTCCACTCTGAAGTGGAGGAATCGCTGGTGGGACGGATGGATTGGGATGTGAAAGAACGCATCCTGGAGGTCCACAGAACAGAATCACATGCCTCGTTCCAAGGATGGAATGATCTGAGCAACAGTGACCATCCTGAAGGTTCGAAACCTTAGGAACTTGTTCAGGTCGTGTAGGTCTAGAATGGGGTGCCAGCCCCCCATCCGTTTTGGGACCAGGAAGTACCTGGACACAAACCCTGAGTCTGGTGGAGGATCCGCCACCTCCCTGATCACCTCCTTCTGGAGGAGCAGGGTGATGTCAGCTTGATGAGCCGACAGAGAGGCTGCGGACCCCGTAGCCCCCTGTGGGGCAAAGGCTCGATAGGGTGGGGACTGCTCGAATTCCAGAGGCAGACCCTTTCCTACTACTTCCAGCACCCAGCGGTCCGTGGTGATATTGGACCAGGCGGAAAGGAAGTGGTGGAGCCGTCCCCCCACGGGGGAAACCCGGGGAGGAGTGACGAGGTTGGGGGCGACATCCCTCAACCATTCACTTGGCAGGCTTGGAGGAAGGACCGGCCGAGGAGCCTTCCGGACCTTTCCTTCCCGCCTTCTTGCAGGAGGAAGCAGCAGGCTTGGCTTTTGGGTGCCAAGTGCAAGCCTGCTGGCCCTGATGCTGGTGTTGCTGGGCTGGACGTGCTGCAGGGGCTGAAGGACAAAAGGGCTTAAGCTGCTACTGGCGGCCTTTGTCCTTCTGGGCAGAAGTGACTGAGTCCAAGGTGGTGCTGGACTTCTCGATCTGCTGAAGATGCCCCTCCACCCCGGGACCGAACAAGTCGGTACCCAGGAAGGGAATGTCTGCCAGCTTGTGCTGGGTATCTGCCGTGAAGGTGGAGATCCGCAGCCAAGCTCTGCAGCACATGGCCACTGCGGCTGCAACTGACCGGGCACAGGAGTCAGCGATGTCCAGGGAAGTCTGGAGCTGCTGTTTAGCCACCACCCTTCCCTGACCCCGCACCTGCCTGACCGTAGTTCGGAGGTCAACCGGGAGATGAGGAATCACCTCATCCAGGGAGCCCAAAAGGGCATGTGAAAAGTGTGCCATCAGGACGGCCGAGCTGGCCTGATGAAGGTCTAGGGAGGAAGCAGCATAAACTTTCCGCCCAGTGTAGTCCAACTTCTTGGACTCCTTGTTGGGAGGCTTGTCCACGTTCCCAGCATTCCCGGAACACCATAAAACGCCGTCGGTCATGAGCCCCTCTGCAGAGGGGTGCTCCGAGAAACTGAAGAGTGAACCGGTAGGAATAGCATACTTCCAAGCCATCCTGGCCGAAGGTGCTGGACAGAAGCTGGCCGCTGCCATAGCTCCAGGCCCGGGCCAACAACGGCGACTACACGAGGAAGGTCTCGTAGGGAATCCCCTCGGTCCAGTATCTCCGCGAGGGGATACTTGGCCCGTTTTGAAACGGGTTCGAGCTTCATCCCAGTGGATTCCGAGATGAGTCGAAGCATTCCAAGGAACGAGGATGGGCTCTCATCCACCGACTGACCCCCGGTGGACTCCAGGTCAAGAGGCCTGGTGAACAAGAAGTTGTCGTCATCAGACTCTGAGGAGTCAGCGAACAGCTGCCGAGCACCTGAGCCACCCTCCACCTGCCGAGGTTGATCGGGAGTGAGGGTGACCGACAACCGATGGGGCAAGCCCTGACCCAACCGAGAATCCTTGGTCGGGGCTCAAGATTTAGGTTGTGAAGACGGGGGTTCCACCACAATGGGTGGCGCAGTCTGTTTCGGCTGAACAACCGGTGCCGGCTTCGGCTCCTCGACTACAATGAGGGGTTGTTTGCCACTCCAGTGACAGCTACTAATGACCGAAGACGATGGAGTCGGCTTATTCCCGGTCAAAAGGAGCTGCTGCCACATTAGATCCTCGCAGCGCTGACGCAATTTGCACCAGAGCCTATCCTATGAAGAAGACGATGACTAGGATGAGCGGCGCTGCTGCTTTCCACGGTGCCGAGACCGAGACCGCCGATGTCGGCGGGATCGGCTGGACCTGGAAGAGGTCCGAGACGGAGACCTTCGGTGTTTCCGAGGGTGGGTCTGAGAGGGGGCCGGGGAAACCCACTCCTCCCTCGGTTCAGGGACCTTAACTGGGGACTCCGGCACAGGAGCCACAGGCAAGTCCTCGGTTTCCACCGGGGGAACTGGCGAAGACGGGTTGTCGGCTTCTCCAGTTGACAGACCGTCCGATGGGTCGAGAAAAATCTGGACCATGTTGACGGGTGTCTCGGCCGGCTGACCTGATGGGGACACCGTGAAGCCAGCGGCCTTAGCCGCAACCTCGACCAAAGTCGAGTGTCAACAATCCAGGGAAGGGGACCTCTCCTGCTCCCACGAACGTTGACGGTGGGACTTACCTTTGGAGTCCTTCTTTTTGGACTGAGAGGAATGTCCCAAAGGCCATTCTCCCTTGGTGAAGAGGGATTGGCAAAGCTCCTTAAACAAAGCCGTGTAGAAGGAGCCCAAGGAGAACAGGATAAATGTCGTGACTGAGGATGATGATGCTGCGGCCTGGGCCGCCTCCTCCTCCTCGAGGGCAATCATCTGTTCGAGCTGTTCAGCCGAGCCCACAGCTGCGGACACTGCCCAATGGGCCTCCTTCAACTTGACCGGAGGATAACGTTTCTCTGGGCGCCCAAGTTGCAATCTGGCAGCGCGATTCTCTAATACCGTAGCCGAGAAGGACTTGCAAAGTCGCAGGGCTCAGCGAGTCATGGTCAAGCCCCATAGTAAACGCACGTGGAGGCGGAGCGGTCCGGGACATCATCTGCCCACAGGGGCACTGACGAAATCCGGGAGTTGATTTGTCCATTGCAGCCGCGAGGGAAGATAAAGACCGAAGTCTTGGGAATTTTAAAATTAGTTTTGGATTAACCGAAGAGTTTGGATCCAGGCCTAAAATGCAGAGCGCAAAGGAGGGAACCTGAGCTTCCAAGTGGTAAGGAAGATCTGGCGTCATGGGGCGAAGACAAGAGTTTTACCACCCGGGTGGGTGGAGGAGCCAGCTTGAAGACCTTCTGGAAAGATTTAAAGCGGCAGGGAACCTACCAGTAAGTGTGGATTGAACAGCATATCCATGTCCCTAGAAACAATGTAAAAATCAACCCATGGGGCAGAGCCCTATCCTGCCCTGCAATGGCCCAATGTTGATAGAATAGTTCCTCGTAGCATCGGCACATCTTGTAGTGGTGCCTCTCCTCATCCAAGGATGAGAAGGTTAAGGAACATCGACAGTGATGCCTCTTGGTTGAGCAGGATTGAGAATGAGAGTGTCTCGACTGCAACCTCGACTGTGACCTTGGCTGTCCACTGGATGGCCGACAGCGGAGGAATCTTCTGGCAGGTTGCTGTAGAACAGGTGCCTGCCCACATTAAGCAACACGGGTGCCAAAGACCCGACCCTGGGTGGAGGCTGATCCCACTGCAGACCAGACAGGGACACCAAGAGGACACTGTCCTCCTGTGTGAGGACTGGGAGCACCAGGGTCTGTGAGACTGAATCCTTGAGCTCGTCCAACAACAGGTTGACAGGCTCAAGAAATATCTTGGCAGCCTGCTCAACCAGAGTCAAAGTCAACTGGCTCAACAGGGGAACCGGAGAGCCCTCGACCCTGTTCCCCCAGTCAACAGGTGCTCAACAGCCATCATGTGGTCGGGGGAGATGAGAGACCTGGAGGGCCTCGATCACTCCTGGTCCCACTACCGATGCTGGCAGCCCTTGCTTTTAGCACCACGGAAGGCAGGGCTCTCCTTCAAGACCTGCAGGGCCAAACACATTTCACAGAATTCTCCAGTGAAAGACCTTCCTACACTGACCCCAAAGAACAGCAACGAGACCAAGGAGGTGCCTGCAGTGGTAGCAGCCACTTCCACCACAAGCTGTTCTGCCAACCTGGCCGTAGCCAAGGCCTTTTTGTGACCCTTAAGTTGGTCCTTCGGATCCCGCTCCAAAGGCCGACTCAACGAGAGCCGGAGCTTCCTGTCCTCGAGGGGCTCAGGAAGCATACTTTTGCACAGGCTGCACCCATCCACGTCATGCTACCCACCCAGGCAGTACACACATGTGTAATGTGATTGGTGACTGACATCTTCTGCCAGTACCTAATGCAGAATCTGAAGCCAGGTTTCCAATGGTGCATCTCTGGTCTGGAGAAGGAGTTGAAGGAACTGTGAAACACTGAAAACTTTGACTTTACTAAAGTTTGCCTATGGTGCAAATAACTTAAGCGGGGCCCATGAAAGAGGTGACCTGTTCTTCCCACAGAAAGAAAGATCTGAGATCACAGGGCAGAGCCAGGGGATATACCACCTGGCTGGTGGGCAGAGCTTAGCTTAAAGACATCCGGCCAATAACAGTGTTCCAGTGGAACTGCCAGAGTGTGGATACGTGAACCATATCTACACCTCCTGAAAACACAATTTTTTTACAACCTACAGTCACTAATGTACGATCCTACATCGAAGAGTCCATGCATCTCATGTCCAGAACAAATTATGTGGCCAGGCAGCCTGAGTGCCAATGGACTGGGTTAGATGTGGCCTCACTTTATGCATGTTTCCATATATGTTAGGACTGCAGGTACCTGACTACTTCTTATGGAGATGTGTTGGTGCCAGTGTACCACCTGTCCATTTTTATTACAGGCAGCTGTAATCATTCTGACTCACAATTTTTTCACGTTAAACAGAGAAATGTATCTTCAGCAAAGAGATACTGCCATCCTCACTGGCAAATCTATATAGTTAGGACAGTGGGAACAACTTTTATGTTTTTTTTTAGATTTATAATCTTTTTAAACTTTTTTCCTTCACAAAAAAGTAAGTTACAGACAATACATACAACATAAAGAATTAAAAGTACATTAAATTGTGTCATATACCTATCCGACACACTACAGGGACTTGACCTCCCCAAAGTAATCTCTGGGAACACAGCTCAGGCACTAGCTGTCAAAGTGACAGTAGGGATCAAAGATAAGTCACTCACAGTTTTCTCTCTATATAACCCTCCGTGGGACACATCTAAAGGGTTCAGTTCAATAACTGACTATATCTCTAACCTGCACAGTCACTCAGAGGTAGTTGTAGTTGGGAGCTTTAATTTCAACTGGCTGGCACCTAACGCAGCCCCTTTAAGGATGCAGTAGCAGCCACAGACCTAACCCAACTGGTGTCCACACCCACTAGGATCAACTACAGGACCAGTAATAGCACTCTTATTGACCTGATCCTAACCAACCATCCTGACAGATTCTCAGACATAGTGGTCCTATCAGACTCGCTTAGTGACCACTCCCCTGTTCTATGTCATTGGACTAATCAGGCTCCCAAACTACTAGCCAAACCATCTTATCAGCAGTCCCTAAAGAGAGGTCTGTTAGGGCAGTTCCATTCTTACGTCCTCCATAGTGATCGGTCAATCGACTCTGCCAACAATATTGACCAAGCCTTGACTCATTTTATTACCACCTTCAATAAGGCCTGTGACATCTTTGCAACCTTTCGAAAACAGAAAGTCAAGGGCATCAGTAACCCATGGCTCTCCCCTAACCTCCTTAAGCTCATGAACATAAGGGACCACCTCTGGCAGAAAGCTCGGGCCACAGGAAGCCCAATTGACTGGCAGCATTACAAGACTGCATCAAACACCTGCACTCGTGAAGTTCGGCTTGCCAAAGCTGCCCACTTTGAAGAATCTCTATCTTCTTCCTGAGGAAATGGCAGGAAGTTTTGGGAAAATATTAAAGAGCTTACAGATAAACCCAACAAATTACCCCTAGCCATGTTAAATGTTAATGGTACCACCACCCAAGACCCTCAGCTCATCGCTAATACTTTCAACTCTGCCTTTACTGACTTAAGTGGAGTCCTCCCCCCCCAACATTTTCTCCGACCCCCCAGTCACCAGGCACTCACATGACAGATGGCTCAACAAAACCCACCCCCCTTTTGTATTTCAGAGTAGTCTCGCCCAAAGAAGCCAAAAAGTATCTTCCGCGAGTGTTGGGGAAGACTTGTTCAGCAGTGACACACTGGACCTGAAACTACTTCACCTCATTCTCATTGCTGTCTGATTCCCCCCTCACCAAGCTGCTAAACTTGTCCCTCTGTCTTGGACAATTCCCCACACACTGGAAGGTAGCTGTGTTGATCCCTGTACATAAAGGTGGCGACAGGGCCTCCCATGGTAATTACCACCCAATATCCATCCTCCCTCCCTTCCCTGTCTGAAGCTCTGAAGAAGACTGTAGCAGACCAACTAACCCGAGTACTTGTCCAAAAATACTCTGCAATGCCATCAGCAGCATGGCTTCAGGAAGGGACACAGCACTTCCTCTGCCCTTCTTGAGTTCTTCGACTTTACACACAAAACTTTAGATCACGGTCACCTCGCAGGCTCAAGTAACATAGATTTAATGAAGGCCTTCGATTCTGTCAACCATGCCCTCCTACTCACTGCACATTCTGAAATTGGCCTCTTGTATGAAACCATATCCTGGTTCTCCAGTTATCTGGGAGGCAGGTCCCAGTGTGTAAAAATCCATGACACACTCTCAAACAGCCGTCCCGTACTGTCTGGAGTCCCTCAAGGCTCAATTCTTGGCCCACTTCTTTTCGGCCTTTTCCTCAATGCCCTCCCCAAGTTTGTACAAGCACTCTCTTCCTTTATGCAGATGACGCCGTTATTTTTACAAGTCATCCTGATCCTCTCCCTCTTGAAAACATCCTCCAGCATCATTTCACTGAAGTAGAATCCTGGTTTGGGCTCCATAAACTTGTTCTCCACTACAAAAAAACAAGGTTATGATAATCACCAATCCCCGTAACAAACATAAATCAACTCAATTGTACATCCTCAATAGCCACAGTACACCACATGAACAGGTCAATAACTTTAAATATCTGGGCATAACCCTTGACAGCTCCCTCTCCTACCATGAACACATAAACCTGGTCTGTAAGGCAGTTGACTCCAGAATTGGACTCCGTTACAGACATAGGTACTGCCTGACCCCTGATGCCCTCCGTCTGGCTGTAACAAGTTCTGTCCTTTCAATAACAGATTATGGGCTAGTTATTTACGGGTGCGCAACAGACACTGCTATTAGTAGAATCAAAATAGCTCTTAATAAAGCTTGCCGACTGGTTGCTGATGTGGACAGGCATACCCACACCTGTGATCTGTAGGATCGTACCAAATGGCTGAACCTCAGGAGCAGGATCTCGTACCAATCCTGCCTGATGGCAAAAAAAAAATACTCCCGGGCTCTTCCCTCCTTCCACACAAAAACTCCTTGTACATGCCTCAAACCCTAGGAGCACCGCTAAGGTTTCCTATCAAGTCCCTTTCTGCCGGACAGGTCAAGGGCAACGGACATTCATGTTTAGGGCACCTACCTAGCTAAATGGCCTACCCACCCACATTCTGTCTTAACACAAGTTAGGCCCTTTCAAACTCAAACTCTGGCAACACTTCCTCGCACTTAGCAGCTGTGATTGCTCATAATACTCTGTCGAGTCAGTTCACCTAATTGCCCACAAGCACCACTTCCACCCTGCTTCCACCCTTTCCTCTCTTCACCCACCTCTCGACACTCTCCCCTGCTACTCCCCTTTTTCTCCACTAATTTCTCTTCCTACTTCCCCACCAACCTTTTCTACTCCTCCTAATTTCCACTACCCCAACACCACTCAGTTTTCCACCCCCTTACCCTAAACTAATTTATGTGACAATGACATTATTGTCTGCTTTGGCTCTCTCTCTCTCTGCGCTGGAGTACTTGTTGCTAGTTCTGGCCACCACCCTAGCTACTTCCTACATGGTCTGCTTCTGATGTACATGCATTTGGAGCTTGACGCTCTTGACAATGTCACCGTACTGACAGCACCCCCTACCTACCCAACTGCTTTTAATGCTCCTGCGATTTACCTGTAGGAGCCATTGTTGTAACTGACTCTGTAACATGCTTAGAAACTCTGTTAGTGGTTAGTGTTAACTCTATAACGATGTATAAATGTGACTCGGTACTCTCTGTATCACCTGACTTGAATTGTTGTATGACATTTTATGAATTATTGTATGACGTTATACTATCCATTTGTCCCTGTACACTCTTGATGTGGAACCTTCGTAAATAAGTCTCTGGCTCAAAGGTACTGTAATTACGAGACTTAAAATACATAAAATAAAAATAAATAAATTCACCCCTCAATACAGACAGCCTAAAATTTAATTATAGAATCAGTCCCTTCAAATTAGAAGTCTGATATTCTCAGGCCTCCCTTGATATGACGGAGTTAAGACCTTCAGCGTAAAATCTGCCTTGCTGGTCAACTTCCATGTGGAACTTCCTATCTTTAAGTATGTTAAAATTCAGGAACCTCACAAGATTAAAAATAACAAGCAAGTTATTAAATCATTAATTAAATTATAAATACTTATTTAACTTGAGTTAGTGTGAAAGACAGAGAGAAAGTAAAAATAGAAATATGGGTTGCTGTACTTGACCACTGCTTAGTTAGAAGGAGAGAGGTTCCAGGAATTTGAACAATCCCTTCCACCCCATCAGGCACCCATCAATGCTCCTCCCATCTCCCCAACGTAAGACCTTTGTAAATTTAACTTATGTAATCCCCCCGAATTCCGCCAACCCATGGCCCTCTAAGGTACGAAATCGTCATAACGCTCCAGCTGGTACATCACCCACTTTCGCCAGCGTAGCTCAAAAGTCTCCACTCAGTTAGAAAGCCAGGCAGTTAACCTTTCCAAAGCATATATTTCCCTGGTTAATGTTCTCCACGACTCTTTAGTACGTAAAGTTTTAGAATGCCATGGCCTGGTTATGGCTTTATTGGTAGCCAACAGGAGCAAAGTGACCTGTCTGTATGTGGTTTTGTCAATCTGTACATCCTCCGGCACAGTGAAAGCCAGAATGTAAGTAGGGACTAGTAATAATAATATATTTATTTATATGGCGCCTTATCAATTGCCAAGGCACTTAACAGTATAAAACAACTATATCAATATAAAACTGTTATATCGTTCACATTGAACTTAGATAAAACATTAATTCAATTAAAATGCATAATCAAAGCAGCAAATCAGATAAAAGCAGAATATTCAATTGGGTGAGATTACTTGGTGCCACAAAAAATTTTTAGGCCCCGTTTAAATCCCTCCACAGCCGTGCACTCACGTAACTGACGGGGTAGAGAATTCCAAAGGGTAGGAGCTGCATACGCAAAAGCTCGTACACCAGATGATTTCAAATTCACCCTTGGAATCTCTAACAACCCTTCGTCAGCCGAGTGGAGTGATCTACCGGGGCAGTAGGGAACCAGGAGCTCTTTCAGATAGTCCGGGCCCTGTCCATGTAGGGCTTTGAAGGTCAATAAACCGACCTTAAAGGTGACCCGCCACCATACAAGCAGCCAGTGCAGATTGCGCAACACCGGTGTAATATGACACGATTGAATAGATCCCGTCAGAAGCCAGGCAGCAGCGTTCTGCACCAGCTGTAGGCGACGGATTTCAACCCCAGAAAGCCCCAAGTAAAGGGAGTTGCAGTAATCTAAGCATGAGGACACAAAGGCATGGACCAGAGTAGGAAGGTTGCCTGACAGAACAAGGTGCTTAATCCTGGCGATATTCCTAAAATGGTAAAAGGATGTTTTGACTACAGCAGACACCTGAGAATGCAGGGTCAATCCAGCGTCAAAAACTACCTCCAGGTTACACACCCATTCAGAAGCTGGGAGTGCAACACCACCGAGAAAAATTCCAGAAAGCACGCCAATACCCAGCCCCCCTATCTGACGACCCGGGTCCACAACCAATACCTCAGTTTTCTCCGAGTTCAACTTCAGCCAGCTGTTATCCATCCACTCCTGGATTTCTTGTAGACAGTTATTAAAAACCGAGAGAGCTCCATCCTGGTAGGGTGCAAAAGAAACATAGAGCTGGGTATTATCTGCATAACAGTGAAACCTCAGCCCATATCTTCTTACAATGTCTCCGAGGGGTAGCATATACACAGCGGACAACATGAGTGACAGTACAGAGCCCTGAGGAACCTCACATGACAGAGTAGTAGGGCCTGAAGAGTAAATCCCAGACACAACTCTTTGTGTTCTTCCAGTGAGAAAAGATGTAAACCATCTGAGGACTGTTCCCGACAGTCCACAGATGTGTCTCAGACAGCCCAACAACACCACATGGTCCATGGTGTCAAAAGCTGAAGAGAGATCTAGAAGGACCAAGATAGTACGGTTCTTCCGATCTGTCGCCATCAGGAGATCATTGAGCACCCGAACTAGCGCTGTCTCGGTACTGTGTCTTTTACGAAAACCGGACTGGAGGGTTCATAGATGTCATGGATGGTCAAATGGGTTTCCAATTGAGCTGCCACCACTTTTTCAATCACCTTCCCTATAAAGGGAAGGTTAGAGATAGGTCTGTAGTTTGTGAGACAGTGAGGGTCCAGGGTAGCTTTTTTCAAGAGTGGTGTCACAACCGCCTCTTTCAGGAGGCCAGGGAACTCACCCAATTCCAAGGAGCACCTGACTATCTGCACTAGGACCAGACCAATAGCATCAATACAACCCAAAATTAGGGAAGTTGGTCCAGGGTCCAAACTACAGCATGTGGGGTGCACATTCTGGATAATCCGCATGACATCAATGAACTCCAGTTGCCTGAAGGTACTCCAGGAGGGTCGAGGTATAGTGACCACATACTGATCAAAAGCCTCTCCCCTAGAGCGTGCTGGCTGAAGTAATGACCCGATGTCGGTCACCTTATTTGCAAAGAATTGAGCAAGCTCATCGCACTCCAATTGCGAAAAGACTTTCCGAACATCTAGACAGGCTGGGTTGTACAGTCTGTCCACAGTTCAGAAAAGCTGAGCTGGTCGATTCTGAGCAACCGCAATCTCCCCGGACAGGAATTCTGCCTTCTTATGGGTGATTGCAGATTGATAGACTTGATAATGGTCCATCAATCTAAGGCGGTCGTCATCAAGGGCAGACTTACGCCAGCAGCACTCTAACCTTCGTCCAAGTCTCCGCATCTCCCTCAGAGTCCCGTCAAACCAAGGGGATCTGGGGTGAAGGGAGATAGGGCGAACACAGACTAGAGCAATGAAATCCAGGGCCATCGAGATGGCTGAATTATAGGCCATCACGAGGGTCTCCGGATCACTGCTTACGAATGAGGGGGACGATAGATCAAGTACTGCCATTAGGCCCGGAGAACTTATATCCCATAAAGGGCGGCACCTAATCATCACCACGGGGGTAGGCCTACGAGAGGGGTTGCAAAAACTAAACCACACGGTGTAATGATCAGACCACCCAACTGGTTCCACCCCCAAGTTGGATGTCTCGATCCCTAGAAGAAAGATTAAGTCTAGGGAGCGTCCGTGTTTGTGAGTGTTTGTTAGTAGCTCAGGGCAATCACAGATCTCTGTTAATTCTTTAATTATTTCCTGCCACTGCACCTCAGTCTTTCGCAGGCTCACATAATATGGCCCTGATCAGCCTGTTCACACCCACAACCCCTCCAACATTTGCCTAATGCGGCTCCTGAGTACTTTGAAAATAATTTTGGGTGTCAAAAAAATCTGGACCTCAGTTTCCACATTTATTCCCTTTAGTAAGGGGAAGTGGAGACACTGTAGGAAAGGAGAGTCAGCTTGGATCAGCCCTTAAATGGAATTTCAATCTGTAGATCCTGTGTCCACTTCAGCTGAACAGACTCACTGCATAGCTGAGAGACTAGAGCATAATGATGTAAGTTAGGCAGACCAAGACCACTCCTCTCCCTAGGGAGCTGAAGAATGGAATACTGCACCCTGGGGGCCCCCCAATAGAAAGCAGGAGATCATCCTATCCCTGGCTCTAAAATACAGTTCGCTGGGCATAATGGGGAGTGTCTGTAGAAAAAATAGGATGCGGGGTAAAATGTTTTGCTGGATAGTTTCAACTCTATTCAGAAAACTGAGAGGCAAGCAGGACCGTCGAGCGAGGTCCTCAGTCAACTGTTGTGTTAAGGGTTCATAATTGAGTAACTCTGTGTGGGTAACATTTTTAGTCAGTTTAATTCCTAGGTAGCACATAGCCAGGGTGTGCTACTGGAATGAGAAATTGTTTGTCATGGATTTTGTAGGGATAAAGTTATAAAGGACAACCTCAGTCTTCTGCTCGGTCACCTTGTATCCCGCCAGAGATACAAAAACAACTTTTATGTTTTTAATGTTTCCTATAACAGATTTTCTGAACAGGTAGTGTACTGGCACTGATATACTGATGATATTTTGGTGCTGTGGAGAGGGTCCACAGAATCTGTAGTGGGTTTTGTATATGGTTTGAATCAAAATTATTTTAACCTCACCTTCACTACCAAAGCAGACACCACAAAAACAGAATTCCTAGACCTTAAACTGTTAGCAGAAGTGGGAAAAAATATCACCACCAAGGAATTTGGTAAAATAAAGGTTGTTTTACATAGTGCTCACCCTCTGGCTTATCACCTCCATACCATATAAGCAATTTATATGGCTTCACTGCAATTGCTCAAATATGGACGATTTTTACAACCAATCACATGAGATGTATGCCAGATTTGAGAAGTGAGGTTATTGTAAAAACATTTTGGATAAAGCTCTATCCCGAGCATTAAGTTCAAACAGGAATGAGCTTCTACAAGTGAGATAAAAAAATGTTGAAACTCCAGTTACATATGTTTTAGAATTTAACAAAGCACTGACAATATGAACATACGAAATTTGCCAGCAGATAAAGGCCTAGAGGTCTATCAAGTCTGCTCGAATGTGCAGCTAGCACCCCTTATTCTGCAGCTGCTCCTCCCTTCCACCCTTCCCCTTCATTAACCCTCCCCCTTGTCCTGTCCCATCCTCGTTTGAAGCAGTCGACTGTTCTACTGCATACCACTTCTGCAGGTAACGCATTCCACCCAGCCACCACCCTCTCTGTAAAAAAGTGTCTCCTCATCTCCCTCCTGCACCTTCCTCGCGCCAGTCTCATATCATGGCCCCTGGTGGCCCTCCCCTCCCTTACTTTGAACAGCCCCTCTGTACCTGTCTTGTTTATTTCTTTCATGTATTTAAAGGTTCCAATCATGTCACCCCTCTCTTCTCTCCTCCAGTGAGTACATGTTCAACTCCTTCAACCTCCTCTCGTATGATAAGTCCCCCAGCCCCTTGATCATCTTTGTCGCCCTGCGCTGCACTCCCTCCAGTAACTTAATGTCCCTCTTCAGATACGGATGCCAGTACTGCACGCAGTACTCCAGATGTGGTCTAACTAATGACCTATACAGTGGCAGAATCACCTCCTCCCTCCTCGAGGATATACCCCTTGCAATACAACCCAGTATTTTGTTGGCCTTTGCAGCTGCCTTCAAACATTGTGCCGAGTTGTTCATTGACCCTGTAATGAGCACACCCAGATCCTTCTCCTTCTCTGTCTGGGCTAGCTGCACTCCCCCCAGCTGGTAACTCCTCCTTGGGTTCTTCATCCCAAAATGCAGCACCTTGCACTTTTTGGCATTAAAGCCCAGTTGCCAGGTGTCTGACCAGGTTTCAAGCTTTGCCAGATCATCCTGCAACCCCTGCCATCCCCCTAGGTCATCCACCACCGCGCCATCCTTAGTATCATCAGCAAACAGACTGATCTTGCTCTTGATGTCCCATGATATGTCTGCAATGAATATCCCAAACAACACTGGTCCCAACACCGAGCCCTGTGGGACACCGCTCATCACTGCCCTTGGGTGTGAGAGCTCCCACACCACCACCCTCTGTTGCCTTCCCTGAAGCCAGTTTCCTACCCATCTCACCAGTTTTGCACCGCCCCTGTGCTTACTAACTTCCTTCCCAGCCTTCCATGTGGCACCGGAGTGAGATGCCTTACTGAAGTCCAGATACAGGATAGCCACTGCATGGCCCCTGTCCAGCTGCCTGTTACCCAGTCATAGAACTCGACCAGGTTGGTTTGGCATGATCTGCCACGTGAAAGCCATGCTGTCTGCTGTCCTGTAGTCCTCTGGCCTCTGGGAGGCCACCAGCCTCTCCTTCAGGATGTCTCCATCAGCTACCCACGATGGATGTGAGGCTCACTGGTCTGTAGTTTCCCGGTTCATCCATGGGGCCACTCTTGTGAAGGGGCGCCACATGAGCCATCCTCCAGTCCTGAGGTACACACCCCGAATGTAGTGAGGCATTAAATAGGTCTGCCAAAGGTCCTGCAAGGACCTCTGCCAGCTCCTTCAGTACCCTGGGGTGGATGTCATCTGTGCCTGGCACCTTGTCCACCCTCAGTGCCTGCAAACCCTCTTGAACTCTGCCCTCCATGATTTCCCCATCTGTCACCACTTCCCCCCCTGCTTCTGCCATTTCTCCCACCTTGGGTGTCACCCCCCTCTTCTCTTTAGTAAATACTGAGCAGAGTACTCATTTAGTGCTTCCGCCTTATACATTCCTGCTTCACCCAACCCCCCCTCCTTCCTAATCTTACTATGTGGTCCTTACGGCTCCTTTTCTCCCTGATGTACTTAAAGAAGTCCTTCTCCCCCTTCTTAATGCCTTGTGCCAGCCTGAGTTCCGTAGATGCTTTGGCTCCCCTTACTGCCCTTGTCACCTCCTTCGATTCTGTCAAGTACTCCTCTCTGTCCTCCCCCCTTCCGACAATCAAACAGGTTGTGCTGCCTAGTTTGCCCATAATGAACCATTGTAGAATCCCAAGTCTTTCTGACCGAGTCACATACAGTAGGGGTAAGAATTTAAAAGACTTGGTGACAACACAGTCATCTAATACCTACTCAAAATGTTCAGCCCACTTGGCTGCAGCCATGGCCACATTTTTTCCACATGTGGGGACTGTATGGTATGCAGGCACAACCTGCTTTGGCAAGGAATTCGAGACAGCAGAATTCAATATTAAGGCTGAAATATGGGAATTAATTTCTTGTCAAAATAATTTTGTGATCCACACCACAGCCCGCCGATGCCCCCAGGTCAGTGTAGGACATACCATTCATCCTCTCAAAGACAAAACCCTAGAACATCTTAGGAATATCCATAATGAAAACTTGGCTACATCAGGGGCAGACATTTTAGTGAAAAACATGCACAAAATATTATGTGTGCCAAGTTTGTAAGGTTTGAACATGTGCCCCCTAGAGGGAAACGAGGTGACCATGTACAACTTATTATTACAAAAGGAATCTTGTTGGATTTTTACTTTAAAAACACGGACTCCAGCAGGCATGAATGAGAAATTGGACTACACAGTCTTTTTTATGGACCCCTGTGAGAATGTGATTGGCTATGCAATAACTACTGTGATTATGTTCAAACCAACAGAAGTCAGAATCGGAGTGGGGGTGGGAGCACAGTGAGCCAGCAAGTGCAGCTACAGAGCTGTGGCACTGGGTAGAGGGTTTTCTTGATCATTTTTTATTTTTATATTTTTTCTTTTTATTTATTTGTATACCTGTCTGGCCTACATTGATTGCTGCTGTCGGGGGATCTGAGGTACCCAGTGAGCTGAGGAGGTCACAGGACTCCGAGAACTGAGGAGGAGCAATCAGGGCACAACGGCAGGTACACCGAGACAGGGAAGTGACTTGTGTTTGTTTATTTTAGGCCAGCGAGTGCCTTTAGACTAAGATTTCTTTATTTTTTTGTGTTTGGAAACAACTGTGAGCACATAGAAACAGTTAGAAGGGCACAACAGGACCAGGAGGTGAGGAACTGCAGCGTGCTTCGAGGGGTTGATTGTCTCGCGAGAGACCGGGGGACGGGGACTACCCAATCCCACCCTCCCCCACCTTATCTCAATTTATAGAGAGGCATCTGCCTCCTGATTGGTGGTGGTGGTAGACCTGCCTGCAGAAGGAATAACCTGGTTGTAATCTGGGGTGCTTAACATTATTTTTATTAATGGCTTGTCCTGAACTGCGCAACTCAATGTTATGGATCCCTTCAAGCAACTACAGGAACTACTACCTTGTGTACTGAGCTGTTTCTAGTTATTCACACAGTGCAGCTTCTGCTCACATTGCTAACTCTTACAATCAGAAAGGGACTGCCAGCTCGAGGAACATAATTTGATGCATGATTGGACTTAAATTGATCACTAGCTTTTCCTAGAAGCAGGGGAAATATCTTGTCAAGGGGATAGAGATTGTACGCACTAGAGAGAGAGAAAAAAAATGCCTTCCAAGGTGTTCTGTTCAGTACAAAGCAGCATGCACTGGAGGGTAAAACTACATACAACTGGTGAGGTGCTAATCCATCTGGAACCACATGTAGACTAAGGTAAAATGGAGGAGCGACTGAGTTGGAGGGGCAAATGGAGCAGAACAGGGGCTCGGTTGGGACATGGTCCCCAGTCAGCAAGGGCTGGGGGAATTTTTGGAAGGGTGGTAGGGTGTACTGGTTGTGGGTCAGCTATAATACTGGATACGGCATGGAGGACAGGAGGCTGCATGGTATGCAGGCAGTTAGCACAACTAAGTGAGGAGGTTAGGTGGCTGAGATGGACATTAGGATGGACAGTGGCGTGGGGTTATGGAAGGGACAGGGGAGGATACACTGAGGAAGCAAGATGGGATAGGGGCATGGGATGGAATAATGGTGGGAATGAGGGGGTCTAGGAGCAAAAGCAGAAAGTGGCAAACATAAGCGGGAGGCAGAATGGAAGAACACAAGGGAGAATTTATTTATTTAGATTTTGATAACCAGGTAAGCTCACTGAGACCAGAGGTCCCTTTTTCAGGAGCAACCCAGGATTAGTTACAACAGAGGTTACATACAATGGCAGGAGTATACAGTAGTTACATTCGTTGGATTAGGCATAGAGTACTTACAGAGTGTGACAGCACAGACACAATATGCTGGAGCAGTACGCAATACATGTGACAACTTAACACAAGAGTTTAGAGGGTGAAGTAGTAACAGCAGTAAAGAAGCAGGGTATTATAATCACACCATCTAGTTCACGTGCTGGGGGCTAGCGACTGCAATCACAGAGACCAAGCTCCAGCAGGTACACTTTCAAATCAGACTTAAATCCATGAAGAGTGGGACAGTTGGCCAGGTTCTCTGGGAGAGGGCTCCATGAGTGCACAGCAGCTTAACGAAAGGATCACTTGCCTTGGTTACTGCGTACTCGAGGGATGTCGAGGGGACGGCCTGTCGAGGATCTCAGGTCCCAGCCCCAGACTTTGGGATTGAGCAGACCATGCAGGTGGGGAGGGGGGACTGCAATGGTAAATTTAAAGGTCAAACACAGAGAGCAGTAGGCCAGTTTGTGCTGTATGGTGGGCCAGTGGAGGTCCGCAAGGACCTCACAGTGGTGCCTCTTAGGAGGGAGAGTTGGTAGCGAAACGAGCCACCTTGTGATAGAGCACAGTTAATTTTCTTAGTTCTCCCTCCCTAAGGAACTGTATCAAGGGAGCCCAATAGAGAAGAGAGGGGAGTAGGGTGCAGCTGGCTGTGGTATGCCGAGCCTCGACAGAAAGAGAGTTTCCCAGCCTGTAGAGGAGTCCAATCTTCTGTTGGGTGGACTTTACTAAGGAGTCAATGTGAGGTTTGTAGGACATGTCCTGGTCAAGGAGGATCCCAAAGTACTTGATCTTATCAGTGACCTCAACTCTATTCCCTTGAGCTGTGTGAAGCTGAAGCAGGCCGTACCTGTCAGCTCCAAGGCGTCTAGTCCCAAACATGACAGCCTTCGTTTTCTCTTCATTCAGCACAAGTGAGTTGGTGGAGAACCAGGCCTCAAGTGCAGCAAAACTGGTCTGGAGGTTGGCATTGATTACGCTTGGTAGTGGATCACTGCAGTAGACGACAGTGTCACCTGCATAGAGGATAAGGTTGTTCAGCCCGCAAACCCCCTCAATGCCATTGACAAAGAGGGTGAATAGCAGGGGGCCCAGGATCGAGTCCTGGGGTACATTGGAGATTACAGGTTTAGCACTAGACTGGGTTCCTCTCCACAGGACTTTTTTGGGTTTGGATGAGCAAGTAGCTCTCGAACCAGGAAACAGAGAGACCATCCAGTCCTAGTAGGTGGAGTTTGGAGAGCAGTAGTTCATGGCTGACCAAGTCAAATGCCTTAGACAGGTCAGATCCATGGCATCGAGGATATCTGATGTGAGCTGGATAAGGGCTGTGTCGGTGCCATGGCCTTTCCTAAAGCCGTGTCGAATGTTGGCTAGGAGTAGGTGCCTTCTGAGGTAATCCTGTATTTGGTTGTAGACCAACCTCTCCTGCACCTTCACGAGATGGCAGAGAATAGAGATGGGCCTGTAGTTCCCCACTTTGTCCCGGGTCCCTTTTTGTGAGCGGGAACAATGGTCCCAACCTTCCACTTACTTCGGACTGTTCCTTCAAGGAGGGACCTATTGATGAGCATAGTGACAGGACAAGAGATAGCTGGGGCAGCGGCCCTCAGAAGCCTTGGTTCAAGCAGGTCGTGTCCTGGAGAGGAGTCGGGGTTGATCTGAAGCAGAAGGGGAAGCACCTCAGTGGGCTTGACCAGTCTCAAATGAAACTGGGGTCTAGTGTGATCCCAAGCAGTACCACTGCTGTGGGGGACACAAGAGGTCGTAGGGGGTTTGAGTCCACTAGGGTTGGAAAAAGCAGAATTAAATGCATCAGCAACTAAAGAGGGGTCATTGGTTAGGGTATCACCAACCAGGAGCACTCCTTCTTGGGTACTAGAGGCTTCCTTTAGCAGCAAATTTATTTGGCCCCAGAATCTCTTGGGATCCCATAGGTGTCTCGAATGGAGATCAAGCAGGTATTTAGATTTAGCCTGCAAACAGGGAGGGAGGAGTAGGGGTGAGCATAAGGGGGGCTTCTGGCGGCTCGAGTGGAGGGGGGCATAAGGGGAGCTTCTGGGAGCTCAGATGGAGGCAGTACAGGACGTGAGAAGGACCAAGGAGAATGGCAGGAGATAAAATACAGAGGTCCAAAGCAAGGGAGACAGAAGGAATACGGGAGGTGCCCCAGTCAGAGGGATATGGTCAGTGGGCATGGAGCACAGAAACAGGTTCGCATCACTAGTACCCCAAGATGGGAGTGAGAATAAGGAAAGTGGAGCTGAAGCGGGCGCAGAGGGTGCAGGAGAAACAAACACAAGAGTAGGATCAGGGGGGAAGGGGGGCACCCCATTGCGGAAGGGCAAACAGATTAGCAAAACAAATGGCAAGGGCACAGGGGTGTACTCACCACAGAAAGGGCAAACCCTAGGGGTGGGGAGATAGCGAGCACACCTATAAGCGGGCTCCATCAGGACAGTCATGTGGATATAGAGGGAAGCATGATTAGGGTCAGCAAGGGAGGGCCAGGAACTGGGAAAACAGAGAGAAGCAAACACAAGATAGTAGAGGGAAGGGTCCTCCTTGTTGGGGAATCAATAATAAAAGGAATTCGCTGGGGGGGAAAAGGCAGTGCAATATGGGCTGAGTGCCTGCCGGGTATGACGGCGGCGGGGGTCATTCACTATATCCCTTCCAGGGGGAAACAGCAGGATGAAAAAAAACACCTGGTGTTCCACCTAGGAACGAATGACCTGTCAGGCAGTAGCTTGCTGGAAGTGCGGGCAAGATTTAAGAGCACTTGCTAGGTACTGCACCAGCCTTGGGTTCAAGTCTGTGGCATTTTCAGAGGTGCTCCCTGTACCAAGGGCTAGAACAGAGAGGAAACTAAGGATCAAGGAATTTAATAAATTGCGACAGGATGGCATGTACAGATGGGGTATGGGTTTGTGGGAGACTGGGGTACAACATGGGGAGATGAGAGCCTATTTGCCCCTGACAGACTGCACCTGAATAGGGAGGGTACAGCAGTGCTAAGGGGCCAGTTAGGAAAATTCTTTGAACAAAAATATAATTTAAACTAAACTGGGGAGGGGGTTGGGGACAAGTCCACACCACATGACAGGAGAAATGGGGGGCTACCAGCCCCCCAGAATAAGAGAAAAAGCCAGGATAGAAGAAAGGAGAAGGTAACAGGCACCAGATACACAAAAGTGGGTCAAGGGAGTGACAAGCCATGTACATCAATGCCAGGAGCCTAGGAGCAAAGATCCCAGACCTAACTGAGATCATGGCTGTGGTGGACCTGGACACAGTGGGAATCACAGAGACATGGGGTCATGATGGCCAGGACTGGGACATGGCAATACCAGGGTATGCACTTTACAGGACAGACAGAGTGGGAAGGAGAGGGGGAAGGGTAGCACTATATGCAAAGGAACGCATTAAGGCCACAGAATTGCATGGTAGGAGGTGGGGATTGAGGTTTTATGAGTATCTCTGGAAACAGGGAAGGGAGAAGTCATATGTACCAGGGTGGTATACAGGCCACCAGCACAGAAGGGTGAGGAAGACAAGGCAATGATGGAGGAGATCCAGAGGATGGCTAACAGAGGGGAAGTGCTACTAATGGGAGATTTCAATGTTTTTTTTATTTTTATTTTATTTTATTGACATCTAGGATTACAAATACCTTTGAGCAGGAACTGCTCATTTACAAAGGTTCCGCATCGAAGGAATGGGGGGTATACATACATACAAAGGTCAACATAATAGTCCAGCTTTCCAGGGTGTCCAGGTCCCCTTGCAGGGCCAACCTCCCCTCTTCCTCCTCAACTACTGCTCCCATCTTGGAGTCATCATCGAAGAGACTCATTTCACACCCTATACCCTCCCTGATGTCTGATATGTATGCATTAAACAGGATCGGATCCAGGACCGAGCCCTGCGGTACCCCACTACCGACCTCTCTAGGGTTCCAGAGCTCCCCACCGACCACTACTATCTGGGTGCGTCCAGCTAGCCAGTTTTTAATCCATCTGACCATCAAAGGGCCTACTCCCAACCCCGTCAGTTTGTCCACCAGACCACTGTGGGGGACAGAGTCAAATGCCTTGCTGAAGTCCAAGAATAATACATCCACAGGCTTTCCCCTGTCCAGTTCTGATGTTACCCATTTGTAGAACTCTACAAGACTGGTTTGACATGATCTATCTGGCACAAACCCATGTTGCTGACTATCCAGACCTCCCACCTCCTCCAAGTACACCCCAATCGTTCCTTTAATATACTCTCTATTAATTTTCCCATCACCGAGGTCAAACTGATGGGTCTATAGTTACCTGGTACTTCCCTCGACCCCCCTTTATGGATTGGCACCACATGTGCCTCTCGCCAATCCTTAGGCACCCTCCTTGTCTCAAGCGACCTGCTGAAGAGCTCCGCTGGGATGCAGCCAGTATGTCCGCCAATTCCCATAGTACTCTTGGATGAATGGCATCCGGTCCAGGAAATTTATCTTTCTTTAGGGCCTTGAGGGCTAACCACACCCTTTCGGTGGAGATAGCATCATCCGTCCCCTCCACCTTACTGGCCTTTTTATCCTTATCCTGATGTGACACCCCTGGGGTACCTCTCCCTCCCTCTTGCTCCATTTCTGTTGCTCCCCTGATCCCACTCATTACCGCTTCTATCCCCATCGTGCCTTGCTTTGTAGATATCCCATCCCCCTCTTTAGTGAATACAGAGGCGAAGTACTCATTTAATACCTCTGCCTGGTCCCTCGCCTCTTCCACCCACCCTCCTTCTGATCTGCCGAGATGGCCTTTAGTTTTTCTCCGCTCTCCAATGTACCGGAAGAACCCCTTTTCCCCTCCATGTATCCCCTGTGCCAGCCGCTGCTCTTTACTGGACTTTGCCCCCCTCACCATCCAGGTGACTTTTCTAGATGCAAGATGGTACATTTCCTTTTCCCTATCCCCTCTTGTTGTTTTATATTTTTTGTAGGCCGCCTTCTTTTCTCTGACTGCTACCTGAAACTCACTGGACCACCAGCAGTTGTCCTTCAATACAAGGAAGTGCAAGATCATGCACTTCGGCAAAAAATACCAAGGCGCCAAGTACAGAATGGGGGGGCATGCCCTAGAGGTTCCCGAGCTGGAAAGGGACCTTGGTATAATCATTTCAAGGGACCTGAAGGTGACAAGGCAGTGTGAGAAGGCAGTGCAAGGGCCAAAAGGATGCTGGGTTGTACTAATAGGGGAATAACTAGCAGGAAGAGAGAGGTCATAATGCCCTTGTACAGGCAGCTTGTCAGGCCACATCTTGAGTATGGGGCCCAGTTCTGGAGACCATACCTCAAGAAGGATGTGGAGAGAATGGAGCGTGTCCAGAGGAGGGCGACAATTCTCCAAGGCCCTGCACCATTTTTATCATATGAGGAGCGACTGAAGGAGCTGAACATGTACTCCCTGGAACAGAGGAGGAAGAGGAAGGACATGACTGAGACCTTCAAATATATCAAGGGTATGAACAAGGTGCAAATAGGTGGCATCTTCCAGCTCAAGGGGCAAACAAGAACAAGGGGGCATAATAGGCAGATATTGGGGGGGAAGGTTCTGAGGAAACATTAGAAAATTCTATTTCACAGAGAGGGTGGTGGATAACTGAAACAGACTCTCGGAGGAGGTGGGGGGCAGAACTGTGGGGGGCTTCAAGAGAGCATGGGATAGGTACAACGGCCTTTTAGATACGGGGAGGGCAGAGACACGGTAGGATTTTGCAAAAGTCCTACCAGCTAGCCTTTAAGAGAGGCTGGGATAGGCATAGGAGGAAGGTAAGAATCAAGGGTAGGGAGGATGGCAGGAGTGGGGAAGGAGGGCAGGACAGTAGCTCAAGCGGTGAACACTGCAATACGAGCAGACTAGATAGACCAAATGGCCATCTTCTGCTGGCTTCTTCATATGTTTGTATAATACTATTGTTCACACTATATTTACTTACCATTATTATATTACCAGCTTACTAAGTATATATCCTGTGATCAGTTTAATTATGTTAATTCCTGTGATCACTGTTCAGCAGAACCTAGTACCTATGCAAAGGGTATTGTAGACTATGTGATTCCTGGCATGTAGGGCTTGGTTTTCAAGATTGAAAGGGGGCATCATCTGTCCCTAAAACTACTCATGTTGTGCATTTCAAGTCGCTCCATCGTCAAGCCCCCCCCAGGATTGAATGGTCTAAGTATCCAGATTGGACTCTGGAATTGCAACCTCTTCCTTAAATGGTCCAGCCCTATCTCCACTGTATCTCTGGAATCTTAGAGACTACAGTCATATTTAGAGGGATATTATTATGTTTGTATTGTTGCACTACTCAGGGTTTCCCTGATGTTTGGGTTAGTTCTCCATTACAGCCACTAGAGGGGATATTCTTTATGTTTTTTAGCCCCTAAAGTCTGCACTTCATAGTGTTAGATCACTCAAAATGGGATTACAATATATATCCTTGTTTTGCTTCGTTTTGAAGTTTATAATTGTAATAGCATGAGTAACCCGAGGCAGTCTACCATACCACTGCATAGTTTCTGTGATCCTGAAAGAAAAAAGGGGTCCTTATTTTTATAACAACTTTGGGTTCATACATTTACTTAATAGCTTTCAAGAGAGGCCTCCTCGTTCTAACAGCTGTATTGTATATTCTAAAGTGACTCAATTTTACATTAGCCCATTATTTTCCTTCTTAATCTTGGGTTGTGGATGTCCCGAATTTAAAGTTCTTGTTATTATCCCGGGTAATCTTATTTTCTATATTAACTGTTTATTGATTGGGGTACAACTTGTATGTATTATAAGGATGGTGGGAGAGGGGAGGCGGTAACATGGGTTCTGCAACTCAATGTTTATAACAGCAAGGGGTGGGTGGGTTGGGGTAAACTACTGTGTTGGGGTTTTAGAAGTGATATCTGTACACATGGGGGAGGGAAATGGGGATTAGGGAAGGGAATGGGAAAAAGGACAGCACAGCTTCAGGGTTCGATTAGGTATCAAGGGTTCCTTGCTTATGCCATGTCACAGACAGCTTCCTGGTTTGATTTTACTATACTGTATGGCTAGAGATCTTATACTTGCAACATGGAACGTAAAAGGGGTTAGAAGGAAACTTAAGCAGTACAAGGTTCTAAAATATCTAAGTATTTTAAAGGTGCAAATTACTTTATTACAGGAGTCACACCTATTAGATCCTGAAGCATACAGATGAGGAGACAACAGGTGGGGCAGGTGTTCTCTGCTGGAGGCACCTCCCAAAGCTGTGGGGTCATGATTTTAATAAACAGGAGAGTCGCATTTACTTCTTCTGAGATCATTAGAGACCCCCAGAGTAGATTTATATTGGTTCGGGGTACTATACATACTTCCGAAAATCTTCTAGGCAGCATATATGGGCCCAATGCTGATGCCCCTGGGTTCTTCATGCAGCTCATCAATATCCTCATACCTTTTCTTTTGATCCCGATGATCCTAGGGGGTGACCTAAATTTAGTTTTTGACCCGGCAATGGACCGATCAGGCTATTCTCGAAAAGGACTCTCTCCTGCCCAGCGAGCTCTTAGAGAGCTAGTGGACCAAACTGGCCTGTGTGACATCTGGCGTATTCTTAATCCCAAAGGTAGGGGATACACGTTTACTTCCCCAGTCCACAAGTCCTCTTCCCGTATTGACCATATACTTCATTTCCATACACTTCTCCCGGCAGTCATGGCCTCCACTATTCAACCTGGCCCCCCTTCTGATCATTCTCTGGTTACATGCCATCTCTTCCTCGTATCTCTCCCCAAAAGGGGGGCACGCTGGAAGATTAACGATCAGCTGCTGAAGGACCCAGATGCATCACAGCATATATCCGAGCATATTAATCAATTTTTTGAGGTTAAATTCCAACTCCCTACTAGACCAGACATAGAATGGTGTGCCTTTAGGGCATACCTAAGAGTAATATTGATAGGCCTGGCTTCACAGCGGAAGAAAAGACACGAACAGCAGTTGTTACATCTCCTCTCTCAAATTCGGAAACTAGAAGCGAAATTGTCTCCACATTCCCCTGAAGACCTTAAACAGGAACTGGTCAAACTAAAGGGTACTTATCTCGAGCTGTTGAGAGAAAAGGATGAATTCGCAATCCTAAGAACTAAGGCTTCATACACAGATCAGGGAGAGAAAGCAAGATGCTTGCTCGCTCTCAGAATAAAGCAACAAGAATCTTCACAGTTCATTCCCTCTATTCGTTCTCTGGAGATGGCTCCCAGAAAACTATGCCATCGGATATTGTAGCTGAATTTACCAGTTATTTTAAACAGTTGTATGGGCCTATGTCAGACCCACCATCAAACCTGACTCTGGATAATTTCTTGAAGGCTTCCCACCTGCCTTCCCTTTCTCAAGCCCACAAACAAATATTAATAGCTCCCATCTCTGCACTAAAACTGGCTGAAGTTATAAAAAGGCTCCCTACAGATAAAACACCGGGGCTGGATGGTTTCTCCTCCAATTTCTACAAAAAAATTAAGGATCAAGTTATCCCTTTTCTTTTACCATTATACCAACATGCCCTATCAGGGGCACACACTGACCCAACTTTATTCGAAGCCCTGATTGATCTTTTGCCTAAAACAGACAAGAGGTCAGACCTGGTGATGAAACATAGAAACATAGAATTTGACGGTAGATAAGGACCGCTTGGCCCACCTAGTCTGCCCATTTTCCTACCTAACAGATAAGCTGCAGATCCTAATTAACCAATAGCTTACTTCTTCCTACCCCCCACTAGGACTGCCTTATGTCTGTCCCATGCATTCTTGAATTCTCCCACTTTTCTTGACTCTACGACCTCCTCAGGGAGGCTGTTCCATGCATCCACAACCCTCTCTGTGAAAAAATACTTCCTCACATTACCTCTGAGCGACCCCCTCTATCTTCAAATTGTGCCCCTTGTTCTTGCACATCTCTTTTTCTGAAAGATGCCACCCTCTTGGACTTTGTTGATTCCCTTGAGGTACTTGAAAGTTTCTATCATGTCCCCTCTCTCCCTCCTTTCCTCAAGGGTATACATATTAAGCTCCTTTAGTCTTTCTTCGTATGTCTTCTGGTGCAGACCCTGCACCATTTTGGTTGCCCTCCTCTGGACAGCCTCCACTCTGTCTATGTCTTTCGGAGATGGGGTCTCCAGAACTGCACACAGTACTCCAGATGGGGTCTCACCAACTGTCTGTACAGAGGGATAACAACTTCCTGTTTTCTACTATTGATGCCTCTCCCTATGCATCCCAATATCCCCCAGCCTTCCTTACTGCCTTCTCACATTGCTTGCCCACCTTTAGGTCATCTGATATAATTACCCCCAGGTCCCTTTCCATTTTTACTGTTGTCAGTATCTCACCCCCCATTGTGTACTCTTGCCCTGGGTTTTTGTTTCCCACGTGCATTACCTTGCACTTCTTTGCATTGAATCTGAGCTGCCATACATTTGACCATTCCTCCAACCTTGCCAAGTCCCTTCTCATCCTTTCCACTCCATCTGGTGTATCAACCCTGTTGCAGATCTTTATGTCATCTGCAAAGGGACATACTTTTCCTTCCAGTTCCTCTGCAATGTCACTTATAAAGACATTAAAAAGGACCGGTCCCAGTACTGAACCCTGCGGTACCCCGTTAGTAACACTCCTTTCTTCACTGTGGACTCCATTTACTACTACCCTTTGCGTCCTGTTGTCTAGCCAATTGTTTATCCAGGCTACCACCTTGGGACCCACTCCAAGGCTGGCTAACTGAACTATGAACTATCGCTCTATCGCCCTCCTCAACCAGGACATTAAAATCGTAACCATATTACTTGCAGACCAGCTCAGCCTAGTGCTTCCTGATCTTATAGGTCCTGAACAAGTGGGCTTCATGAAAGGGAGGTCCTTGGTGGACTACCTCCATACACTGTCACATGTCTTCTCGGCGTCCAGAGATGCCCCTTTTCCAGCTGCCTTGGTTTCTCTGGACGCCGAGAAGGATTTTGATAGAGTTAACTGGAACTTTTTGTTTCGGACTCTCAAGGCTCTCGATTTCCCTCCTGAATTCCAGAAATTGATACAATCCCTATACCAATCCCTGACTGCCCGTGTATCCGGGAATGGAGTGATTTCAGAACCGTTCTCATTACAATCGGATACAAGACAAGGCTGCCCCTTGTCCCCTTTGCTTTTTAATATTTACCTGGAGCCCCTCATCCACAGACAAATGGAATGTCAGGAGATCCTAGGTATCACCATCCAAACTCAGGAAGTTAAGGTCTCCATGTATGCGGACGATCTTCTCCTTCAGTTGTCTCATCCGGAGACATCTATTCCACCCATGCTGGAAATTATTGTGGATTGTAACACAGCATTATGGAGAGCCGTGCCAGGGCGCCAAGCGATAGGCGGGATGGCGTCACGGGTGCAGGAGCAACGACATTGAGACGATAATGCCCTGTTGCTGTTGTGGGAAGCGTCTGAAGCCCAACACGGCATTATCTGTCATAATGCCGTGTTGTTGTTGCGTCATTGACGAGCCCAACACGCATTATCGTCTCATAACGCCGCAGGTTCTCCTACCAGCTGACTGCCTTCCACTAGGGACGTACCATGATGGCAGGACTCGCAGGCAGAAACGGAGACACAGGACTAGAAGAGGCCATCGGAAGAAGTAAGTTTTCAACTGTGATGGCTACTTGCATCGCACTTGCCGTGTTACGTGCATCAATCACCTCCAGCGTTAGGCTCTACCAGTGATTAATGCCCGCTGGGGGGTTGAAACCCTTGAGCTTTTCCCTTGTGCAACAACGCCCCCCCAGCGGGCATTAATCCACTGGTAGAGCCCTCCTCTGTCGGTGATTAATGCTTACATATAGCCGGGTATCAAATTACAAGCTGAATATCAATGAATCAATTGCTTTTCCCCTTAATCACAAAGTTTTTAAAAACACTATCTTGTCACTAGGACTTTCCTGGTCACAAGAGTCTCTTAGATACCTTGGTATTGAACTGACCAGAAACTCAGCCCTAGGTATGAAACGGAATTTGGACTCTCTGGTACAGACTATTACGCGGGACCTAGATCGATGCGCCACCCTCCCAATCTCATTATGGGGGAGAATTAATTTAATTAAGATGAATGTCTTTCCACGTTTGTTCTACCCCCTTAATTTACTTAACTTTTGGTTACCAGGGTCCTGGTTTAAAAAAGCGCATGGGCTCCTCACAAAATATATCTGGTTAAAAAAACAGCCTAGAATTGCCTTTTATAAACTTGCTGCTCCAAAGCTTAAAGGAGGCTTACATCTTCCTCATTTAGGTCCTTATTACTGGGCCAGCCAAGCTACTAAATATCTCAGATGGTTGTCACTGGGTCACCCATCGCCTTCCCTGCTATGGCTTAAAATTGAATTAGCTCATATCTGCTCCTATCAAATATCACTGGATGCGCTTCTTTATACAAAGTCACATTCCCTCCCCTCAACTCTTAGATCCTCCCCCGTAGCTGTGTCCGTAAGGGTTCATGACCAATTGTGCACCTTTCTTAAATATAGACACAATCGGGACCCACATCAATCTATATGGGGTAATCCCAATTTTAAGACTGATAATCAAGTTCTGACATCAAGATGGTTACCACACCTGGGGCATGGCCAGATTTCTAGTCCTATAAAAGAAGATGGCTTGTGGCTCTCCACCATACACATCATGAGCAAATTCAGAACCAATTCATATTCAAAGTCTTCCAGTTGAGACACCTTCTCATTAAAGTGCTCGGAATTGATCCCCCTCAACCAGCTAATCTACTTTTCCATACTGAAACAGGCCACCGGGTGAGTTCCCCAAAAGCCGTTTCCAAAACATACATGATTCTACATGATTGGATTTTGCCAAATTGCTTTGGTCCCACAGCTTACTGGGCATCCCTCTTTCCTGATTTAAATATTGATTGGCCTTCCCTTTGGCGTACTTGCCATAGATTTGTAACACAAGACAGGTTGCATCTCATGCAATTCCATATTTTACACAATTTGTATTATTCCCCACAGAAATTAGCCACATTCGGCCTTGTGTCTTCTGCCTTATGTTCTCGTTGTCACCAAGGAGAAGGCAATCTACTTCACATTTTCTGGTCATGTCCTAAAGTGGCTACTTTGTGGGCATGTATTCAACAAAAGGCAGATCCTCTTTTAGGACTGTGAATTATTTACAGCAGAAATCTGTTTACTTGGGGATTACTCACAAATCTCAGTGCTTAATCGCAAGCATCATATGGCCCTTATCTCTATGTCCGTCAAAAAACTAGTATTGAAGCATTGGAAGGACAGCAAAGTTATTTCTTGTAACGAGTGGCTTAATGAGCTGCTGGCTAATCTGAGAACTGAAAAGGTAATAGTAAGCCTCTGTAATAGGCTGAAATGTTACAGAAGAATCTGGGACCCCTTATATACTTTATATTCTTTATAAATGACATGTACTGATGCCTCTACTGTAATGTGGGTGTCCAGGTTTCATCTTGCTGTGCTGGGAGGGAGGTAGGGAGGTAGAAATGGGAAGGAGGGGTGGTGGGGGGACAGGTCCACTGCATTTCGAAATGACTGTCTATTGTGCTGTTTTATCTGTGGATCTGTACCGTGTATTGAAAACTTGTAATAAACTTTAAATTGAAAAAAAAAGTGAAAAACTGACTGCCCAGCATACTGGTGTTACCACACAAAAACGTGTCCATTTACATTTCTTGACCAACTCCCACTGCATCCTTCCTGGATTTAGGAACAACCCCAACACAGACTAGCCACTCATTATACAGTGGGAGTAAAGCAGATTATTTTATCATGAGTGGCTGCACTGTTTGAGGGTGTTTCTAATATTCAGGAAATATGCATTAAGAGTAGATCAAGAACTGGAAGCAAAGCAAACCTGAGTCTAACTATACATTACCATGCATTTCAGTTTTACTGAGCAAGGAGGCAGATTAAACAACCAGCAACACCAATGAATTTTTAGAGAAGGTAAACAATCATAAAATGTGGGTTTTTACTTAGAAATAATATAACGCAGAAAAGGTTGACAGTGTCCCTTTAACCAATGAATTTTCAAGTATAGAGCTATTTAAAATGCAGTTACAAGTTGTTCCATTAAGCCACGACCCCGGATGAACAGGCAGTGCGCCAGGGTCAGCTTTTTGTAGACGTCTTTTTCGCACTTTGATATAGAATAAATATTTTTGCAGTAATTTTGTGGCACGCTGGTTTTCTTGTGTATTTTAACTATTACTGCCATTTTCCTGGCTGCACCAACACTTTCTCTGGTGAGCGTGCTACAGTAGTGCCCAGCACTGCCCCATCTCTAGTGGGTTCCTTCACTAGATGCCTGAGAAAAGTCCTGTGTAGGGAGTCAAGGATGTTCCTTACCGTAGTTGAAGTTGGATGGCCCCAATCCACATCTGGCCAAATGAAGTCCATAACAGCATCTCTTCCTTACCTGCTGTCCTAATGATGGGCTTCGCCAAGCACCTTATCCAATTCCTCTCCCTATGCTGAAGGTCTGTATACCACCCCTGTATGGCAGTAGCAGTGCACCAGATAATGTTGGCAAGTAGGAGTAATTTACTCACCAGTTTTAAAATATAGTGAGTAAAACAAAATGGGGATGTAGTAGTAGCAGTAAACTTTATTGTTCGGTCAAGGACCTTTACACAATTTATTTTTTACATATTTTACAATAATTGTTTAAAAAATAAATTACAATTCAGACATTTAAAACTGCATCTTGTAATAAGAATGAAATGGTAGGTGCAAATATGTTCATTTTACAATGTGTATCAACAATTGGAAATATGCATACATACATACTAAAATAACGATGTTCATCATATATATATGCATAGATAAAAGTGCTACTTATGCTTTCTGCGAATAGCAGCAGCTGCTCTAAGGTACCCCACCACTTTTTGAAAAACTTCGTCATCTTCCGTAGTAAACATAATGTTTAGCAGCACATTTTTATCCTTAGTATCGATTCCTTTCCAAATGGGTTCTAACCAGAGCGTCCTGGGTTTGATATACCAAGTGCAGCCAAACATAACATGGACCACATTCTCTCTCTCTCTTTCTCTCTCTCTCTCCCTCTCGATCATTACAATTACAGAAAGCATCCTCAGGCTCAATTGATTTCTCGTACCTTGCTGTGAGAACATTACTTGGGAACTGTTCCATGCGGTATCTAGTGAACAATTTTCTAAGTTCTGGGTCTACAAGAGTGTCCAAATAATATCTAAATGTAGATTGATTATTATTTTGAACCAGCCATGATGCAATTTTAAGACAAGAGATAGTTTCACAATCTTTTGCCCTACACTAGTTTAGAATTTTTTTTAGTGTAGTATGCCTTGTATTTTGAACCAATAGTAATGCCTTTTTCCACATATTTTTGTAAATAGGCAAGATCATATTTTGAAAGGATTGAATCAAGTTTTTTAAGCCAGTTTGATTTTTTATAACCCATCATGTCCCTTTTTTTATCTCTTTAAGACATTCTTGTGGTAATCTTTGAGGGTTCATTCGTGAAATATTTATCCAGTAGCCGACCACTCCAGCTATACATTGAGCATCAACGCTGGGTAGGCCTAATTCAGCCCGTACCATGGGAGCAGGGGTCGAATTTCCTAAGGCAAGAGTTGTGCATAAGAGTTTATTTAAGGGAAGTTCCAAAGTACTGGCTTTATTAGGTCCCCAAATTTCACCCAGGTACAAGGCTTGGGACACATATTTACCTTGGATTGCCTTGATCAAAGGTATAACTGAGTTACCTCCATACCTACTGTTAAATTTTACTAGGGCTCCAGCAGTTTGTTTTTGTTTAGTCAAGCGTGTTTTAATATGCTATATCCAGTAACCATTATTTGCTAATGTTAGGCCAAGGTAGGTATAGGTTTTAACTATTCTTAGTACTTGCTTTCCCACCAACCAAGTGCTGTTCAAGTTGTTAGACCCAAAAACAACAATTTTACTTTTGTTTTCGTTTATTTGAAGATTACATGAAGAAGCAAAAACATTTAAGATATTCAGTTTTTTTCTGGAGGCCTGATTTTGATAGAGCAATTAAAGCCAAGTTGTCGGCCTATGCAAGAGCTGGACATCACCTAGTGCCAATAAGAAGGGAATCAGAGGAGGAATCGAGCAGTTCCAATAGTAACTGGTCTATACAAATACTAAACAGTACCGGTGCTAAGGCACATCCTTGTCTAACCCCTTTGTTTGTAAAAATCTTTGGAGCTAGATGGTCATTGATGCCGATCCTAATCTGGGCCCGGGTGTTTGAATAGAGACCCCTTATTACCTGAATTAGCTCTGGATGAAAACCCTTCTTGGCCATAGCATACCATAATTTACATCTTGAGACATTGCCAAAAGCGGCACCAAAATCAATGAAGGCCACATATAACTTCTTTTTTCTTAAGTACAATATACTTCTCAATTAGGTGCAGTAAGACAAATCAGTTGTCTGAAGTACTATAGCCTGCTCTGAAACCAGCTTGAAGCTCTGAAAGGTTTCCTAGATGCTCTAATTGCAAAATAAGCTTGTCTAAAATAATTTTTGCAAATATTTTCCCAATGATGTCTAGTAAAGAAATAGGCCTATACATCCTTGGGTCAGCTCTACTGCCTTTTTTGAAACTTGGAACAATAATTGCTTCATTCCATGACGATGGCACCACATTATTGGCCATCCATGAATTAAAGAAGGTGGTCAATAATCTGGACCATGCAGAAGGGACCAATAAGATGATTTCCGGTGGAATTTGATCTGGACTCTGGGCTTTCTTTTTCTTTAAACTAGTTATTGCAAAATAGGTTTCCTTAAAAGTAACCTTCAATGGTTGGAATCTTTCACTTATACTGCCCCAGCTACTTACAGTTTCTACTACTTCTGGGTCATAAAATACATTTTCAAAATGCAAGACCCATTGGTCCACATGCATATGGGAATCATACTGAAATTTGCTATTATTTGTACCCTTTGCCACTAGTAACCCGAACGATTGGCAATCACTACTTTGTATAGCTCTACGTTTGTGGTTCAAAAAAGTACAGTTATGCAAGAACTTACCGTAACAGTAGATCTTCGAGAGAGGCTCTTGCAGTAGATAACTTGTAGGACTGCACCCCCTAGCGTCAGGAAACTTTTGCTAGCACGGAGTTTTAAATAACTGGTATAGCATAGCAAAACGCTACGCAAAACAGTGAGTAATGCTAACCACTTCCAAAAATGCACAGCAGTAAACTGCTAACCATTTTTTTCAGTGAGTCTATGGCACACTAGATAAAATTTGTAAAATTATATATATTTTTAAACTTTGCTAACCATTTTTTGCCAAGCGCTATGCATTTTCACAGCTGATTAGCACTTTCACGTATAAATATGCTAATCAATTTTTTTGGCTTATTTAATACCCTCTAGCAGTGTCTGACTGGAGACTGCCCACCCGACGTCACGTGACTCTATATGGTGGGCAGTCCCCACGTCCGCACTCCAGTTCTCCCACCTGAGACCTCCGAGAGTCATGACAGGAGAATGGGAAGAGGCTCCTGAACCCAAAAAAGGGTTTTTGGAAAAGAGCTGCAAGTAGAAAGGGGGAAGGTGGGTGGGAAAAAGGCTACCTACTGCAAGCCTCTCTCGAAGATCTACTGTTACGGTAAGTTCTTATGTAACTGTACTATCTTACTTCGAGAGGGCTCTTGCAGTAGGTAATAACTTATAGGACTGATTCCCAGGCAATCAGAGTCCAAAGGACACGAAAACATGGGAGGCTGAAGCAGAGATCTAGTGGAAAGCCAGAGAGTTAGGACAGAAGTCCCTGGAGGACTGCTAGTCCAAAACTGGCCCTGCGCCTAGAAGCAATGTCCAAAATGTAGTGTTTCGCGAAGGTATGGACTGAACTCCAAGTAGCAGCTGCCTGCAGCAGACACATTTCTGAAACAGGCTGCAGAGGCAGACATTCCCCAGGCAGAATGTCCTTTCACATGCCCCGGAAGGACTTTACCATATGTACAAACATACGAACGTGCCAGCAGAAACAGACCACCAGGTCTAAGTCTGCTCGAATGTGCAGCTAGCATCCCAAGTTTGCAGCTGCCCCACCCCCTTCCCTTTGTCATCCCATTGCTGACCCCACCTCCCCCACTTTCACTCTTCCCTGTTCCCTGTCCCATGCCCTTTTAAAGCTGTTCATAGATTTACAGGATACCACCCATTCTGGTAGTGCGTTCCATTTTGCTACTACCCTCTCTGTGAAATAGTGTCCTCATTTCCCTCCTAAAACTTCCCCCCTCTATTCTTAGCTCGTGCTGCCTGGTGTCCCTCCCCCTTCTTAGCTTAAAGGCCCCATCTGCCCCATCCTTACTGATTCCCCTCAGATACTTGAATGTCTCTATCATGTTCCCCCTGTCCCTTCTATCCTCCAGGGTGTACTTATTCAGGTCTCACAGCCTGCTCTCATAGTCTCTCCCCTCCATTCCACATATCAACTTCACTGCCCTCCTCTGCACCCCCTCCAGTAGCCTGATATCAAGCTTCAGGTATGGCCTCCAAAACTGCACACAAAACTCCAAGTGCAGCCTTACCAGCGACCTGTAGAGGAGCAAGATCACCTCTCTTCACCTGGGAGAAAACTCCCTTGCTAGGCACCCCAGCATTCTGTTGGGTTTTGCAGCCGCTCTCCTGCACAGGGCAGTTTTGTTCATGGTCCCTGTTACCATTACCCCATGTCCTTCTGATCCCCATCTTAAACAGCCAGTATTCTCTCCTTGGGTTCTTCGCCCTGAAGTGCATAACCTTACACTTCTTTGCACTGAACCCCAGCTGCCACCTCTCTGACCACTCCTCTAGCTTGCTTAGGTCCTCCTGCACCTGCTTCCATCCTTCCCCTCCATCCACTACTGCTCTCATTTTGGTGTAATCTGCTAACAGACTTACCTTGCTAACCACCCTGTGCGCAATGTCTGATATGAAGATCCCAAATAATACTGGTCCCAGCACAGAGCCCTGTGGCACCCCGCTTGTCAACGGCTTTGGAGCTGAAAGCGCCCCTCCCACTACTAGCCGTTGCAGCCTCCCACTCGGCCAGCTTGTAATCCAGTTCATCATTTTTGCCCCTACCCCTACATCAGCTAACTTCCTCTCCCCAAGCCGCCCAAGAGGCACCGCATCGAAGGCCTTGCTGAAGTCCAAGTAAAGAACATCCACCGCATGACCCTTAACCAGCTCACCTGTCACCCAGCCATAGTACTGTATCAGGTTGGTTTGACAAGACTTCCATGAAATGAACACATGTTGCCTCACATCTTGGAGGCCATTGTCCTCCAGGTACAACACCGTCTTTCTTTTAGTATTGTTTCCGTGAGTTTGCACACTATGGAGGTGAGATTTACCAGACGATAATTACCCAGTTCGTCCCTTGGTCTGCTCTTGTGTAATGGCACAACATGTGCCATCCTCCAGTCTAGTGGCACACATCCCGACTCCAGTGAGTTGCTGTACAGATCCGCCAGTGGCTCTGCCAACACCTCCGCCATCTCCCTCCGCACCCTGGGGTGGATATCATCCGGCCCTGATGCCTTGTCTACCCTCAGTGCCCTCAGTCCCTCTAGGACTCTGCCTCCCTCAATTCTTCCATCTGTCGCCTTCTCTCCCCCCTGCCCCACCCTCCCAGCTCAAGGTGGTAGCGGTTACCCCTTTTCTTTCGTGAACACTGAGCAAAAGTATTCATTCAGTGCTTCCGCCTGTTCCTCCCCCTTTTCTGTCCACGCCCCACCCTTTTTTATCCTCACTATTATCTCCTTGCACTTCTTTTTCTCCCTGATGTAGCCAAAAAAGTCCTTCTCCCCCCATTAATTCCCTGCACTAATCTCAGCTCCCTCTGGGCCTTGGCTTCTCTCACTTTTCTGGTCACCTCCCTGGACCATCTTGCATACTCCTCCCTGTCCCCTTCCTTCCCCATCCTTCTATACCTCTGGTGAGTCTCTCGTTTTGCCCTCACTACCTCGCTGTTCAACCAATATGGTTTCCTTGCTCTGCTCCTCTTACTCTATGTCTTGGTGCAGGCTTCCGTTGCTTCTGTAATCCCCCATTTAATAATATCCCATTTCTGCTCCGTGTCCATCTCCTGCCTTATGCCTTCCAGTTTCCCTTTCACTGGTTCCCACATCCTCCCAAAGTCCACCCCTCTGAAGTTTCCCACACGGGTTACTGATTTCTCTGGCTCCCTGCACATTGCAATATTAAACCACACTGTTTGGTGATCACTGTCGGCTAGTGGGTCCTCCACCCTTATTTCCCTTACTGCCTCCCCATTTGACAATACCAGATCTAAAGTGTTCTTTTGTCCAGTAGGTACACTGACCAACTGCATCAGGGGACCCTTCTGGATCACATCCAGGAGCACTTGCTCCCTAGCATTGGAGGTGACAGGAATACTCCAGTCAACCCCTGGCGAGATGAAATCCCCCACAATGACCACCATCCCTTTTCTACATACCTTTCTGATTTTTCCCCTCTAATTCCCTGTCCAGCTCCTCAGACTGGGATGGTGGCCTGTATACCATTCCAAACCTCACTTAACCATACTTCTGGTAACAGAAAGAAATGCAGTTGGCCAACCATTTGGAAAGGCATTGTTTGGAAACTGCTGCATCTTCTCTTTTCGGTTCAAAAGAAACAAAAAGCTGATCTGATTTGCGGACATGTTTAGTCCTGGAAGTGTAATAAAATACAGTTATGTAAGAACTTACCATAACAGTAGATCTTCGAGAGAGGCTCATGCAGTAGGTATTTACATATAGGACTCACCTGCCAGGCATCAGGACCCCACAGAAAAATTTCTAGCTAGCAGTCTCTGGTGGGGGACCGCCCCCACGTCAAGTGACCGACGTCATGCGATATCAGTATAAAGGCGGTCCCCACCTCCTCAGTTCTTTCCGCCAAGGGCCAAAAGAGGCAAGACAAGAGAAAAGAGGATATTTCCCCTCATGGAAAAGGAGCCAAAAAAGCTTAGGAGAATGGAGGGGGGGAAGGCAATACCTACTGCAAGAGCCTCTCTCGAAGATCTACTGTTACGGTAAGTTCTTACGTAACTGCACTATCTTACTTCGAGAGGGCTCCTGCTGTAGGTATTTATATACAGGACTGAGTCCCAAGCAGTGTGGAACAAGGAAAAGCACTGTGGAGGAGGAGAACTATCCATGGAATGGAACCTTCGGCTGAACGGGTCTTATGAAAGAAGACCTTGAAGCATAGCCAACCCGAAGCAAGCTCTACGACGAGAGGCAATGTCCAAACTGTAGTGTTTCGTAAAGGTATGGATAGAAGTCCAAGTTGCGGCTGCACAGATGTCTGCCACTGACACATTCATGAAACAAGCCGCAGAGGCAGATGCTCCTCTGATGGAGTGACCTCTGTTTTGACCTGGCTGGGTCTTGTTGTACTTGTCGTAACAGAAAGTTATACAATGAGCCAACCATTTAGATAGGCATTGTTTGGAAACAGCATTGCCTTCTCTTTTGTGAGCAAAAGAGACAAAGAGCTGATCAGATTTCCTGAGATCCTTAGTCCGAGTGGTGTTGTATTCTCAGAACATCCAAAGTATGCAAGAGGTACTCCCCTTGATTGGAGTGTTACGTAAAGAAAGCATTGTAGCTCAATGGATTGATTCAGCGTAGATTTAGCCACAACCTTAGAGAGAAATTTAAGGTTGGTGTGCAGAGCCACATGTTCCTTGTGAAAAATCAAATATGGGATTTTACACATCAAGGCCTGAAGCTTGGAAATTCGCCAAGATGAAGTAATGGTCACTAGGAAGAGAGTCTTCCAAGAGAGGAACTTTAAATCTGCTGAGGCTGCCGGCTCGAAGGGAGGCAGAGTAAGCTTGTCAAGAATAAAATTCAAGTCCCAAGGAGGAGCAGGAATGTGGATGGGGGGTCTCAAATGGAGGACCCCTCTGAGGAATGTCTTAGAGACTTCCAACTGAGCAAAAGTCCTGTCTCCGAAGGGGACATTGTAGGCTGAAATTGCTGCCATGTGGACCTTTAAAGAGGAATGGTTGAGACCCAGATCGAAGAGATGACGCATGTAGTCCAGGACTCTGTTGGCTGGGCAAGAGAAAGGTTCGAAGTCCTTTGACGTGGCCCAAATAGAAAATCGTTTCCACTTCATGGTGTAGGTGGACCTGGTGGAAGGCTTTCTGGCCTCTACCAGTATGTCTGCTACGAGCAGCGAAACCACGAAGCGGGCTTTAGCTACATCTGCAGGAGCCACGCATGCAAATGAAGGGATCTGAGACCTGGATGAACAAGGGTCCCCTGATCCTGGGTCAACAAGTGTTGCGACAGAGGAAGAGGAAGCGAAGGTTCTTCTGAAAACTGTTGCAGAAGAGAGAACCAAACTTGCCTGTGCGAGAATGGAGCAATGAGGATCATTCGTGCCCCCTCTGATCTGACCTTGTTCAGGACCCTCGGAATTAAGGGAATAGGAGGGAAGGCATAGACGAATCTGTCCCTCCAATCGAGAGACAGAGGGTACCATTAAAAAATGCCCCGCCCTGGAGCGAGCGAGTAGAAGGCGGGAAGTTTTTCATTTTGAGGAGATGCAAACAGGTCTACCTGAGGGGTTCCCCATTGCAGAAAAATGTCGTCTACGACCTCTTGATCCAGTTCCCATTCGTGGACCCTGGCTGAGGACCAACTGAGGTGGTCTGCCAGTGTGTTTTCCACTCCCGGAACATGAATGGTCGTCAGGTGAAGGTTGTGCTGGGTAGCCCAGACCCACACTCTCATTGCTTCCCTGCATAGAGGGTAGGAACATGTTCCTCCCTGTTTGTTGAGATACCAGACTACACACATGTTGTCTGTCTGTATGAGGAGGTGACCAGGAAGGATGAAAGAGTGCAGGGCCAGGAGGGCTTAAAGGACTGCTCTGACTTCGAGCACATTTATGTGCAGATTTTGTTCGAACCAGGACCAGCTGCCCTTAGTCCTGTGAGACCCGAGATGGGCTCCCCAGCCCTCTCCTGAGGCATCTGTCATCAACATCTGGGGGGGAGTTGATGTTGAAGTGAACTCCCCGGAAAAGGTTCTCTTGTACCATCCACCATTGTAAGTCCCTGCTCATGGGATCGGAAACTAGTACCTCTTGGTCTAGGTCGTCTAGTGTTTGGTCCCATTGAGACCGAAGTGTCCACTGAGAAATCCTCATATGGAGTCGAGCGCGTGGGACTGTCAGAATGGCAGCCACCATTAGCCCGAGGAGGCGGAGGACTGACCTGGCTCCGACCCTTCTGTGAATGGACAGAAGACGGGCCTGAGTCTGAAGGGTGTGCACCCTGTCCGGAGGCAAAAAGACTTTGCCGATGGTCGTGTCCAGAATCACCCCTATAAACTGGAGGCGTTGGCAAGGGACCAAATGGGACTTTGCCTGGTTGATGGTGATACCCAAGCTGGTGAAATCCTGCAGGGTAAGGGAAAGGGACGGGGCCACCAGGAGATGATCGTCCAGGTACAGGAATACCTGAACTCCAGGGGTACGCAGGTGGGCCGCCATCACAGACAGGTATTTGGTAAACACTCGGGGAGGGCCATGGAAAGACCAAATGGGAGGGCCTTGAATTGGTAGTGGTCCCCCTGAAAGCAAAATCGAAGGGATTTGCCGTTGGAAAGGCATATGGGGATATGTACATTACCAGTCAAAAGTTTTAGAACACCCCCATTTTTCCAGTTTTTATTGAAATTTAAGCAATTCAAGTCCAGTGAATAACCTGAAATGGTACAAAGGTAAGCGGTAAACTGCTAGAGGTTAAAAAAAAAGTTTAGGTTAGCAAAAACCGCTGTAGAGAAATTGCAAAGAAAGCCAAGGTGTCAGTGAGTACAGTTTCCTACACCATCAAAAGGCACTTGGAAACTGGAGGAAACTAACAGGAAGAGGTCTGGCAGACCCAAAGCCACAACAGAATCAGAAGACAAGTTTCTGAGAGTCAACAGCTTGTGTGATAGGCGGCTCACAGGACAACAGCACAGAGTGACTGGCACCCTGAACCAAAAGGGCTACCACAGCATTTTGCAGTGCCATGCAATACCCTCTGGTCTACGCCTAGTTGGTCAGGGATTCATCCTACAGCAAGATAATGACCCAAAACATACCTCCAGGCTATGTCAGAACTACCTTCGAGGAAAAGAACAAGACGGTAGGCTTCAAATCATGGAATGGCCAGCAGTGTCTCCAGACTTAAACCCCATCGAGCTGGTTTGGGACGAACTGGACAGAAGGGTGAAATCAAAGCAACCTACAAGTGCAACACATTTGTGGGAACTTCTGCAACAGTGTTGAGAAGAACTTCCCGAACAATATTTGATGTCCATTGTAGGAAAAATGCCACGAGTGTGTTCGGCAGTTACAGTATATCTGCAAAAGGTGGCTACTTTGATGAGTCAAAACTTTAGATTAAATTTTGTTAAACAAAATGATTCTATGATTTCTTTTTTATCTCCAATTGTTTATTTGTTCTATGCTTTAATTTCAGAGTACATTGAGACATTAACCTTCGTAAATTTCAATAAAAACTGGAAAAATGGGGGTGTTCTAAAACTTTTGACCAGTAGTGTAGGTAAGCATCCTGCTTTTCCAAAGCACACAGCCACAATCCCTGCTGAAGAAGAGGCAGAAGGCCCTGCAGGGACAGCATTCTGAAGCGTTGTACTCCACGAACATGTTCAGAGAACTGAGGTCTAAAATAGGCCTCACGTCTCCCATCTTCTTTGGAACTAGAAAGAAATGAGAATAGTAACCCATCCCCCAAAGGTGGTTGGGAACTGGTTCTATCGCCGCCTTCAACAGAAAGGAGGTAATTTCTTCTAGGACCAGAGGAAGATGTTCCAGGGAGTAAGACGACTTGGGGGGTGGTCTTCAGGGTGGTTTCTGTAGAAACTCTATTGAGTGTCCTGCTGCAATCCACTGGAGCACCCAAGCATCCAACGTTATCCTCTCCCAACCTGGTAGATGGAAGGAGAATCTCCCTCCTACCGGTTCCTCTGGGTCCTCCAGAATTAGTGGGAAAGGTGAGGAGTCAGGAGGTCTGGGGTGGGGCAGCACAGCAGCCGAGGCTCCCACGGCTTTTTGTTTATTTAGATCTAGGATTACAATTACCTTTGAGCCAAGGCTCTTTTACAAAGGTTCCACGTCAGGAGAGTACATACATGTTAAACTTAGGCATAAAACATTAAAGAGAGCATACAACCATATTCATCAATTCAGGTATGGCATCACGGTAAATAGGATACATGAATAACACACACAAGGAATAATTTCAGAAACCTAGAAGAAATCAGGGAGAAAGGGTGAGAGGAAAGGGGGGTGGCAGCCGATAAAGAGACTACAGCAGCTCACGGCATTGTCGAAGAACAACAGAGGGGGGTCTTGGTTGCTGGAGGGGCCCGACGCTCGTTGGCCCATTTGCCCTGAGGTTTTGTTTTTGTTGGTTACGCCTACTTGTGGACGCTGCCCCGAGGTCTGTGCAAGAGTCCACGGACTTGAGCAGTGTCTTCTCTTTGCAGGTCGGTAGTGATTTCCTTGACATCACCGCCGAACAGCACTGAACCCCTGAAGGGAGAGTCATGAATAGCGGATTGCACTTCAGTGTCCAAACCTGACACACAGAGCCAGGCATGACGCCGAAGGCCTACAATGAAAGCTGAGCTCCATCCAGCTGTGTCTACTGCATTGTAAGTGCCACAAAGCATGTGCCGACTGGCCGAATGAGCAGAACGGACAAGAGCCGCCACTTCCTGTTTTGTCTGGGACTCAGGAAAGGAGTCTAACTTTGATTCTACCTGACTAAGGATGGTCTTCTGGTAATCCCTCATATGTGCTACATAATTCAGGGCCCTAATAACCAGGGTAGAAGATGTGTATATCTTCTTCCTATATTGGTCCAGAAGCCGAGACTCCTTGTCAGACAGAGACGAGCTGAGATGTTTAGGATTAGCGGAGCAGCCGTGAGTGGCGCTAATCATGACCGAGTCCGCTTTGGGGTGTAGGTTCAAGAAATCTACTCCCTCGGGAGCCTGATATAGCCGATCTGCCTTCCTCAGAAGGGGGTGCTAATGCGGAAGGTTGTTTCCAAATAGTGGAAACAAGATCCATGTGAGGCTCTATCTAGGGTGGAATCAATGTAGGAGTGGTCTCGGGCAGATCCAAGTGGGTAGCAAGCTTTTTATGCTGTGGATCCGGCTCAAGAGATTGCCACTGATGAACTTTCTGGATCTTTCTCAGTAGCTCCAGAAAAGAAGGATGCTCCGGAGGAGACTTAGGAGGGGTCCTTGACCTAGGTCAGTCTGGAGTACGAGGCTCGTCGTCTGGGTCAAAGCGTCCCTCTGAGTCAAGAGTCAGAGGTCTCCTATGAAGAAGAGGAAGACTCCTCCTTACGTGGGGGATGGACTGTCCCTTTGGGAAGCTCTCTGGGACGCATATCCTCCCCAACCCTGGCGCCTGAGGGTTCACCTCTGGTGTCGGGTAAGGGGAGGGAGTCTCCCGTCTCTGATGAAGGAGATCCTGCGAAGGGTCCGGCATCGGTAGACGACTCTCTACCTCTCTGGTAAGTTGAGCCTTGGCCTCAGCCCACCAGGAGGCTAGAGTCTCCTTTAAATCTACCGGCGGCTGGGGCATGGGCGGCGGAGGAGGGGGATACGGATACTGAGGATATCCGTACATTGAGTATCCATAACCCAACAGTGGGAAGCCCAGTGTCGGGTATTGAGGCGCTGGGTACTGTGGCATCGGGTAAAGCGGCGTCAGGTACTGTGGCGTCAGGTACTGTGGCACCAGGTAAGACAGCACCGGGTACTGAGGTGTCAGATACCCAGGGGCACTGGTGGAGCAGAGGGACCTCACAGAGGCTCAGCTGGCAGGCCAGGCAAAACAAAATCTGGCCCCGCAGGCGTCGGACCCGGTGCGGGAGCGCCGTCCGGTAGGGGACGTTGTCTGGCATCGGGTAAGCCGGCATCTGAGGGTCCGGCGTCAGGGTGTCTGGTCCGGAAGAAGGGGACCCTGACGACAGCATGTCCAAGTCCTCCATGACAACCGGGGAGGGAGGGAGGGTTGAAATCCCCGGGGGTCAGCGGAAGAAACACAGGGACCTCAGAGGGCAACACCAAGCGTTGCAGGGAGCCTGGGGCGTCAGACGGGTCAAGGGGGTCCGATGCAGGCTCCTTGGCCAGGCGGGCGTCGGAGGGGCCAACGTCCGGCTTATCAGCCGGATCCAGGCAGGTATCGGAGAAGCCGACGTCTGACTTATTGGATCCCTTGCTCGATAAAGGCTGTGCTGGAGATGTGGCCTTGTCAGGCGAAAGAGCGACTGTGCGCCCTTCCGAAGGAGCAAGTGGCTTACCAGCCTTGTCCAGGCAGACGTCGGTGGCACCGGCATCCGACTTAGCAGACCCGCTCGAACCTGAGGGCTGCGTGGTAGCGGCTTTCCCAGGAGCGGAAGCCTCCTTTACGCCGGAGGTACCCGAGGAGCCCAAGCGCGAGCCCGAAGGGAGGGGTGACACCTTCTTGGACACCGCCAAGACGGTCGTCGTGGAGCGGTCCCAGAGGGGATGTTACCTTCAGAACCGTAACTCCAGCCGGAGTCGCGGAAGCCGTGGAAGTCGAATCCCGCTTCCGGTGCTTCTCCTTCTTTTTATGGCCTCAATGACACCTGCCTTAACTTTTTTAACTCCTTCCATGGATGCCATTTTTTCTTTTAAAGTATGGGCCTCCCGGGACTGCTGCCTCCGTTTTTGGGTAGCCGAATTAAATTGCTGGCAGTGCTGGCACTTCTCCACAAGGTGGTCTGGGCCTAGGCAGAAGATGCACAGGGAATGGCCGTCCTTATGTGGCAGCTGGGAACCGCACGATCAGCACTTATGTTTATGCAATTTGGAAGGCATCAGGGACGACATACACAGCATAGAGAGAGATAATATAGATATCTAAAAAAAAAAAGGTCAAAAAGTTTGAAAACTGAACCGATTAATAACTGACGAGCCTTGAACTCTACCGCGAGGAACTTTCACAAGTCAACGATGTGGGAAAGAACTGGAAAGCGGGCATGGGGGACCGCCCTTTTATACTGACGTCGGTCACGTGATGTGGAGGCAGTCCCGCCAGAGACTGCGAGCTAGAAATTTTTCTGTGGGGTAATGACACCTGGCGGGTCAGTCCTATATGTAAATACCTACTGCAAGAGCCCTCTCAGCACCTCAGCACCCCACTGGCTTTCCCCACAGCCTTTTCACATTGTTTGGACACCTTCAGGTCATCAGATATGATTACCTCCAGGTCACATTCTTGCTTGGTGGCTGCTAGTACCTCCCCTCCCATTGATGTCTGTGCCCCAAGTGCATGATTCTGCACTTCTATGCATTGAATCTAAGCTGCCACACTCTTGACCACTCCTCCAACATGCTAAGGTCCTTTCTCATTTTCTCTTCCCCCTTCTGGAGTGTCTACCCTGTTGCACATCTTAGTGTCATCTGCAAATAAGCATACATTCCCTTACAGCCCTTCTGCAATGTCACTTATGAAGACATTGAAGAGTACTGGCCCCAGTACTGACCCCTGTGGCACCCTAGTGGTTACCTGCCTCTCTTCTGATTAAACGCCATTTACCAGCACCCTCTGCTTCCTGACACTCAACCAATTTCTGACCCAGTTTACCACCTTGGAGCCTACCCCCAGGCTGTCTAGCTTATTGACATCAACTGCAATTTTGCACATCTGTTTGGATGCCCCATACCTTATTGTGCAGTGGATAGGAAAATCTATTGAAGGTCCTCAGGAATCTTTTCTACAAGGGGTAGAAGGGCAGATTAAAGGCTGTGTTGATACTTGGCTGCATAACCTATGTATGTAGCCTGCCTAAAGTCAGAGAGGCATTAGAGAGTAGACCCTTTTTAATAGCCCGTCAACCCTATAACTATTCTTGTTTGGGGTCTGACTGAGATTAAAGACCAGGATTTCTCTGCTGCTGCAGGGACCAAGCAGTAAGCTGCAGGCTGTGTCATCAGGAAGTCGTGGCCTTCTTTTGGGATGGCATACCTGTTGTCTACTTTCTTATCCAAAGAGTAAACATGAACCAGTTCTTCCCAGGCATTCTTGCACGAGAACTGGCAGACTGGGGTGATGGGTAACTGAAGCACACTAGTGGCTGTTTCTCCCAGAAGGTCCAGGAAATGGAACTCTTCTTCTAACACAGAATCTTGGGCAATAATCTCAAGATTCTTAGCCAAGTACCAAGCAAAGACCTGATATGAGGAAATAACTTCAAGGTAAAATAGGGTCAGAACACCCCTTCTCATTAGCCCCTGAAATCTCAGGGGTAGTATCCAGTTATGAGTGTGAGCCCTCTCAGAACCTAAATCCCAGTTTGTAGGATTGAATGTAGGCAAATAAAGTACAGGAAAGTTTGGAACAGGAAAGTTTGTCACAGGAAAGATCAGAACTGGAAAGTTCAGCATAGGAAAATTAAACAGCCGGAAATTTGGTCCACCCCACCATGGATCACCATCTCCAGTGAATTTTCAGGTTTAAGTTTAGATTTACTATTATAGCAACATGCCATCATGGATCACCACTCCAGTGAAATTTGCGGTCTAAGCGTAGGTTTACTATTACAACACCACACCACCATGGATCACCACTCCAGTGAAATGTGTGACCAAATTTACAGCCATTTAGTTCTTCTGTGCCAAAGTTTCCTGTGCCGAACGTTCCTGTACCGTACTTTCCGTGCCCCACAGGATCAACTTGTGAACTGGGAACAGGTGCCCCAAGGGCTGAGCTGATGTAACCACTAGAGTGGAAGGAACATGAAACATAGAAACACAGAAGTTGTCGGCAGATAAAGACCTCTTGGCCCACCTAGTCTGCCCTATATTCCCTACCGTGCCACCACAGACCATACTCGATCTCTAGTCTTCTCCCCCTTGCCTTAATTCTAAGGTCCCCTTGTGTCTATCCCATGCATGCTTGAAATCTGTTACTGTTTAAGCACCCACCACCTCTGCCGGGAGTCTGTTCCAGGTGTCCACCACTTTCTCCGTGAAGAAGCATTTCCTCACATCTCCTCTGAGCCCCCCCCCCCCATCTTCATATTGTGACCCCTTGTCCCTGGATCATCTTTTTCTACGGAAAATGCTACCTTCCTGTACCATATGAATACCTGTGAGTTATTTGAATGTTTCTATCATACCCCCCCTTCCTCTATAGAGTACATATTTAGTTCCTGAGTCTTTCCTCTTAGGGTTTTTGATGCAGGCCTTGCACCAAGTCCACCCTATCTGAGTCCTTCTGGAGGTCGGGCCTCCAGAGCTGGACACAGTACTCGAGGTGAGGTCTTACCAGTGATCTATACAGGAATAATACCACCTCCCTCTTTCTGCTAGTGATGCCTCTCCCTATGCACCCGAGCATCCTGCTAGCCTCCCCCACTGCCTTATCACACTGCCTGGCTACCTTCAGGTCATCAGAAATGATTACCGCTAGGTCACTTTCCTGTTTTGTGGTTGCTAATACTTCCTTGTTCAATTGGAACATGGCCCCTCAGTTTCTGTTCCGAAAGTGCATAATTTTGCACTTTTTTACACTGAAAACCAGCTGCCATTCCCTTGACCATTCTTCCAGCTTTTTCAGAGTATCCCTCATTCTTTTCACCCCCCCGTGTGTCCACTATGTTGTAGATTTTTGTGTCACCCGCAAACAGGCATACTTTCCCTTCCAGCCCTTCTGCAATGTTGCCAGTAAAGACATCGATGAGAACCTGGCCTAGTACTGACCACTGTGACACCCCGCTGATCACCTTGCCTTCGCCAAAGGGAATCCCATTTACCACTGCCCTCTGACTCCTATTGCTTAGCCAAATTCTTACACATTTTACTACTTTTGGACCCACTCCTAGGTTGCCCAGCTTGCTCAAAAGTCTTCTATGTGGAATGGTGTCGAAGGCCTTACTGAAATCCAGGTAGGCCACATCTACTGCTCCTCCATGAGAAATGAGGTACCCCCTAAGGGTAGGCCTTAAGGCCCAACTGGGGTTTGGCATCAAGGGAACACAGATGCAATAAGGGCAGCATTCTGCTGCCCTGCATAGCCAAACACATCAGTAGAGGAAAATTAACCCCTTGCAGGAACTTGGCACCATGAATTGGAACTGAACAGGCAAGAATCAGAATGGTACTGGACCAGGAAAGGGATGGGTACCAATGTTCATGGGCTTAGACTTACCTAACTCAGGAGAAAGGCTCAAGCTGGGTAGAAAAGGCAGGTTACATGAAGCCATAAAAGGAGGATTTTTAACAGCTATTTTTATGGGGGGGGAGGGTCGACCTAGCCAAACAGAAAGGCCCCAAATTGGGTCAGAAAAGGCAGGTCACATGAAGCCATAAAACCATGATTTCAAGCAGCTCTTCTTAGAAGGGGGTCCAGGGAATTCAACTAAAAATTAAGACCTGTCACCAGAACCACTTCCCCTTGAGGACCAGGAACGGAGAGACTGGATTCGGAACCCAGAATCAGACTTGGCATCCAATAATAGTTTGCAATCTGCCACCAGGGAAGATTAGAAGACGAAGGGTCATAATGTTTTGGAGCTGAAGGGGTGCCTGGCATGGGGCCACTCCTCAGCAAGGGAATCACAGGGTTTTCACCCGATCTGATTAAGGCAACCTTGTCCTTGGGGGGACTGGTACCAACAATAAGCCAGCTGATCTGAACCAGTTCATCCCCCCTCAGTTTCGTGACTAAAAATGAGAGGGACAGACTTACCAGCTGCTGATTCTTTCAGCTTCTTAGCCCGGTTCTCTCTTGATTTTTCCAGAAATCTTCGGGCACTTGAGGCAGCTGGAAAATTACTTTACATGGTCTGGGTCCAGACACTCCAAGCATATGGCCTGGTCATCAGCCGATGGCACACATTTATGGCACTCTGAGCACTTTTATTTAACATTTCATCCTGTATTTAGTCACCTTTCCGCCCTTGACAGCCCTCTTCTGGTGATTACCCCCAGCCCCATCATCCACCCAAGACTTACCTTCACCTTTTGAACTACCATAGGTCAGCAGGTGCCTCAGGAGAAGGTGCAGAGCCTGCATTGTTTTGCCAACATCTGCTGCCAGGGGTGTCTTTCCTCTGTTTTCTGCCCTTACCCGGACCACGAGATATACTCTGATGCTCATCCGCTGTGTGAAGATGTAGCGACACCACTGCGCCCGCTCCTGGCCAACTAGGTGAGCGGCTGTTGCCACACCACTGAGCCTCTGCTCATGCGCTGCCCCCCCCCCCAAAAGGAGGAAAGCTATCCCTGGATGCTCTATCCTCCTTCCTCCAACTGGTCCCCAAGCAACCCTGGTCCATTTCTGAACCCGGGTCTCTGGTACGGCAGCAGGTGAGGTGCCCAGCAACTTAGCCCTTCACACCATTGGATCGCCCTCCATGCACTTTTTAAACCTACCAGAAGGATTCACCACTATGGAAAAAAAACCTTGACAGTGGAAGGAATCTTGTAGAACTAGTCTTGATGAAAAACTTATAAAATGTAAGTAAAATAAAACTATTAAATAAAGATTACTTCAGTACGGAAGTGGCGCCAGAACCAAAACTGGAGAAAGAGAGGCAAACCGATTTAGAACAAGACACAACACGAAGTATAGACTAGAGCAGAGAGTAACCCCTAATCACACTGCAACTGCATGGGGAAAGGGGGTTACCTTACAAATGTTCCACAAAGCCATACACATACAAGTAGGAAAACTACCAATGTGCAGCAGCATGAACTCAGCACTCGTGGATTTCACAGTTCCCAAACGCCTACAGGTACCCCATAAATCAGATAGGTCCAAGGGCATGGGTGTAGACAGGCATACTCCATGGTGTACACTTGTACTGAAGGGGGGGGGGCAGCAAATAGGCCCTGAACTGCTTCCCTAGGCAATGGAAACAAAACAGAACCAGCAGACACCTTCTGTACATTTATTCATATATGTGAACACCAGAAGGATTGGTCACCAATACTGTCTTTGCAGCCCAAGAACTATACAGCCTTACAGGGTCTGGGCTGGTATACTAGTGACTCACGGAACAATGCATGGCATGTGCATATACCCATGCATGTGGAAGGGGGCAACAGCCAGTGTCATGGGGTACTAATGTCATAGTGATTGAGCCAAATGGGGTAACACACACAGTCCTGGTACACATATGTATATTGTGCGGCTACACCCCTGCCCGAGGGAGGTCACGACTGATGATATATGCTGCTGCTGCTACTGCTACTACTACAAAGCATGATGACCTTTGCAAACCCAGTGTCATAATTTTACAACTCTCTCTTTCCATAGAATTGGTACAGGCAGCCAACAGTGGTGTCACAATGCTGCGACCAGGATTGCAGAGGCCATCAGGAGCAGAGTGACAGGATGTAGACACTGCTGAGAGACCAAATCTAGAGAAAGGTTCTACTGGACAATAGTAATGTTTTTGGCTTGGGGGGGTCACTGGACTACCTAGAAACAGATTGGGGGTAAGGAATGCCAAGATGAAGGCCTTAAGTTGGGATGGGGGTGCCAGTGGGGGGAACCTCCAGAGGATATTCTGGTTGTCACAGGAATCACTACATGACATAGCCCCATACAACTGGTGCTGTCTCACACTGCAACTTTGCTGGAGTGGCACACCAACATGTTAGGAGGTGCAAACTTCATTTAAGTTCAGTAACATCTGGCTATCACATTTGCATTGCAACTCAGCAGAGGGGCTCCTCCTTCCTACAAACTTCTGTGCATAAGACACAAAATAATAGCAGTCTAAGGGTCGTCCGTTTAGGAGGGCAGCACTCTCCACTACAGCATGGCCATCTGGTCAACCACAGGGGACTGTGTAGCTGGAGGGTCTAGTGGTAGGAGGATGCAGCCTGGCTCGGCGCATGCACACCATGAAGCCCTAGCCAGCTGCCCCCTGAAGGCAGGGCGAAACAAAAGAGTAAGAATGACTCCATGTGCAGCACCATGAAGTCGGCACTCTCTGGACCCACTGCTCCCAACTGTCTACTGGCACCTCAATAAACTAGATGGGCCAGAGGGAGGTCATGGTTGATTACGTTCCTAAAGACATCTACCACAAAGGAGCTGTCGTCTGTTGAGAAACCCCACTTTGTGGAACACCTGGGGGACCAGCAATAGAGACGGGTGGCAAATGGGGCTGGGAGGTTTTCCTGGCAGGAGTGTTCAGTATCAAAGATAGGCAGAAAATAATGCACAAAAAAACATGGTATATAAAATACATAATGAGTTGCAGTGGAATGATGCATTAATCTCCACACAAGTGGTAAAACCTATATACAGTAAATAACTTTGTGTTTTTGCCACTCGTGAGCTTTGGGCCTTACCACTCATTAGAGAAGATAAATTTGATATTCCACTGCAGTCTATCAAGCATTCCTTCCATCCATCCATACATCCATCTATCCATCTATCCATCTATCCATCTATCCATCCATCCATCCATCCATCCATCCATCCATCTATATCTATCCATCCATCCATCTGGCCTGTATATGCTAAATCAAAGAGATACTGAGCCTTTAGGTTTCCTTTTAAGTGTGTTTTAAAACATGCATTCTAGATAAGTGCATGATCACCAGATATTTGCAGTATTTGTTCACTGCTTGTACTCCTCTTGAGCAGCAACTATCACAAAAAGGTCTTAGTAGCACAAACTCATTTTTAATATATTTGGGTGAAAATAAGATCGAGAAAGGAAAAACAAACCCTGAAAGATGATTTTGACAAAAAGACGTCCAGTATCACTCTGGGCACTGTCTCGTCTTTGTTACATATCTGTCCAAATCTATTTTCCTAATCGCATGACCTTGACACAGTTTAGCTGACTACTGCATTCACTTTTTTAGGTCAATTGCTTTATTAAAAAAGAGAGAAACGAGAGTGAATAATTACCCTAATAATCTTTCCAGCTTAAAACAATACTAAATGCATTTTAAAAAGTAACGTAGTCATTAGCTGTTTCATTATTAAACTTGCAGTGATCAGCTGGAACCATTTCTAAACCAGAAACAATGAAAATCAATTTCTAATATTGGTTACAAATCCTGTACATATTCATTAAATGCCAATATCATGCACATATCTATTAGGATGGCTCTGAGTTGCTCTTGATGGGTACTTTCCAACCAAGAACTTAGCAGCTGAAGTTCACAATTGTTACTTTAAAAAAATTACACCCTTAGATCATTAGCATCTTGAGCAAATTCATTTTTCCCCTACAGTGTTAAAGATATGCAAAATTTTCATTTTTCAAGGCTGTATTGTAAATGATTAAACACCAGCTCTGCTCATTATCTTGCTTAACAAAACTTCTCTAAAAACAAATAAATCAAAAACGCCTCTAACATCCCTGAATAAATAAATTACAGACCTGTTCCATGGCAGCAATGATATTTTAAAAAGCTTGTGCAAGCTCACTGTACAATTTTATTGCAAAACTGCAATTTGTATTACAGAAGTATATCTGTTTTTTCATATGTAATTTCAGTAAGAGGTGTAAGAATGTAACAGTGGCTTAAGTTTAGGGCTCTTCTATTATCTTCAGCAAAGTGCCCCAAAAATGAATTTACAATAATAGCTAATTAGGCTTTGATTCTTACTGACTGGGACTCAGATAAAAAAGGCTTTTTTTCTGAATTTTTTTTTTAGGAATGTGTATCACACAGTACTGTGTCATGCACCATGCGGTTATACAGAAACATCTTGAAGCAGACAAAGAAAAAAAGTTACTCTAAATGGGGTGTGGGCTTATGAACAGGAGTATTGTATACCCTTTTTATTTTGACTACCAGTTAAAAATCTATCTACTCAAAATACAATTTAAAGTAGCCAAAATATCAGATACTTTTTTTATAAACAATGTTTTATTTTTTTATAACTTTGCTTCTTTGTCCAGTCTTTTTTGTTTTGTTTAGATTGCCAGTTATCAATTACAGAGATTACAGGTGACCAGCTAGAAGTTCTGCTGGAGTTTAACCACCATTTCCTAATCCTGGTAAAATTAACCTTAGCCACAGACCACAATGGCACTTTACAATGCCTCTTGGTAACTATGCAATACAGTTGTAAATTTAAGATGTTGACCCCCTCCAGCTCTGCGTAAAGCTCTTTTTACTAAATGAAGGCAAAAGGATTCCCAGGTGTATTAGTCAATACTGGTGCTTAAATTGGGAAGCTGTTTTTGCTTCTTACTGTTGTAATCCGAAATCCATGTTCCCCACTGATATAAAGATTTATCCACGGCACACTCCCCACAGACACACACTGTATGCCTAGACAGACAACAGAAAAATACAACTAAGTCCATCCTGTATTACTTACCAATAAGGAATTTGGTTACAGGAAAAAAAATGCAAAACAGGCTAAAATTAAATTGTGGTGTCCGCCGCCAGTCCCCTAAGAGCCAACAGATTTTTCTTAGTATTAAAAAAAAAAACACAGCATGTAAATTAAGGTGACTGAAACATGCTTTCAGCCTGAGCTGTAATATGGTAGCTATTCATCACCTAAAGTCATAAACCACTAGGTCCTGTCCTTAGCATATTCTAATGAAGCCTATCATGCAAATGAGAGTGACCTTTTCTGTGCATTCTGCAAGTTCACATTTATGCGAGGAGTGTATATATAGTTTGCCAATACAAACTAGCCAAAGACTGCGTAATTACTGTAATCAATTAGTAGTTAGTGTCGCTCTGCTCATTTGCAGCTAATGTCAGCCAAGCCATTTTGAAAAGAGCCACCCTAGACAGCTTATCTTTCACTGTAGCGAGGAAAAACAAGATATACATCAAGCTTTTCAAAATGGCAGCCTGATGTATCCATCTACTCTTGCCTACATTTCAAGACTAACAGCAAGAATTTGAAGTTTATAACTGACAAGGATTCAACAGCAGTGTTCTGTATCCTTACAGCGACATTGAACTTTTCCGCTTGTAAAATTAAACATTAATATTTAAATATTTAAATGAGGGTCTATCTCCCGTGAGGCGGTTCAGAGAATATGAGGACGACTAGGTAGAACTTAGGCACTCTTTTCAACGGATGAGTAAACAGGCCGTACCCTCTGCTCAGCAACAGTCTATTTTGCAGACAGTTATGGATAGGAAACATTACTAGAGCTGGTAATTAAAGTAAAAACTAATACTGTCTTGGAGATGGGGAATTTTGTACAAGGAAATCATTTATCACATCTTACAGTCCCACAACTGAAATGAATTATCTTCTTATTTAGCACGTGTTTTTATACCAGCATACTGTATACTGCTGATAAAAGGGCACCAGCCAATTTTAGTCTGCTTAAATTTTGAGCAGTTTAAGTATTATAAGCCTAATTTAAACTTTTAACTAATCTTCTGTGTGTTGGCTTATTCTTACGGTAGGACTACTAACAACATAACGAGTCCAAGATGTGTTAAAAGGGTAATGTAAACTGCCTGGGGCTTTTGCTTTTTAATGAAAAATGTTTGCATGTACTGAAACAGTTGTTTCACATGAATTTTTTCTTCATAAAAAGCTTGAACAACTTCTATTGGCTAGTATCCATCTTAAAAAAACAGTGAATCAAAAACTGTACACTACTTCAATGAGAAAGGAGCTTGTAAAAGTCTGGCATACTCAGAGACTCCTTGGTGTTCAGACACACAAGACAAATGGAGAAATCTGCATGGTTAATCAACTCTTTAATGAGACTGACTGCTTACAATGTCACAGTGTTAATCAGATCTGTTCACTTATAGAATTTGTGCTACTGAACTTTAGGTGTAACATGGATGGAATGAAAAAGCATGAATACTAAAAATCCACATGGCTGTGCAAACCTACAGAGCAGCATTTGAAAAAGATCTGAAAAAACTTAACTGTTTCAAGCAGTTGCCCACTTTCAAGTGTCAACCAACCAGGGGCTAGATTCACAAAAAGTCGCAAAGCACAGCACAAAGTTGCACTACGCTTGCATTAAGAAAGTGTCTAAGAGTGCTATTCTCAGTTGGATCGCGACCTCGCTATCCGACTGAGAATAGAAGCTAGATGAACAGCGGTAACCCCTTACCCCTAGCGATAACCCCGCTAGCACTGACCCAATATAGAACCAGGAGTATAGCTCCACAATGAATAGTGCAGGTGTGCTAGTTCTCATTCACAAAAGCAGCCATGTAAATGAGCCCATTAAGCATGAAAGGCACTTAGTGTCCATTTGCATGTTCATTATGGGTCCATTTGCATAGGCTGAGCTGAGCGTAGTGCACCCCCCCAAGCTCCTGATGGAGATCCAGCCCCAGTCCCTGGTATCTAGTAGTTCCCCCCTCCCCCCACTGAGAGCTGGCCTGATATATAATACATATATTTCCCTTGTGCTAGTGCCCCACCCCACCCATCACCAGCCCAATGTGCTAAATATAATTCCCTGGCGTCCAGTGGTCCCTCCCGCTACCCGCACCCATGCCCAATGAATATACCTGTTTTCCCTGATATTTAGTGGTCCCTGCCCCTACCCGATCTACAATATATGTTTTCCCTCTTATCTAGTGGTCCCTCCCCTGACCCAATACCCCGCCAGACATACAATAAAGGTTTCCCTGGTGTCCAGTGGTCCCTCCCCCTACCCGATCACCCAACCAACATTTCCCCAGTGTCCAGTGTATCACCCATCCCAATCCCCCGTATATTAAAGTGAAATCAGACCTTGGTGGCAAGTGGACCCCCCTCCCTATCCCCGATCCCCTGTAAAATAGTGGTAACCATTCCCTGGTGTCTAGCAGACCCCCCCAACCCTAGCAGGTAGTGCCCCATCAACTCATTCCTCCCATCCCAACCCCAAGCCAGTGACCAGCACAGCCCTCTGCTCTCCACCACAGCTGTCACCGACTGGACTGTCAATGAACGCGTACTTCAATGACAGTTCAGTCAGTGGTCAGCCATGGTGGAGAGCACAGGGCTGTTACAGTTGCCGACTTGGGGTTGGGATGGGGAGGCAGGGTGGCAGGGCACTACCTGCTAGGGTGGAGGAGTCCACTACACACCAGAGAATGGTAGCAATTTATTGTATAGGGGATCAGGATGGGGGGAGGACACTAAACACCAGGGACTGGTGTTGTCATCTACAGGGGATCAGGATGGGGGACGGACCACTGAACATCAGGGAATATCAAGTAAAAAATGTGGCATGGGTGTGGGTGGGGGTAGGGACCGCGAGATGCCAGGGAATGATGCTTTCACACACGGGCCAGCAATCTGCATTTTTTCAAAGTACTAGCACCAGGGAAACTGTATTTGCAATATCAGGCTGGTGATCGGGTGGGGGGACACAGCACCAGGGATTATGGACACATATTCAACATTGGGCATCGATCGGCAGGGAGGCACTAGACACCAGGTAAACATTTCATTTCTATCGGGCACGGGATTGGGTGGTGGGGGGGACCACTGACACCAGAAACTATTGTACTGAGGGTCGGGAGGGGCCACTGCAGTACCACCGCCAACCACTAGGGTTACACAGATTAAGGCAAGGTCTCGGGTCTGCGGTATTTGATCCATGAAAGGGACCACACAACAGGCCCTTATGCTCTGTGAATCGGGACTGCGCAAAATTCAGCTCCCTTCCCCTCATTTACCTCGCCCCCAACACTTTGCCGGCGCAAACCCAGTTTCAGCATGCAAATCAGGCTTCTGTGAATACAAACTCAGCACAAAACCTGGTTTGCTCGCGCAAAACTGGGTTTGCGCCCGGGCAAAGTTTTATGAATCTTGCCATGGGGTAAGGAAACTGAAGGACTAGATATAATTTGCTTGTTTTTATTTTGCCAGTTGTTTTCTTTTCTACGTGACTTATTTTAATATTAAGGACAGGTTTCCTCTTCAGTACATGATTTCATAAGCATACCCTACTTAACTGTTATAACTGGAGAATACATTTTATTTAAAAAACAATTCATGTTAGTCCCAGTTGCTGTAGGATTTATTTTAAAATGTTATACCAGGAAAGGCCTACAGAACTGAGAACAGCTTATTTTCAAAAGTGTCCTGTGGGAAAAAGTACAGTGAAAATGCAATACTACAATAAAACTATACAATACTGTACTGTAAGTGCACACAGTAGGTGTGACAGGGTTGAATAAGGTCCTGTCAAATTTGTTACGCAGAAAGAGTTAAATGCAAGGATCTGTTCTATCCTCTCCTTTTTTGTCTCTTGTCTGTCTGACTGCATAATTTAATTGTCTTGTGAGACCTAGGAACTGATTACTCTGACGGTCTTGCGATTCTCTGCCTCCCACTATCTCCCTGCCTTCACTTGCTGTTTCTTGCTGTTTCTATTTTTTCTTCCCTCCCCCATGATTATATATGGTTACAAAAATATATGTGAAACTGGGATCCCTTTGTCTGCAAATGTATATAGTTATAGTGTTGAAATGATCGCAAAAAGCTATTTGGAACTCGGGGTTAAACTCTGAGATAAAGCACAAGCTCATTTGCAGAGTAATCAACAAGAAATTAGTTCTGGGACACCAGGTTCTATTTTGCTGCACCTGCAAGGAAAGAAAGTGTCAAAGTTCTGATACATTTTGTGAGAAACAGGATGTCTCTTAACAAACTCAAATTAACTGCCAGACAAAGACTTCTTAAAAAAAGAGAGCAATCTTTTGTTGGGGAGTGAGAGGGGGAGACTGAAACTTAGAATTAGAGATACCCTCAGATGAAGGACTTTGTTTTCTCAATTTGTATTGCCCCTTTGTAAATAATTATGTTGAACAATTGTATTTTTTATTTTACTGTTATTGATAATAATAAAAAGCAACTAGTAAACAATTTTTTTTATTTTACTGTTATTGATAATAATAAAAAGCAACTGGTGAATTTAATAATTGCTCCTGGTCTTCCTATGCCTTGATGACAATATGTAAAAATAAATCTGAGTTAACTAGTCAGGATGAGTTTACAAACTTGTCAAACCAAGATTTTTAAGGCTGTGTGCTAATGTTTTTTTAACAATTATGTAATGCATGATGAATGCCTAAACTGCATTTTCTGCTTATGTGAAGTGTGTTAATGAAACCTATTAGTCATCCTGTGCCCAGGTGTACCTTGCAAATGCGCAAGAGCTGATATGAGAGGTGTGGGCATGAAGTATGGCTTTCAGGGTAGAGTGGAAGGAAGAGGAGGACCGGATAGAGAGGAACAGTTCAGACCAAAATAGTGGGAGCAGATAGTAAAAGGCTGACAGCCCTGAAGTGGTTGTTGCATGTGCTAAAGAGAAACAGTGGTAGTCAGTTTAGCAGAGGAAACAGAAGCCTGGGTGGTGGAACTGGAGGGAGCTGAGAAAGCATGGAAAGGAATCAAACTCGAGCCTGGAGATGAGGGAAACACTGTCAAAAAGACCTTGGCCCTCAATAGAGGTGAAAGAGGAAGGAATAAAAGGAACAGTGATGAGAGCAGCACAGAGCAAAGCAACAAAAAAGTATAAGAGACATTGTGTGCACTTTTCAACCATTTGGTTCTGCACTTTAAGCAAACCTAAGCATGTTTGTGATGGGGGAAGGAGAGGGATCTCTGCACCAGAAGCTTCAACTCATGGTTGAAGAAATGGGACAGAGAGGAGGGGGTTCAGCTACACTGGGGACTGTGGAACCACTAACAGAATAAGAGCCTATACGGGGGTGATGGCGTATATCCATCCTGAAGGGGAACTGCAGACCTCAGTGGACATTTTTAAATGCTACTTTGATAAACATTCAAACTTGCCAAGGTGGAACGCAGAAGGAATCAGGGTGGCAGAAGCTGCCACCCACAAGCTGAAGTAGAGAATAGGGAGAACCAAAAGGGAGAGGAATCCCCAGGGTGTAAATTAATAAAGGAAGCAGGGTGGTCGAAATGAAAGGGGATGGGAACAGGAGCATTAAAAAGGAGGGGAAGGAGGGAGGGCATAGAGGAAAAAAAGGGGTAACAAGTAGAGTGGTAGCAAAATCTGGAAGGCCATGTGTACAAATGCTAGACTTATAGAAGTCTAGGAAATAAGAGTTTGGACCTAGAGGCCTTAATGGCAGAAGCTGACCTGGATACTGTAGCCATCACTGAGTCACAGAGCGCTAAAAACCATGAGTGGGACATGGCCATACCAAGCTATACACTTTACAGGAAGGAAAAGTTGGGAAGGAAAGGAGGTGGTATGGTGCTATGACATGAAGCTCCTGCCACTCTTGAGGACCAATGTTTTCTTAAATCTGTTTCAATAGTTCTTCTGTTTCTTAGCCTAATCTATCCTTTACAATTTCAAGTCCATAAGGTTGGCCACCTATGGGCATCCCCTTCCATTTCTTGACTATGCTATGGTGTCCTCTTTAATTTTCCTTTTCCCTCTCAGGTCCTCGTACAGGGAGGTTATTGTTGTGACTTCCAAGTGTATGTAAAAGAGACTGTGTTTACTGTTGTTGGATTTAGTATGTAATAGCACCATGTCATAAAATACCTTGATGTATATACTTTATGTTTATGAAACCAGTAAATATTGAAAATACCATGGCACTAGGTGTTTTTGATAATAGTAAGAAGTACTAGGTGACTATTACAGAAATTAAGTTAGTTGTGCTGTTTAAAATGCATGTAAATTGCTGTAAACTGAACAAGCCTAAATGTCATGGTGATTTGCATATATCCCATGATACTTTGCGCATTATGGAAGTAGGTATGATGTTGTATTTCTTTGAAACTTAATTTGTAGTCAATACCGTTTGGGGTAACCTTTCTTTCGGTGATTCTGCATTGAGGTTCTTTGTCTATCGCTTGTTTTGTTTTTTGTTTTTTCTTTTGGGCCCCCACTACCCAAGCAAATGGGGCCCACATAGGGGTGAAGGTTGCATTTCAACTGGTAAGTTAGCTGGCTAAGTGCAGAGAAAAGACATACATAGTCTGCTGCTGCAAACTTGATGTACTGAACAAGGAATATGGCATTGCAGAAGCTTATTTCCTGTATTTTGAATAACCATCACACAGAGATTGTGTGTTGAACCTGAAGTTCGGTGACTGGTCCATCTGTTATCCCACAACCCCTCCACAGGTGCTTTACGTGAGGAAAAGCATAACAGTGAGGGAGATACAGGGAATACCGAGGAGGGGGTCAGAGGTACTGTGGGTCACCCTGGAGACAGGGAATGGAGTAACTATTTGCATTGGTGTGATCTACAGATCTCCACCACAGGGTAAGCAGTTAGACAAGGTACTGGTAAAAGCCACTAACAAGCTGGCAGAAAAGGGGGAGGTGCTGCTGGTGGGGGACTTCAGTCTGCCAGATGTAGACTGGAGCCTCATAGCTGCAGCTCCAGAGACATCCTGGACTCCCTGAAAGGAATTTCCTCAAGCAACTTGTCAGCAAACCCATTCCTGATGGGGTCATACTGGACTAGTACTCACTAACAGGGACAGTGTTTCAGATATCAAGGTGGGAGGCCACCTGGGGAACAGAGCTCATCGTACAGTGTGGTTCAATATAAGGTCAGCTACAGAATTGAACCACACAAGGGAAAAGGTCCTGGACTTCAATAGGGCAAATTTTATAAAGATTGGTGAATGCCTCAGGGATGACTTGGCTGGAGGGATGACCTAGGTGAGGTGGAGGAACAGTGGGTGAAGGAAAAGGGGGCATTGTGAAGGCAACAAACCTTTGCATCAAATAAAGAAGAGAAAGCAAGAGGAAAAATAGACCGCTAGGATTCTCTAAGGAGGTGGCTGAAATGGTAAGGGCTAAAAGGGCAGCATTTGGAAGGTATAAGGACACGCAGAGGGAGAAGGATAGGGAGGTGTATCGGGGAAACAGAGGGAAGTAGGGAAAGTAGTAAGGAGCGAAAAGGCACAAACTGAAGAGAGAATAGCCCAGGTGGTAACGAAAGGGGACAAGACACTTTTTAGGTATCTAAGTTTAAAGAGGAAGACCAGAGGAGGATTGTAAGGTTAAAAGGGAGGGTGAGACTGTGCGGGGGGCAATGAAAAGGTAGACATCCTGAAAAAACACTTTTGTTCAGTGTTTACAAAGCAAGGAGAAGGGGAGGAGACACAAAAAGGAAACTGGAGCTTTGGCGGGAGGGAGGTGGACACTAGTCGTATTTCGGAGGAGAGAGTCCTGAAGGGACTTATGAATCTGAAAGTGGACAAAGCAATGTGGCCAGGTGGGGTGCATCCAAAGGTACTGAGGGAGTCCAGGGAGGAATTGGTTGCACCTCTGACTGTCCTGCCCAACACCTCACTGGAGACATGAGTGGTTCTAGAGGACTGGAGGAGGGGAAATGTAGTCCCACTTCACAAAAGTGGTAGCAAGGAGGAGGTTGGAATTATAGGCTAGTCAGCCTGACATAGGTTGCGAAAAATTTAATGTAATAATTTCTGAAGGGAAGGAATGTGGAATATCTTGAATCCAATGGGCTATAAGACTCAAAGCAACATGGACTCTTTTTTTTTTGGGGGGGGGGAGGGTCATGTCAAACAAATCTGACAGACTTCTTTGACTGAGTGACCAAGGAATTAGATCAGGGTGGAGTGGTGAATGTGACCTACCTAGATTTCAGCAAGATTTTTTGACAACAATCCAAACAGGAGACGAGGAAGCAAGCTGGGTAGCTTAGCAGTGGGTCCACTTAAGTCCCTTAATCTTTCTCAACTGATCTCTGACCCTACCCACCACAACCATAAATCCCTCAATCACACCCTACTGAACTGGGTTCTTGCCTCCCATCCCCACTGGATATTGATGCCGGCAACCTTCCGGATGCCCTCAGTGACCACCATCTGGTCTACTGTGTCCGCAAATTACACCACCCAAGACCCCACCCAAGCTCCTCCAGATCTGGTCCTTATGATCACTGGACTTATCCTCCCTCCACATAGACTTGGCACTTCTGAATTTGTCGTCAGTCTCCTCTGCCAGCTCCATTGATTCTGCCCTCAATTACTTTAAGTCCAAACTTCAGTCTATCTAGGACCTGCATGCCTCCCTCAGAAAGAAACAGATTCCATGGTTCCCACCTCCCTTGGATCTCTGACAAACTGCTGGCATTCCTACATGCTCAGGGTCTTGCCTGGAATGCTCAGAAGTCCTCTGGCTCCCCTGCTGATTTACTCAAGTACCCTGTCCTTGACAACACCTGTACCAAAGCCACTAGGCTTGCCAAGGCAGAGTACTTTCCTCCACCTTCCAGTCCAAATTTAACAACCCCTCCAAGTTCTGGAAGGTCATCCATGTCCTCCTCTCCCCCCATACCCAGTCCTCCGTCCCGGTCTTCAAAGTAAGTGATGTCTCCATTTCTGACCCCCTCTCTGTTGCCACAGAGTTCAACACTTTCTTCACGACCTGTGCCTCCTCCCTTCCCTCCATCCCTCCCAGCCCTCACCTTCCCCCCTTCCCTCCCAGTCTCCCCCTTTCTCCTTCTCTCCTGTATCTCCTGTATCTCCTGCTGAGACTCTCAAGTCCCTCCTAACCCTAAACACTCTCATGAGCAGGAGCCCTGATGGGCTCGACCTTAAACTCTTCCATCTCTCTGCCCCAGCTATTGCTCTACCTTTCTCCTCCCTTCTAAACGTCTCCTTCTCCCTTGCCTCTGTCCCATACACATGGAAACATGCTACTGTTGTACCCCTTCCCAAAGGAGGTGACCTCTCCAGTCCTGGCAATTACCGCCCTATCCCTCTGCTCCCCACCCTTGCTAAACTTCAAGAACACCTAGTATTTTTTCAGCTCTCCCTCTTCCTTGATTTGTCCTCCTCCTTCTCCTCTTTCCAGTCTGGTTTCTATAAATCCCACTCCACTTCCTCCTCCCTCCTAAGGCTTACTGACTCCATTCTCTCAAGCATGGATCAGGGCCTTACCACCTCAGCCATCTTTGTCGATTTGTCCAAAGCCTTTGACCCTGTAGCCACCCCTCTGCTCCTTGACAAACTTATAGCAGCGGGGCTTTCCACATCTGCTACTAACTAGTTCCGGTCCTACATTGGTGGTAGGACTTAATCAGTTAGAACTGAAGATTAGTTATCCCCACCACTCCCTATCACCACTGGTGTCCCACAAGGTTCTGTCCATGGCCCAATTCTCTTTTCAGTTTTCCACAGCAACCTCCCCACTGCCTGCATTTCTGCATCCATCCATATGTACACAGATGATATAGTTCTTTAAGCCTCTGGTTACTCTCCCCCCACGATCTGATGGCCAACGTCCAGCACTAGTTCCGATCAAATCAACTTTCCCTCAAAGCCAAAGAAATGGTCTCCATGACCTTTGGCACTAGGCAGAAGCTATCTAGGCTTACTGACCTCCACTCCTTCCACACCCTTGATGGGACCACAATCAATGATGTTTCCACCTTTAAGTAACTCTGGGTCTGGCTCGATCGACACCTCGATTTTTCTGGGTATGTGGATGCCATCCACAAAAAACTACACCCTAAACTAGGTGCATTAAACAGGAACCATGGTTGCATCCCCTGCCGTCTCGTAGAGCCATTGTCCAGCACATAATTCTCCTTATTTTTGACTATGGAGACACAGTCTACAGTGCTGCTCCTAAGTCCACCCTGACCAGACTGGATTCCCTCTTCCACTCCTTCTGTCGCTTTGCTTTGGACTGCCTGCACTGCACTCACCATTGCTCCCTTTATACCTCCCTCGCCTCCCTTGAAGCAAGGTGCCTCTCTCATTGTACCTCCTTTATCGCTAAATTCTGGCTTGGCTCTCTCCACTTTTACCTCACCTCTCTCCTCTCATCTCCCCCCTCCTTCCCCACTACACCCTTCGCAACTCTGACTTCCGCTCCCTAGCACACCCTACTAGGTCATCCTCAGCTGGCCAGGCTGCCTTCTCCTACCACTTCCCCAAACTATGGAATTCCCTCCCCCTCTCCATCCACTCTGCCTCTTCCCTACACTCTCTTTCCTCTCTTCTCCTCGGTTTCTCCTCTCACTCCTACAACTGCACCTGACCCCCCTTCCCGTACATCTCTTCCACTCCCTCCACCCCCTCATATCCTTCTCCCCAACTCTAACTCCTCGCCTAGGTCCTGCTGCCAACCACTGTTTCTCCCCTCTTTAAACAGACTTTTCTTGAATATCTACTCAGTTACTACAGTTGGTGAGACCCCATCTGGAGTACTGTGTGCAGTTCTGGAGACCCCATCTCCGCAAAGACACAGACAGAGTGGAGGCTGTCCAGAGGAGGGCAACCAAAATGGTGCAGGGTCTGCACCAGAAGACATACGAAGAAAGACTAAAGGAGCTTAATATGTATACCCTTGAGGAAAGAAGGGAGAGAGGGGACATGATAGAAACTTTCAAGTACCTCAAGGGAATCAACAAAGTCCAAGAGGGTAGCATCTTTGGAAAAAGAGATGTGCAAGAACAAGGGGGCACAATTTGAAGATAGAGGGGGGACGGCTCAGAGGTAATGTGAGGAAGTATTTTTTCACAGAGAGGGTTGTGGATGCATGGAACAGCCTCCCTGAGGAGGTAGTGGAGTCAAGAATGTGGGGGAATTCAAGAATGCATGGGACAGACATAAGGCAGTCCTAGTTGGGGGTAGGAGGAAGTAAGCTGTTGGTTAACTAGGATCTGCAGCTTATCTGTTAGGTAGGAAAATGGGCAGACTAGGTGGGCCAAGCGGTCCTTATCTGCCGTCACATTCTATGTTTCTATGTTTCTTACTGGTTAGTTCACTACCACCTGCCTGCATTATCTGCACTTTACACTTAATTTGCATCATCTTGTTGTCCTCGAATGGCATCATGCTATATCTATGCCAATCATATTTTGCTTAAATGCCTTCATTGTTATTTGTTGTACTTATTTGATGCTCAGTTATGTTTTTACCTGCAATGTAAATACTGTTCTGTTTGTTATTCATGACCCTTCTCTACTCCCTCCCCCCAGGACGCATCTGGAAACAAGCTGTTACCAGTTCAGTATGTCTTTCCGGGTGAAACTTCTGAAATAAAATAAATTATCTGCGCCAAACACTTGGCCCACCCATCCCATCCCGACTCTGTGGATCTGTTCCTTCAGTAAGTGTGTCTCCTGCAAACATGCTATCAAACTTGTGCTTCGGAATATAGCAACTTTTTTCTCTAGCCTGGCCACTCCTAATATTCCAGAAAATTGCGTGAGTTTGTGTCATCAGCACAGTCTTGTAAGAGTACGCATAGAACAATGGGTCCCATAGTACACACAAAGCCAGTTAAGGGATGCAGGTCAGTCAAACCCTCCCCCCTCCCATCCCACAAGCCAAACTGCACCAACAATAAAAATAATAACCATAACAAACAGTTGTAATAACTCCCAAAAAACATTGGTCAAACAAGTTAATAAAGTACACTGGTCCGAGCTACCGTTCTCCATCCTAAACAATCCATGATGGGTACATGGCAGGATACCAGCCGCCCACCAACCCAACTACAGTCAGAGGTGGCAATCTTCTTGATAAGGAAAAAGATGGCTATGGTAGGCCAGCCCGATCGAAGGAAGAGGCACGTGCAAGGATGGTAAAAATGATTCCTTAGGTCTCCTAAAAAATGAAAATAGAGGGAATGCTAGTGATAGCTCTGGGTCTGCCATGGACCCAATGAGATTGCCACTGCTGTAATATCCTGACCACGGTGTCCCAGCTGAGAAAAACACATAAAAATATAAGTAAAGCCCTAAGTACTGAACCACTTAACAATAACAACACTCAAAATTCTGGTAGTCAGGTCAAAGAGGGGGAGTAGACAGGATTGTGGGCATCGACCTGCTATAATTACAGGGATGACCTGTAAGTTGAAAAAAAAAAATATGTGGATCCAGAAACCCAAACAGGTCCCAGAACAAAAGAAAGAATCCAGGTCATAGTATCCTGATGGCAACACCTCAGCTAGAAGGTATCGAGTAAAGAAAGTAGGGGTAAAGCACTGAAACACTGATGGGTGCAGTAGTAGTACAAATACACCAGCCTGGTAGGCTCCCACAATCCCCTTCCTCACAACAAAAGGTACTCTATTTGATGCAACTAGTGCTGCTATTGGCTCCTGTGATGGGCACACAGTCCCCCAAATCTGGCAACAATACTGGTTTCGTGTGGTTCTCGTGGGAAAGCACACAAAGTGCAACTGGTTCCCTGTGGCAACATCACTGCTGACTCTTCCAGCATGGCCACAAGCAATGCATGTGTGGCTCTTGTTTCCATGCGCTCCTCGCAAGAGTGCTCCCAGTTATGGGAGTGGGTTTAGAAAACAGCGTACATCACACAGTCTCTCAGTTCTCTTTTTCACAGGGAGAAGCTGCCAGCACAATGGTGCAATCCCGCAGCCTGAATGAACACTGCTAACTGCTTCACCTCTAGTTCTAGCAGCTCTGGTAACTGAGCTGAAAAAGCTGAATGTGCTTCACTTTGGGAACTGTATGAACTGAGGGATTAAGCTCTCTTTTATTACCTCCAAAATCCACTTGTCTAAGATCATTGTTTTCCACTCCCCAAGGAAATAAGACTGGCACCCTCCTACTGGCATTGGGTCTATCGTGACATGGGTGAATTTATAAGGTGTGGGGATTTGCCTGGGCTGGAGGAGCTGATGCAGATTTCTGCCTGGCTCTCCTTCTGCCTCTCTGTGTGCCCCTCTAAACTGTGTATCTGGTGCACATACTGACTACTGTAAGAAGAACTTCACATACTTCAGCATCAACAGTGCCTATAAGGCAATGTGGACCTCTTTTTGTCTATCTAATTTTGAAAAGTTGCTTTTAGCACATCGACTTTTTCCATGTATACTTCTGTTCTGCATCTGCCTTATTTTGCTCTGTCAACCTAGTTGTTTTTAAGCCCATGCAACTCTTCGAAAGAAAACAATGAATTTGCTAGAGCCCCAGACACACTGTCATTCATTTCAACAGCCATTTGCAACTGGTATTTAGCACAGAGTAGTTTTTGTTGTACTGTATGTACTAGGTGAAGCTCTTCTTTGGAAGACAAGCTCTCACACAGTGGCAGGATTACATTCCACAGTGCCAGCTGGTAATGTGCAGAGAAACTCAGGTAGGCTACTTGCCTCTGTAACAGCAGGGGAGTTACTGTACCCCTATTTAGCCATTAGGTCAAATTCTTTAAATGTTTATCAGGAGGTGATGCTGAGAAATTAACTTTTGCTTTCCCGCAAGCAGCTCCCTACATAACTTGCTCAGGGTCAAGGTGCATATAAACAAACTAATGGCTCTCCCTGGTTACCAACTATCTATCTTTTCTAAATCACCGAAATTTGGCCAATGGAAAATCATGTGCACAAATGCTCGCAGTCTGGGAAACAAGATCCCAGACCTGCAGGCAATAATGACAGAGGCTAAACTGGTCATAGTAGCAATTAGCGAGACGTGGTTTACCAGGAACCACACTTGGGAGACTTCAGTACCTGGCTATGTACTTTTCAGAAGAGATCGAGGTGCAAAAAGCGGGGTGGAGTGGCCCTGTATGTCAATGAATATATCAAAGCTACAGAAATTCAGAATACACACTAGGAGCCAGAAGAACTGTGGGTCACCCTGGAAACAGGAAATGGGACAGCCATAAGAACTGGGGTTGTGTACAGGCCCCAGACCAGGGGGAGGACATAGACACATTACTATTAGAAGATATACAAATTATGACAGCTAAAGGGAAGGTTCTGAAAATGGGAGACTTCAACATGCCAGATATAGACTGGTCAATACCAGCAGGAACATCTGCCAGAACTAGACACATGGTGGATTCTCTGCAGGGGGAGGGCCTCAAACAAATGGTACAACAACCTACAAGAGACAGGGCTATCCTAGATCTAGTGCTAACAGGGAAAGGATCACAGATCTCCAGGTAGAAGATCACCTGGGGGCCAGTGACCATCACATGGTATGGTTCAATTTGGCCACTACAACTAAATCACCCCATTCAAGGCAAAAATCTGGGACTTCAGAGGAGCTGACTTTGATAAGATGGCCAACAGAGTTAAGCTAGCCCTGGCAAAAAGAAACACAGGTTGGGGGTACAGGCAAAGTGAGCAAGCATAAAGGATGCAATACTTGAAGCAACATCCCATTGTGTTAGAGAGAGAAAGGAAAGTGCAAAAGAAGAAGGAAACCACTTTGGTTCTCAAAAACAGTAGCTGAAAAGGCCAGAGCCAAAAGGCTGGCCTTCAGGAAATATAAGGGAACGCAGTGGGATGAAGATAGTGATGCATACCAAACTTCCCTAAGGGAAGCAGGGAAGGCAGTAAGGCACGCAAAGGCCCAAACCGAGGAAACACTAGCACGAACAGTAAAAGAAGGTGACAAGACTTTCTATAGATACATTAGTGAAAGGAGAAAGTCCAGAGGGGATATTGCCAAGATCAAAGGAGATAAGGGGGCGTGTGAGGAGTAGGACCATGTAAAAGCATCTATCCTAAATAGATACTTCTGCTCAATACTGAAGAGAAGGTAGGGCAGGGTCCACAGCTCAGCAACATGGACACGGGGGGAGGGAGGTGAGCACTAGTCCCTTCACAAAAGAAAGGGTCCTACAAGAGCTCGATAAGCTCAGGGTGGACAAGGCAATGAGACCTGATGGCATACATCCCAGGGTACTAAAGGAGCTAAGGGTGGAACTAGCAGAGCCATTATCAGAACTGTTTAGTGAGTCTCTGAGCACAGGAGAGGTCCCAGAAGACTGGAGAAGGGCTCATGTGATCCCACTCCACAAGAGTAGGAGCAGGGAGGAGGCAGGGAACTACAGACCAGTCAGTCTTATCTCAATAGTGGGCAAGATTATGGAGGCACACCTTAAGGAAAGGATAGTGCAACACCTGGAATCCATAGGAGCACAGGATCCAAGACAGCATGGGTTTACAAAAGAAAGGTCCTTTTCAAACTAATCTCATAGATTTCTTTGACTGGGTAACCAGAGTGGTGGATCAAGGGGGAGCAGTTGATGTCGCCTACCTTGACTTCAGCAAAGCTTTCAATACTGTTCCACATAGATTGATTAATAAGCTGGGTAGTCTCGGGGTGGGTCAGAAGTTTGTCAACTGGGTGGCAAACTGGTTGGTGGGCAGAAAACAGAGAGTGGTGGTAAACGGTATACAGTCAGAAGAGATGCAAGTCAGAAGTGGGGTACCTCAGGGATCAGTCCTGGGGCCAATCCTCTTCAATATCTTCATCAGTGACATTGCAGATGGACTGGAGGGTAAGGTTTGTCTGTTTGCAGATGACACCAAGATCTGTAACACAGTAGATGTTCCAGATGGAATGGGCAGAATGAGAAGAGATCTGAATAAACTAGCAAAATGGTCGGGAAGAGTGACAACTGGGGTTTAATGCAGAGAAGTGCAAGATCATGCACATGGGGAAGAGAAACCATGAAGCCACCTATAGGCTGGGAGAGGAGTTGTTGGCAGTCACAAGGGAAGAAAGAGACTTGGGCATCATCATCAGAGATGACCTGAAATCAACCATGCAGACCACTAAAGCAGCAGGTAAGGCTAGGGAGATGTTAGGGTGTATTAGAAATGGTATCACAAGTCGGAAGAGGGAGGTAATAATCCCTCTTTACAAGACACTGGTTAGGCCCCATCTGGAGTACTGCGTGAAGAACTGGAGGCCACATCTTCACAAGGACATTAACCAAATTGAGGCAGTCCAGAAAGGGCAACCAAAATGGTGCAGGGACTGCATCAGAAAACATATGAGGACAGATTAATGAAGCTCAATATGTATACCCTAGAGCAAAGGAGGGAGAGAGGTGATATGATTGAAACATTCAAACACCTTAAGGGCATTAATAAGGTGAAAGAGTCTAACATGTTTCAATATAAGAAAAATAGCAGGACAAGAGGACACAGCATGAGATTAGAAGGAGGCCGATTAAGGGGTAATGTGAGGAAGCACTTTTTCACAGAAAGGGTGATGGATGCATGGAATGGCCTACCTCAGGAAGTGGTGGATATGAATACAGTGCAGGGCTTCAAACAAGCATGGGATAGGCATAAGGGAACAATACAGATGAGTATGAATAGATAGGCCATTGACAGAGCAAAGGCCAATGGCACATTTATAAGGTAGAAAAAGAAATGAATAGACTGGATGGGCCTTGCGGTCCTTATCTGCCATCAACTTCTATGTTTCTATGTCTAGCTTTAGAGGCAGAAGGCATAGAAAAAAATCCTTTAGTGGCATTTTGTAAAGCTTTATGGAGGGATATGAATACTCTTTATAATAACTGGTGAAGCCCAACATCAACCCGTTTTTAGCAACTTTGAAAAGTCGTATCGAAAAAACTCGTATCAACCTGCGGGTTGATACAACTTTTACATCCTCGCGCTGAGAAGCTACACAAGCACCAACCAATGAAACTGTCCGAGGCAACACGAGATCATTCTCAAATGTAAACAGATACTCACTCGTAAAAACAAGCACGGAGACCCGTGGCAAAAACACTTGTACTTCCTTACTAGTAGGCACACCCCCACGCTAGTACGTTATATGATATCAGTCCTTGAATACCGTGGGGCGTGCCTACTATGTAAGCTCGATGTTTGGCCTCCTGGCCTCGTCAGGAGTGGTAATTCTGAGAATCTTTTAGCACCACTTATTATAAAATATAAAACATATGTAGTGATAGTTTTTTTTTTTTTTTTACACACCTCGCTGTGTGATAACAGTAAAACTTCTTGAGATTCGCTCTCGAGGTTTACATATTATCACACAACTTGGGTGTGTGAAAAAACTCCATAACAACTCCCTACATATGCATTATTCTCTATTTATCGAGGTTAGACCTAGCATACTCGTGAATTCTGTCTCCTCTATGTCCCCTTCTAAATCAGTGGACAGTAGATTCAGTATACCAGGCATGCATTTCAAAAATGCAGTATAGGATTCATAGTCTTCCTTCATCCTGAGTGGGAAACTAAATTCATCCTCAGCAGTATTTCCAGAGAAACAGATTTCTCTTCCTCCTCAAATACCTCCTCTGGAGGCAGACCAGGAGAGACTTTGGAGGCAGGCTTTTCAAAGCTTTGCAGTGTTTGAAACATTGCTTCATTTGTTTGATGTCCTCCAAAACACAAATGTTTTTCTCTTGTACTGGTTCCTTTACTTGCTTTTCAGGCAGAGGAACCTCAGTGTGCCTTTCTTTCTGCTTCCTTTTGCCAACTGTGGTATTTGGCTGGTGTTTGGAAAGCCTTGCTTTTATTCGTGAGAGGCAGGCTGCACACTTTGGACATTGTGTTGGGCAGTGTTTATGGCCCCAATGTGGATACTCCTGGTTTCTTCATGAAATTATTGGAAGTTCTTACTCCTTTTCTGGGTATCACTATGATTATAGGGGGAGATTTTAATTTGGTATTCGACCCATCTGCAGATAAGTCAGGTTATTCTCGCCATGGCCTTTCCCCAGCCCAAAGGTCATTTAGGGACTTTTTAGACTCCGCAGGGCTCTGTGATGTATGGCGTGTGCTGTATCCCAAAGATCGGGAGTACACGTTTGTTTCACGAGTACACGACACCTCCTCGCAGACTGATTATATTTTTGTGTCTCAAATACTTTTGTCTGGGGTTTTAGATTCTAGTATTGTCCCGGGTCCACCTTCTGACCACTCGGCGGTAGTATGTAGGATTTCCCTGTGTTCCTTACCAAAAAAGGGGGGTAGATGGAAGTTTAATAACCAAATTCTTGAGGAACCTGATAAGGCTGACTATATAGCATCCCAAATACAACAGTTTATGGTTTTAAATAATAATTCTACACATCGACCGGATATGGTATGGTGTGCTCTTAAAGAGTACTTGAGAGGCATTTTAATTGGCCTAACTTCCAAAAGAAAAAAGGAGCGGGAAAATAAAGCCTCCCGTCTTCTGTCTCAAATTAGGAATATGGAATCTTGTCTTTCCCCTACCTCCTCAGAAACTTTCAAGCAGGAGTTAGTTAAAGTAAGGGATGCTTATCTTGACCTGTTAAGGGAGCAAGCTGAGTTTGCTATTTTAAGAACTAACGCAGTCTACACAGAACAAGGGGAGAAGGCCGGACGGCTGTAGGCAATGTGTGTTAAACAACAGGAATCAGCTAGATTTATTGCAGCAGTTCGCTCTTTAGAAGGGGGATTCCCTTATAACTTCACCTTCAGAAATAGTTGATGTATTCACTACTTACTTCCAGGACCTATATGGTCCCATGGTTGATCCCCCCTCTCGGGATGAGTTGCAAAAATATTTGAAAGATTTGCATCTACCCTCTCTTACTAACTCTCAGCAAGCTACATTAATGTCTCCTATTTCTGAAGAGGAAATAACTATGGTAATTAAATCTTTACCATCCGATAAAACCCCTGGCCCTGATGGATTTTCCTCTAATTTTTATAAAGTATTTTCCAAGCAACTAACCCCCATCTTGTTGTCACTCTTCCAATTCCTTCTTTCTGGCCAAGGGTCTGGCCCGTTATTGTTTGAAGCCCTGATAGTTTTGTTGCCCAAACCAGATAAGCCACAGGACCTAGTTTCAAGTTATAGACCTATTTCTTTAATTAATCATGGCATTAAAATTCTAGCTAAATTGCTGGCGGATCCGCTGAATGTGGTTCTTCCCTTTATAATAGGGGAGGAGCAGGTGGGTTTCATGAGGGGAAGATCATCAGTTGATCATCTACGAACCCTTGCTCACGTCTTCTCAGCCTCCAGGGATGCCACTATCCCTATGGCGTTGGTCTCCCTGGATGCCGAGAAGGCTTTTGATAGGGTTTATTGGAATTATTTGTTTGCTGCAATGGAGGTATTCGGATTACCCAAGAAGTTTTTGAGCTGGGTTCGCTCTTTATACCTGTCCCCTTCTGCTAGAATTTCTTATAATGGACTGACTTCCAGTCCGATTAAATTGCATGTGGGAACTTAGGCAAGGTGTCCCTTGTCCCCGCTGCTTTTAACATTTACCTAGAGCCCCTTATCCGGGGTTAATGAGAGCCAGGACATTCCAGGTATACCTTTAAATGGGCACGTGGTCAAGGTTGCAGCATATGCAGATGACCTTTTTGCAAATTACTAATCCGGCTACATCCATTCCCTCCATTCTTAATATAATAAACGGGTTCAGTAAGGTTTCGAATTATAAACTTAATATTGGGAAAACTGTGGTTTTTCCTCTTAATCACAGGGTGTATAAACAAGAAATTACCACCTTTGGGTTCGCCTGGCAGTCTGAGTTCATTAAATATCTTGGTATTATGTTGACACGGAGTATATCTCGGATTAAGCAGTTAAACTTGGATTTGCTGGCCCAAAAGATTGATCAAGATCTCTGCAGATGGATGCTTCTCCCTCTCTCTTTATGGGGTAGGATTAATTTGATTAAAATGAACGTTTTTCCCCGTTTATTTTATCTCCTTAATATGTTGAATATTGGCCTCCCCCGTCCTGGTTTAAAAAAATTCATAGTATGTTTTCGAATTTCATTTGGGGCTACAAAAAATCTAGGATGGCATTCCACAAATTGGCTGCTCCCAAAGGAAAAGGAGGGCTAAGACTTCCTCATATGGGGCTGTATTATTGGGCAAGCCAGGCTAATAAATATCTTAGGTGGTTGACAGCGGCGCAGCAATTAGAAAACCCATCATATACCCCGGTCTGGCTTAGGATCGAGTTAGACAGCATAAAGAAGCATGGGTTTCTCCCTGGTGCGTTATTACACACCAAAATAGGACTCCTCCCTGCATCCTTCCGTAACTCTCCCATTGCAGTGTCGATTAAGGCCCATGCCCAGTTGTGTGCGTTTCTTAAATATAACAACATTAAGGATCTGTCTCAGCCAATAAGTAGTAACCCCAACTTGCAACTTGATAACAAGCCTCTATTACTTAACTGGCTTCCTCTGCTAGGAAATTGTCAGTTAAAAGACTTTATTACGGTGGACGGACAATGGTGTTCCTCCATAGAAATTAAACATAAATTCACGGTGCCTGGGATAAGCATTTTCAAGATTTATCAGCTTCGGCATCCTTTGTTAAAAGTGTTTGGGGCTACTCCGCCCTTGCCCGCTTATATTAGTTTTCAGGCTACCCTTGTAGAACTGGCTGGAGTGTCCCATGCGGTGTCGAAGATATATAGTATTTTATTCGCATGGGCATATCCTGATAATTTTGCCCCTGTTATTTACTGGTCTTCCTTTTTCCAGATATGCAGCCAGACTGGTCTCTTCTCTGGCATAACTGCCATAAATTCTTATTGCAGGATAGATTAAGATTAATGCAATTTAAAATTTTGCATAATATTTATTATACCCCGCAGAAACTGGCCAAAATGGGTGTTGTGTCCTCTCCGTTCTGTACAAGATGTAAGTTGCAGCCTGGGGACCTTCTTCATATTTTTTGGAAATGTTCCAAAGTTGCCCCACTTTGGACCACTATAAAACATACAGCTGACCCACTTTTAGGGCTTTCTGATTTGTTTACGCCTGAAGTTTGTCTCTTGGGGGACTTTTCATGTACCCCTGTACTGTGTAGGAAATATTATATGGCATTAATTTCCATGTCCGTTAAAAAAGTGGTCTTGAGGCATTGGAAAGACCCTGATAACCTGACTTATCTTGAGTGACTCCAGGAGCTTCTTGTTAACCTCAGAACGGAGAGAACCATTGCAAGTCTATTTGGTAAACTTGGGAAGTTCAACAGAATATGGGGTCCTTTTCAAGCCCTGTACACTCTACAAGTGTGAAACACACGTATATTATAGTTCAAGATGTCACTTGTGTGGTAAGCCGCTGCGCTAGGTTTTGGGGGGAGTAGGAGGGGGGGGTAGGTTGGGAGAGAATGAATCAGTATTATTCTGTATGTTAATCACAGTCTTATTATGTACAATGTTTTCTGGATGCGTTCTCTGTATTGTAAACTTTAATAAAAGTTGAATGAAAAAAAAAAAAAAGGAAAGCGTCGCTTTTTATGGCTGTCATCAGGGGCATCACAGTATACCTGGCTGAAAATACTGTGCTTCTGTACGGAAAGATAGCTTACCAGTCTCTTCCAATTTCCTGGGTGCCAGCGATGCCTGTTCTTTTACATAGGAGTGCTCCCCAGCTTTTTCACCATCCTTGGGTGCCAGAGACTGGTGCAGAGAATAACAGCCACTTGAAGCATACATTCTACATTTAGTGGTACTTTTCTCCATATTTTTCTACCCAAGCTGTTTTATAGGACAGCACTCTTTCAAAGCTGTCACACAAGCTGATGTACTGTAGATAATGACTACCATTTAACTGGCCTGTTTTTCTTTTAGTGCACAAAACTTTGCAGAGCTCAACAATTTCAAAACTGTGATCTGGGCCCAAATAATCAAAGCTGAGGCTGTCTGCTTTAGCAAACCAATGCTTATGGAATACATATTGTTTAAATCAGTGAGCCTACCTGGTGAACAAGTAAATAAATCTTCTACTTCCCAATTTCTTTTAAGGATTTTCTGTCATGCCAATTGAACAAGAAGTAACAGAAGAAAACAGTTTAAGGGTTGTATTTGATAAAAAACGATAACAGTTTCAATAATAAAGTCCAATTTAAACAAAATGAAATTAATTTCTTTCTTTTTTTATATAGATTTTTTTCGACTTTTAAATTATTTTTTTTTGTTACACGGTTTTCTCCCCTCATCCCAGTGCCCCAGGCATGCGCACACATGTGGAGGCACATGCATGCCACGTCTCGGGACGCCCTTCCACTACACTGCCACCCCCTCCCGCCTGCACTAACAATGGGCCTCCACACTGTGGGAGCGGAACTAAGGAGGGAAGGGGTGACGACCACCCCAGGAGAGGAGAGCTGACTTTTGGCTGCTCAGTCCTACTCCCCCCTTCCCGGCTCTCCGACAACCCAAGGTCATTCCCGAATCCGGGTTGCCAGCGTGGCACGAGGTAAGGCATCCAGCGCCTCAACCCTCAGCACCACCGGGTCAGCTCATTTATTTTTGTTTTATTTGGGATCAGGAACCCAAATGGAAAACCGGTTAAAAACACACACACACAAAAAAAAATACACATGGCTCTCCAGCATCTGGGAACCACAGCAGAACTGGTGAACACCTAATAAACCTATTAAAACCAAGATAAACTAAAGCAGAATATCAAACAAACTCAGAAACATAGCAAAATAACAAGACTGTAGTTAAAACTAAGAAAACTTGGCCACAGGGACAGAAACAAGACTCCAGGGTGACCTGTCTCATCAGCAAAATAAATCTGCCATTGGATGTCAGGGGGAGTGTGACCACACTGCAGATTTTGAACTTTAACATTCTAAAGTTACATCTCCAGGCAACATCTCAGGGCCCAGATGCAGCTTTTTGTATGACTTCACAGTTACACTCTCGGTGCTAAAGGAGATGTCTGGTGGGTCCAGTGTACTATGATGTTTCATACATTCACTTTCTTGTTTGTTGGATACTCAGAAAGGCAGACTTAAGTCTTACAGTCCATTTACTGCTAGGATCAATGGTGGATTGGGCACAGAATGCCAAATTCTGGAGGTGATGGTGCATGGTTAATAAGACAAATGCACCCAAACCTCTCCTGAAGGCTCAGACAAGGCTTTAGCTCTCCCCAACCCCAACTAAAGAAGGTACTCAGATCATATCCCAGAGCATCTATGGGAAAACCCCTGAGAGATGCGGACAACAGCAGGGTGCAGCAGGGTCAGTCTACAGCTGAAGGAACAAGGACTGAGAGGGGAAACAAATTAAATAACAAATACACCTTGAAAAAAAAAAGAAACAGCCTGTCTATACATGCAGCAGGAAAAGCAGAAAGCCACTGCATCGAGTCTGTTTCCACTTGCAGAAGTAATAGGACCAAGAACTTGCCTACTGGAATGGCATACATACATACTGTATTTTGTTAAATTTTAGAGGTGCGGCACTGCAACCATGGATGGGCAGCTCTGTGCCTGACAATGCCATTATATTAGCACAGGAGGAGCACATCAGTTGTTTTAAAAAAAAAAAAAAGTATTTCTCACAGAGCTCTCTTCTCCTTTCCAGTATCACTTCCAGCTATCAGACTGTGCCTGGCAACCACCCAGCCCCATCAGCCGTAAGACCTCTAGGGCTCCCCCAGGCCCAACGAGGATCCAATAGGAGTGTGTGGCATGGGTGTACCGGCAGCCATCATCCTGACAGAAACCAGGATTTCCCCCGAGAAATTCCTAATTGAACCTTCCGCCTCCCCTAGCATGGGCATGTCACATATAATGGCCGCCTTGCACACACACAGTGTGTCCACTGGAACTTGCCACCGACAAGTTGCAGTTGCCCCAGCCACAGCCTCTTTCTGCGAGTGACCAGAGTCTGCTCCCATAGCCGGGTCTCCCACACAGCAATGCGATAATCTGTTTTATGTGTACACCCTGGAAGAGAGAAAGGAGAGGGGGGCTATGATAGGGGCCTTTAAACACCTCACGGGGGTAAATAGGGTACAGGAGGGAAGTATTTTTCAGAAGAAAAGGTGTTCAAGAAACAAGGGGACATGCTATAAAGTTGGAGGGGGGTAGATTCAGGAGAGATGTGAGGAAGTATTTCTTCAGAGAAAGAGTGGTGGATGCCTGGAACAGTCTTCCAGTACAGGTGGGGGGGTGAAAATGGTGGGTTCAAGAATGCGTGGGACAGGTATAAGGAAATCTTAGTGAAAAAGAAGGGAGGAGAGAGAGAAAGAGCTGTAGATTGGGCATGGTCTGCAGTAATAGTGTAGGTAGGGAGAAAAAGGCTGACTGGATGGGCCAAGTGGTCCTTATCTGCCGTCAAATTCTGTGCTTCTATGCTGCAAGACCATCGGGGCAGCCATTTAAAAAAATTTAAAATTAAACTGTGTGGCAGTACACATCAGAATTGCCTCTGGTTATCGGGTAGCATAGTCAAATAATATCAAAATGAATTGATTACCCTTTTTACTTTTCCTAAGGGGGAAATCATATCCACTGGAATTTTTTCAAAAGGCACATCTATGAACAGTAGAGGCACCAGTCATCTGTTTTAGTCCCTGGGGCTACTTTCTGACATTCAGCACAAGAACCGCAATAGGTAGCAACATCCTCATGAATCCAAAAACAGTAAAATCTGTACAGCAACCGGACAAGGATACAGTCCCCTTCTGAGTGACCAGCCATAGGTCTATCACATACTGTCTGTAACAACTCAGTTCTATACTTCTTTAGTATGACCAATTGTTCTATCTGTGAACTCTGTACAGCAGCGCATTACATTTTTTAAACATTGGTTCACCCTGTTTCTGTTTCACCCCCAGCAGCTTAAAATAACCTTGGAGAGAAACACTGTTAGTTTGCTCAGAAACAAAATCACAATCAGTTAGTTTAGTTTCAGTATTTTTATATATCAGCCCCCTTATGTCCATCAGTCTTTTGTTGCCACCATTTTTTTCAAGTGTCTTCTTTCTTTCCTGGACATCCAGATCTTACAGCTGGGCTCAAACAAGCCCAAATCAAAGTCACCGAAAGGAAGAATCCCCAACATCCAGTGGTCCGGATCATTTTTAGGACTGGGAAGTGTTTACTGCTAGCTTCTTCAACCAGGTAGTATTTTCATCTTAATGGTAGTAATGCTATTCGTAGCACTGTCTCCAACCCCCACCACCACCTCTAAACCAAATCTCTAGTGCACTGGGCACCTGAAGCCACTGAGATTCTTTGAGTAATCCTGGAGACTGAGACTTCCACAGTGCTGGTTAGCACTATAACCTCCTTTTTTAACATTTTGCAAAGTTTTAACTGCATGTCTTCAGGTCTGCCAGTTAGCAACTCTTGAAACCATCTCCACAGTACACAGTTGATGTTGATAATACAGTTACTGCTTCCACTTAGCTAGTGTGTCATGCCATTGCTGTTAGTATCACACGGCGCTGCCAGTTTTGTGTGTTTAGCAACATTCTGTATATGTACTCAGGGTGGGAAACAAACTCCTAAAATCATAAAGGGGGAGTAAACCATGCAAAAAGGTAGTAAAATGCTCCTTTACTCTCTTAATCTGTTCCGCTGCCAACATCTGAGATTTTCTTTGCCTGTGCTCTTATCACAGCTGTTGAAACAGCAGGGTTTACTCCCTGTGTGATTAACCTTGCAAATCCTGGAAAGTCATTTGCAATAAGAAAAAATTACTCACCTCAGTAATGTTGTTTCTTCTAATGGAGTCTTGCTGTATTCTGACACATGCAGTTAGGTCCTGCCTTTCAACTGCCCCGGAGAACAAAGAGTTAAACTTTCCATGGCCAGCATGGAATGTTCACCACAAGCTCGACTGAAGCCCCTGTCTGCTGTTTAAACTCCAACCGTCAGATCTTTACGAGCAATACTCACTAAAAGTTCTGTGTGGAAACTGTAAAACTCAAAACTAGCCAACTGGCAACTACATCTATATAAAAGGGTTTTTGGTTTCAAAAGGAAGACTCAAGTCAGAAAACCCAAAAACAAAACACATCCAAAACACAATAAGTCACCCAAACTAAAGAGGGTGAAAAAAGGACACCCCTAGGGTGCCAACACTGTTCCTGCCCACTCACATCCCAAAAAACTAGGTTCTGAGAGGGGAGGCGGGGGGAGGTCAGAATACAGCGAGACTCCATTAGAAGAAACAACATTACTAAGGTGAGTAATTTTTTCTTCAAACAACATGAAGTCTTGCTGTATTCTGACATATGCAGACTACCAAGCAGTACCTCCATGGAGGAGGGACAGAGCCTACTTTGGAAACAAGCTCTGAAGTACCTCTGTGCCAAACCAAGCATCACTCCTAACCTGGATATCCAGAGAGTAATGCTTGGTGAATATATGGACTGTTTTCCAGGTGGCTGCTTGACAAATTTCTAAGAGAGGACTATCCCTGGCAGCAGCCAGGGAAGCAGCTGTACCTCTAGTGGAATGAGCCCTCAGGCCTGAGGGTGGAGTTCTACCCAGTTTTTCATAGCAGAACTGTATACAAGAAACAATCCACCTGGCAATAGATCTCTTAGTGGCAGGTTTGCCCTTACCAACCTCTCCATACGTGAGGAACAACTGGAGGGATTCAAACCTGTGACCCTTGGTACGCTCTATGTAGTAGCTCAGGGCCCTTTTAACATCCAAGCTGTGTAGCCTCCTCTCTCCAGAGGAGGAATGGTCAATGAAGAAAACAGGGAGAGACATAGACTGGTTGAGGTGGAAATACGAAACCACTTTAGGCAAAAACTTTCTGTTAGTTCTTAGGACCACTTTATCTCTATGGAAAGAGATGAAATAAGGTTCCACTGACAGGGCTTGCATTCACTGATACGCCTGGCAGTAATGGCCACCAAAACACAGTTTTCCAAGTCAAGTACTTAAGCTCTGCAGAGGACAAAGGCTCAAATCGGGGTTGCATAAGCTGGGCAATGCAAACATTAAGGTCCCAAGCAGGAGCAGGATCCCTAAAGGGGGGATTGGTGTGAAGCAATCCCTTGAAAAACTTACAAAACACATGATGGGATGATAGAGAGGAAGGCTTGCCTACTGACAAGAAAGCAGAAACAGCTGCCAAATGTACTTTAAGGGTAGCTGGTCTGAGGCCTAGGCCATTAAGATGGACCATATAGTCCAGAACCGTAGGCAACGCAGCAGAGTCTGGAGAAATATTTTTCTTAGAACATCAAATGCTGAATCTTTTCCATTTGGAGTTGTAAGTTTTTCTGGTGAAAGGCTTTCGAGAAGCCTTAAGGATATCCAGAACCCCTGGAAAGATGCAGATCTGCAAACTCTAACTCTTCAAGAGCCATGCCTTGAGATTGAGAGACCGAAGATTCGGGTACCAAATCCTCCCCTGAGAGGATGTCAACAGGTTGTAATTCATGGGAAGAGACAGGGGAAGGTGGACTGCTAGGGACAGCAACAGGGGTTACCAGGGCTGTCTGGCCCAGTCTGGAGCAATCAGAATCACTTTGCATGGTTGTGACCTTATCTTGACTAACACTTTGAACAGGAGAGGGAAGGGGGGGAGCATACAGAAATTTCCCTTCCCAGTTCAAAATCAGAGCGTCCAGAGGGACTGAGCCCAAGACTGGGGGTCTGCAACAAAAGAGAGGAAGTTGGTGATTGTCTGGGGCTGCAAAAAGTTCTATCTCTGGAGTGCCCCATCTAAAGAAAATCACTTTCAAAACTAGAGGATCTAGGGTCCATTCGTGATGGCCCTGGGAAATTCTGCTCAGAGCATCTGCTAGGACATTGTCCTTCCTCGGGAGGTGAACTGCTATGAGAGAGGTTTGCAGGGAATAGGCCAGGGACCACAACTTCATTGCTTCTGTGCACAAGGCTGTAGACCAAGTGCCTCCCTGCTTGTTGATGTACCACATGGTGGTGGTGTCGTCTGTTCTGACCTGGACCACCTTGTTCTGTACAGACTTGGAAAAAGCTTGCAGTGCCAGAAACACTGCTCTGAGTTCCAAGAGATTGATGTGAAGCAGAGATTCCTGAGGTGACCACAGTCCTTGGGTGGTAAGATCGCCCAAATGGACTCCCCAGCCCAGCAGGGAAGCATCTGTGGTGAGTATCACTGAATGAGGCCGAGTGACAAAAGGAACCCCTTGTCTCAAATTGTCCTGATCCTGCCACCATTGCAAGACCTGGATCAGGGTTCGAGTCACTAGGACTAGTTTGATAAGGGAATCCTTTCTTTGGGACCAGAAGGCTCTTAAATGGAACTGAATGTCCCTCATCTGGAATCTTGCTGCTTGGACCACTGCTGTGGAAGCTGCCATGTGGCCCAGAAGCTGAAGGAAATGCCTTGCTGGTCAAGACACCTGAAGGGTGAATGAAGAGGCCAGTTCCATGAGGGTCCTTGCCCTTTCCAGGGGAAGGAAGGCTCTTGCCTTTACTGTATCCAGCTCTGCCCCATGAAGGTGAGGAGCTGTACTGGTTCAAGAACTGACTTTGGAAGGTTGAGAAGGAATCCTAAGGAAGTGAGCACTTGCTGGGTCACTTGCAAATGTGATTTGACTTGCTCTGGAGACGGACCTACTATGAACCAGTTGTCCAAGTATGGGAAGATGGAGATCTTTTTTCTCCTTAGGAAAGCAACCACTACTGCCAGGCACTTTGTGAAAACCCTTGGGGCTGATGTTAGGCCAAAGGGCATTGCTCTGAATTGATAGTGGCCTGAGGGCAACTCAAACCTGAGGTATTTTCTGTGGGAGCACCTGATGGGAATGTGAAAATAGGCATCCTTGAGGTCCAGGGAGGCTAGCCAGTCCCCTGGCCTTAGAGAGGGAAGGATAATTCCCAGAGTCACCATTTTGAACTTTGGCTTTAAAAGGTGTTTGTTCAGATATCTTGGGTCCAGGATGGGCTGCCATTCTCCTGTCTTTTTTCAGGTTAGGAAGTACCTGGAGTACAATCCTTTGCCCTTGTGTAGGGTGGGAACACTCTCTATAGCTCTGAGAGCTAGGAGAGAAGAAACCTCTGCCTCTGAGGCAAGGGTCTCGGATAGATTCGCAGGTGGAAAGGATCTGGTTCTCATCTTGGGAAGTTTTTGAAGCCGAGAACCAGCCCCTGGCTTACTACTTCCAGGACCCACTTGTCTGATGTTAGAGACTTCCAGTCCTGGACAAAGTAAGCCAGCCTGCCCCCTACTGGTATGGGAGAATCGGCCCGGGCAGGCCCATCAGGGTGTCTGCTTGGCAGGGGCTTTAGGCTGAGGGGTGGATGCAGGCCTGCTCATCCCCTGTCTGCCTCTCCCTCTAAAGAACCCCCTCTGAGAGAAAGAAGAGGAGGCCTGAGCTTGGTAAAAAGGCCTTTGGAAAGGCCTGCCCCTGCCCTGCTGCTTTTGAGGAGTTGCTTGCCTTTCTTTGGCCTGAGCACTCCTGTAAGTGGTCCTGTACTCATCCATCTTTTTCATGTAGTTCTCTGTCTGCTTCCCAAACAGAGAATTACCAATTACAAGGAAATCCATGGCCTTAGCCTGGGTATCCTGTGAGAGGCTAGTACATCTGAGCCAAGGCATCCTCCGAAGAGCCACAGATGTAGCCATGACTCTTGATGAAACATCATCGAAGTCCACAGCAGCATGAAATTGCACTTTAGATGCCTCGACCCCATCTGCAGCCACCTGCTCCAGCTCCTTGACAAGCTGGTCAGGGGCCTGTTTAGCCAGAGCCAGCACAGTGTCCCACCTGGACTTCTGGTATCTAGCTGTGTAGGCCATATAATTAGCCTGCCTGAGTCCCAAAGATGCTGCCATGTATTGTTTCTTTGCCATGGCATCAATCTTCCTGGAGTCCTTGTCTGGGGGGTGTGATGCCAAGGAGATATTTGCCTTATCACAGGTGGCAGCCTGCACTACCCCAACATGGCTGCATTGCTGGAAAAGGAACTCTGTGTCTGAGCCTGACAGAGTGTACCTCTTGTCCATTCGTTTGTCCACAGGAGGTATGGAATTAGGAGACTTAAGAATTTTATGTGTCTGTTTCCCAAAGGATTTGTGGAGGAGAACAGACAGTCTCCTGGACTCTGAGATGTCCATCATCTCAACAAAATCAGGCTCCTCCTGATCCTCTACTGCTTCCTCCTCTACAGGAAGCTGGAGGGTCTCAGCCACTTTTTTGTAAAACATATAGTGAGAAGGGGACTCAGAAAGCCTAGGAGGAGAAACACCTGAAGGTCTGTCTGGGGAGATGTCCGGGTCAATAGGCACATCCAGACTTTCATAATCACCATAATCATCCTCATACTCTCCTTCCTCCTCCTCCGGTTCATAAAATTCTTCCAAGGTGTAATCCGGAATCGGGGGAACCGACTGAACCCCTGCCAGATGGTGCCGGTTCGCTTGGAACCGAAGTAAGCGATTGCACTATCCTTATCGCCTTGGCTATCTCATCGGCGGTTGGAGTATGAATTTCTGGGTCCAAACCGGACGATTTATCTTTTCTTTTCCTTTTCACCAGAACCGACTCCTCAGAATTGGCTCTCCTTTTGCCCAAGTATCACCCTGGTCAGAGGGCACTCCTTCTGGTTCGGTCGGAACCGAACCAGGCTGGCCATCCGGGTCAGCGGACTTCTAGGCCTCCCTTTCCCTCAGTCTACCTAATCTCTTTTCCAGGGTAGATTTGGGAAAATTCTTACAAATTTGGCAGTCTGAATCAAGGTGGTCAAACCCCAGACAATAAACACAGGTGATGTGGGGATCAGCCTTGGCAAAGACATCCCCACACACACACTGCAGTGTTGAAACCCAGTGGGCCCGGTTTTTTTCTTGGGTTTCTCAGACGTGGCCAATCCTATCCAAAACTTACCCTTTTTTCGGCAATCCACCAGGCAAGACTCCCCTATCGGTTCCTGACTATGTCACGGGTCTTGGAAAAAAACGTAATAAAATCTGTTTTTTTTTAGAACCGATACGGACCGGTTACCACACTCTAAATAAATCACAAACATTTTACCTCAAACTGATCGGTTCAGCCGAACCGATCCACAATTTACAAGTTCCACACAGAAACTACACAGAAAACCTATCTAGTACTCACGGTACCACAGGCAGAGACTTAACCCGACTGAACGGTAACAGCAATTCGGTAGAAACCGACCGAAAAAACGACACTTCAACCAACTTTTTTGAACCGAGCAAAGGAGAAATCTCCGGAGCGACTGTTCAGTGAGGCAGAGTAAAGAATCTGACGGTTGGAGTTTAAACAACAGCAGACAGGGGCTTCAACCAAGCTCGTGGTGAACATTCCATGCTGGCCATGGAAAGTTTAACTCTTTGTTCTCCGGGGCAGTTGAAAGGCAGGACCTAACTGCATATGTCAGAATACAGCAAGACTTCATGTTGTTTGAATCACAGGTACAGGTAACTTTGATACTATCCCCACTTTATTTTGTTGCGACACCCCGTTATTGTTCAGAGTCACTTGGGCGGTGGGATATTATCAAGTGTCCCTGTGGATGTGGATGACCTTAGTACCTGGTCCTTTTGCACCATGTTTTCCCAGAACTTCAACATGCACAAGGGTCTATCTGCTGCCTGACTCTAGAAGTACCTTCACAGTCTTACTTCCCACCTTGACATCTGTTGAATACTTGCCCCAATTTGCTAAGGCTGAATTTGCTCCAGTGTTACCCTCCTTATTTTTATGGCAGTTTCTTGAAATATGGCCTGGCTTATTACAGTTATAGCAAATGAAGCATTTGGGTGCAGATTTGTTTCCCCCATCAGAGTTCTTATCTCATCTGGAGTTAAACTGGGAGAAAGAGGGTCTTACCAATCCTTGGCTGTTACGTCACTGCTGCGGTGTCTGTCTGGCCATCTGATATTCCTCAGCCAAAGAAATGGCCTTTTCCCCACTTTCTGGTCAGTGTTCTTTTACCCAAAGCTGCACCTCCACAGGAAGGATGCTGATGAATAGTTTCACTGCATATAAATCAATAATCTGTGGGACTATTTTGCCCTCTGGCTGGACCCATTTAATAAGGAGTTCTCTGAGTCAGATGAAGGCTTCTCGAGGACTGTCGACTGAGTGGTACTTCAGGGACTGGATTCTCTGCCTGTAGGTCTCTCCTGAGATGTCATATCTTTTAAAGATTTCTCTTTTTTACAAGGTCATAGTTTTCAGACTGTGCAGTGTCAGTACTGCTGTAGACAAGTTGGGCTTTACCTGTTAGATAAGGTACCAGCCTGGCTGCCCACTGTGGTTTAGGCCATTGGCTGGCTCCTGTGACCCTTTCAAAAACTGTCAGGTAGGCTTTGATATAATCTGCCTTAATGTCATTATTAGCAACACTGCAGAGGGACTGGATGGGAAGGTCTGCCTATTCGCAGATGACACTGAAATCTGCAACAGGGTAGACACTCAGGGGGGGGGATGAGAGAGGATCTGAAAATACTAGTGGTGTGATCAAGGGTATGGCACCTGGGCTTCAGTGCCAAAAAGTGCAAAATTATGCACCTGGGGAACAAAACCCCAGGGGTGGAGTATAAATTGGAAGGGGAGGTACTGTCAACTACAAAACAGGAAAGAGACCTGGGGGGTTGTCATATCTGATGACCTAAAGGTGGCTAGGTACTGTGCCACAGTAGTCAGAAGAGCTAGTGAGATGCTGGGGGTGCATAGGGAGGGGGATCACCAGCAGAAAGAAGGAGGTGGTGTTACCCCTGTATAGATCACCGGTGTACTTCACTTAAGAGTATTTGTGTCCAATTCTGGAGATGTCATCCGGAAGGACACAGAAAGAGTGGAGATGGTCCAGGGGAGGGCAACCAAAATGGTACTGCGTCTGCATCAAAAGCCATTTGAGAAAAGACTAAAGGACCTCAATAGCTTTCGGATGAGACGTTAAACAGAGGTCCTATCTGCCTGTTCTGGTAGTAGTTCAGGTGGATGTTAAAGATCCCATGGCACTTCTCGAAAAGAGTAGGGGAATTTGCCCGGTGTCCTTGCCAAATTTCCCCCATTCACAAAAAAAAATACCACCAACAGCTTAAAATCTGGTTCAATTTCAGTTGCCATCTGTCTCCCCTCCCCCGGGACGAGGCTGAAAATAGGCAAGAAACTGTCTAGTCCTCCTTCCCGGACAACAAAAACGAAATAAATAAACAAAATGTATACTCTGAAGGAAAGGAGGGAAAGAGGAGGGGATATGATAGAAATTTTCAAATACCTCACAGGTATGAATAAGGTTCAAGAGGGAAGCATTTTTCTGAAAAAAAGATGTTCATCGACAAAGGGTCATGCTATGAAGCTGGAGAGGGGTGGACTCATAAGAGATGTGAAGAAGTACTTCTTCATGGGTAGGGTGGTAGATGCCGGGAACAACCTCCCAGCAGAGGAGGTGGGAGCAAAAACTGTAACAGGGTTCAAGAAAGCATGGGATAGGCATAAAGGGACTTTTGAGATGAGACAAGTGGGGATGAGCCCGAGATCAAGTAGGGTCTGCTGTGATACAATAAGTAGGGAAAAATGGGCAGACTAGGTGGGCCAGGCAGTCCTTATCTACCGTCAAATTCTATGTTTTTATCCGAGGGACACAGCTTTGTAAGTTTAATGTCTTTTAAGTTGCTTGTATTTTCTTAATCTGCTGGACCCGTACCAGATGCTCCAACTTTTACAGCCTGCAAGACATACAGCCATCGCTGCTCCTGTTGCTGCATCTCTTCTCTGTTTTTCAGTCTTTCTTTGTTGTATAGCCCACCATTTGAAGAAGGAAGACATGCTTTCAGGTTCTGTCACTTCCCGTTCTTCTTCTTTTATCATGGGTGCCGGCTGTACAGTCTCAGTTTGGACTTTTGTTTCTGCTTCTAGTTTGTTTGCCATTCTTCTAGGAATCCCTCCTGGGCTTGCTGTTGCAGGATCCATACCTTTCTTCTATGCTTCCCTGTACCAGGTCTAGTAACCATGCACAAACCTCCTGGCGTAGAGTATGCACAATGTAAATCCCACTTTGTCTGACACCAAGTGTCATAGGGGCATAGGTCAGGAAGCATAGACAGTTATAGAATTCACAAGTAGTGTTTCATTATTATCAATAACAGTAAAATAAAAAAAAATTAAAGTTGCACAGGACAGCTTTTCATACAGGCAGTACAAACAAAGATCCTTCCTCTGAGTTTCTCTCTCTCAAATCTGAAAAAACATATTGCTGTCTTTGTATACAATGTCTTTTCCTGGCATTTAAACTCTGCCTCCTGTTTTTGTCAATTAAGATATCCTGTTTTTTTCACAAAATGTACCAGAACTTTGTCAATTTCTTTCCGGAGGTCAGCTTGAAGTGCACATCTAGTCTTTAACAATTGCAACAAAATAGAACATTCTGTCATAGAGATGGTTTCCTGTAGACAATTTTGTTAACAAGCTTGTAGAAGTCAAAATACAGCTCAAGGTTAAGCCCTGTATTATGGATTTTTTTTTTTTTTATTTTATTTTTTTATTTTTTTTTAAGAAACCCAAATAGCGTTCTGCAATCAACAATAAACGTATATGCACTTGCAAACCAAGGGACCCCAGTTTCAAATAGAAATTCAGATATATGTTTTTAACCACAGAGAAGCAAGGAAAGAAAGAAAGGCTAGAAACAACAAGTGAAGGAAGGAAGATAACGGGAGAATTGTGGGACCATTAGAGTGGGCAATTCCCAGGTGCCACAAGAAAAATTTGATTGCGCAATCAGACACGAAAGAGATAGACAAGTGGCAGAACAGGAGAGGACTAAACAGATCCTTGCTTTTTAACTCTTTCTGCATAACAAATGGGATAGGGTCTTACCCAATCCTGTCACAAACTAATAAGCCTCATTACCAGTCCTCACTCTGAATTATATTTTAGAACCTTAAAACTGGAGACAAAACTACAACTGCTAGCTCTAGGTTGAGGACAAGACATTACTGTCGTCACGCCACGCATTGTAAGATTCAACCAATCCACAAGCAGTACAGTCTATTATTTAAAGCACAGGCCTGTGAAGCAGGAGACTCATGTTAAAACCCTATCACAGCAGGGCTGGTCTACTGGTATGGTGGGCTGAGGCACTGGATGCCACACCACAAGACACACTGGTGGCACGGGTTTGGGAATGGACCAGGATCACCTGAGAGGCCAACCAGGAGAGGGAGGACTGAACTTGCCTTGTCATTTCTCCTCCCTCAGTGTGGGAGGTTGCTGCATCCTGCGACTTGACTACCATGTCATTGAGGCCAGATGGCAGACAGTGGCAACAGCAAGATGGTACAGAGAACCGGCAGATGCAGCAAATACTCACGTACGTGTCACTGGACGTTAACGCCCTAGGTGAACTACAAGAAAATGCCCCTCCTCGCTCATCATCTCTTGCAGACACTGCATAACCCTACAGGGCTACCCACCATGATGGTTAACCTGTAAGTCCCCCAAGACAGGTCGCTGATTAGGCTTAGGAGCCAACACCAAGACCAGGGACAGAAGGCAGGAAAGTCTATATGGAAAAAGAAAACCTACTAGAGCTGCTACTGTACAGTGTGACTGTGAACAATTTGCCTGACTTCCCAGTGCTTCAGTCCTTCCAGCTACTGTATAAAAATTGGGGAGAAGCAGGATGGACACCACTGAAAATCAGACGTTGCAGCTCAGCAGCACCATCCTAGGTAAGCTGATTGTAATTTCTCAACTTCAAACATTCACATTTAGGTTTAAAGGTTTTAGCATTATTGTACTTAACTGTGATATGGATATTTGTTTCCACTTGTTGTCATCATCATCTTCATCACAAAAACATGGAATCTGATGGCAGATAAGGACTGCTTGGCACACCCAGTCTGCCCATTTTTCCCTACCTACATTATCACTGCAGACCCTAATAGTCAGATTTATAGTTCTCCCCCACCCTTTTCCACTATGATTCACTTGTACCTATCTCATGCATTCTTGAACCACACCACTGTTTTCACCCCCACCACCTCTGCTTGAAGGCTGTAACAAGAATCCACAACTCCTTCTAAAAAGAAGTACTTCTTCTCATCGCTCTTGAATTTACCCCCACTAGCTTCATAGCATAACCCCTTGTTCTTGAGCACCTTTTTATCTGAAAAATGGGGTCTTACCAGCGATCTACACAGAGGCAACACCACCTCCCTCTTTCTGCTGGTGATACCCCTCCCTATGCACCCCAGCATCCCACTACCCTCCAGACTACCTTGTCACACTGTCTGATCACCTTTAAGTCATCAGATACGACTGCCATCAGGTCTCTTTCCTGCTTGGTAGTAATCAACACCACTCCACCCATTCTGTACTCTGCCCCTGGGTTTCAGTGCTCTAAGTGCATTATTTTGCACTTTTTTGCATCCAACTGCCACACCCTTGACCACTCCTCCAGTTTTCTCAGGTCTCTGCTCATCTGTTTTAGCTCCCCCCCAGAATATCCACCTTATTACAGATTTCAGTGTCATCCACAAAGAGGCAGACCCCCCCAGCTCCTCTGCAATGTCACTTATAAAGACATTAAAGAGGACTGGTCCAGCCAGCCCGGTGGCATAGAGGGTTGAGGCGCTGGCGCCTTACCTCAGACCACGCCGGTGACCCGGGTTCGGGAACGGACGCGGGAAACCGGGAGCTGGCAGAGGAAGGAGAGGACTGAGCGTATATAGGACTGCTCTCCTCTCCTGGGGTGGGTTGTGGGTTGATGTCGCACTGCAGCGGCCTCTGGTGGAGACCAGGAGCTCTACAGATGCACATAAGAGGGAACAGTCGAAAAGCGGAAAATCCACTTTGCAACCGACCAGATGATGGCTGCCGGTCCACCGCTGCCGCCGATGCCCTGAAGGAGACCATTCACCTCAGCAGCACCCTGGGGCCAAGTATGTGTGCTGGGTGCCCCCCTGGTGCCTTCCTCCTCGGAGGAGGGGGACCCACCAAGCGAAGGGTTATATCCAGGTTACCCCAGGGACAGCTGAGATTTGAGGTGGATGGCTCAGTAAGGGACAGGCGGAGCAGATGGGACCTAGGCAGCTCGAAGGAGTGGTGGATCGTGAGGCATGTAGGGGAGAAAAAGAAGATAAGACAAAAAAAAAGAAGAGGACTGGTCCCAGCACTGATCCCTGAGGCTCCCTGCCTGTCAATCAATTCACTATTTTTTAGGCACCCAATCCCAGAGGCTCTGGGCACCGTACATAAAAGAAAAAATACAAAACAATAAAATTACATATATAAAATCACATGATAAATAATTAAGAGTTCAGCACCCTCCTTTCCTCGGAGTGAACTCCGTTTACCACCACCCTCTGTCACCTATCCCCTAACCAACTTCTTAACCAGTTTTCCACCTTTGGACCCACTCCTAAGCTACCTAGCTTGCTTACTAGTCTCCTGTGTGGAATGGTGTCAAAACCCTTAATTGAAATCTAGGTAGGCAACACTCCAGCTTGATTTAAGTCCGTTGTCACCAAGTCAAAGAAATCTGCCAGATTCATTTGACATGACCCCCCCCCGGAAACCCATGATGCCGCAGGTCTTGAAACCCACTGGATTCACAATATTTCACAATCCTTTCCTTCAGTAGTGATTCCATTTACTTTTCCACCATCGATGCCAGGCTGACTGGCCTATAATTACCAGCCTCCTCCCTGCCACCACTTTTGTGAAGTGGGACTACATTTGCCCTTTTCCAGTCCTCCTGAATCACTCGTTTCCAGTAAGCTGTTAAACAGGTCTGTCAGAGGTGCAGCCAGTACCTCCCAGAGCTCCCTTAAAGGAAGGCTGTCATAAACCCTATTTTCTTGCCAGCCACTACTCACCTGCCAACTTGCAGTGAGAGAGGTTCATGTCTGTTGTAGTACATGTCTTTCACTTAAAATGTGCATTTTATGTCCTGGAGTAAGAGGCACCATGTCCTGGATTGTAGCAGCAACCTGCATGCAAATTCGATTTCTTAGCTTCCTGTTGTGTGCAGAATACCGTCAGGATATGTATAAGCACAAAGTAAAACAAAAGTTGTGCCTGGTAGTATTGGTGAGCTTCTACCTCTGAAAGAAACCCGTCGAATGGAGCAGTTCTAACCTATTTAATTTATTTTGCAGCCCTGAGTTCGCATGGCGGTGGCGCTTACACTACCGCGCATGCCCAAACTCAGAGCTGCAAATTTCATTAACAGAATTAAATAGGTTAGACTGCTCCATTTTCGACGGGGTTTGTTTCTAGAGGTAGAGCTCAACCAATACTACCAAGCACAGCGTTTCTCTTTACTTTGTGAAAACATGCCCCGATCGACACGAAGCGGTGATCCGCACACAACGGGAAGATAACCAAGCTCACCAACTAGCCCACAAGGTCAAGCTCGGTCTTCCGGTGCAGCAGCACTGTCAGAATGGCGCTTCCAGCACAGCACTAGCAACCTCCATCAAGGCAACAAAGGACTACAATTGCATACCATATGCAAGCTGCAAAATGAAAAAAAAAATAAAGGTTGTGCTAATCGGGTGTTTCTGCAGCCCTAATGATTGGCACAAGAGTTTATGACAACCTTCCTTTAATACCTGTGGGTGCACCCCATCTGGCCCCATTTCTTTGTTCATCTTCAGATTAACAAGTCCCTTCAGGACTCTCTCCTCCTAAAAAGCAATAGGGTCATTCTCCCTCCCTCCCAAGCTTCTTTTGCTATTTTGTGGCCTACCTCTTCTCCTTCCTTTGTGAACACTGAATGACAGTATTTGTTCAGGATGTCTGCCGTTTATTGGCCCACCTCTACACCGCCCCCTTCCCTTTTTAAAGGAGAACTGCACTGAATCTAAAGGTAATTTTTCCAAGCAGAAGCTGTTTTTTTTAAGTACAGGTTTAAATTATGTTATTGTTCCATCTATGTGGGCCTATTAATAATTTCAGTGGGTGTTTCTGATTTACACAGTGATGTTAAATACCATTTTAGAACTACAATATAATTTATGTCCCACTTAACCACAGAGTTCTATAGTAGGACATAACAAGGATGCATTGTTCCAACAACAGAAGAGCAGAATAGGGACATAAACTACATCATACTGTCCTAAAATTGTTCTTACCAGCAGCAAATCAGAAACACCCACTAGGGTAACTGAAATGCCTGCATAGCTAAAGCAATAACAGAATTTAAACCAGTATTTAAAAAAACAGCTTCTACTGTTGAAAAAAAACAAAACTGAAAGATTCAGCACAGTTCTCCTTTAAAGTAAAGGTGTGACTTATTTTTTAAACATGTTGGACTTCTTAGCCCGCTACCCTGGGGCGGCGATAGCCCCTCTGTGTTAAAAGTTTAAACTTTATTGCAATCTTTAAAGTTTGGGGAGGAATCGTAATTGTGGCCGAATTGCCAGCCAGCCGATCCCTTCCCATTTCTCTTAGTCTGCCCGCCTCCGCCCCGTGCCTTCATGTTTCAGACGCTGAGCCAGGAAGAGAAAGTGGACATAACCCATACAAGTCTATGGGACTAATTTTCAGAATGATCTTACTAAACTTTAACCCTTAGGCTTTCAACAGAATTAGAACGTATAGGACTTTTGGACTGATATATCAGTCCACAGCACAGCAAGGGTTAAACTACCTTTTGATAAAAATGACAGCCACCGCTCAACTAATAAGCTTTCATTTTTATCAAAAGGTAGTTTAAAGTTTAGTAAAATCGTTCTGAAAATAAGCCCAAATGGTATATCACACCTTTACTTTAACCTTACAATCCCACCCCTGGTCCTCCTCTTTTCACTTACATACTTACAAAATGTCTTGTCCACTTTCGCTACCTCCTGAGCTATTCTCTCTTCAGTTTGCACTTTTGCACTTCTTACTGCTTTCTCCCTGCTTCCTTCTGTTTCCCCTGATCATCAACTATACTTACTGGAAAAATCAAGGAATGATGTTACAAACCACTGAAACAAACATGTATGTACTACTACATGTATTGCCTAATGTGCATGTTTTCGCTTTTTGTAATGAGAGTTTATGAACTTATGTATTACATTAATTAATCTTTCAATAAAAAATATAAACAAAAAAATGAATGCGGAAAGTTAGAATGCAGTGACTGTAACCAACTCTATAAAATATCCCTCAAGGTCTGGCACCAAACTTGAATGAACCCATTCAAAGTTGCAGGATAGGTGTGGAAAGAGCCAAAGTCAGTTAGAGCTAACTATCTTGGCAAGATGCAGAGATCTGCAGCTTCAGACATGAGACTACCTCTGTTATGCTATACAGAAGAAATAAAAATGTGTACACTTCAAGTAATATAAAACCCTTAAACAATTATTTGTTTCCATGGCAACTTTAGCACAAAAACGAGCAATCAAGTAGCAATAAGTGCAGTGACATTGAAGATTTATTGGTTTATGTCTGCATACTGCTGGAACTAGTCACCTCATGTGGTGTCAAACACGTACAACTTGTCAATACTGACACAGAGCCAAACAGCAGGAAGATAGCTGTTTTCATTCTTGTCAGACCGTACACTGATGGGGGCCGCTGACAGTTACTGAGAGGGAGAGACAACAGGGAACAAGATGAGCAAGGAGGAAAAAAATAGCCAGTGCAATCCAAGGGCCTAAGGCTCCTCACAGATAAACACAAAGAAGCAATGGACAAGGCCTTATGGAGCACTCGTCTGACTCATGCTAAAAAAAAAAAAAAAAAAGGCTAACGTGAAATGCTTCAGAAAGCAGGAGACAAACTGATCTACTATGGGATGATGCTTTTATGATAAACATTCACGACAACTTGTGACCAAAGTGCTGTTACAACACTAATTGTCCATGAAAGCTGACCTGCAGCAAAGCAGCAGAGTTCAGTTTCGATAGGCCTGGCTCAAGAGTACAAACATGATTATAAATGACAGAAGACATCCACACATCAAAAATCTCAGAAAATGCCTGACATGACTTTGTACACCAGGAAAAAAAGCCATCACTGTGAACTGGCAGAAGCTCAAGAAAGAAGTACATCTGTGTGTGTGAGCGTGTGTAGATGTTTTCATTTGCACTGCACAAACATATCAGGGTTTTAAATAATTGATTAGCAGTTTTTTTCTTGGGACAATACTAACTGTACAGAAAGCATTTATATAGGTTTTCTAGACGTGTCATGTTTGTTAAACACAGTGAGGCAAGTGATATGCATTTTCACAATGTTTTCGAACTTTTATGAGCAAAACACTAATCAATTTTTAGAGTTATTTAAAACCCTGCATATATATATATATATAAAATACATACTGTATTACTAATTGCAAAAAGTTAAATATAGACATTAGGGTTAAAGAATGCAAAGCGGACAAAGTGAGGAAATAAATAACCTTAGGGTTTGGAGTCTCAGGAGTTTTGGCGAATAGGTAGTATGGAGTTCATTGGGGGTTGTCAACCCTAATACCCACCCCCATCCCTGACCAAACAAACATTATCTTTTGCTTTACTCAGGGGCCACAACACCATGTGTAAAGAAAGCTAAGACTGATTCCGTTGGCCACATGTGGTAAAACATACTTCTCTAGTAAGTGCAAAATAATGCACCTGGTAGAGGGAACCCTGGTGAGAGCTACAGGTTGGGGGGAGAGGAGCTGACTGTTACCAAGGAGGAAAGGGACCTAGGGGTTATCATCTCTGATGGCCTTAAGGTACCAAAGCAGTGTACAAAGGCAGCAGGGAGGGCCAACGGTATGCTGGGGTGCATAGGCAGAGGTATCACTAGCAGGAGACGGGAGGTGATGATGCCATTGTATAAAACATTGGTAAGGCCTCACCCGGAGTACTGCGTGCAGTTCTGGAGACCACACCTGCACAAGGACATAGATAAGGTGCAGACTATGCAGAGAAGGGCAACAAAGGTGGTGCAGTGCTTACACCACAGAACATATGAGGAGAGACTAAGGGACCTCAATATGTACTCACTGGAGGAGAGGAGACAGCGGGGGAACATGATTGAAACTTTCAAGTACCTTAAGGGCATAAACAAGGTGTAGACAGGGGAGCTTTTCCAATGTAGAAAAAGTGCTAGAACAAGGGGGCACACTATGACATTGGAAGGGGGTACATTAAGAGGTAATGTGAGGAGGTTTTTCTACACAGAAAGGGTAGTCGACACATGGAATATTCTGCCACAGGAGGTAGTGGGGCAAGCACATTGGAGGGGTTTAAGCATGCTTGGGACAGGCACAAGGGATGCCTGAGAGGGGAGGGAGTGATGACAAGCCATTGATCACATAGGGTCAGTGGCCACATACAATGTATAGGGCCTACGGGCAGACTGAATGGGCCTAGCGGTCCTTATCTGCCAACAATTTCTGTTTCTATGTTTCTCTACCAACACAGAGCATATGCCTATGAGGCATTGGCTTGGAGCTGTACCATCTGCTTCGAACAGGAGGCTACCCTACAGGCTGTAGAGAGGGGGCTGGAATTAGGGTATAGAACCCAAAGGAACACCACAGATTCGCCAAAACTCCTGAGACTCCAAACCCTAATGTTTTTTATTTCCTCCCTTTGTCTGCTTTGCATTTTTCACCCTAATGTCTGCATTAACGTAGTTTTTTGCAATTAATTTCCTTTCTTTTTATGATAGTGGAATTGTATCCACATTAATGCAGATCCCCTTGGGTCCTGCAAGAACAGATGCAGATGCACTGGACCCTCACCACGCTATGCCAAGGGAAGAGTGTGTGGCACTGTGCACACAGGGCCCTGCGTCAAAAAAAGAAAATGGCTACAGATGCATATACCCAGAGCCTTCTGGGTCCAGTGCCAAGGAAAGCATCTATCTGTGTGCAGCCATGGATGCAGACGTGCAGGGCCCCAAGACAAGAATCCACTGGTTGTCTGTTGGCCCTGTGCTTCCGTGTGATGACAAATGCAGATGATCAGGAATTAAATCAAATAAATTTAGATTACTCGAGTTTATGCTGGCATGGCTGTGGTTAAACTGCAGATCTATTCCATAATTTGTGGAGCTGCTCTTCAATTTATAATTGGTGGCAGATCTTGGCCGATTTGCTTAGACAGTTATTAAATCTAATTATACAATGGCAGCAGAAAATCCTGATCCCTGATTGGTCAGACTGGGACTGGAACCGGGATGTTATCCCAGCATAACATCCCGGTTATAGTCCCACCAGACTCATGACCGCATTAAACTTAAAAAAAAAATCTTTCCGCATCTCTGTCCCTGCCATCGCCGTCACCGCTCCCGCTAATCTCCTGGTGCAAACAAACTGAGCGCGTGACACATTGCTTCCGTCAATTTAACATTACTTGAATTTCTTAATTCAACTTGTTCTCCCAGCACCAAAACGAAAAAGAATTTAGTGTACCGGGAGAAGCAAGCACAACACAACCAGGAACAGCAGGGTACAAGCAAAAAAATAAACATTCTGACCCCACATTGACCATTGCGATGTGACACCGTGACAACCGCCGTGCTGTACACTCGCTGACTTGTCAAGCCTATTTGTTCTCTCAATATTTTAAAACTACATTCGCTACACCTCTCAACTGTGTTTTCATCCCTTACCGCTTATTTCTTGCACTCTGATAAGAACCGTCCACGAGTCAAGCAGAGCAGGAGCTGGGGAACAAGAAACTACTGACCTGGCCACATGATGGGAAGAAAGTGACTGACCTAAAATAAATTATAAAAAATCACACAGTTCGTTGGGACACATAGAATCGTTTAAAAAAAAAAAAACAACACGGTTGGTGGCACAGAGAATCATTTAAATCTGAGCTGACAGAGGAGACAACACTCAAATGCTTATATGGGGACTCAGCGGTGTGAGCCACAGTTACAATATAGCAGCTCCACCTGCTGGACAAAAATAAAAGGCACTATTTCTTTAAAGAGTAAACCTACGCTTTGGAAAAAACACTAAAATATATGGTTTCAAAGCAACTTTCTCATCTTTTTTCCTTCCCTTTAACTCATAAGCCATTGTATAATAGTAATAATGCCCTTCAGGGTGGGTGTTATGCTGGGATAACATCCTTCTCGGTGTTGGATGCCTCGGCCGGTGGCCTCGGGCCCAACCACCCGAGGCGGGATGTTATCCCAGCATAAACACCCACCCTGTCAGGCATTATTCCTTTAATTAAGCTAAATCAGCAAATGGAAGACTAGGCTTGTTACACAAAAACAAACACTGCCTTATGCAAGAAGCACTAAAACTTACAGTAACTAGTTCTGTGTTGTTTGTGCTTGACTATGGACTAGTGGTATACAGTGCTGCGACCAACACAGCTCTCAAGCAGGTAAAAGAAATCCTCAAAAAGGCCTGTAGGCTTATTCTGGGTGCACACCCACACACTTGCGAGCTTTATGCACACTCCAGTTGGCTAAACCTGGACTGCCGTATACAGTACTAGGTATGCCTACTTGCAAAGAAATCCACCCTTGGATTAACACCCCTGGGTGTGCAGAATTTCCTCAGCATGGCCAACAAAACAAGGCATACCAGAGGAACAAACAGACAGCCACTTCATCTCCCTTTCCGGCGGATGTCCCAAGGGCAACAGTCCTTTGAGTACCGTGCACCCTACTGGCTAAATACGCTCAGTGACAACCTTCTGTCAGAAACTAAACTAGGTCTGTTTAAGTAAAAGCTTCCTGTCCATGTTGCATCACACAGTAGTTGTGACTGTAACTCCTAACTGTACCAGCTTGGACTGAAAACCATGTTCTACCTTTGCACTTACTGTTTCACACTTAACTCCTCCCCCCACCTACCAACTGGAAATTCACCCCTCAACTCAGCACCTACCCCCACCTCACTACCGCCTGCAGACTTCCCTTCCTCACTTCACTGCACCTCCCAAGGACCATACCACCACATGGTCCCATTCTCCCACCAACTTCAGTACATAGCCACTGAAACTGAATCCAGTCTCTCATCTCTAGCCATCTGAATGTCCTCTGTCCTATTCCTTGCAATCCTCCTAGCCCCACCAGGCTAATCTATCTCTTCACCTGTAAATGTGCACTCTGCTCAGCCAACAGCCATAACTACACCTGATCCGCATGCACTGCACTTAGACAAAAACTGTTTTCTAACATGTTTGCTAAACCTGTTCAAAACAATGTAATGAAGACTTCCTATATACTGTATGTATGGTTACGTCTTGTACTGTATTTCTGTTTTTCTCATTAGACGTGGAACCTTTGTAAATCAGCTTCTAGCTCAAAGGTATGTAAATCCAAGATCAAATAAATAAATAAAAAGAGTAAATATCAATATCCCATGTCAACAAAAAGTTTTACTTTTTAATGCTTTTGATATGCTTAAATTGTCTTCAAATCAAGATAAAGTCCTAAGTATCAGTACAATGGCCACAAAAAGAATCACGGAAAACTAACAGCCGGAACCTCCCTCTAAACTTCGCTAGGATCAGTCGGTCCCACTCCAGACTGAAGGTAGGCAGGGCGTGTCACTCAGCCCTATTAATAAGAGGCGCGTTCCAAGCACTGTCATAGGGTGATCAGCTGAGGTGGTGTGTGGAGGGCTATGCCAGTAGCTCGATCTACAATGCAGCACCAGCATTACCATTAAGGGGTGTGGGGGAAGAGCGGGGTAGTAATCGTCGGTGGCAGGGGGGTCACTAGATGACATGGACATCTGTGACTAGTGCACGGCAGACGATTTATGATTCGGGGGAAGCCAATTTTTCCTGGTGACACATACCTGTGCACTGTGGCAGCGCACCAATCTCCATTCCACAGCCCTCAGCTGGGGACTGGCAGAAGCTGGCATGTGTGTAACAGGGATCGCTGAGTTTGGGGGGTTTGCTGGAGGACAGGGGCACTGCTGCCGGTACCAGTTCTGGACCAGCCGGGGGGGGGGGGGGTCACATCACCTGTGTCTGCTTGCCTCGGCAACCTTGGGGAAAGGAAAAGTGTACAGCCTTCAGGCCCTCAGGACAGGTTCTTGAGGATGGGGATGGTCAGGGAAAGGCACCACTGGACACCTGTGCAGTGGGTGCTGGATATGGGACCGGTGAGCGGATGGAGGAAGGGACTGGTTGGGGCACGTAATGGGCATGGGATTGGGTGGGGGAGGGACCACTAGTCACCAGGGACTAGCTAGGAGATGAAACGGCATGGGATCGGGTGGCGGGAGGGACCACTGACCACCACGGAAAGGTGTTGGCAGTATCAGACAGGGGATCAGGTGGAGGTAGGGACCACTGGAAACCAGGGAAACACTTTTACTGTACCGGACAGGGCATTGGGTGGAGGGGGAGGGACCACTGGACACCAGGGAAACACTTTTACTGTACTCGACAGGGCACTGGATGGGGGGAAGAGGGATCACTAGACACCAGGGACTACGACCTAACACATCGGGAATGGGTGAGGGGAGGGACCATTGGACACCAGAGGCATGTTATTGTCTATACGGGAGTAGGATTGGAGGGAGGGGAAACCACTAGCACCAGGGATAGCTCTTTGGGACTGGGCAACTGGATGGTGGGTGGTGCAAATCAGCCTCACTCCCCATCAAACGAGCCCATAATGGGTATGCATATGGCCCCTTAGCACCCTACATGCCCAACAGGCTCAGTTGCATGGATCCATTTGAATACTGGACATTTAGTGAGTGTGCTAGCCACTGTGTCTCCCTATTTCAGGAGCCATGTCTGCACAGCGTTATGTGGCTTAGTGCTCAGCCAACATGGCCCTATATTCAGTCGAATGGTGCTGGTGTGCTATTCTACTGAATATAATGTCTTCGGGCACCCGGGTTATCGCAAGGTGGAGTGCAACCTTTTGTGCTCCACTTTGCACATTTTTGAATATTGGGCCTATTTTGTATAAATAGCGCATATGAAATGGCCGGACTGAAAAATCGTATTTATCCTCACAAAAGGCCACTGATACTGTATCTTACAAATGGTGAAGCCACAAGTGAGATATCTTAATATCAGCCGCCTTGAATGAAGATAAATATGATATCTTCAGTCAGGCCATGTCATGTTATGTTTATACAACATATGTTTTTGTGCCAACAAGAGAAGAGAAGAAAAGAAGTCCAGTCATAACAGATTCCAAGAAAGGAGAAGAAAAGAAGTCTGATCATAAAGGATTCGTAGACATGCTGTGAAATAAATAATTTTAAATACCTTTATCTCCTGTGTTTATTCGTATTTCTGTTTGTCTACTGATTCTTTTTTTTTCCCCCTCCTTCCCACCCCTCCACCCAAAGCCAGTTCTAGTTTTATAGCCATTGAATTTGACTGACAACAGGAACTTCCTGTTTGGCAGTAGGAAGGGAAGGATCACTGAGACACATTAGTTTCAGCAAACTTGAAAGAACCTTAGAAAAAAAAACAAAAAAACCTCTATCTCCCCCCCCCCCGAAGGTCTCAATCCAACCACGGAGGAAGGAGACTACTGAAGACTACAGGAAGTTCCTGTCCCAGAACAGGAAGGGTGAGAGTTGTAAGGGCACATAGGCAGTAGGAACATAAGTGTAAAAATACACAGAGGGAGGAGACAATAAGCATACAAAGCAACAGGAGAGGGGACACAAAATAAGTCAAGATGGGAGTGGTGCAGTGCAATGGCTGTGGAGCAGCAGTGTCCCGGGAGACATTCTGGAGGCTGCAATGCTGCCCTGTTTGCAGGCACCTCTCTCTGGTCTGAGGGAGGAGGTTGCCCGTCTCCAGGCTGACCTGGCTAGGATTCGTGAAACCTCTTCCCCCACCCAGGGACCACCAGGGCCACCACCGTTACCTCAAAGGTTGCCAAGAAAGAGGAGCGGTTGGGCCAAGGTAGGCTCAGAGAGGGATAGGGTGGTGGAACAGAGGTGCATCCCTCCAGTTGTAGTTCTCCATAATTCATATGCTGTTCTGGCAAAGCATGGTTCCTCTATGGAGGCACCTGCAGTGGAGACCAAGGAGGATGCTGGGAACCTCCACAAAGGAGACCCACAGGAGGGTGGCACGAGACCCCACAGGGGAAGAAAACAACTCCTGGTGGGGGACTCAATCGTTAGGGGGGTAGACGTGGGGTAGGAAGGGGATAGGGAGGTCAGGTGCCTGCCTGGCGCCACGGCTTGGAGGGACAGGAAGCGAATCCTCAGGATCACGGGAGCAGCTGCACGAGGGAGGGAGCTGGATGTCATTGTCCACCTAGGGACAAATGACCTGGCTGTAAATGGGATCAGAGCGATGCAAGAGCAGTTTGTGGAGTTGGGGAGAGGCCTTAGACAAGTAGCATGTACCGTAACCTTCTCGGAGGTGCTGCCTGTCTATGGCATTGATGATGCTAGGGTATTCCGCACAATGGGATTCAATGAATGGTTGAAAAACTGGTGTGGAGCTCAGGGTTTTGGCTTCATTGGGGACTGGGGAGCCACCTGGAGGGATGCAGGCTTATACTGGTGCAATGGTCTGCATCTGTCAGGGGGATCCAGGAACCTAGGTGACAAGTTTAAATGCTTCATTGGCAAGCATTTAAACTAGCCAAGGGGGGAGGCACTGAAAAAGAGCATGGAAATCCCAGTCTCTCACCACAAAGCGCAGCAGTTAGAGAGGTAAACACCAAGGCAGAGAAGTCAGTAGGGAGCAGGACAGGGATAAATGCAGAAAAAGGTGTTAAGGACAGGGATGGGGCTAAACGGGATAAGGCCATAAAAAATAAATCAAAGTTGATGAGTACCAATGCCCGCAGTCTGTGCAACAAGCTCCCTGAACTAGTGGCCCTGATGGAAGAGGGATGCCTGGATATTGTGGCAATCACTGAAACATGGTACATAGAGAACCATGAGTGGGAAGTCAACATACCAGGATACACAGTCTACAGAAGGGACAGGGTGGGTAAAAGAGGAGGAGGAGTAGCTCTCTATATAAGGGAAGGGATTAAAGCAACATAACTAAAGAGTAAACAGGAAGTTGATGAGTCACTATGGGTCACCCTGGAGACTGGAAATGGCACCACAATCTGCATGGGGGTTGTATACAGACCCCCATCTCAGGGGGAGGAAATGGACAAGGAAATGATAGAAGGCATCCTTAAAATGGCAGAAAAAGGGGAGATATTGTTGATGGGGGACCAGAATATGCCAGATGTTAATTGGAGTACCTTTGCTGCAGGCACATCCAAGAGCAGGGTCATTCTTGATGCCCTACAGGGGGCATGCCTCAGACAGCTAGTGTTGGAACCCACTCAGGAGGGAGCAATCTTAGACCTGGTACTCTCAAATGGGGAAGGAGAAAGGATCTCAGATTTAGAAGTGGGTAGCCATCTGGGAACAAGTGACCACCAAACAGTGTGGCTCACAATAAACACAGCCATAGAATCAAGCCATACAAAAACAAGAGTATTGGACTTTAGGAAGGCTGACTTTGGGAAAATGAGAGAGTGCCTTAGAAAAGCACTAGCAAATGGGCAAGGAGGAGGGGTGGAGGAACAATGGGGAATAATCAAAACAACCATCACAGAGGCAACAAGTCTTTGTGTGAAGCAAATCAATAAAACAAAATGAAGGAAAAAAACACTATGGTTCTCAAAACAGGTGGCAGGGATGGTTAAGAAGAAAAGGATAGCATTCAGGAAATATAAGGAAACACAGAAGGAGCAGGGCAGAGAACTTTATCAGTTAAAGCAGAAGGAGGCAGGGAAGGCAGTCAGAATAGCAAAGGCACAAACTGAGGAAAAGATAGCCAGCTCTGTTAAGAAGGGGGATAAAACCTTTTATAGGTACATTAGGGAGCGAAGAAAGACCAAGGGAGGTTATACAGAGACTTAATAAACGGGAAGGAATGTGGGCAGAGGGTGACAGTGAAAAAGCAGGGATACTGAACGAATATTTCTGCTCAGTATTCACAACAGATGAGGAGGGGGAGGCGCCTAAACCAAACAAGAGAGAAACTCTGAATAGGGGGGTCAATACCAGTCCATTCACAGAAGAAAGGGTTTTGAAAGAACTCTAGAAACTGAGGGTAGACAAAACAATGGGGTCTGATGGGATTCACCCAAGAATACTAAAAGAACTAAGGGTAGAACTAGTAACACCACTGACTACTCTCTTTAACAAATCATGGGAGGATGGAGTGGTACCTGAGGCTGGCGGAGGGCAAATGTGATTCCAGTTCACAAAAGTGGGAGCAGGGCAGAGGCAGAAAACTACAGACCAATTAGTTTGACTTCAGTGGTAGGGAAAATGATGGAATCGCTTCTGAAGAAAAAGAATTGTTGAGTACCTAGAGGCCAGTGGGGCATAGGACCCAAGGCAGCATGGTTTCACAGTAGGAAGGTCATGTCAGATGACTCTAACAGATTTCTTTGACTGGGTGACCAAAGTAGTAGATTAGGGAGGGGCTGTGGATATAGCCTACCTAGATTTTAGCAAGGCATTCGACACAGTCTCATTCAAAAGATTAATATACATGTTAGCCAGCCTTGGAGTGGGTCCCAAGATGGTAGCCTGGATAAAAAACTGGCTGGATAACAGGGACACAAAGGGTGATAGTAAATGGAGTCCACAGTGAAGAAAGGAGGGTAACTAGCGGGGTACTGCAGGGTTCGGTACTAGGACCGGTCCGACCGGTTCTCTTTAATATCTTTATAAGTGACATTGGAGAGCACCTAGAAGGAAAGGTATGCCTATTTGCAGATGACACAAAGATCTGCAACAGGGTTGATACACAAGGTGGGGTGGAAAGAATGAAAAGGGACTTGGCAAGGTTGGAGGAATGTTCAAATATGTGGCAGCTCAGATTCAATGCAAAGAAGTGCAAGGTAATGCATCTGGGAAACAAAAACCCAGGGGAAGAGTACACAATGGGGGGTATGTTAATAACAACAACAAAAATTGAAAAAGACCTAGGAGTAATTATATCAGATGACCTAAAGGTGGGCAAGCAATGTGAGAAGGCAGTAAGGAGGGCTGGTGGGATACTGGGATGCACAGGGAGAGGCATCACCAATAGAAAACAGGAAGTTGTTATCCCTCTGTACAGACAGCTGGTCAGACCCCATCTGGAGTACTGTGTCCAGTTCTGGAGACCCAGTCTCCGAAAAGACATGAACAGAGTGGAGGCTGTTCAGAGGATGGCAACCAAAATGGTGCAAGGTCTGCACCAGAAGACATATGAGGAGAGACTAAAGCAGCTTAATATGTATACCCTTGAGGAAAGGAGGGAGAGGGGGGACATGATAGAAACTTTCAAGTATCTCAAGGGAATTAACAAGGTACAAGAGGGTAGTATCTTTCAGAAGAAGAGATGTGCAAGAACAAGGGGGCACAATTTGAAGACAGAGGGGGGACGGCTCAGAGGTAATGTTAGAAAGTATTTTTTCACTGAGAGAGTTGTGGATGCATGGAACAGTCTTCCTGAGGAGGTTGTGGAGTCAGGAACAGTGGGAGAATTCAAGAATGCATGGGACAGGCATAAGGCAATTCTAGTGGGGGGCAGGAGGAAGTAAGCTGTTGATTAATTAGAATCTGCAGCTTATCCATCAGGTAGGGAAATTGGCAGACTGGGTGGGCCAAGCGGCCCTTATCTGCCGTCAAATTCTATGTTTCTATGTTTTCTCCCTCCTGATGCCCCCCCACCCATCTGCTACTGACTGAAGCAAATTCAAACCACCCAGTGCTCAAGCCGACTGGAATACACACACACACGCTACCTGCTGCAGTTTACTGTGCTGTTTTGTTGTTGTTCACTGTCTGCTAATAATTAAAAACGGAAACCGTGTGGTCCTGCCGAGACAGTGACTGTGTCTATCTGTCACATGCTAGTCTGTGCAGTAGCTTGTGTAGATGTTTGCTAGAAAAGAATGGGACAAAATGGAAAGTGAAAGCCACAAAGAAAGGTCCTACAATTGTGGCTCACAGGATACAATGTGACAGCAGTTTCATTCTGCGAGTGGATTGCCACAGGAAACATAAATGAGATTTCATCTTAGCCAAAAGCACCACCTTGATAAGAAAGTAAGTGGGTTAAATAATAACGAAAAAAAAAGAAGAATTTATAGAAATGGCTGCATGGGGGGGGGGGGCACAGTGAGAGCCACACTGCACCCTGTAGTTGCCACAGCCACGTGATTCAAATACAGATACGTTCACTTTCCTGGGAATTTAACTGTTGGTTTCAGCTGGGGAAGGAATTGTTGACAGCCATAACATATGGCAACAACCTAAGATAATAGGAGGATATACTGGTACTGGTACTGGTAGGGAAAGAAAGTATTGAAACAGAGGATGGAGGAGTACATAGAGGAAGTTGGGAATTTAAACTAGAAGCGGGGGTGGCAATTGGGCAAGAGACATGCAGAGACCACAGGTTGGGAAACCATATGAGCTTACACCCCCATAGCAGTGACAAAGGACAAATGGCAAGTACTATTGGTGATGCTAGTAAAGGAGGGCAGGATGGGAGGGGAAGGGGGAAGGGTGGTAGGTGGTAACCCTCAATGCTAGGAACCTTGGGAGGAAAACTGCAGAATTACAGGTGCTCATGGCAGAGGGAGAGGTGGACATTGCAGTCATCACAGAAACATGGGCCATCCAATACAATGAATGGGACCTGTCTGTACCAGGGTAATTGGGAAAGAAGGGGGTGTGGCACTATATGTGAAGGAAGGACTGAAGTGTGTAAGGGAGGAAGGGGAGGAGGGTAGTATGGAGTCACTTTGGATGCAAATCCAGGATTCCAAGAATAGGATTCTTAGAATGGGAGTGGTGTACAGGCCGCCATCTCAGATGGAGGAGTTAGACAGGGAACTAGCGGGACACATTAGGAGGACCTGCGAGAAGGGTAGTGTGGTGATTGTGGGGAACTTCAACATGCCAGGAGTGGACTGGAGTACCCCAACAACCAGGAACAGAAGGGAGCAGGTACTGCTGGATGCCTTCCAGGACAGCTTCCTGCTGCAAATGGTCAGGGAACCAACCAGGTTAGGGAATACCCTTGACCTTGTGCTGGCAAATGGGGACTTTGTGAAAGAACTTACAGTGGAGGAACCACTGTCAGGGAGTGACCACCACTCAGTATGGCTCACACTGGATATGGGCAAGGAAGGAGTGGAATCTGGCACAAGAGTGCTGGACTTCAGGAGGACCGACTTTATGAGGATGGGAAAAGTGGTAAAAGGGTACCTGCCCAGAATTCAATCTAGTATGGACACTAACCAGAGGTGGTAGCTCATAAAGCTGGGGATAGTGGAGGCAACTGAAACCTGCTGCAAGGCCCACAGCAAGAAGGCTAGGGCTAGGAAACCAAGCTGGTTGAGCAAGGAGGTCATGGAAAAGGTAAGGAGGAAAAGAGCTGCCTTTAGGAAGTACAAGAAAACAGGGAGGGGGAAGGACAGGGAGGAGTGCTTGACGGAATCGAAGGAGGTGACAAGGGCAGTAAGGGGAGCCAAGGCATGTACGGAACTCAGGCTGGCACAAGGCATTAAGAAGGGGAGAAGGACTTTAGGTACATCAGGAGAAAAGGGCTGTAAGGACCACATAGTAAGGATAAGGAAGGAGGGGTTGGGTGGAAGCAGGGTGCGATAAGGCAGAAGCACTAAATGATTATTTCTGCTCAGTATTTACTAAGAAGAAGAGGTGACACCCAAGGGGGGAGGAATGGCAGAAATGGGGGGGGGGAGGTGACAGATGGAGAAATCATGGAGGGCAGAGTTCAGGAGGGTTTGAAGGCACCGAGAGTGGACAAGGCACCAGGCCCAGATGGCATCCACCCCAGGGTACTGAAGGAGCTGGCAGAGGTCCTTGCAGGACCTTTGGCAGACCTATTTAATGCCTCACTACATTCGGGGTGTGTACCTCAGGACTGGAGGATGGCTCATGTGGTACCCCTACACAAGAGTGGTCCCAAGGATGAACCCAGAAACTACAGACCAGTGAGCCTCAGATTCATCGTGGGTAAGCTAATGGAGACTATCCTGAAAGAGAGGATGGTGGCCCTCCTAGAGGCCAAAGGACTACAGGACAGCAGACAGCATGGCTTCATACATGGCAGATCCTGCCAAACCAACCTGGTGGAGTTCTATAACTGGGTAACTAGGCAACTGGACAGGGGCCATGCAGTGGATGTCCTGTATCTGGACTTCAGTAAGGCATTACGACTCGGTGCCGCATGGAGGCTGGGAAGTAGTTAGAAGGCACAGGGGCGGGTGCAAAGCTGGTGAGATGGGTAGGGAACTGGCTTCAGGGAAGGCAACAGAGGGTGGTGGTGGGTGGGGAGCTCTCACACCCAAGGGTAGTGACGAGCGGTGTTCCACAGGGCTCGGTGTTGGGACCAGTGTTGTTTGGGATATTCATTGCAGACATATCATTGGACATCAAGAGCAAGATCAGTCTGTTTGCTGATGATACCAAGGTAGGAGCGGTGGTGGATGACCTAGGGGGATGGCAGGGGTTGCAGGATGATCTGGCAAAGCTTGAAACCTGGTCAGACACCTGGCAACTGGACTTTAATAGCAAAAAGTGCAAGGTGCTGCATTTTGGGATGTAGAACCCAAGGAGGAGTTACCAGCTGGGGGGAGTGCACCTAGTCCAGACAGAGGAGGAGAAGGATCTGGGGGTGCTCATTACAGAGTCAATGAACAACTCAGCACAATGTAGAAAGGCAGCTGCAAAGGCCAACAAAATGCTAGGTTGCATTGCAAGGGGTATATCCTTGAGGAGGGAGGAGGTGATTCTGCCACTGTATAGGTCATTAGTTAGACTACACCTGGAGTACTGCATGCAGTACTGGCGTCCGTATCTGAAGAGGGACATTAAGTTACTGGAGGGGTTCAGCGCAGGGGCGACAAAGATGATCATAGAGGCTGGGGACTTATCATACCAGAGGAGGCTGAGGAGTTGAAATATGTACTGCTGGAAGAGAGAAGGGACAGGGGAACATGATTGAAACCTTTAAGTACGTGAAAGGAATAAACAAGACAGGTACAGAGGGGCTGTTCAAAGTAAGGGAGGGAGGAACACCAGGGGCCATGATATGAGACTGGAGGAGGAAGGTTCAGGAGGAGATGAAGAGACACTTTTTACAGAGAGGGTGGTGGCTGGATGGAATGCGTTACCTGCAGAAGTGGTATCCAGTAGAACAGTGGACTGCTTCAAAAGGGGATGGGACAGGACAAGGGGGATGGTCAATGAAGGGGAAGGGTGGAAGGGACAGGCAGCTGCAGAATAAGGGGTGCTAGCTGCACATTCGAGCAGACTTGATAGACCTCTAGGCCTTTATCTGCTGGCAAATTTCACATGTTCGTATGAACCAGATAATATTATCTACAGTGGGTCAAGATAACATAGAAACACAGAAACATAGAAGCTGTTGGCAGATAAGGACTTCTTAGCCCACCTAGTCTGCCCTATTTTCCCTACATTCAGTGTCACTGCAGACCCTACTTGGTCTCCGGTTTGCATCCCCCTTGCCTTACTTCTAAGATCCCCTTGTGTCTATCACATGCTTTCTTGAATCCTGTAACTGTTTAGCCTCCACCACCTCTGCTGGGAGGCTGTGCCTAGCATCCACCACCCATTCCATGAAGAAGTACTTCCTCACATTTCCTCTCAGCCCTTCCCCAGCTTCATAGTGTGACCCCTTGTCACACTTGTTATCTTGCTACTTATCCTAAAACATATGTTGGATATATGGCAATGATGGAATCACCTCTGAAGGAAAGAATTATTGAGTTCCTAGAGGCCAATGGGGTACAGGACCCAAGGCAGCATGGATTCACAGCAGGAAGGTCATGTCAGACTAATCTAATAGATTTCTTTGGGTGACCAAAGTATTAGACCAGGGAAGGGTTGTGGACATGGCCTACCTAGACTTTAACAAGGCATTTGACACAGTCCCACACAAAAGATTAATATACAAGCAACCCAGCCTTGGAGTGGATCCCAAGGTGGTAGCCTGGGTAAAAAATTAGCTGGACAACAGGACACAGAGGGTAATAGTAAATGAAGTCCACTCTGAAGAAAGGGAGGTTACTAGTGAGCTACCGCAAGGTTCAGTACTGGGACCGGTCCTCTTTAATGTCTTTATAAATAACATTGCAGAGGGACTGGAAGGAAAAGTATGTCTCTTTGCAGACAACACAAAGATCTGCAACATGGTCAATACAAAAGGTGAGGTGGAAAGGATGAGAAGGGACTTGTCAAGGTTGGAGGAATTGTCAAAAGTATGGCAGCTTAGATTCAACGCAAAGTAATGCAAAGCAATGCATCTGGGAAACAAAAACCCAGAGGAAGAGTAGACAACGAGGGGTGAGATACTAACAACAACAAAAATGGAAAAGGACCTGGGAGTAGTTATATCAGATGACCTAAAGGTGGGCAAGCAATGTGAGAAGGCAGTAAGGAGGGCTGGGGGGATACTGGGATGCACATGGAGAGGCATCACCAGTAGAAAACAGGAAGTTGTTGTCCCTCTGTACAGACAGTTGGTAAAGACCCCATCTGGAGTACTGCATGCAGTTCTGGAGACCCCATCTCTGCAAGGACATAGACAGAGTGGTGGATGTCCAGAGGAGGGCAACTAAAATGGTGCAGGGTCTGCACCTGAAGACATACGAAGAGAGAGATTAAAGGAGCTTAATATGCATACCCTCGAGGAGAGGGGGGACATGACAGAAACTTTCAAGTACCTCAAGGGAATCAACAATGTCCAAGAGGGTAGCATCTTTCAGAAAAGAGATGTACAAGAACAAGGAGGCACAATTTGAAGATAGAGGGGGGGGGGACGGCTCAGAGGTAATGTGAGGAAGTAGTTTTTTCATGGAGAGGGTTGTGGAACGGCCTTCCTGAGGAGGTGGTGGAGTCAAAAACAGTGGGAGAATTCAAGAATGCATGGGATAAACATAAGGCAATTCTAGTGGGAGGGTAGGGGAAGTAGGCTGTTGGGTAACTAGGATCTGCAGCTTATCCATTTGGTAGGGAAATGGGCAGACTAGGTGGGCCAAACGTTCTTTATCTGCCATCACATTCTATGTTTATATGGCAAAGTGTTATATATGAGGAAATATCATCATTGAGAGGCTTGAACAAGCCCAAAGGGCAATTGGCCTTTATGCACTTATTCAATCCCAAGATGGTATAATTTACTCACACAGGACTTTTGCCATCTTTTATTTTATACAATACATAAGGTTGGACACTTTTTGCTGTGTCCTATGTGTCTTCATAGTGTAGCTGTATGTGTTAGTTCTGAGGGTCAACATTGCTTTAGTTACTGAGTACTGGGTGTTAATGTGTTTTTCAGGTGCCCATGATACTTAAATTCAGTGTAATTAGCTACTTGGGGGTCATAATACCCTAAATGGCAGCCAATGTAAGGCATAATACCCTAACTGGTAGCTGGTTATTTAATACCCTAATTGGTAGATAATTGAGGTCATAAATCCTACTAGGCAGCTAGCTGGGGTCATAATACCCTACTTGGCTACCATCATATATAAGGAAATAAATGATGGCTTTTTCAATGGGGAAAAAGGTCCAGCCTTGTGTATGTATGTGTATATCTATATATTACTATATATATATTACATGGATGGGATCTTTTCCCCACAGAAAAGGTCACCATTTATTTCCCCTGTATACCTGTAACTGATCTATCAATAAAGCTATAGTATATACAGTACCTGCAGTAATCAATCAATTACAGCTATATATCTGCACTAATCAAACAATTAAACATATATACCTGCACAACTGCACTGGCTGCCAATACAGTGACGAATCATCTTCAAGGTCGCATTGCTGACCTATAAGGCCCTACATGAGCAGGGTCCCCACTACCTGAAAGAACTCCTGTATTCTCACTGCCCCTCCCGCTTACTCTGATCCTCTGGCGAGGGATTGCTGAAGATTCCCAGGGTATCCCTGAAAACATCCGGTGGAAGATCTTTTGCCTTTATGGCACCTACCCTGTGGAATTCTCTACCTCGCCAGATACAAGAAAGGCAGATCATGGAAGGATTTAAAAAATTCTTAAAAACATATCTGTACAACCAAACATTTGCATGGACTCATTGAGGGATTGTAAAGATTTTTATCCATTTTTATGAGTTGTGCTGAAAGATCTTTGTAATGTGTATTGTTAAGGTGCCCTGAGCTTTGGAAGAGCACCTCATATAAATACAATTTTACTTTACTTACAAATAAAAAGTACACAGCTGAACTACACTAAACCCTATGGGATGCAGTACCACTAATAAAAACAGTTAACACAGCATTAGGAAGCTAGCCAAACCATTTCACAAGCTGCAAAAGAACCTGGAAAAAAGAAACTTATACAAAACTCTGTCAAACCCAGAAATCTCCCAGACTCCTACCTGCACTCACTAAACATCATTCTCTCCTTACTGCAAGAGACATTCAGGTGCTATAACGTGATTGTAAATGTGATCTCCAGAACAGTAACCATCCTAATGTATTATAGTCAACAAACAATGGGTAAGGTCGGTATACAAGGCTGTATACCCATCAAAGGGGTTAATTAGGGCAACAAAGCCACAAGCTCAAGGGCTTCCGGCTTTATTGCCCTAATTAGCCCACACAATGGGTATACATCCAGATCATAAAGCTACTTGCCCTTTGGGCTCATGACATTACAATCAAGGCCACTGCTTTTCAGTTTTTACCAGAATCTGGACTGCCTACACACCGATAAAAACAGAATTTCACAGAATCTGGCATTTTATAACAGAGCAGTAGATCTATAGAACTTGCATTTTTCTTATAATTGCTTCCTGTACTGTTTTTCAGTTTGCTTCCTTTAAGGCTCCATATATTAAGACTTCTTTATTCAGATTACTTATACACATAATAGAAGAATGATGGTAGAATCCTAGTAAAATCTAGAAATTAGACTTACAATCACTGGTGCAATTCTGGGAATTTCAAGTTTAGAAAACAGAATTTAATTACTTTAATCACTGTAAAGCAGTGGCCTTGTTTATGATCTGGTTAATCCCCTTGATGGGTCTACCTCCTTCTATACCCATACAGATATATATATATATATATATATACTGTATATATATATATATATAGAGAGATATATATATATATATATATATAGATATATATATATATATATATATATAGATATCCATATATATATATATATATATATATATATACACACACACACAGATATATATCTAGGCAGCAAAAAACTTTGTTACTGCATCTTTTAGGGTCGAAGCACAAAGCGTTAAAAGTACGGAAATTAAAATTTAGAGTACAGTCCATGGAATCTTAACAAATCTGTAATGTAGTGTTCCTCGGAGTTTGAACAAACACAAGACACAGTGTTGGTGTTAACCTAACACAACTTCAAAATTTATCATTAATATTTAAAAATTGTTTTTTTCTTTTCTTCATAACTTCTCCATTTTGGGCACATAAATTCAGGATGCCCAAGTTACACCCCTTATGGCCAGGTAAGTGGCACCTTGTAAATCTACCATGAAATGTGTTTTTGGGGGTGGGGGTCAGCCATCTACAAGTGTTTCTGCAAAGCTACCAATTAAAGGACCATCTTGGGCCAAACTCTAACAAACCTGAAAGTTTTAGGATTCAACTCTAAGCCATTTTTGTATTATCAGTCAGCAAATAAGGGTCTTAAAAAACATATTTTATGCACGTTCAACCTTCTAGAACTTTTAAACCACTGAACAAACTATTACAAAATCTAAAGGCTCCAGAGACCCTTGCACCAACTATGGGCATGCCAAATTTCAAGCTATTCATCCAGGGATGTTGAGGTCAACTAGGATCTGCAGCTTATCTGTGAGGCAGGGTAATGGGCAGACTAGGTGGGCCAAGTGGTCCTTATTTGCCATCAAATTCTATGTTTCTAAGGTGCATAAATACGGGTTTAACATTAAACTTTATTTTTTTTTAATTCAAGTTTATTAACATCAATCGGGTACATCATCAGAAAGAGGGTTACAGACATGGACATTGTCAATCATGCGTACTATAGCCATATAAACTACATTTCATTTCCATACATCTTTCAGATTTGTTAAGGTATCAAAAAGTTAATCTCATTTCAGTGGCTGGATTGCACCACTCCACTATCCACATCCCAGCCCCGGCCCAGGTTGTAACCTCTCCCTACCCTGAACAGGAGCCCTTGAATTAGAGAGATGAGCTTGGAGTGCCCCCTGAATGGCCAGATGAGGGCCAGGGCCCGTTCTGGTGTCCAGCCAAATCATCCACCTCGTCCACCTGCGGGTGTAAATGTGAGATTTCTGGTTGATTTTGAAAGCCAGTTCCTCAAGCTCTGAGATTTCTTTTATCACCTGTATCCAGGTATGAATGGTGGGCAACTCAGCCTTCAGCCAGGAATGGGTTATGGCTTTGTGAGCTGCTGTTAATAGGATGGCTCAAAGGTAGAGTGAATCTACACCCTTTAGGCCCGTGGGGAGTTACCCAAAATTACACTGGACCAATCCAGGGGGGAGTTCAAGACACAAAGATCTCTCAATACTGAGATTATATCCCTCCAAAAGGACCTGATCTGAGGACATGACCAAAAAATATGCAAATGATTCGCCACTGTCTCTCCACATAGCCTCCAGCAAGTTGCCTGTCTGGAAGGATCCCTCTTATTTAAGGCCGAGGGTGTGAGGAAGAAGAGCACCCTGATCCTCCAACCGAACTCTTGCCAGTGTGGAGAGTGGGTAGTCCTTGAGGCGATGTGGAATACAGAGCCCCAGTTGACTTCCCTAAGATCTATCTCCCCCTTCCTCCTCCAACTGGATTTAATTTTATCCAGAGGGTCATTTTTAATGTCAGCTAGGGACTTATAAATTACTGAGATGAAGCCCTTTTGTATCTGAGCGGACAGGATTGCTTGGAGGGTTTCAAGAAAGGAGGAAGCCCTGAGATGGTCCAGGTCTGCCTTTTGACAGCTATTGATGTGGGCCCTAGCCTGTAAATACCTAAAGTGGTTAGAGTTTCGTAACCCAAATGTATTTTTAAGGGTTTCAAAATTCAGGACCGTACCTCCCTGAAGAAACTGACCCATGTGTCCAAGCCCAGTCTATCCCAAGTCCTAAAGGTGTGGTCCACAAGGGCTGGAAGAAAACCAGGATCCCAAGCCAACCTGTGGAGAGGCCAAAGTGAGATCCTTAATTTGTGCTTTTGCCAGATCCTGTGGGTTGCTTTGATAGTGTCTCTAACAATGAAAAGTAGAGGAGGACGGGCCTTATATGCACTGAGGGAATGCATAATCCAAGTACCTAGTGGGGGGCCATGCTCCTCCTGCCCCCTTTCCATCTCTTTCCAGTTGGATGAGTAAGATGTGATGGAACACTGCAGGGCCACCTTCAGCTGTACGGCTAGACAGTAGTCCTCCAGATCTGGAAGGGATCTCCCCCCTTTACTTTTGTGCACCTGGAGAATACGGATGTTTATAACATTAAACTTCTTACTGTACTCAGCTCTAATACGGTGGAGCGATCGCACATTTTTTTTTAAGAGGGCACGATACTGCCCCATTAGTTAGGATTATAGATCCTGTTTTACGTTAAACTCTAATTTTTGCACTGTGATAACACGTCCATCTCTGGACAGAATAGCCCGAGATATGGTTCACATTCCGGGGCCCAGAATCTCTGGATCCTGACATTTTCATTACAATCTGTTTAGCAGTTAAAAAAGTTCCAGAAGGTTTTCCTCCCTGGTGAGTGATACCAGTCTATCAGTCTCCTCTCACTCACTACGACTAGGGTGGGTACTGGATCCTGCCCCTCCCTTGGAAGCACTAAAGTTCTCAATCCGCCTATATCGCAGGGAGAAGTTCCTCTACCTTGTGACATGGTCAGACTTCTGTTTGTTGCCACCTACCCTAGCGGGTTAGGAACTAGCTTGAGGTTTTCAGGATTTGAGAACTATTTGTTTTATGGTTTTGGTACAGTTTATTTCAGGTTATACAAAGTTTTAAAATCTGGGACAATGAATGGGGTATTTTCAGCATCCTATGATATATCTGGTACACTTGAAGGTGCATTTAGGATCTGGTGCTAGCCTCTGTGAGGGGGGCCTCACTTGGCTGCACTGAGTCCTTCAGGATGGAAGCCTGAGCATGGCCTCTGTAATGGAATCTGGCTCCATATCACTTTTTTAAGCTCGCACGCCTTGCCTTCAGGGCTTGTTCCCCCATTCTGCATCAATGTCTGTTACTCTGGTTAACATCATCTCCCAGAACATTAATGGCTTAAGTGCAGTCAAGTGGGACAAATATTTTCATTCTCTTCGCCTTGACTTGGCAGACGTCATTTTTTTTTTTTTGCAGGAAACACATTTGACCCCCATGGAACATCTGAAGTTGTCCGGAGGGGACAGGTAGACAGTTTATTCATTCTTTTATCTGCTGGAGAAGTGCCGGGGTATGGCAATATAGATTCCGATGTCTACCCCTTTTGTTTTTAAAATCAAGACTTTGTTGACCTCTATTGTCGGTTTGTCATCCTGCAGGGCTCCCTCTATAATACTGAGGTCACCCTCGCTAATGTTCATTTCTCTCCCAATTCTGACACGGCAGTCCTCCAGAGGTTTCTGGTGAAAATGCTAGACTTACTGGAAGGTCAGCTTATATTGAGAGGTGATTTTTTCTTTTTTTGGACTGTTTATGCACCTCCACCCCTGACCTCATTCTGGCCACCCCTTCCCGGCCCCCGGTGACCCAAGACTTACCTTCCACCGTCTCTTCTGTGCAGCAGGTGTCCAGTCACCAGAAGAAGCCTTCGAGTGGTTGGCTGTCATCCCATTAGGGGAGGCACTTTTCCATTTTCTTTCCCCTTACTCCCGGGGCCCTGACTGCAGAGGCATATGCATGTGGAGGCACGCATGCGTCCTACCAACCCAGTAACAGCCCCTTCCTCCCTCCAGGCCTAATGCCTGGCTCCTTCTCGGCCTGTGCTGCCCCCAAGCCTCCACTGCGAGGCAGGCAAGAGCCGAGGGAAACCCACATCCCTCCCCGGAGAGGAGAGCTGCCTCTCAGTAGCTAGATCCAAATATGCGCCCCCCCCCCCGTGACCTCCAGTGGCCTGCGCTCGGTCCCGAACACAGGTCGCCAGCACTGCATGAGGTAAGACGTCCAGCGCCTCAGCCCTCTGTGAAACCGGGCCATTGGGAGGTGATCTTAACTACCATATCAACTGAAGTGGACACTTAAACCTGACCAAATACAGAGCCTCGCAGCACACAAATGCCTCAGAACGAACTTTGCACAACTTTACTTTATTGGAGTTATACGCCCCCGACAGGTAGGGTGTACATACATTTCTCCTCCCCGCACAATAACTACACCTGTCTGGATTAAATTTTTATCTTCTGCAAACACTTTTCCATTGTTCCGGATCTTTCTTTCTCTCCTCAGATTTTGTGGGATCACAGCCCTCTCCTACTTAAGCTGGATTTGGGAAAGGAAGCAAAGGCATTTGATACAGTCCCACACAAAAGATTAGTAGTCAAATTAACCAGCCTGGGAGTGGGTCCCAAGGTGGTAGGCTGGGTTAAACATTGGCTGAACAACAGGACACAGAACGTAATTGAAAATGGAGTCCCCTCTGAAGAAAGAGGGGTTACTAGTGGGGTAACGCAGGGTTCAGTACTGGGTCCAGTCCTTTTTAATGTCTTTATAAGTGACATTGCAGAGGGACTGGAAGGAAAAGTATGCCTGTTTGCAGATGACACAAAGATCTGCAACAGGGTTGATACACAAGGAGGTGTGGAAAGGATGAGAAGGGACTTGGCAAGGTTGGAGGAATGGTCAGAAGTATGGCAGCTTGATTCAATGCAAAGAAGTGAAAGTAATGCACCTGGGAAACAAAACCCAGGGAAGATTACACAAGGGGGAGGTAGAATAACAACAAAAATGGAAAGAAACCTAGGGGTAATCATATCAGATGACCTTAAGGTTAGCAAGCAATGTGAGAAGGCGATAGGGAGGGCTGGGGGGATACTGGGATGTATAGGGAGAGGTATCACCAGCAGAAAACAGGAAGTTGTTATCCCCCTGTACAGACAGTTGGTGAGACCCCATCTGGAGTACTGCGTTCAGTTCTGGAGACCCCATCTCCGCAAGGACATAGACAGGATGGAGGCAGTTCAGAGGAGGGCAACTAAAATGGTGCAGGGTCTGCAAGAGAAGCCATACGAGGAGAGACTAAAGGAGCTTAATATGTATACCCTTGAGGAAAGGAGGGAGGGGGGACATGATAGAAACGCTTAAGTACCTCAATGGAATCAACAAAGTCCAAGAGGGTAGCATCTTTCAGAAAAAGAGATGTGCAAGAACAAGGGGACACAATTTGAAGATAGAGGGGGACGGCTCAGGGGCAATATGAGGAAGTATTTTTTCACAGAGAGGGTGTGGACGCATGGAACAGCCTTCCTGAGGAGGTTGTGGGGTTTAAAACTGTGGGAGAATTCAAGAATGCATGGGACAGACATAAGGCAATTTTTGTGGGGGGTAGGAAGAAAGAGGCTGTTGGTTAAATAGAATCTGGAGCTTATCCTCTAGGTAGGGAAATGGGCAGACTAGGTGGGCCAAGCGGTCCTTATCTGCCGTCAAAGTCTATGTTTCTATGTTTCTGCAAATTTAACACTTCCCTACTGAAGGATGACTCCTTTCTTGCATTGGTACAAGTCCAGTTCCTGTAAATAGTGTTGGACAATAATGTAGATTCAGTTTCCAGCCCAGTTTTGTGGGATGCTATCAAGACAGTCCTCCATGGAGATACTACTGCATTTGCTTCAGCTAAAAAAAAGCGGGAGAGAGAGAGACAGAGAGAGAGAGATGAGACCCTCCAGCACCAGCTTCACACCTTTCAACTTCTGCATTCTCAGGGAGAAGGGGTGGTGGCGGCTCATGTCAGAAGAGTAAAACATGAGATACATGCCATCTTGGACGAGTAAGTCCAGCATGCCTTATGCTACTTTAAACAATCTCAATATTAAGGGTGGAGCTCATGCCACCACTTGCTGGTGAGGCGTTTATGGGCACGTCAATGGTCGGCTTATGTCTTACGCTTACTGGACCCTGCTACAAAACACTGTACACATGACACTAGAAGGATTAGCGCTATCTTTAGTAATTACTAGCACTCTTTATACGAAGACTCTCCTTCTGACCCAATGGCGATTACTATCTTTCTCTCTTCCTTATCACTGTGTGTGTTATCGCGGAGGCACGTAAGCACTGCCTTTACCACCCAATTGATCAGGAAGAACTTTTCAATTCAATGCAATTTCATTTTTTTACCAGGAGTTACACCATTGAGATACTCATTTGCAAGGTGGTCCTGGAGGGACAACACAATGTACAATAAGGAACACAACCACAATTTATACGGTACAGAGTGGGTAATACAAGAAAAACACAGACATACCAGATACACAGAATAAATGGCCACAGCATAAGTGCAGCATTACTGACTGATCAATTAGATTGCAGAAAAGAAGGTAAGGGAGGTAACAAAGGTTTAAGGATAGGGGAACGGGTTAAGGGAAGAGGGAAAGGCAAGGGTACTATGACAGAGAGAGGGTACAAAGGCTAGAGGACTTTTCAAGCTTTGTGAATTGCAAAAACTCAGAAATGCCCTGTTCCAGACGGATATCCTGTAGAATGGTACAAAGCCTTTTTGGAACACTTTCTCTCTCACTTGCACCACACCTATTTGGCAGTTGCTGCTGGAAAGGGGGGACACTGGGATGCATAGGGAGAGGCATCAATAGTAGAAAACAGAAAGTTGTCATCCCTCTGTACAGACAGTTGGTGAGACCCCATTTGGAGTACTGTGTGCAGTTCTGGAGACCCCATCTCCGCAAAGACACAGACGGAGTGGAGGCTGTCCAGAGGAGAGCAACCAAAATGGTGCAGGGTCTGCACCAGAAGACATACGAAGAAAGACTAAAGGAACTTAATATGTATACCCTTGAGGAAAGAAGGGAGAGAGGGGACATGATAGAAACTTTCAAGCACCTCAAGGGAATCAAGAAAGTCCAAGAGTGTAGCATCTTTCAGAAAAAGAGATGTGCAAGAACAAGGGGGCACAATTTGAAGATAGAGGGGGGACGGCTCAGAGGTAATGTGAGGAAGCATTTTTTTATGGAGAGGGTTGTGGATGCATGGAACAGCCTTCCTGTGGAGGTCGTGGAGTCAAAAACAGTGGGGGAATTCAAGAATGCGTGAGACAGACATAAGGCAGTCCTAGTGGGGGGTCAGAGGAAGTAAGCTGTTGGTTAACTAGGATCTGCAGCTTATCTGTTAGGTAGGAAAATGGGCAGACTAGGTGGGCCAAGTGGTCCTTATCTGCCGTCAAACTCTATGTTTCTATTCTATGTAAAGCACCAAACCCCCCAATCATCTTTTGTAACCATTTCGGCTATTCTGAAACCAAAGAAGGACCTCTCCTGCCCATTATCTTATTGAATAATTTCCATATTTTTTTTTTAAGAGTTAATATGTTTTATTGTTATAGTCCGAAAAACAATAGATTTATCGTACAATATGCAGATCTCTTGTACAGATACTTAGGTAAACAGCCAATGATATATGTCAAGGCGATGTACATCTAATTTAGAACACAGATTGTGGGTTACAACATTTGCCCACTTTTGTAACCAAGGCCAAGTGATTTCAATAAACTTATATTTATCTAGCAGGAGTATCCAACTCCAATAGTATAGTACAATACAACCACAAAAACTAATAAAACCTTATATACCCTCCCCCCAACCCACCCACTTCGCCACTACAATATGTAAAAGGAAAAATTCCTTTCTGAGACAACGTAGGGAATAGCCACACTACCAAGTGAGGAAGAATGAAAAAGACTAAGCTATTGACCATTTCCAAGCTATATCAGGATCAGATCCAGACCAAAGCTCTCCTATGTGGATAACAGGGTATGTAGAGGTGCCCATATTCTCTGGTATTTTTTACTGCGCTTAGACATATTGGCGATAAAATATTCCACTTGCAAAGCAAATAGTATTTCTTTATGCCATTCTACGTACGAGGGGATTTGCTGGTCTAACCAGTGGCGCAATATGATTTTTAAGCAGAGAGATATCAGTGTCATATGTTTCCTTTAGTTACCTACTAGTGTGTCACCTGAGTCACCCACGATGCAGATTTCGGGCTTAAAAGCATTCTGGAGCCCAAGTATAGGATTCAATTTAGATCTGATGGCAGCCCAAAATGGAATAACTTTGTCACATTCCCAGAGGATATGGAGAAGTGTACCTCTTTGTGAACCACATCTGGTACACAGTTCCGATGTATGGTGCCCCATCTTATTAAGTTTTACAGGAGTGTAGTATAGGTCATGCAGCACATAAAATTGGAGCAACCTATATCGATCCCACCTGATATCCTTATACAACCTTTTCCAGATTTGCTGCCATTGGCGGGGTACTTGGGAGGCAGAGGGGAAGGACCTATCCCACGTATAGTGTTGTACACCCTCTTGTTCATTACTGCTTATTTGAAGTGCCTTATAATAGAAGGTGACATGGTGAGACGAAGGTCTCCTGGAAAGTGAGTTAAGTATAGGACCAGTCATATACCAACTCCAGAGGCCATTACCAAAGTGCTGTGTTAGAACGCGGGCTATTTGTAGCTATTTAAAACAAAAGGAAACAGGTAATTTATATTTTGTACTAAAGTCTGAGAATGTAAGTAACTTACCATTTTCGATTAAGTCGGCCACTGTGATTTCGCATTCCAACGGCCAAAATGATGCGGTAATAACTTTACCCCCTATTTTGAAATTGGGATTTTTGAGAAGGGGTTGGGACACATCCTTCGATAATAAAAGCCCGAAGGTTTTATTCAGTTGGGCGTGTATCCGTACCGAAATCATGATTGGCATGGGTTTACATAATTTGGGGGCTTTATTAGCAGTGAGGTAGGGAAGGCTCTTGATATCAATTCCTGCAGCACTGCATATTGACTGCTCTATTTGTAACCATAATGGGGGATCCTTTGTGGGTTTTAGCCATCGAGAAACTATGGCACAATTGATGGCCAGATAATAATAGTAAATATTGGGGACTTGCAATCCACCATGCTCCTTGGCCCTCTGCAGTTTAGCGATTGCTCTCCGGGGCGATTTATTTCTCCAAATAAATTTAGAGATAATGCTATGTACCTGATGAAACCATGAGTGGGGAAGAAATAAATTTAGCATCTGAAGGGGATACAGTAAGCGGGGCAGGACGTTCATTTTAATGATACTGATACGTCCCCAGAAATAATTTCCATTTTAAATGTTCATTATAAATTATTTTGATCTGGGCCAGTTGGCCCAGGCCTATCTCCAGATAAATGGCTCTTTAGTCCCTCCAATACCTTTATCCTGGGGCACCTTGCTTCTCCAATACCTTTATCTTGGGGCACCAAGCAGGGCTGTTATCTCCTCTTTTTGGTTGTTTTATACACAGAACAACTCACCATAGCCCTGCATGGTCATCCGGGGGGTGGAAAGTATTCCATTATGGGGGTTGCTATATAGGCTTACTCTTAACATGGATGATATTCTGCTTTCTTTGTTGAATTCAGAAGTTTCCATACATGAGTCTTGGTCCATTGCTGAACACTATGGTACTTTGGCCGGTTTCTCATTGAACGTATGCAAGACCAAAGTTTTTCTCCTTAATTACTTCCCCCGGGATGGGGTTAAGCGTTGGCCTCCTCTTTCATGGAGAGGTACAATGTTTAAGTATCCAGACATCCAGATTCTGGTGATTTTGGATAATCTGGAAATCCTGAATTATTAGCCACTCACATTAACTCTTATGGAGGATGTCTTAGGGTGGAGCATATTGCCACTTTCTTTTTTTTCTAAAATCGAGACAGTATGTATGAATATACTCCCTTGTATCCTCTACCTTTTGCAGACTCTCCCGTGTTTTCCTGCCCCCTGTTATTTCACCTCTTGGAACAAACAGATTTCTCAGTTTATACGGTTGGTAGGTAAAATCGTTTTTTTTTTTTTCCTTTTTAGGGATGTTGTACCCTGCTTACAAGACAGTCCTGCATTCAAATCTCATTAGTTACACTAAAAAGTACAGAAAGTTTAGGGTAGTCACCGATCCAGACTTTGGTTCACCTTACTTCAACTACCTACCTCCCAAGGTGGAGTTAATCTCCCAAATCTCCTCAATTACGCCTAGGCGTACCATCTGCATACAATCTTTTATTAGCTCCATCCAAGACTTAACCCTCCTTGAAAAGAAACTCAATTCATCTTCAATGATTTAAATAACATAGGGAAAATATTTGATTCTCCTGCTCTGACTTGGCCTCAGTTGGCTGATTTTACCAAAGTTACAGAAAATGAGTTGAGAATCTGGCTCCAGTTGCAGTGGTCTCCTAGATTATTTCTGATATTTTATTTCTGTCGATTACTGTCCACTGATCTGGTATTCCTCCCCACCCAAGCTGATGTCACTTTCACTCACTGACAATGGTTTGGGCTTTTACATATTTTTTTGTGTTTGGACGAGCGTAGGGTGGTTTCCTTTTAAAGTCTGCAAATGCCATACAGTTTTACTGGATAAGAACACTTTCAGTTTCTCCAGGTCCGCATGTACCTACTCCATAAAATGGAGGGCTGTCCAAAGCTCCCAGAGCTGCTCCTCCTCATTCTGCTGAGAGGGGCATTTAGTGGCACACAGTGGAGCCTCATAAGTGGTCAGTTTTATAGGGGACTCCAGGATCTTTTGGAGGATTCCAGTCGGTCAATCCTAGATAAATGGAATCTGGGACGTGGTATGAGGCAAGTCTTTGCCATGCTCTCCTGGCTTTGAAAATGATGGTCTCCAGTACGTTTGCATGGAAATGTTGATACAGATTTTTTCAGACTGCAGCGTTACTGGCTCAATATTTCCCACCTGAATACATAATCTGCTGGCACAATTGTGGTCAAAAAGACTGCAAAACACTCACACAATGTCTGGCCTTGCCCAGCTTTATCAGTATTTTGAGAAGATATTACTACACTGTTCCAAGAATTCTCCCTCTCACAGGATTTGGACTCCTCTACATTGGTACTTTTGTTGATCCCTCCCCCAGGTACATGCCTGGCTAGGCACTCTCTCGCATATCGGTATACCCTTGAAGCCAAAAAAGCCATAACTCACCTGTGGATGCAGGCAGTATCACCCACAGTGGAGTCCAGGAGAGTTATTGTCTTTGAAATTTACCATATGGAAAGCCTCATGGCAGCATTACATGGCTGATGAGACTATCACCGGGGTTAGGTGGCAAACCTGGATTCAATATTGCTGCAGAACTCAAAATTTCCACGGTCAATATATTTTCACTAAAATCATGCATTGGATGCTACCCACAAAAATACAGTGACTGCTTATAAAGTTTTACTGCATATTCAGTTTGACTTGGCACTGGACAGAGCACACATAGCAAGTTTCACAACGGACAACGAAGCAGACAGCTGTCCTTTACTGAGGATTTACACTTGGCAACAGATCACAGAAACAGCAATATTCAGCATACACACTAAATCTTTATTTATCTACTTATCTATTTATTTACCATGCATAATAGTGGCGAACAGCCTTCATGATCCCATATTTCACAGAATACTTGCCAATTTCAAATCGGACAGCTGCCATATAACTGGCATATTCAGATTTTCGTTTCTTTGCTGGTGATGACTTAAAGTAGCTCATCACCATGGACTCGGCCACTGTACGAGAAACTGAGGCAGTCTGGCTAAGTTTCTCGGGGTCAACATCGGAGTAGTATCTCTTCATGGACCTTCTGATAAGCCAAAAAATTAGGGACATTTTTGGAGAACAAAGGCTGTATATGGTAATGAAATATCTGGATGAATGGGATCTACATAAAAAAAATTATCAGGTACTGTGAATTGAATTGCTGCTAACTGCTACTCTTACTGCCTCAATGTTACAATGTCATATTGATAGGTAGCAGTTGTCAGCTGATTGTCGGCAGCTTACCACAGCTCAGGTAACCTAGCAACTACAGTAACAACAGATCAGAGACAGAGTTACCTGAGCTGCAATACAGGAGCTGACAATCACTCGACAATTGCTTACAAGTACTTAAAGGCATGAAGGAGCTGCTTCAGACAAGAGAATTGATTCGTTGCAGCAGGGAGGTTGTATTTGACTTTTTGAAGCTACATGCAGTGAAATGCCAGTACCGCCAAAACGCAAATTTAATTTACCGCTAATAAGACTGCCGGTCCCATCGAGCAAATTTTTATTGGTGTAAATTTCAAGTTCTACTTTATATGGCGCATAACGTAATGTACCCTGAAGCACAAAGCCATTTGGTGTTTCTGGGATGAAACACTATTCCAGCTATACTCCACTACACTTAAACTTACCAGGGATATTCTTCTCTCCTAAACAGATGTGTAGCTCTGCATTTTATACTGTACCTACTGATGGCATTTTGGACCATACTTTCTATGTATGCCATATGAAAACTGTGCTTGATCTGTACTATCAGAGGTAATGATACTGCTACTATGTGTTGTTTGATTCTGTTGTCTTAATAAACTTTAAATATAATAAAAGGTTCTAGAAGGTTGAGCATACATAAAAATATCCACTTTAAGAGGTTCCCCCCTCTCAACTTTAGCTCAATAACAGCTTGCAGTTTAAACCTGAAACTTTCTGGTTCATCACAGTTTGACCTCAGGAGGTGCCTTTGAGAGGTGGTGTCACTGAAAAATATTTAGTTTATAAAAAAATTAAAGACCATGCGTAAATGTGTTACGATTCTGATAAGCATAAAGCCGTTTCTTACATGAGACAGTAATAATTTTAACATTTTTCACTGATTGTATACAGAGAAGTACATTTGTTTTTCATGTTAGGATTTTTACTTGTCATTTCTAGAGCTGTTTGACATGCTTACACTCCACCTGTAGAGCAGCACAAATCAAAAACATTCACTGTAACATCATTGATGTTCCTAATAAGTGATAGTAAGCATAAGTTGTTGCCATGACCATGCTTCAGACACTTGGCGCGGAACAATGCTCCTGAGCTGAGTAGCCTTCGTCTGTGAGGTTCTGTCATTTCTATTCAGGACAAGAGCTCATTTACATTAGTTGAATCTTTATGCTACCTACAGTATATTTTTATTTACAATTCTGGATGAACACATAATGGTTCAAAATACAACTGTCCCCTATTCATTTGAACTACTATATTATGTCACCACATACATCCAATTTAGATTCTTCTGACATAGTATTCAATGATGACGAATAATCAAGTGATAACACTTGTACTGATACCGCTAACTGGTATATAATATTGTTTTCTTTTTTTAGAAATGTGGGCACATGAGGTCTAATACCCTGTCCACTGTTTCACATTTCCGTTGAGATAGTCTTATTTTCCCTTATGTAGGATCCTTTTGTTACGGTTGGGATTTCCCCCATATTTATTTTTTTAATTACTCATTAATTTTTTAACCATTAATTACTCATCTATTCTGGAACCTTTAATTGCTCATCAATTCTGGAACCTTTAATTGCTCATCTATTCTGCAACCTTTAATTACTCATCTATTCTGGAACCTTTAATTACTCATCTATTCTGGAACCTTTAACTGCTCATCAATTCTGGTGCCTGGTGACAGTTGAGCAGAAGCCCAGCATGAAAGGCTTCACTATATAGGCTTCTGTTCAGTTTCAGAAACTGATAATTAAAAATATTGGGTGGGAAAAAAGGCAGCATAATGAAGGGACCATAAACAAGGAAAAAAAGATACCAACAAAGGACCATAAATTAAAGGGACTTGCATATCCAAATTTTTAATTATATTAAAAGATGTTGAAAAAAACAATCCCAAAGTTTATGTTACCATTATTACATTACAAACACATGGACACATATACATACACACACAAAGTCAGAAATTGGTTTAAAAGCTACATAATAACAGTTATTTAAAAAAAAAATCATTATCTCTATCCTCCAGTGTTTCAACCCCAAAATCACCAGCAATAAATTCATAACCTATAATCTTGGTGCTATGTATCAGTATCAGTGATAACATGTTGCTGCAAACAGCATACAACACATAACTTACTAAGCTTCCTATGTATTCCGGGTTTCCAAATTCATAACAACAAATTCTAGATGAAAAGAAGTCCTACCAAATCAAGAAGTTTTTGTCATGATGAAATCGTGACAGAAATTTAGATGATATGCAGGGAGCTCTTGCCAGCAATCATTGTATCTTTTACACAATCAAGAAGCAACTAAAGGTTCTTTAAAATGCAATATTCTTTTTAATCATAATCTTTCCTCCTGAATTCTTAACATAATCATCACTTCAAACAATATACAAATATCACAAGTATGACACAAAAATACAGGTTACTCACCTGTAACAGGAGTTCTAGGAATGGTATATGTTGTTCATCCACACTTACTGGCAGGTTCCTTGCCGCTTTAAATCTTGCCGGAAGGTCTTCAAGCTGGCTCCTCCCACCCACCCGGGCGGTAAAACCCTCGGCTCCCCCCCATGACGCCAGATCTAGCCCGCTGGAAGCCAGGTTATGCGTCGAAGCGGGAGGTCGGGTGGGTTGTGTGGATGAACAACATACACCATTTCTAGAACTCCTGTTACAGGTGAGTAACCTGTATTTCTAGGGATATGGATATGTTGTTCAATCCACACTGACTGGCAGACTCCAAGCAGTTCTCCGGGAGTAGGGAGGCAAGCGAGCACTCCCTACTTGGGAAATAAGGACAGGAGAACCGAGGTCCCAAAACCAGCATCCCGGCATGACTCAAGCTCAATGTGGTAGTGGGTGATGAAGGTGTGTGCTAACTTCCAGGTAGCAGCCCTGCAGATTTCCTGGATAGGGACGTCCCTGGAAGCAGCCACCGATGCAGAGGTATGGCGGGTAGAATGAGCTCTTATCCCTTTGGGAGACTCCATGCCCGCCAACCTGTAGCCGAGATCTATGCAGGAGGTGACCCATCTGCCTATCGTCCACTTGGCTGCAGGTCTGCCAGGTGCGGCTTCAGTGTAGGTGACAAACAGCTGGCGAACCTCTCCCCGAATTTCAGCCATCCACTCCTTGTAATAAGAGAGCGCTCTTCTAGGGTCCAAAGTATGGAGCCTATATTCGGCCTCCGAGGTGTGATTGGACCGGCAGAGTCAACACCTAGTTAAGGAGAAACTCTGACAAAATCTTCGGAAGGAATTTCAGGTGGGGGCGCAGGACAACCTTGTCCCTGTGGAAGACCAGATAAGGAGGCTCAATGGAAAGCGCCTGGAGCTCTCCCATCCTTCTGGCTGACGTGACAGCCACCAAGAAGGCGGTCTTTCACGACAGGTGAGAAATATCACACCTGTGCATTGGTTCGAATGGCTTGCCCATGAGCTTAGCCAGTACCAGCAGTAGATACCATGGAGGTGGAGGTTCTCGCACCGGAGGCGATATGTGATCAAGGCCTTTGAAAAAGCGCCCGACCACCGACTGCTTCCCAGCCCATGCCCAGTAAGCAGAGAAAGCTTCAAGGTGCACCTTAAGGGTCGTTGACCGAAGCCCAAGCTGAGAAAGGGACCACAGGTAGTCCAGAATGGACCCACTACCAGGCTGGCTAATTTGTTTATTAATCTTTTGTGTAGAACTGGGTCAAATGCCTTGCTAAAGTCTAGGTAGGCCATGTCTGCAGCCCCTTCCTGATCTACTACTTTTGGTCACCCAGTCAAAGAAATCAATTAGATTCATCTGACAAGACCTTCCCGCTATGAATCCATGCTGCCTTGGGTCCTGTGCCCCACTGGCCTCTAGGTACTCAACAATTCTTTCCTTCAGAAGTGAGTCCATCATTTTCCCCACCACTGAAGTCAAACTGACAGGTCTGTAGTTTCCTGCCTCTGTCTTGCTCCCACTTTTGTGAAGGGGAATCACATCCGCCCTCCTCCAGTCCTCAGGAATCACACCATCTTCCCACGATTTGTTAAAAAGGGTAGTCAGTGGTGTTGCTAGTTCTCCCCTTAGTTCTTTTAGAATTCTGGGGTGAATCCCATCAGCCCCATTGCTTTGTCCATCTTCAGTTTTAGGAGTTCTGTCAGAACCCTTTCTTCTGTGAAAGGACTGATATCGACACCCCTATCCAGAGTGCTTCTATTGACTGGATTAGGTACTTCTCCCTGCTCTTCCTTTGTGACTACTAAGCAGAAGTATTCGTTCAGTATCCCTGCTTTTTCACTGTCCCTGTCTGCCCACCCACCCTCCTCTTTATTCAGCCTCAGTATCCCTCCTTTGTCTTTCTTCGCTCCCTAATGTACCTGTAAAAGGTTTTAGCCCCCTTATTAACCAAGTTGGCTATCTTTTCCTCGGTTTGGGCCTTTGCTATTCTGACTGCTTTCCCCGCTTCCTTCTGCTTTATCTGGTAGAGTTCTCTGTCCTGCTCCTTCGGTGTTTCCTTATACTTCCTGAATGCTATCTTTTTCTCCCTAACCTTCCCCGCCACCTCTTTTGAGAACCATAGTGGTTTTTTCTTTCATTTTGATTCATTTATTTGCTTCACACAAAGACTTGTTGCCTCTGTGATGGCAGTTTTGAGGTGTCCCCATTGTTGCTCCACCCCTCCTTCTTGCCTGTTTGCTAGTGCTTTTCTGAGGCACTATCCCATTTTGACAAAATCAGCCCTCCTGAAATCCAGTACCTTCACTTTTGTACGGCTTGACACTACAGCTGAGTTTATCATCAACCAAACTGTTTGGTGGTCACTTGTTTCCAGATGGCTACCCACTTCTAGATCTGAGATCCTCTCTCCATCCCCATTTGAGAGTACCAGGTCTAAGATTGCTCCCTCCCAAGTGGGTTCCAACACTAGCTGTCTGAGGCATGCCCCCCCCTCCCCGCAGGGCATCGAGAATGGCCCTGCTCTTAGATGTGGCTGCAGCAAAGGTGCTCCAGTTAACATCTGGCATATTCAGGTCCCCCATCAGCAATAGCTCCCGTTTCTCTGCCATCCTAAGTATGTCTTCTATCATTTCCTTGTCCATTTCCTCCCCCTTAAACAGGGTCTGTATACAAACCCTGTAAGGACTGTGGTGCCATTTCCAGTCTCCAGGGTGACCCACAGTGCCTCCTCTCCTCTCTGTTTACCCTTTAGTTCCGTTACTTTGATCCCTTCCCTTACACAGAGAGCTACTCCTCCTCCTCTTCTACTCTCCCTATCCCTCCTGTAGATTGTGTACCCTGCTATGCTGACATCCCAGTCATGGTTCTCTGTGTACCATGTTTCCGTGACTGCTACGCGATCCAGGCATCCCTCTTCCATCAAGGCCACCAGTTCAGGGAGCTTGTTACCTAGACTACAGGCATTAATACTCATTGCCCTCTATTTTTTGATGGCCTTACCCCATTTAGCCCCATCCCTGTCCTTACTGCCTTTGTCTTTTTCTCCATTTACCCCTGCCCTTCTCCCTATTGACTTCTCTATCTTGGTGTTTACCTCACTAACTACCCTGATTCTTGGGGTGAGCTAGGATTTTCCTTCTCCTTTTCAGTGCCTCCCCCCTTGGCAGGTTTAAAAGCTTGCCAATGAAGCATTTAAACCTATCACCTAGGATCCTGGTTCCCCTCCTGGACAGATGCAGACCATCGCGCCAGTATAGGCCTGCATCCCTCCAGGTGGACTCCCAGTCCCCAAAGAAGCCAAAACCATCAGCTCTGCACCAGTTTTTCAACCACTGATTGAATCCCATGGTATGGAGTACCCTAGCCTCACCCATACCATAGACATGTAGCACCTCCGAGAAGGTTACCCGTGCATGCTACTTGTTTAAGGCTCCTCCCCAACTCCACAAAATTCTCCTGCACTGCTCTGATCCCTTTCCCAACCAGGTCATTTGTCCCTAGGTGGACAATGACATCCAGCTCCCTCACCCATACAGCTGCTCCCACAATTCTGAGGATTTGCCCCCTGTCTCTCTAAGCCATGGCGTCAGGGAGGCACCTTACGTCCCTCTCCCCTCCCTCCCCCAGTTCTACCCTCCTAACAATGGAGTCCCCCACCAGGAATTGTTTCCTTCTCCTGTGGGGTCTCATGCCACCCGCCTGTGGGTCTCCTTTGTGGAGGTTCCCAGCATCCTCCTTTGGTCTCCACTGCAGGTGCCTCCACAGAGGAACCACACTCTGCCAGAACAGCATATGAACTGTGGAGAGGTACAACTGGAGGGATGCGCCTCTGTTCCACCACCCTCACCCTCCCTGAGTCCACTGTGGTCCAACCGCTCCTCTTTCCTGGCAAACTCTGAGGCAGCGGCGGTGGCCCTAGTGGTCCCTGGGTGGGAAAGGAGGTCCCCCGAATCCTGGCCAACTCAGCCTGGTGATGAGCAACCTCCTCCCTCAGCCCAGAGAGGTGCCTGCAGATGGGACACCACCACATCCTCCAGACAGTCTCCCGGAAGACTGCTGCTCCACAGCCACTGCACTGCACCACTCCCATCATGTCTTATTTGTGGTCCCTTAACGGTTGTTTTGCATACTTACTCTTTCCTCTCTCTCTTTATTTTAAAACCCCGTTTTAGTGTCAGCGTCCTCACTTTGCTGCTGTATGCCGGGACAGTAGTTGAGCTGCTGAGCAGTGTGACTGTGTGTGGCCAGAATTCACAGTCCACCAGATACTGCCCCCCAGTGCTCTGCTTATTTCAGGTATTTATATATTTTTAATGTTTGTTGATCACACGGATGGATTTTTCTTGTTTTTAGTTTGGTTTCTGAGAGCTGCATCACTGAGAAGTCGGAAAACCGGGAGTACAGCTTCTCAGTCAACGCGGCTCTCAAAATAGGTGGCTCATTTTGTTTGTTTCTGACCCAGTTTCTTTTCTGCCTTTTCATGTGCATCTGTGTGTAACTGGTACAAAACCCGCCTTATTTGTGATTGGGGCACAGCAGTGAGTGATCGTGGAGCCAAGCGTCTTTATGGGCTATTAGACTGTTGTCCGGGATCGTTTATTTATTTATGACTTTGGTAACCGGGTAGGTGCGCTGATCCCAGGGGCCGTTTTCAGGCCACATACTGTGGCACAGGAACTAATGTAACAAACAATAAAGCATGGAAGAGTTGACAAAAACAAAAACAAAAAAACAAGATATACAACAGTGCATAATAGTGAGAATAAAATCAGCAGCAGTCAAAGTGCACCAGGTAACCAGGTTTCTTTTCTGCCTTTTTCTGGTGCATCTCTGCGTTATTTGTATAGAAACTGCTTTATTAATGGTTGGGGCAGAGTAGGGAGCAATCGTGGAGCCAAGTGTCTTTGTGGGCTATGAGATCGTCACCTGGGATCATCAGCATGCCATGAATAAAAGTGCAACAGGTAATGGTGCTCTAAATAATTTGGGACCTTATGCCCATATGTACCCTTCCCTTCATACAGCGTTCTGCCCAGCAAGCCACATGGTCATGTGTGCCTGTGTGCCTGAGAGCCATGGAGCTGAACTGTTTGTGGGATCTTATGCCCATGTGTACCCTTCCCTTCACACAGTGTTCTGCCCAGAAAGCCACATAGTTATGTGTGCCTGAGATCCATGGAGCTGAACTGTTTGTTGGCACTGTGTTTGAAATCTGGTCTGAACTAATGTGGAGTTGTGGCAGGATTAGATGTAGTGGATCAGAGGGCTTTGTGAATGCGTTTTGGTGAAGGGAGTCCGGGAGTGGAAGGAGGTCATTGGTGGGACACTACGGAATGTTTCTGTGAGATGGTGTTGGGTCTCAGAGGGTGGGGGTGGCCAATGGGCAGCAGTGGATGCTGTTTGTGGCATAGTGACGGGTGTTGTAGGGTGGTTGGGAGCCCCTGGACACAAGGGAATGCTGTTTGTGGGTTGGTGTTGGGTGTTGTAGGGTGGGAGGGCCCCCAGACACAAGGGAATGCAGTTTTTGAGATGGTATTTGGTCTCAGAGCATAGGGTGAGCCCCCGGACACCCATGGGGTGCTGTTTGTCAGATGATGTTGGGTCTTAATGGGTGCGGTGGGAGCCCCTGCACACCACTGAATGCTGTTAAGTGGTATTGTGCTGAGTCTTGGGAGTGTGGGGGGGAGCCCCCACACACCAAAGAATGCATTTCTGTGATGGTCTTGGAAGGTGGGGTGGCCCGGACACAAGGGAATGCTGTTTGTGGGATGGTGTTGTAGGGTGGGGGGGTAGCCCACCAAAACAAGGGAATTCTGTTTTTTGTCTCAGAGGGTGGATTCCCTGGGGTCAGGGGCCTCCCCTTCACTGTCAAACACTCCGCATTATTACACAAAATGGATTCCCTGGGGTCAGGGGCCTCCTCCCCTACTGTCAAACATCCGGCCCCATCTCACAAAATGGATTCCCTGGTGTCTAGTGGTTCTCCCCCCTACCCCCCACCACCAGATGTTTGGTGCCAGGTGTTTGAGGGTACAATGGTGCTGGGTCTTGTACAAGTCAATGCTGTGTTGTCTCTGTCAGGGGTGGGGGTGTACAAAACACAATACTTTTTGGTTATGGTGCTGGGTTTTTTGTGGTGGGGGGAGTGTACAAACAGAATGCCTTTTGCTGATGGTGCTGGGTCTCGGAGGGTGTGGGTGAGACCACTGGACACTAAGCAATGCTTTTTCTGTATCGGAGGGTGGGGAGAACCAATGGACAACAGGGAATCCATTTTGTGTGATGGTGCCAGGTCTTGGAGGGTGATGGATAGCCCCTAAACAACAGGCAATGCTGTTTGTGGGATGGTGCCCAGTGTTCCAACACCCGGCACCATCCAACAAACAGTGGTACCTGGTGTCCAGGTGCCCCCACCCTCAGAGACCAGGCGCATTTGTTTATGGTATGGTGTATATGGCTGACATTTGTCTATATCCAGAGTCAAGAGTCACCTAAGCAGCTTGAATAAATCGCACTTTTTTGGCATTTCAGTCAGTATAAAAAAAAAGTATTGATTACTACTGATTGCATAGCACCGTTGGAAAGGTAATTTTGTGCTGAACAACTTTGCCGCTGATGCACTGTGTGTATCATGTATACTTTAGGAGTTATACGTATTTGTTTATGTTATGGTGTGTATGGTTGAGATTCATCCCTCAAACTTCACCAAAGCACCTTGACTAAAATGTGGAAAAAAATTATGTTTCATAGTACAAAGACATTTTTTTTACAAACATAATATTAAAACTACATCTAATGTCTGGATGTTTAACTTGGTGTTGATACGTTACATTTTTCCCAACAAACAACAGCTTATGTTGCTTTTTTTAGTGAAAAAATAATTTTTTTGTTGTTTAGATCAGCATAGAAAAAAAACAAAATTACTTATTATTACTTGCATACCTCCGCTGGAAAGGCAATGTTGTGCTGAACAACTTTGCCACTCATACTTTGTGTCTAGCACTTATGGTTATTGAACTATTAGCATTTGTTTGTGGCATGCCGACTATGGCTTGATTTTGCTTAGAAAAGCCCAGGATTCACTGTTAACAGTATACTGGAGATACAGGAGACAAGTGGTGCAACTTCAGAGCGCTCCTGTAGAGGCAATGAGTTAAGAAACAGTAGCTTTATTTAAAAGGGTGCATAGCTTTCTGGAATTTTATTGTTTCAAGTTTGTTTCATTCTGAGGGTAAGTGTATTAAGCTGCGGGCACTCCGATGGTTGGTGTACCTGTCCAAGTATCTGTGTATGTCACACCAGCCATCCAGCACCATATCCTAAAACATGCTACAAGCAGTGGCTGGAGTGAACGTGTGTGTGTGTAAGGGGCGGTGGATCAGACCTGGACCAACACTAATGTAAAAATGCGGCTGGTGTGTCTGTCTATGGAGGGGGAGTTCAGCGGGACCAGTACTGTATCACAAAATGCATAGTCCAGGAGAAGAAGGGAAGAGAATGCTGCTTCCATATAAGTAACTGCACGACTGTGTGCATGAATGAGTGAGTGAGAGGAAAAACAAATGCTGCTGTTGTGTGGAGGCAGCGGCTGACTGACTGGGATCAGAGTAACATGCTTTACAATCAGTAAATTAAGTGGTGAGAAGCAAGTGTAAGTGTGTGTGTGTGTGTGTTTAAACACAGAAAACTTGATAGCAAGTATAGACTCAAGGTCCATCCAGCCTGTCAAAGATTTCTAACTACGCTGTACTGGCCTAAGGCCAAACAGGGTGGTTACTCCATGTTCCTCCCCCTCGGCAACTCCCAGTCATTGTACCAATCCCAACCCCTAGGGACTTATAGTCCCTTGAATTTATCCTAGCCTTCCTTGACGATGACAAGAGACCCTGCCTCCACCACCTCTTTTGCCAATCCATTTCATTTTTCCATCACCCTCTTGGTGAAGAAGTACTTAATGATATTCCCCCGACCAGTATCCACCCATGACCTCTTGTCATTGTGCTGTCATTCCTGGTAAACAGAACCCCACTGTCTACTTTGTTTATTCCCCTCAGGAATCTGTAGGTTCTGATCATATCTGCTCTCTTCCCTAGTGTGTACATGTTTAGATATGCCCTTCTGCCTGTGAATCATTCTGATGACACTACATTCCACCACCTCTAGTCTGCTCCTGCCATTCCACAGATACAGACTCCAGAAATGGGCACAGTACTCTAGGTGTGGCCTAATCAGTGATCTGTATAGGGGCAGTATCACCTCCCTCCTACAGCTATCAAATTCCCTCCCCACATAGCCCAGAATCATCGACGCTTTGCTGTACTGACTGCAGGTTTTCAGACTGTTACTTATGATAACCCGAGTCCCCTTCCTCTGCTGTCTTGGCTATCTGAGACCCCCAAATATAGTTGTCTATAGCTGGTTATTTATGTCAGTGTGCTTCACCATGCACTTCTTTAAAGTGCCATCTTTTGCTGAACAGAAATTGGAATGCCTGGAAAGTTTGAGACTGGAGAGACTTCCCCTTCTAATGTCGGACCAAGGGGCTATCTTTGAGGCTAAATGAGGTACTATTTACAAGCATTTCACCTAGCAATTGTAGCTGTATCTACAAATATACATAATGGCGCATCCTGAATTGTTGAATACGTACATGTTGCTCCGGAACCACCTTATGTAAACACTAACTCTCTCATCAAGTACTGACTGTACAGGCACTACAGTCTGTATTCCTCTTTCTCTTTTTCTGAGATTCCCATTTTTGGACCAGCATAATAAGGGGAAATATTCCAAAATACTGTGGAGTAACATCCTGTTCACAGATAGGTGTTCATACATTTATATTGAATGTATTTTCTGTTGTTGATATTTTGAAGTAGAAAACTTTTTCTAGTATATATTACGTAATACTACATTATATGTGTAGCTAATAAGTAACCTGTATATATTTGATGTGATCTTTTTAAAATTTAATAAAATGTTACTGAAAAACAAACAAAACTTGCACTTTATTACCAAGAAGAACATACTGAGCAAATTGTTTGTTTCCAGATGTGTCCTGGGGGAAGGGTACAAAGGATTTAGTGCAACAAAACAAGGGTTTTACAGAAAGCAATAAGTGCAATAACAACATTACATTGGTTACAAGGAATAATTTGCAATAGTATTGGTTATAGAGGACATAACAGCACGCAAACATACACGATAACTGCATAACAGGAATATAACACTTAGTAGCGAGGGGGATAATATTTGGTCCTCTAGGGCAACTGGGTGCCTGGGGGGGGGGGGGTTAGGGACAGTTGCACATAGGGGAACTGAAGAAGCGCACAAGAGAGGAAGGGAGTGGGACGAGGGAGCATTATGAATATTTGTACGAAGTGAGTTCCAGAGTTTGGATGCACGTCTTGGCATTCAACTTCAGCTGCCAAACTTTAAACCACTTTTCCAGTACCTCTAGGGCCTTCCGCCTTTCACTGGGCCCCCTCCATGTTATTCACCCTGCTACAGAGCTCTCTGTCTAATGTGAAGAGATACATTTTGTTACGGATACGCTCCCTGGGATTGCTAATGAACATATCACAGAGGACAAGACCCAGAACCATCTCCTGTTGCAATCCATTCATAACCTCCTATCTTTCAATCTGACCCAGTTAACCACTACCCTTTACTTTCTTCCCCTTACCCAGCTCCCAGATCACTTGATGAACCCCTCCTCTACCACCAGGCCCTCTAGCTTTGTTAACAGCCTATTCTGTGGTACTGAATCAAAGGCCTTGCTGAAGTCTAGATATAGCACATCGACCGCCTGTACCTTATCCACTACCTTTGTCACTCAAGTTTATTGTAGTTGGAAGAACTCTGAGCTCAAGAGCCCTTTTTTCATAGGTGTCCAAGTCAATAGGTAGCTACACAGTGGCAAATTGATAACAGTAAGGACAATACATATTAAATCACGTAAGTAGGGGTGTAAGATATATAGCAGAACATACAGGTACAAGTGTAGCACACACCAATGATTATGTTAAATGTCATGTACAGTTACAGTTATGTTTCTTGAGGAAGAAGGCTGAAGTTTGTGCTTTCAATGAGTTAACAGAGGCAAGTGCAGTCACCTCCAGGAGTACCAAGTTCCACGCTTTGATAGCCCTACTTACAAATGACCACTGTACTAGGACAGCTTTCCTAAAAGGCATGAGCAGACTACTGTCCCCCCATGGAGCAAGCAGCATATTTAAGCAATAAGGCATGACCAGGGGTTATGTTAATGGTCTGTTAACCACCTTCTATGGGTGTACTGTAGCACGAGGTGTAGCCAAGTGCCACATGTCCCTATAGAGTGATTAACTGACCATTAACATAATCCCTGGGAGTGCCTTATTGCTATTATAATAAAAAATGTTTTTAAACAGGGGTAAACCGTGTTCGGCATATGGCTAAGCTCTACATGTATGTTAATAAAAGATTAACATAAGGCTATTAGAATGTTTGCAGCCAATCAGAAAGCTCCATTTCTCAGACCCCTTTTATAATTATTGTTAACCAGTGTGAAAAGATTTTGATAACCAAGATGCATTTGGCCTAGTAATGACATTTTGAAAATAAGTTGTTGAACAGAAGGCTGATCTGAGGCATAAAGGGAGTTGATCAGAGGTGGATCAGAGAACACAATGGTGGGTGTCGGATATTAAGTTGCGTGCAAATCTGCTGGTGTAGTTAAAGGCAATAGAGTTTTTCTCCAGGACGGTATTATTAGCAGACGAGTGGACCACTGAGCCACAGTCTGTGACCGAGATCATGAGACTGGAGACTAGCAGTTTTTTTACTACTCTGGTACAAGTTAGTTGGTTTCTGTAGAGCCAACCAGCCCATGCAGCTGGGTCACTGAGCTCACCCCCGAACTCAGGTCACTGGCACAGGATCACGCAGCATAGTTGCTGGGGTGAAGACTGGCACTACACATAAAGTTTCTTAATAATTATAATTTCATAAGATTCATAAGATATCAAACAGGTCTTATAGCGTTAGCCTTTTATGACTTGGACCATACTCTAAACCCTGAATCCAAAAGACTGTTCATCTAGAAATTCATCTAAGGCTCTTTTAAATTTATTGGTAGTATCACTAGTTACAACAGAGTCAGGCAATATGTTCCTAGTTGCCACCATTGTCTGTGAGAACCACAGAACATCGAACATCACCCACTTGGGTTTTTTCTTATACATATCTCCATTAAGCATCATTTCATGTCCCCTTACTGATCTTATCTCGGGTCTTGTTTGTAGCCCCACACATTCCCAAAGATCACCCTCCTGAAAAGCCATGTGAACCATGCACATATCACCCTGATGCATTCTATACTGCAGTGAGTACAGGCCCAGATCCCTTAATCTCTCCTCATAAGGCTTGGGTTTACATTTGCTAAAAGTTTGGTTGCACTTCTCTGCACGCACTCAAGTTTTTTTAACATCACTCTCCAAATTAGGGGCCCACATCTGGCAACAATCCTCCAGGCAAGGTCGAACCAGAAACATGTACAGAGGCAACACCACCTACCTGTCTCTACTCCTAATATTCCTTCTAATGGCTGTCAGTATCTTATAACTAGTTGTTACTATGCTGGTACAGTGATAGCTAAAGCTGAAGTTGTCCGACACCATGACTCCTAGATCTTTTTTCATGTTCGTCTTTTATAGCTCTTCCCCATTAATATAGTATTTAAATTTCTGATTTTTGTATCCAAAATGCATCATCTTGCAAGTGTCTAGATTAAATCTCAATTTTTTATTACGTGCACTTTCAGCCAAGGTATCTATGTCAGCTTGGAAATGGGCCGCATCATCAGCATTAGTTACCATGGCTCCCATTTTAATATCATCTGCGATTTTCATCAGCCAAGATTTGTTCTTGCAAGTTATAGATGTTACAAGGATATTAAACAATACCATCCCCAACACAGAGCCCTGTGAAACCCTGCTTGGCACTTCTGCCCTGTCAGATAAATGTCCCCTTATACTGACTCTTTGCTTCCTCCTCCTCCTCCCTAGCCAGTTTGCTATTCATGTAACCAAAGCCTCGCTCAGTTCAATATCCTGCAGTGTTTTTAGCAGTTTGCCATGTGAAACACTGTCAAAGGTTTTCTCAAAAATCAACATACAGTAAGTACATCTGATGGACTATCACAATCTAGTGCCTGATTCATTGGCTCAAAAAGGTATATCAGATTTGTTACGCATGACCTGAACCCATGCTGTAACAGATTGACTAGTCCATTATCCAGAAGATGTTTCTCCAATTCATCCTTTATTATTGATTCAAGTACCTTTCCCACTATAGAAGTCAGGCTTATCGGCTTATAGTTGCCACACTCAGATTTTAACCCCTTTTTGTACATAGGTATCACATGGGCCATAATCCAGTCTTCAGGGACCTTTACTTCCTGCAATGATTTCTGGTGTATTTTCTTTAAAGGCTCACTAATTTCCTCTAATAGTTCCCTGAGTAATCGTGGATGGATACCATCCGGTCCTGGGCATTTGGAAGGATCCATTCCAAGAAATATTTTATGTTGTTAGCCTCTATGGGAATATTGTGACTATAATCTTTTCCTACTGTATCTATAGTTACATAGATACATATATAGTGTTGGCAGATAAGGGCCTACGACCCACCCAGTCTGCCCATTTGAGCTTATAAGTTTACTTTATGTTTTCCTAGAAGTCTGTTGCCCCTTAACCCTGACCGCCAGAATTGCTTTATGTCTATCCCATGCATTCTTAAATCCCGTGATTGTTTCAGCCCCCACCACTTCCTCTGGCAGGGTGCTCCACTTGTCCACCACCCGTTCTGTGAAGAAATTCTTCCTCATGTTTCCTCTGAATCGTCCTCCCTGCAACTTCATCCCATACCCTCTAGTCCTGGAACATCTTTTTCGCTTAAAAATAGTGTCTTCCTGCACCCTGTTCCTCCCTGTAAGATACTTGTATGTCTCTATCATATCCCTCCCTCCTCTCCTCCAGGAGTACATATTCAGTTCCTTCAACCTGTCCTCATAGGACTTGTAATGCAATCCATGTACCATCTTTGTTGCCCTCCTCTGAACCTTCTCTACCCTGTCTATGTCCTTACGTAAGTAAGGTCTCCAGAACTGTACACCGTACTCCAGGTGGGGCCTCACTAGTGTCTTGTATAGTGGAATTATGACCTCCCTTTTCCTGCTGGTGATGCCCCTGCCTATGCACCCAGCATCCTATCTGCTTTACCTGCTGCCTTGTCACACTGTTTCCCTACCTTGAGGTCATCAGAGATGATAACCCCAAGATCCCTTTCCTGCTTGGTGCATGTTATATCCTCACTCCCCAATTGATATATTGTGCCAGGGTTTTTGTGCCACATATGCATTATCTTGCACTTCTTTGCATTGAATTTCAATTGCCAAACCCCTGACCATTCTTCAAGTTTCTGCAGGTCCCTTCTCATTCTGTCTACACCCCCTGGTATGTCTACTCTGTTACAGAGCTTTGTGTCATCAGCAAACAGGGAAATTCTGCCTTCTAGGTCCTGCACAATGTCACTAATGAAAATGTTGAATATGACCGGTCCCAGCACTGATCCCGGTGGTACCCCACTGGTCACTCTTCCCTCTGTGGAGTGACAGCCATTTACCACCACCCTCTGTGTCCTGCCGCCCAGCCAGTTACCTACCCACTGCACTACTGTCCTGCCCCACCCATATTCCCCAGTTTGTGTAATAGTCTTCTATGTGGCACAGTGTCAAAGGCCTTGCTGAAGTCCAGAGAGGCCATGTCCACTGCCCTCCTGATCCGCCTCCCTAGTCACCCAGTCAAAAATTCAATGAGGTTGGTCTGACATGCCTCCCTGGTGAAACCATGCTGCCTTGGGTCCTGTAGTCCATTGACAACCAGATGTTCCACCAATCTCTCCTTCAGTAGTGCTTCCATGATCTTCCCCACTACCGAGGTCAGGCTGACTGGTCTGTAGTTCCCGCTTCCTCTTTGTTCCACTTCTGTATAAGGGGACTACATCTGCTGTCCTCCAGTCTTTGGGTACCTCCCTGTTTCAGTGATCAGCTAAACAAGATTGCCAGAGGTTCAGCCACCACCTCTCTTAGTTTTTTAAGGACCCTGGGGTGCACTCCGTCTGGCCCCACTGCTTTATCAACTCTTATTACTTCCAGTTCCTTCAGGACCCTTTCTCGTGTAAAGGGACTTGTGTCCATTCTGCACCATTCCCACCCCTTGTACTCCCTTCAGACCCATTACCCTACTCTTCCTTAGTAAAGACTGAGCAGAAATACCTGTTCAGTATGTCAGCTTTACTGTTGTCATCCTCCATGCAGCCCCCATCCTCCCCCTTCAGTCTCACTATCCCTCCCTTTGCCTTTCTTTTTTCCCTTATGTACCTGTAAAAGGTTTTGTCCCCTCTACCCATTGATTTTGCAAAGTGCTCTTCTGCCTGAGCTTTGGCTTCCCTTAGTGACCTCCCTGCCTCCCTTTGCTTCTCTTGGTACTTCTCCCTATCCCCTTCTGCCTGTGTCTTTTTGTATTGCCTGAATGCAATCTTTTTGGCTTTCACTTTCTCCGCTACCTCCTTGGAAAACCATAATGCCCTCCTCTTCCTTTTCCCCTTGCTAACCTGCTTAATGCATAATTCTGTTGTTCTTGTAATCCCCATTTTAAATATTGCCCACTGTTCCTCAACACGATTCCTGTCCCATTCCCCTTAATGCCTCTTTCAAGCATCTCCCCATTTTCCCAAAGTCTGTCCCCCTAAAATCCAGGCTACACGGTTTTGTATGGTTTGGTTCTGCTCCTTCTGTGACTGTGAACATGCAAAACTGCCAGCAGAAACAGATCACATGGTCTATCAAGTCTGCTCGAATGTGCAGCTAGCACCCTTGCTTTGCAGCTGCCTCACCCTCTACCACCCTCGCCTTTACCCACCCTCCTCTCACCCTGTCCCATCCCCTTTTGAAACTACCTACTGTCTTACAGGATGCCACCTCTTCTGGCAGAGTGTTTCATTGCCCCACAACCCTCTCTGTGAAAAAGTACCTCATCATTTCTCTCATATCTTCCCCCGTCCAATCTAAGACCATGACCTCTCACGTCCCTCCCCCTCCTTAGCTTAAATATCCATTCAGTACCTGTCTTGATTATCCCCTTTAAGTACTTAAAGGTCTCAATCATATCCCCCCGGTCCCTCCTCTCCTCCAAGGAGTACAAATTCAGCTCACTCAGCCACTACTCGTATGGTTTATTCTCCAATCCCTGGATCAATTTTGTCACTCTGCGATGTACCCCTTCCAATAATCTGGCATCCTTCTTTAGATATGGGCACCAGTACTCCACGCAGTACTCCAGGTGTGGTCTGGCCAGTGACCTGTGGAGAGGCAGGATCACCTCCCTGCTCCTTGAGGAGATTCCTCTCGCAATACACCCCAGCATCCTGTTGGCCTTTGCAGCTGCCTTCCTGCACTGCCTCATATTGTTCATTCTCCCAGTTATAACCACCTCCAGATCTTTTTCCTCCTCAGTGGTACCTAGCTGCGCTCCTCCTAGCTGGTAACCCCTCCCTGGGTTCTTTGCTCTGAAGTGCAGTATCTTGCACTTTTTAGCACAGAACCCCGACTGTCACTTTTCTGATCACTCCTCCAGTCTGGTCAGGTCGGCCTGTAGTCCCTGCCACTCTGCTATGTCATCCACCATCGCCCCCAACTTGGTGTCATCAGCGAACAGATTGATCTTATTCCTAATGTTGTGTGAGATGCCCGCAATAAATATCTCAAACAGTACTGGTCCTACTACTGATCCCTGTGGCACCCCACTCGTCCCAGCCCTTGGAAATGAGAGAGCCTACCCCCCGCCCTATGTTGTCTCCCCTGCAACCAGTTCTCGATCCGAAACAGGTTCAAGAGGGAACCCATTCCTGTTGCGGATGCCAGAGGAGGAGCACGCTCTGTTTTGCTGAGGAGTAGCTGCAGATGCAGGACCACTATGCGAGATATTCATTTTTAACAGGCATGCCACCATTGCCTGAAATGTGGTCTAACCAGTAAATCTTTTACCTTTTCTGACATATGGTCCACTCCTGCTGTTCTCTTTCTCTGCCATTTTTAGGGAGAAACGCCGTCAGAGGTGGCAACTGACAGGATCCTTGTGTGCAGAAAGAGGCCTTCAGAAAGCCAGAGCTAAAAGCCTGGAGCTCAGGAGAGTGGCAGATCATTTGAATCGATACAAGAGAGCTTTTTAGATTGTGGTGGCCAGAGTGGAGTTCGTAGAGAGCCTTGCAACTCTAGGAAGATCTGAAACCCGGGACAATTACAGATTAAAGCCGGAAAGTCTGAGAAGCAGTGACTGTATTTGGAGTATAGCCCCTTGTTTATTCATCTATCAGCATATATTTGTGGGTTACGGGTGCCTTACTGTGAACATTTTTGGGCCCAACAGGGTATTTTAATCATATAACTGCAATTTTATTCATTTTGGAGGTTTAAGATCAAAATTCAAGCCCACTAGGAAAAGCCCAAGACTCCAAAACCTTCAATTATTATTTTATATTTCAGTTTATCTATTTATTTCACCAAGTGTTACTTACACTGTGGTCCTTTGTGACGGACTATTTGTATGCTTTGCTGGTTTTGTACACTTTGAACACCTTTGGAAGAGCACAACATTTGCGAGATCAGGGGGCTGGTGTAAGCCGTTCAGAAACAAGGAAGCTGGTTATTTCTCAACACGTCTGCCTTGACTGTGAACAGCTCCTAGCTTGCTCTGGTTAACCCATTAGTATATACTCAAGCCGTAGTTAGTGTGAGAGTCTCTTCAGTTAATCAGATATTTAGAGTTTGGTAACTCGGGAGCGTTATTAGACTGTCTCGTGATTCATTGGTGTAAGTGCACAGGCGTGGCATCCTGAGTTGCACAGTTGCCATTTCCTGAGAGACCAGGACAGCGATCTGGAGCTCAGAGGACTAATAGCATTAGTGTCTCTTAGTGACTCACAGAGTCTCCTAATTAGTTAGCAATAGTCAGCAATTCTCAGATTAATCTCTGTAAAAAACTGTTTAGTATTTTTTCTGTAGTAGGAACTTGCTTAGAACTAAGGTATTGGGGAATACTGAGGTATTCTAAGTTACTTTAAGTTACTTCAAGTTGTTTGAACTACAGCCTTATTTTATTTTTGGTTTGTTTGTCTTTAGTGGAGTTTAAGAAACGAAGGGGAAGACTAAGAAGTCAGCACATACAGATTAGAGACCGGAACGAACTGGTCCTGAAAGTGAATGAGGACACCTGTGCTTCGGTTGATATTAAATACCGTTCAATGGGACATTTTAGATTTTGCATCAGCTACAATCAGCATATGAGATTATGTTTCTGAATGTTTTACCTTATTTTTAAAAAAAGGCTTAAATGGTAGCCCCAAGTGTTTCTAATTACAGTTCTTATTTGCTATTTGTTGACTACAATGGAATGTACTTGACTGATTTTTAAAGAAGCTCTCCAGTGTTATCCAGTGCCTGTCTGGAGCTTGCCTTGATTTTAGATAGGAAAGTGAGTTCTATTATATATATATGTATTTCTATATGTGTGTATATATATATATATATACATATATATATATATACATATATATACATATATGTATATGTGTATATATATATATATATAGCCATATACTGATATAACGTTTTTAAGGTATTCAAGACTCAGCCTCTGGTGCTTTAATATTTCTTTGGTAAATTAACACTTAGGAATTCTTAAAGAACGGCAGGGATTCGGAACATTTTTATATCTAAGTAATTTACCATATTTATTAGTTTTGTGGTTAGATCTGACCCTAGTCCACACTTAATAAGCAAATCTTATCTGAGATCTGATACCTCATATTCTTAACTGCTAGAGTATGATTGTTCTTACAATAAGTGGGAAGAACAGTTCACGCTGTCAAGAGATTATGGAACATACTCCACTATTGGCAGGGGATATTCAAACCACTTCAGCCACCCTACCCAAGCAGCTTATTAATAGACTTAACAGAATTAAAAAAAAAACAAAGAAGGTAAGGGAGGCTAAGATAAGCAATAAAAAAACATTCACGGGTAGCATGTATAGTAAAGAAAAGAAACTAACTAATGAATCACCTAATGATGCTACTTCCCCTGCCAGGTCTAAATAGGGGAAGCAACTAAAAATTATGGCTATGTGGACAGATATTTCTGAAGGCCCACATAATTTATCTACCCCAAAAATCTGGCCAGGTACCTCGAAGGTTCAAGCATCTGTAATGGAAAGACCAGATTCTGTTGACCTTCTGACCCCCTTAAAGAACCCAACTCTCCCAGTCAACATATCCTCTGAAGAACAGGATATACAAGATACATTGGCCCAGATATTCAAACTGTGCCAGGCTGTGGCGCAAGCTTGTGGCAGCTCAACTTGGCTGTGCAGGGGTGTGGACTAAGTGATATTCAAAGGAGCTGCGCCATGGCTCAGCAGCTTTGAATATCGCACCCTGGCCACCCCTAGTGTGCATGGCGCAGTGGCATTGGCAGGTTGGACCCTTCCTCCTGTTCTTTGGCTAGCATTCTGGACTACCTGTGGTCCCTTTCTCAGCTAGGGCTTCGGTCGATGACCCTTAAGGTGCACCTGGCAGCCATCTCTGCTTACCGGGCGCAGGCCGGCAAGCAGTTGGTGGCACAGGAGAAGGTGGTCGGGTGCTTTTTCAAAGGCCTTGATCACATATCCCCTTCGGTGCGAGAACCTCCACCTCCGTGGGATCTACTGCTGGTATTGGCTAAGCTCATGGGCAAGCCATTTGAACCGATGCACAGGTGTGACATCTCTCACCTGTCGTGGAAGATCACCTTCTTGGTGGCTATCACGTCAGCCAGAAGGATGGGAGAGCTCCGGGCGCTTTCCATCGAGTCTCCTTATCTGGTCTTCCACAGAGACAAGGTTGTCCTGCACCCCACCCGAAATTCCTTCTGAAGGTGGTGTCGGAGTTTCACCTTAACCAGGTGTTGACTCTGCCAGTGTTCTACCCCAATCACACCTCGGAGGCCGAATATGGCTCCATACTCTGGACCCTAGAAGCTCTCTTATTATAAGGAGTGGATGGCTGAAGTTCGGGGAGAGGTTCGCCAGCTGTTTGTCACCTACGCTGAACCCGCACCTGGCAGACCTGCAGCCAAGCGGATGATAGGCAGGTGGGTCACCTCTTGCATAGATCTCTGCTATAGGTTGGTGGGCATGGAGCCTCCCAAACAGATAAGAGCTCATTCTACCCGCCATACCGCTGCTGCGGTGGCTGCTTCCAGGGACATCCCTGTCCAGGAAATCTGCACGGCTGCTACCTGGAAGTCAGCACACACCTTCATTACCCACTACCACATCGGCCTTGAGTCACGCTGGGATGCTGGTTTTGGGACCTCGGTTCTCCAGTCCTTATTTCCCAAGTAGGGGGTGCGCGCCTTGCCTCCCTCCTCCCGGAGAACTGCTAGGAGTTTGCCAGTAAGTGTGGATTGAACAATATATCCTCATCCCTAGAAATACAGGTTACTCACCTGTAACAGGAGTTCTAGGAGTGGTATATGTTGTTCATCCACACAACCCACCCGACCTCCCCATCTTTGACACGCAACCTGGCTTCCCGCAGGCTAGATCTGGCTTCATGGGGCGGAGCCGAGAGTTTTACCACCTGGGTGGGTGGGAGGAGCCAGTTTGAAGACCTTCCAGCAAGATTTAAAGCAGCAAGGAACCTGCCAGTAAGTGTGGATGAACAACATATCCATGTCCCTAGAATTAGATACTCCTTGATGGGATTTGTTTTTCCTTCTAGTTAGGTGATTAAACAAGTTATTTTCTCCTCTGGATTGTGACATATACTTTATTCTGTTTATTCTGAGCCATGGGGAAAAAATAGTCTTTGAAGTTAAAACTAGGATGAGAAACTTAGAGGCACAGTCTACTTTTTCTGAACTGACTAGCCTGAAAATGCAACACTGGTATAAACTTAAAACTTCTTGGGGATACGAGGGATATCTATTAAAAATTAGAGATCCCAGTTTGAGACGTCAAATAACTAGATTCAGGAGTGAAACTTACAAGGCACAATATATCCTTTATAGGCAAAAGCATGATAATGTCCTTGAACCATACTGTAGATGTGACAATAAAGTCCAGGATGACCTTAAACATGTTGTTTTATTATGTCTACTGTATGAGAAAAATAGGAAGACATGGCTGGGGGATATAATTGGTGGTCTCGGTCTCCCTCCTAATGCTATTCTACTTCACCTTTTCTCCTCTCAGGATGCAACTGAATTGGTGAAACTCGCCAGATTCTTGAAGTCAATACACCTCTAGATTATTTAAATATTACTTTTGTAAGATCCCCAGTAATAACTATACTGCTCTGTCTTAATTTGTTTTACAATGATCAACTGATGTAATTTATTACATTTATGTACGTTAATGTATGTATTCATTAATTATTTTAGAAACATTGTAATGGCTTTAAGCTGATCAATAAATCTTTTGTACTTCTACAGTTCTCGAGTCAGTTGGCCATCTCAGTCCCAACCACCACGTATCTCAACTTACCCCTCAATCTCCCATGTGGCACTTAATCAAAGACTTTGCTGAAGTCCAAGTAAATGACATCCACAGCATGATCCTTGTCCAATTCCCTTGTTACCCAGTCATAATATTCAACTAAGTTGGTCTGTCAGGACCTTCCTAAGACGAACCCATGTTGATGACCGTCCTGGAGCCCATTGTCTTCTAGACAGGTCACCAGCCGCTCCTTCAGGATTGTCTCCATTAGTTTCCCCACAATGGATGTTAGGCTAGTTAGTTAGATGTTAACAATATTACCACCCTTTATATAGGTACTTTCGGAGTAAGCATTAAAAACTTCCACCAATTCTTGACACTCAGTTATTATATTATTATCTTGTCTAAGTGTCCCAATCTGGTAATTTTTTTTTTCAGGCTACCTACGTAATTATGAAAGGATTTTTTATTGTCACCTACTCTGTTAGCTAGGTTTTTCTCATAATCCCCTTTTGCTTTTTTCACCTCTTTTTTAAAGTTCATAAGTTTGTCTCCTCCAGGCATCATTAGTACTCTCCCTTTTTGCATATTTGTAGGCCTTGTTCTTGTTCCCAAGCGTTCGCTTTAAACTTTTTGTAAACCACAGCAGTATTCTACCTTTGCTGTTATACTTTTTCTTTGAGGGAATATGGTCTTCAACTAGTTTATTAAGCAATGTTTTTAACAGTACCCACATTTCCTCTGCTCCCTGCCCCTGAAAAAGCTGGTTCCATTCCCATTTAGAGAAAATTCTCTGATTTTATTATAATTTGCTCTATCGTAACTTTTGACTTCTGTAATACCACTTTGTCTATTTGATCCTATATGTATAAAGAACTCCACCATATTATGGTTGCTATTTAATAGCAGCTCTCTTACACTACAGTCTACAATATCACTGTCTAGGTTAGTAAGTACCAGATCCAGCATATTGTCATTTTTCATGGAGGCAGTCACAAAATTTTCTACATTTAAGTAATCTACTGCTTCCTTAAAATATGCTTCTGCAGATGATACATAAGCACCCCATGCCAATTTATACCAAGAAAATTGAAATTTCCTACAATAAGTAACCTAGTTCCTAGCTCCTGCTCCCAAATTAGATTTGTGAACGTTATTCTTTGATCTAGGGGTAAAGCTGGGGGTTTATAGCACACTGCCATTATTATTTTTTCTTCATGCGGTAGAAGTAGTTTCATCTAGAGTTGTTCTATTTCAGGCTCCTGGGTACCCTTTATTTCATATGCTTTTATATCGTCCCTTACAAAGAGTGCCACTCCCCAACCATTTTTGAGTTCCCTGTCCCTATGGAAGAGCTGGTAGCCTTTAACTTCTGTACCTCATATTTCATTTGCCACCACGTTTCCGTGATAGCGCACAGTGCTACATCCTCTTTGTTTACTATATATTCAAGTCCTTCCATTTTATTTTTCAGACTCCTGGCACTGATGAGCAATACCTTCCATTGTTTATTATTCTGTTCTAACTTACTTGCCTCATGTTGGATCTTATCTCCACCCTGTTGGATCTTATCTCCACCCCTTCCCTCTCTTCATCAGTTTAAATAGTTGTCAATCACTCCATTTATTCTTTCAGCCAGTACCCTAGTCCCCAGTCTGTTTAAGTGTAGTCCATCTGGAGCATACAATCCATGCGCGTGCTCGAACTGTCTCCAGTTTTCCAGGAATATAAATTTTTTCCCTTTCACACCACCTTTTTAACCAGTCATTTAGTCTTGTTGCTTCAGTTAGCCTTTCCCTCCCTGCCCTTGGGACTGGCAATATCTCTGATACTACCATTACAGTTTTCGTTTTTTGATTTTCCCCCACCAATTCAAATGTCCTCTGAATGTCTATTACGTGTTTCCTGCCTACGTCATTCGTTCCAATATGCAGAAGCACTAACGGTTCATCAGTATTCTCTACGAAGCCTGTTAATAGGTTGTCAACATCGTGTGTATCCCTGCCCCTGAAAGACTGCACACTGACACCATCTCTTTCCTGTTTCTACATATGATTCTATCAAGTTAATTTAAGGACTGAATCTTCCACTACCACATCATCTTTTTTTTTCTCTATGTGGGCTATCCTTCCTTTTGTTAGAATCTGTGTTACAGGGTGGCTCATCTGTATCATCTGTTGTGTTTATGTTTTGATTATAATTGTTATGGCCATTAGGTGTAGTTTTATTAGCATTTTCATTCCTGTTTTTTCTGGTGATGTTGAAACTGGCTCCATTGTAATTACACTATCGCTGGGGCATGGGTGGTCTAATTTATCAGCTAACAACTTTTGCTTATCTGGGCCACTATTCTCCCCGGTGGTAGTATTACAACATGATACGCTGGCAAAATTCTCCTGCTGGCTACTGTAATGTTTGTTGTTTTGAACCAGTTCTTGATCTTTACCCAGTATATCACATGCGTTTCATAATTCAATATTAGTATTAAGTTCTCTTAATTTCTTCCTAAGGCCCTTTGCTACAAAGCATCAATCTTCCTCAGGCTGGTTTTCACTCTCAGTATCGTTTTTGTCTGGCCTGTCTTTTCTCTTGTCTCTAGTCAGCCCCTCATCTGTGTTCTGTAATAAAACCCTAGTACTCCGGACAAACTGTTCTATTTCTTTAATCCCTGTTTGGACCTTCAGTTTCTCCTGAAGTTCAATCAATAATTTTTTTTTTTTTTATATAATTGTGATCCAGAATCTTCAAGATGGTTGTTTTATGAATTCCCTTATAAACATGATACATAGCATTTATAGTATACTGTCCAAAATATCATTTCGTACCACAAGTGCAAAAACACATCTTGCCAAGGATTTAAAAAAATGACACCCATCATATTTATGAGGTGATGTGGAAAAATGCTATGCTGAAAGTTTGGAGTTCAAATATTCAAAATTAGCAAAGTTATGAGTGAATGTTGAAATACTGCAACATTCACTCATAACCTGGCCATTTTAGCACATCTGTACACCAAATGTTCAGCAAAGCCTTCATATTACCCTACCTCATCAACCCAGTAGGTGAAAGTATTCAAATTCCCGCTGAAACATCATACCATACCTTTGAAATGTCAATCTACGCCACAGGTACAAAAACACATGTTCGCCAGGATTTCAAAAATGACAGCTGTCATGTTCATGAGGTGGTGTAAAAAATGGCCATGTTGAAAATTTTGGATCAACATATTTAAAATTAACAAAATTATGAGCAAGTGTAGACAAATTTAAACATACACTCAGAACCTTGTCATTTTTGAGTATTTTGATCCCAAAGATTTCAATATATCCTTTGTATGACTCCACCTCATGAACAAAGGCAGTGACAATTTGCAAATCCCACCTGAAAGGTGATTTCGCAAAGCAACTGCAAACTCACCTTTCAGGCTAGATTTGCATAATTCCACAGCCACTGGTTATGAGGTATGGTCCCAAACAGCCATGTTGAAAATCTGGGGTCAAAATATATAAAAATTACCAAGTTATAAATCAAAGTTCAAACTCCCTTTAAATTGCATTATACCACATGTGCCTTATTTTTTCATATTGCAGTCGGCAGTTCCAGCAGCAAGATATGTCTTCAACTGGAGAGTGGATCTACACCATGGGACATGTTCAGGTGAGTGAGGGGTGGTGGGTGCTGAGTGGGAGGTCGGGGTGGGGTGGGATGTGTATGTAGGGGTTAGATCAGCGAGAGACCATTTTCTTTGTTATAGGTAACAGAAAAAAGCAACAAGGGATGGTTTTCTTTATTACAAGGAAAGCACTGAAATTCGGACACTGTCTGGCTACTGTTCAGGAAAGGAGGGGCCGGCGACCCGGGGAGGGGTTGAAGAGAAGTGGTACTGTGGGTGGGCACCCTGGTCCACCTATATTATTAAGGGGGAAAAAAACACTTGGAAGGGTGGGTAGGTGATCCGGAGAGGTGGGGAGATAAAGAAGCAGTACTGTGGGTTTGCCACCTATTTCCTGACTTGAATGATGCCCTTTTTTCCCCAGATTCCAAATCTACTTTAGCAGGGTGGTTTTTTTTTTTGTTTTTTTTTTGTTTTTTTTTACAGTTGAAATACTAAAATGAGCACTCATTTTAATATGGCTCAGACCAAGTTTTCATCAGTATTCTCAGCTGTTTTCCAACAGCCATTGTTAATTATCACTTGTCATGTGACTAAAATGACTATCATGCAGCAGATACTGTTCCCTGACATTATGAGACTAGTGTACAAAAGCAACTGAGAATACTAATGAAAAAATGGTTCTTCAAGCCATATTAAAAGAAGAACTAAAGCAGACTCCAAATGTGGAAAAAAATGGGTGTCATACAATCAGAAGATGGGTATCAATCATTAAATAAAAGAGTATAGCTCAACACTCTGATTGCTATCATGCACTGCTGCTTTACCTACATTCAGGTAAAGGAACCAGTAAGACAAACTGTTACAAGCAAGTGATCTAATGTACAGAAGGAGAATAATATAGAGCCAGATTACAAACAATACAGGCAATGCATAAATTAAGATACCAAAAATAGAATAAAGACATATATTTACAGTTTAATTGTTTAATTAGTATTTTGGAAAGACCTTTGAGTGTGAGCTCTTTTACAAAGGTTCCACGTCAGGGTGGACAATAAGACAACACACATATTCAGTGGTTACAGAGGCCTGATCATTAGGCATTAAAGAGCGATTACATGACAATTAGACAAATAGGAGAAAAAAAACTGAGCAGTTGTAATTGAATACTAAGCTATTTCTAATCGGTTGCCCTAGGTAGCACACCCCTGAAAACCTCCAAATCCGTTGATAGTCTATGTCAGAGTAACTGCATAGGGTTTAACGCTATCCCAGATGGCGAGAGGCTGGGTGACAGTGAAACAAGGGGGACTGGGTTTGAAACCCACCGCAGAGAGTGAGAGGTGGGGGATAGTGAAAGCAGAGGCTGTGATGGGGGCAGCTCCAGAGGGCTTTATGGGGAGTATGGTGTGTGTGTGGGGGGGAGTTGGGAGGGGCAGTACCAAGTGCGTTTGAAGAGGACTGATAGCTTACTGAAGCCCTTGGCTAGGCTGGAATGGAGGCAGAGTTCTCTAGGTAGCCCTGCTGGGTGTTACCTTGGGGGTAGGCCTGTCTATCAAGTGGGGCCTGAGAAGCAGGTGCATTTTGAGTTAGACATTAGGTGCTGTTTGAGGTCTACTTTGAAGTAAGATCGGCTGTTTGTTTGTAATTTTATCGGGAGTTCATTTATCCAGAGGGGCGCCTGATAGGTGAAAGCACGCTGCCCTAGTGAGGTTCGACGGAATGGTATGGACAGTGCTCCATTCTTCCTCCATCTAGTGATGTGTGTTGAGAGAGAAGCCTCGAGCAGGTTTCCTATACAGGGTGGGGGTTTTCCGAGGAGTGCCTTCTTTCCCAGGAGGCAAGTTTGGTATTTGATCCTGTCTTTTAGGTTAAGCCAGTTTATGCATCATACAGGATGCAAGTATGAGTGTAGTGATCTGCACACAGGGTGAGGCGGCATGCCTTACTGAGTGCAATTTGGACCCTTTTGAGCACTGTATCAGTAGCAGCTCCATAGACCACCAGCCCATAGTCTATCGTGGAGAGTATGGAGCTGGAGACTGAGATTCGAGGTGCTTCCGGGGTGAGGGATTTCTTATGCCTATAGAGGACCCTGATCTTTGTATTTACCACTTTGACAAGGGAGTCTACGTGGTGCATATAAGTGAGAGAGTCATCAATGGTGACTCCAAGGTACCTGAACAAGTGCACCTGCTCAATCTGCTCACCAGCCTTGCTGGTGATTACGAGAGAAACATACTTGTGTTTGTTGTAGGGGCTGGATTGTAGCATGGCCATGGTTTTCTTGTAATTTAGTAACAGCTTTTGCCAACTGAACCAGTCCTCGAGTTTATTGAAAGACTTCTGTAGTTCTGTTTGTAGGGCAACCTGAGAGGTGCTGCTGCTCAGCAGCACGGCATCGTCCGCATACAGAATAAGTTTGGTGTCACAGGCTGTGGGTAGGTCATTTACAAAGAGGCTGAAAAGCAGGGGCCCTAGAATTGATCCTTGAGGGACTCCTAGGAGTACACCTCTGGAGCTGGATAACGTCTGCCCGATTTTGACTCGCTGGCTCCTATGTGTTAGGTAGTCATTGAACCAAATCACGGCGTTTGGTGCCACACCCAATCTTTGGAGCTGGAGTACTAGTAGAGGGTGGCTGACGGTGTCGAAGGCTTTGGTGAGGTCAATGAAGATGGACCCCACCAATTTCCCTTCATCCAGCGCCTTGTGCGCATAGTCAGTGTATTCCAGCAATGCCGTCGTGGTACTGTGTTTTTGCCTGAAGCCATGTTGGTTTGGGCAGAGCAGATTGTACTTATTGAGGTATTTTGTGAGTTGACTTGTCGTGATTTTTTCCAAAGCTTGGGATAGTGGGGAGAGGATAGTTTGGAGAGTTATGGGCATTAATGTACATAACAGCATGAGAACGATAAAGATAATAACACAACATAGAATCCCACGAAGAGGAAATGGTAGAAATTATTCACCTCAAGATAGCAGCCATGGGCATAGCTAATCTAGTAGACGAATGACCCAAGGGAGTGAAGCAGGCAGCAGCAGGTCAGCAGTTGCAGAGACACCCAGAATCTTTAAGCAGATGGGCCTTGAGGTTAGACTTAAACATAGCCGGTGAGGAGTGGTTTTGAACTTTTAGTGTAAGTTTGTTCCAGGCCGAAGGGGTTGAGACCACAAATAACCTCGCTCCAAGGCATGTCCTGGACCTTGGAATGTTGAGCAGGGAACAGCCTGAGGAGCAGAGGAGCCATCTTTGGGTACCAGATTTAGAAACCCCTTAAGACTAGGCAAGGCAGAGTAGTGGGCAGGCCAGTCTACCCTTTAGGAAGAGCCACTTCAGATTTGAGAGAACTGTACAGTGGTGGTCCCTGAGGTGTGCACCAGCCGCAGACTGAGTAACTCTATTGTACAGGACACTCAACCTGCTAAGCTCGGTTTCTTGTAGGGAGTACAGCAGGGGAGCACCATACATCAGGGCAGGCAAGAGAGTACTGGTAGCAATGGCCAGTCGTGCCTCCTTGGTGAGACTGGCATTGTGTCTATACAGCAAATCAATCTTTTGGTGGCTAGACCAAGTGTCTTCATTAACATGTGATATGAGGGTGAGGTCTTGGTCTAGATGAACCCCTACATATTTCACAGAGTTAACCACATCACCTGTAACCCTGAGAGGGTGGATAACTTGAGTAAGTCCTGTCTGTCAGTGCCTAAGTGCCTGGGCCAAATAGTAGGTCTTTAGTTTTTTTGGCATTTAGCACAAGTTTATTATTTAGTAACCAGGAGATAATGTACTGAAGCGAGTGGTGCAGTACCGCACCATTACAAATAATGGAGCCCCCCCCCCCCCACCTGGGGTCTGCCATACTTGGGTCACGGACTTTTAGAAAATAAAATAAACTCTGTTGCAGCACAAGAAAAACGCCACTTTTAATGGGTCAAGCTAAACTGGAGGGTAAGCCTTTCAGGGGCAGAAGCCCCCTGATTTGTACTGTTTTCCTTTAAGAAAACACACTACCCAGTTAGGACCACTTGGGTGCAGTGTTTAAGAAGAGGAATGGAGCCTCCTGATTGGCTGAGGCAACAAGGTGCAGTTGGGGTGGGCTCAGGTTGGCTCCTGATGTTGTGGCTTTCAGGAGAGGTGATCGATGAGGGCATGGACTTCTAAGGCTCTGGATCCTGTTCTCACAACCCCTGTTACTCTGTCAGCATCCATGTGAAGTGGATTCTGCTGTGCAGGGAACACAGTTTTTGAGAGGAACAATTTCAGAGTTCCTGGGCTCAGGTGCTGAGAATTAAGCCTCCTGATTGGCTGCAGCAGCAAGGTGCAGTTGTAGTGGGCTCAGGTTGGCTCCTGTAGTTGCAGCATTGAGGACAGGCGATTGGGGGCTTCTGCCCTCAGGACCCCGTTACTCTGCTGGCATCCATGTGAAGTGGATTCAGCTGTGCGGGGAACATGGCTTTTGAGGGGAACCGTTTCAAAGTTCCTGGGCTTCAGGTGCCATGAAGGGAGCCTTCTGATTGGCTAAGACAGCAAGGTGCAGTCACAGTGGGCTCAGGTCAGCTCCCAGTGCTACGGTACTGAGGAGAGGCAGTCAGCGAGGAGGGGGAGAGCAGGCTTCTAGAACTCTGAATCCTGCCGTCAGGACCCCTGCTACTCTGTTGGCATCCATGTGAAGTGTATTCGGTTATGCAGGAAATACAGGTTACTCACCTGTAACAGGAGTTCTAGGAATGGTATATGTTGTTCATCCACACTTATTGGCAGGTTCCTTGCCGCTTTAAATCTTGCCGGAAGGTCTTCAAGCTGGCTCCTCCCACCCACCCGGGTGGTAAAACTCTCAGCTCCACCCCATGACGCCAGATCTGGCCCGCTGGAAGCTCAGGTTGTGCGTCGAAGCAGAGAGGAGGTCGGGTGGGTCGTGTGGATGAACAACATATACCATTCTAGAACTCCTGTTACAGGTGAGTAACCTGTATTTCTAGGGACATGGATATGTTGTTCATCCACACTTATTGGCAGACTCTAGCAGTTCTCTGGGAGGAGAGGCAAGGGGCACACCCCCTACTTAGGGAATAAAGACTGGAGAACCGAGGCCCCAAAACCAGCATCCCGGCGTGACTCAAGGTCAATGTGGTAATGGGTAATAAAGGTGTGTGCTGACTTCCAGGTAGCAGCCCTGCAGATTTCCTGGATAGGGACGTCCCTGGAAGCCGCCACCGATGCAGCAGTATGACGGGTAGAATGAGCTCTTATCCCTCTGGGAGGCTCCATGCCAGCCAACTTATAGCAGCGATCTATGCAGGAGGTGACCCACCTGTCTATCATCCGCTTGGCTGCAGGTCTGCCAGGTGCGGCTTCAGCGTAGGTGACAAACAGCTGGCGAACCTCTCCCCGGATTTCAGCCGTGCGCTCCTTATAATAAGCGAGCGCCCTTCTAGGGTCCAGAGTATGGAGCCTATATTCGGCCTCCGAGGTGTGATTGGGGTAGAACACCGGCAGAGTCAGCACCTGGTTAAGGTGAAACTCCGACACCACCTTCGGAAGGAATTTCGGGTTGGGGCGCAGGACAACCTTGTCCCTGTGGAAGACCAGGAAAGGAGACTCAAAGCAAAGCACCTGGAGCTCTCCCATCCTTCTGGCTGACGTGATAGCCACCAAGAAGGCAGTCTTCCACGACAGGTGAGAGAGATCACACCTGTGCATTGGTTCAAATGGCTTGCCCATGAGCTTTGCCAGTACCAGCAGTAAATCCCACGGAGGTGGAGGTTCTCGCACCGGAGGGGATATGTGATCAAGGCCCTTGAAAAAGCGCCCGACCACCTTTTCCTGCGCCACCGACTGCTCCCGGCCCGCGCCCGGTAAGCAGAGATGGCTGCTAGGTGCACCTTTAGGGTCGTCGAACTAAGCCCTTGACTAGAAAGGGCCATAAATAGTCCAAAATGCTTGCCACAGAACAGGAGGAAGGGTCCAAGCCCTTGCCCTGACACCAAATGGAGAATCTCTTCCATTTGAAGGCGTAGCATCTTCTGGTCGACTCCTTACGGGACGCCTCAACAACATTGAGGACCTCGTCGGAAAGACCCAAGGCCTGGAACTCTAGCCGCTCAGGAACCAGGCCGTCAGGTGCAGGGATTGAAGGTCCGGATGGAACACCTTCCCCTGATTGACTGAGAGCAGGTCCGGGTAAGCTGGAAGCTGCCTCGAGCCTGGAGCTGAGGCTGAGGAGATCTGGGTACCAGAACTGGCGGGCCAGTCTGGGGCTATCAGAATCACCTGCCTTGTCCCTCCTCGCCTTGAGAAGCACCTTGTGAATCAAGGGAATTGGGGAAAGGCGTAAAGAGGCCCGGGTCCACAGCCTCGCGAAGGCATCCCCCTGCAGCGAGCCCTGCTGAGGGGGGCGGGCATGAAACAGCCTCAGCTCCGCGTTCTCCCTGGAGGCAAACAGGTCCACCTGAGGTGTGCCCCAGTGGGAGAACAGATCTTGTACTACCTCCGGCAGGAGAGACCACTCGTGAGATGCAGCCCCTATCCGGCTCAGGGCATCGGCCAGGGTGTTGGAGGCTCCTGCCACATGAATGGCTAGGAGATCCGCCTCCAGGCTGTGCACGAGTGACCAAATGCGGAGAGCTTCCTTGCATAGAAGCATGGAGCGCGTCCCGCCCTAGTGGTTCAGGTAGTACATGGTCGTGGTATTGTCCGTCTGGACTCGGACCACTTGACCCTGGAGAAACGGAGCAAAGGCGGTGAGAGCTAGGCGGACCGCTCGGAGCTCCAGCAGGTTGATGTGGCATCGGGACTCCCGCGGGGACCAGAGGCCGTGCACTCGGTGTTCCCCCAGATGGGCACCCCAACCCGTCAGAGAGGCATCGGTCGATAGAGAGACCGTCGGCTCAGGGTGGACAAACGGGATGCCCTCCTGCAGATGGAATGGAACGGTCCACCACTGGAGAGAGTTCCACATCTCCTGGGTCACTATCACTAGCTGGTCCAAAGGATCGCAGCGTTGAGACAACTGACTGGCCAGTCCCCACTGAAGGGGGCGCATGTGCCAGTGCGCCCAATGGACCACGCTGGTACAGGCCGCCATGAGACCCAGGAGGTGCAGGAAGTCCCGGGCAGGGCGCGATTGCCCAACCAGAAATGATTGGGCAAAGGAGGTAAGAACCTCGGCCCTGTCCGCCGGGAGCCGTGCTCTGGCTCGAAGAGAGTCGAGCTCTGCCCCCATGAACAGGATCACCTGCTTCGGCTTGAGTTCCGACTTGGCCTCGTTGATGAGAAGGCCAGCTTGAGCAAACCTGGAGGCCAGATCTCTGGACCGCTCCACCTCCCATCTGGAGGAGGCTGCTATCAGCCAATCGTCCAGGTAAGGATACACCCGGACCCCTCGGCGCTGCAGGAATGCTGTCACCACTGCCATGCATTTGGTGAAGACCCTGGAGCTGGAGATAAGCCGAAGGGCATGGCTCGAACTCGAAGAGGGATCCCTCCGCCAAAGCGGAGGAATCTCGATGTGACAGACGGATAGGGATGTGAAAGAAGCAGCGTCCTGTAGGTCAGAGAGCAGAACCACCGCCCGTGTTCCAGAGATGGTATTATCTGCATGGAGTGACCATCCTGAAGGTTCGAGACCTTAGGAACTTGTTCGAGTCATGTAGGTCGAGAATAGAGGCGCAACCCCGTCCGTTGGAACCAGAAATACCTGGACACGAACCCGAGTCTGAAGGGGTCCTCTACCTCCGTGATCACCTCCTTTTGAGGAGGAGGCGATATTAGCTCGCGAGCCGCCAGTGAGGCTGCAAACCCGAGGCCCCGAGGCGGACAGCTCTGAAGGGCGGGCCTGCTCGAATTCTAGAGGTAGGCCTTTTCCACCACCTCCAGTACCCACCTGTCCGTGGTAACAGCGGACCAGGTGGAAAAGGAAGTGTCTGGCGGTCCCTCAAGAGAACCAGGGGTGAGTGACAGGGATGGGGCGACACCCCTCAGCCCGTCACTGGGCAGGCTTGGAGGAGGGACCGGCCGAGGGACCTCCTGGGCCTTTACCTCCCTGCTTCCTGTTGGAGGAAGCCGACGGCTTGGGCTTGGGATACCAAGCTCGAGCCTGCTGGCCCTGACATTGCTGGGCCGGGCGCGCCCGAGGCGCAGAAGGACGAAAGGGCTTAGGCTGTGGCTTGCGGCCTTTGTCCTTGAGCGGAAGAGACCGAGTCCAAGGTAGCATTGGACTTCTTGATCCTCTGCAGGTGACCTTCCACCCCAGGGCGAAGAGGTCAGTCCCCAAAGGAACATCACGCCAACTGTGCTGGGTATCCGAGGTAAAGGTGGATATCCTCAGCCAAGCCCGGCCGCATGGCCACTCGGCCGCCACAGACCTGGCACATGAGTCCCGATGTCTACGCAGTCTGGAGCTGCTGTTTGGCCACTGCCCTGCCCTGGTCCCGCACCTGCCTGACCGTAGTCTGCAGATCTGCGGGAAGATGAGGACAACCTCATCCAGGGAGCCCAACAGGGCGTGAGAAAAATGTGCCATAAGGACGGCCGAACTGGCCTGACGAAGGCCGAGAGAGGACGCAGCATAGACTTTTCGCCCGGCATAATCCAATTTCTTGGATTCCTTGTCGGGAGGTTTGTCCACATTCCTGGCGTTCCCGGCACGCCGGAAAACGCTGTCGGTAACCAATCCCTCAGCCGAGGGGTGTTCCGAAAACCGGTAGGGACTGCATACTTCCTGGCCAACCTGGCGGCGCGGGCAGGAAGCAAGACGCTGCCAAGTTCCAAGACGGACCCACTATGGCTTGGCCACGGAAAAGCCTCCGTGAGAATCCCTCAGTCCAGAATCTCCGTGAGGGATACCTGGCCCATTTAGAAGCAGGTTGAGCTTCATCCCGGTGGACTCCGAGATGAGTCGAAGCAACCCTAAGAAGGACGAAGGGCTATCATCCATTGACTGCCCTCCCGAGGACTCCAAGTCTATGCGCTTGGAGAAGAGGGAGGAACCATCATCGGACTCAGAAGAGTCCTCAAAGAGCTGCCTCGGGCCTGAGCCACCCTACACCTGCCAAGGTTTATCGGGAGTGAGGGTGACAGACAGCCTATGGGGCAAACCCAAGGCTGACCGAGAATTTTTGGTGAGCCCCAAGTAATGGCTGTGGGCGGAGGTTCCACCAGGACTCGGTGGGGCAGCTGGAATTGGCGAACAACCGGCCTGAGGAACAAGCTCCTCGACTACAACGAGGGTTGTTTCGGCTGCTCGGTGACAGCCATAATGGCCGGGAAGGCGACTGGGTGGCTTATTCCCGGTCAAAAGGAAGCTATTGCCATGAGTTCCTCGTATTCCGATGCAACTTGCGCGAAGCCTCCCTAAATCCGAGGAAGAGGAAAATGGCCAGTGCCCGCTGCAGCGGTGCCGAGACGAGACCGCCTGTGGCGGCGGGATCAGTTGGACCGCGAGGATGTCAGAGACCGAGACCGAGAGTCTCGACTAGGCCGAGGAAGGCGAGGAGAAGTGTCTGAAATCGGCACTCCCCTCGGCTCGGACGATCCCACCGAAGGCTCCGGAACCGGAGGCACAGACGAGCCGACGGGATCCTCAACTCCACGGGGGAACCGGGGAGAGGGGATTCTCAGCTTCTCCAGCCGACAACCCGTCTAACGGGTCGAGAAAAATCTCGACCGCGTCGACGGGAGTCTCGGTCAACTGGCCTGACGGGGACACCGTGAAGCCAGTGGCCGAAGCTGAGGTGTCGACCGAAGTCGACTGTCGACAAGGGAGGGATCTTTCCCGCTCCCAAGGCGTCGATGGAGAGACTTACTTTGCTCTTTTGGACCTGGAAAAGGTCCGAAGAGTTGGACCCCACCTTTGGTGAGAGGTCAGACAAAGCTCCTTAAAAGCCGAGTATGAGGCACCGAGAGAAGCGGGACAAATCACGCAGCCCGAGGTAAGCGGCCAGCGCCGCCTCCTCTTCGAGGCGATGATCTCTTCGAGCTGATCCACGAGGCCCTTGCGCCTTGGACCACGTCATGGGCCTCTTTAGATTTCACCGGTGGAATTCTTTTCTCGGGGTGCCCCAGTTGTATCGGGCAACACGGTCTTCAGAATGTAGGCGAAAGGAGAAAGCACAAGTCGCGGGCCTGCGGTGCGTGCTCAAAGGCAAACGTGGAAGCGCTACGTGGAGTGCGGATCCGTCCTGAACATCTTCTGCCGCAAGGGCACCTCCGAGCATGGTCGATTTTGTCCATGCGCGTCGCAGGGAGAAGAAGACCAAAGCCTTTTAGCAAAAACTTTTGATTTGAACTTTGAAGAATTAGGAACCAGTCTTAAACACAGCGTTAAGGAGGGAACCTGAGCTTCCAAGCGGTAAGGAAGATCTAGCGTCATGGGGCCGGAGCGACGAGTTTTACCACCCAGGTGGGTGGGAGGAGCCAGCTTGAAGACCTTCCGGCAAGATTTAAAGCGGCAAGGAACCTGCCAATAAGTGTGGATGAACAACATATCCATGTCCCTAGAATATAGCTTTTTGTGTCGTGCATTGTATTGTCTTCTGTCGAATGCAAACTGTTCTACTGTTGTATGTAACTTGATAGACTTGGACACCTTTGAAAAAAGGGCACTTGAGCTCAAAAGTCCTCCAAACACAATAAATACATACATACTTACATACATACATAAAATAAAAATAAACATATTCAATACTATCACTTTAGCAGCCAGTGTGGCTCTGACCACAATTTGTTAGAAACAGTAGAAGGATAACTCTGTGTGCTGATAACATTCCCTCTGAATAAAATAGGTCCTCAGGACACTATGTACAGCTGTGCTCATGCCATTTTTGGGTGCATAACAGCTACTCGGTTTTGCCCATATACAAGTCATTGCACTGCCAGTATTTAACAAGCTGCTTTGTTAAACCATTTGGAGCTACAGCACATATCCCTGCCATAACTTATCCCGACAGCAATAAATTCAACTGACTGAGGAACAGTACTACAGTATATAAATCCAAATTCTGTTCTGTTATCTGGGCTATATTTATTTAGATGGCATTATTTTACCAACTGTATCCATCAATTTGTGGGGGAAAATCCCTATAAGCCTAATTTGGCCACAGACCTTTTCTCACTAAGAAAAAGACATACTATATTCCACAGATGAGTATTTAGAAACTCACTGAAACTGAATAAAGAAATCCTTTGTAACCAATGAGAACCAAATATTCTCTTGGGAAATAAAAGGCCCTTTGTCCCCTCACCATATTATTTTAATGAATAATTGCTGCAAATCCTCATTTAAACCTCTGATGCCAAAATGTATCTGTGTTAAAACTCATACTGCCATACATCATCACCTCTATACTCCTAAAGGACACTTTGTAGCAGGAACAAAAGGACCAAATTTGTAACGGTCCTGCTGTCTGGTAATAGTCTGAAGTCAGAGGTTATGGTGGTCACTGGTCACTGGAGGATATGAGAAGACCAAAATAATGGTTACAGCCCATTACATGTAATCACGTTGAGAAGTACACATTCCAGGGCAAGGGTAAGGAGCCATTATCGGTGACAGCAATACTAAAAGTAGCAGTAAGCCAGCCCATAAATGAGGTGACTATCCACCAAGGCTTTACGAAAGAGTAACCTCTTTTCAAGATAACCACAGAGCACAAAAGCGGCAACTGACGCTTCCCTTACAGTAGCAAAAGGAAAAAGACAAAAAACAGACTGCAAGTGTCACAATGCGTGGGGCTAACCATTTGTCATGCTGCCGGCTTATAGAGAGGGTGTGTAATTTAAACATTTGAATATTGATCTGTAAAGTAATGCCATCAGTTTTGCACAAGATTCAGACTAGTGGAGCCACTGCTGAGAGACGGTGGTGAATACATTAAAAAGTGTACCCATACAATTTCACTAAAAATCTGTAAGTGCTTTATCAACAGAAAGCATAATGACACTCCTTGCCAGGAAATATAAAAATGAATTTATCTTTGTGAAACTATATCTTTAAATCCTTTTAGGTAAGAATAATGGGAAATGATAAATATTTATTGATCATCCTCCAGCTCCTGCTGAAAGAGCATGCAGAAAACAACCCATCAGGTCTATTCTAAGCACACAATAGCTTATATTTTTGTAAGTTTCTTGTTTTTGTTTAGACTGATTTGAGGTTGTGACCTTGGGAGGCACAACATTTTATTAATATTCTAAATAGATGAAGGTCACAAAAGGGGGTAACATGCACTGTGCACAGGGCTACAGTACCCACCAGAAGTGATGTGGTGCAATTCTTTTAGAAATGCCCCTGGCTCATACCTTAGTTTAACCCCCCCCCCAAAAAAATAGAAGAGTTACATCATGAGCTGCAGATACTGGGTCCAGGACAAATCCATCCACAAGTGCAGCGGAGGTAAATGTTTAATCTCATAGTTAAGTATTTCAGTCGGCCCATCCAAAACGGATGACTGAAATGTGAGCTTGTTCCTTAATTACAATAAGCTGGAGGAGCACACATTAAAACCAGATGGATAATAATGACTCGCTGTTAGTAATTCAGATTGAGGGGGCTTTTCTCCCCCCCCCCCCAGTTACAGACCCCCATACTATAACCAAGTATTGCATCCTTGAGAGCAGCCCTTGCACAACACAGACCTCCTCTTGCATTTGTATAACAATGGTACACTGATGCCTTCTGTCATGAATGTAAAAAATGTGTACACGACAATCTGCCTGAGTAAAAAGTCATGTTTAGAGTAGGCCCTCCATACTGATTGTTTGTCCAGCAGGCTACACCAAAAAGAGTAAAACTGAAAATATTTAATTTTGTTCACCAGAAAAAGGTAAACTAGGACACAGTTCTATTTTATCTGTAATAGAGGGGTAATTTACAAGGCACCCACCACAAAAAATAGACTCTCTCTAGGCAAATCCAAATGGTTCCCCTTCTGTTGGGATCACTCTCGGTGAAAGTGAAAACATGTTAATCAGGTTCTTCTGGATCCATTAACAATCGCAAATGTTAACACTCAGTGGTCGGTGTGACCACTAAATACTACCACGCTCACACACACACTGAGACCTTGTTGGGCTATGCTTGACACAGGTGTCAACCCCTTCCTGAGAAGTCATGTCAGGAAAGGGGGCCTGTGGCCACCATACAAACAACCCACAGGGACATACATACAGATATGACAGGCATCACACAACTAGTCACAGCCTCATGCACCTTATTCAGATTACCATCTAGGAAAGTCACAGCAATGGGAGCGCTGCGCTGCAGTGCAACTATACGCACATGTTCATAGGATAGCCAGGATTTGGGCGAGTATAACTTGACTATAAGGTGTGGGGTGCAGCAGGGTCCAGGGAGGAAGGGGGAACACCAGAAAGCCTCACTAAACCACATCCATGGGAGTGGATGCACGTCCACTAGACCACCAAGTGACAGAGGGATGACACAATGGCCCACACTTCCTGGGAGGGAAGTAAAGTGAGGGATAAGGGACATTTTACAGAACATTGTGATTAGGTCACAGCATGGTATCGTGCCAAATGCCTGGTGCAAATCCATGTCGCCACAAGTGCAATCCACACTGTTAGCAGATGCAAACCCAGCCCCCCCTTCAAGCCGTGGAACAAGACAATACCAGTGTATAACGCAATTGGATGTGACCAGATTCCATCAGTTCTGCACTGCACCTGATAGCGACACTGAATGGGGCACTTGATATTTCATGCTGTGGGTCTACTGCAACCCAATCACTATATTTCCTGATATTATCCCTATTGCACTTTTTATCTTGAATCAAGTCAGCTTACATTTTTTTTTCCTGTGACAATTTTGAAGCCTGAAGTATTTTTGAGCAACACATGTATCAACATCATTCTGTGGGTTCAAAATCATCAATGTTCTGTTTGTTCTACAAACCTGACATTTCCTTGAATGAACAAAGAAACTACAATTATTACAGCTGCGGGATAGTATGGGAACTGATTTTACATTATTAGTGAAAGTAAACATATCTCCAAATGAAAAGATGTAGTTGTCAGTTCAAACGAGATTTTAAATAACAGAAAAAAACTTCGCCAGTGTGGGACTTCCCGTTTCTTGTATCACATAACAGTAATCCTTCCATGGACAAAAACTTGCCAGCTTGGTCCAGCCTTCAGAGTTGCGCAGGGTGCCAGAGGAATGACGCCAGAGAACTACTACAAAAACAATAATTGTCAAAAACCTCTTAAGCCTGACAGCAGTGAAATAAGAGCTCAATCACTGATGGGAAGCAGTGGTTAACATCCTTGCAAAATTCATGTTTTATTTATCATGTTTGGGTGCCCCTTGGAGCCAAGCGATTCCAATGAATCTATGTGACGCTAGACAGAGAACAGAGTGAGACAGAATGGCACAGGTATAGCATTTTTTGAACTTCACAGAATTAGAAGCCAGAGTCAATGTTATTCAGTACTTTAACACATGGAAAACATTCTTAGCAGCCGACAGCAAGTAAATGTTTGCTTGTACTAAATGCAACTAGAGCTGCAGTGACCATATGTTCAGGGCGTTCTATTTTTCCAAGTTTTCTAATTTTAAAAAGTAACTCTAAAGAATCCCTTTTTAGCTGTGCAAGCTAATATTTTAGCAACTAGCTCTGAAATGACAAAAATGAGCCTAGGCACAGTAACGCAAATGATTCCACTGTTAAGTTGAATGCACTTAAACTTTGTATGAATGTGCATGGCAGGTATTAAGTTAGGATATGTATTTTCTTCATTTTATCCCATCCTCCTCTTAAAGCCTCACACTCTTCTGTTTCTTACCTTCAGGCTTGCAGGTACTCCAGGTTCCCTTCTTAAAAATGCCATTAGCTTTCTAGGACACTGCTCCAGAGCCCATCTGACCTTTGTACAGTACTTTCATGGCTTAATCCCTGAAATGGGGCCTTTTAGCTCGGGCCAAGTTTTCTGGCCTATTGAGACATGGATCCAGAGGTAACGGTCTAGGAAGGGTCCTGGGGTAATGGCAGGCTGGGAAGTGGACTGGTTGGCTGTAACCGTAATCTGTGCAGGATGAGTGATTTTTCTTTATTTTGACCCTCACAACACCCCAAATTTGAGGTCACCCATTATTTCACTCCAGGGGAGGGGGCATAGCTGATATAATGGTCATGCGTGGTATCAATGCCATTGCATCGCCTGCACATAAAAGGTACTAGATAAGTATGCAACCCTGCTGCCTTTAGCTGTAATATGCGACTCAACTGACTCAAGGCAGAAAGTCAGGATCATGACACAAACTTTGGTCTTCAGCAGGGCCACACAATACTGCAATGTGCCCCGATGCCATATGCCTAGCATCTTGTTAGGTATTCATGTTGAAAATGTCATTTTGTTATGGTGGTAAAGTATTGTTTTTGTGTTTTTAAATAACAATAAAGATTTGATGAGTGCTACAATGTGAAATTTAGTTTCCCATCTGCTTTCCTATAATCTAAGCAGTCACCATATGAAGAATACTGTTCACCAACCTCTTTGCTGTGCGCCTTTCCCCAATTTTTTGAAAGTCCACATTTTTTTATCCATTTCCCATGCTACTTCCCCATCAGTTGGGTGACCTCCCAGACTCAACCTGTGGCTTCTCTGGCATTTCCCCCGTCACCATCGATTTCCCTCTGTGGCAGGGCCTTTGAGTTAGTGTTCTCCCCGGGATGCCCACTGGTAGGAGTACGTTCACTGCGGTGAAGCCCGAAAGTGCCAGAACATAATTCTGCTTTGCAGTGGATTTTTTTTTTTTAATAACAACTACTTTATTAATAAACAAAAGAGACTTTACAAACTTTGATTTACAATGTTAATAAGATATCAATAGCATAAAACAACATATAAGGTGCTCTTACATAGAGGACAACACATACCTAGAAACTTTACTAAATATGTGACAAAAGTACTGGCAATTGCAACTTTCACAAATAGTACTAAAACCAAAAAATCCAAAAATGTTAGTTAAGATAGATAAAAAAAGATCTATAGCTACTAAAGCAAGGCATGGGTAGGTGGAAACTATTTTCAGGTTTTACAGAGAGCTCCCTGCATACTAACGACTCGTACCCAGATGCCCAAACCCGAAGTCCTAAATAGTTTATGGAACAAACACAAAATCAATTTGTAAAGTACCCAACGTCTCCAGGTCTCCTCGAATACTGGCATAGCATTTAAGAAATAATATGTTAGTTTTTCTAATTGATAAACAGTATCTGTTAGCACAACCCACTGAGTCAGAAAAGGAATCCTAGGCTGAAGCCATAATTTAGTAATCACTTTTTCCGCACAAACCAAAATAATCAGCAGAAGCTTAAACTGCCAGCCTCTAACATTGAAGGGATCAGGTGGCACATGTAAAAGACCTAAGATGGGGGAAAGAGGTTGAGAAACATCAAACAATGATTCTAAACATTGGAAATAGCCATCCAATAAGACCGCAGGAAAGGGCATGACCAAAAGATATGAGCATGGTCCACCCTAGGCTTACCACAGGCCTGCCAACAAGCCCCAGCCCTCTCCCCTAAGTACTGTAGCTCATTGAGACTGCTGAGGTCTTAAAAAATCACATCCAACTCTTCCAAGCAAATTCTTTTAAATAAGTAGCCATTAAAAGTTTATCAGATGGAAGGGAGTATTTCTCCCACAGGGTAGGGTTCACAAGCACTATGCAAGTCTTTATTCCACTGGGTTAAGTTAGAAAGTGTGGAGTCTTTCGACTGATCTTGAAGAATGATACATAATCTGCCAATTAAATGCTCTCGTACCCCTTCCTGTTGGTGAAACTGGATCTGTGAAGCTGGGAGCTGTCTGCAGGAAGTAGGTAATCTGTGTATACAATCACGAATCTGTAAATATATAACAGTTACGCAGAACTTAGCGTAACAGTAGATCTTCGAGAGAGGTTCCTGCAGTAAGTCTTCACAGATAGGACTGCGCCCTCTGGCATCAGGAGCACACTGCAAACTTCTAGCTAGTAATACATAGCGGGAGACCGGTCCTGGTATCACATGACGGGACGTCAGTGTGACTATATATAGGGCGTGGTCCCCATGCCCGCCCTCCAGTTCTCCCACCGGAAGATCCCTGTAAAGGTGACAGGAGAAAGCAGCATAACTCCTAGAGCCCAGAGCTGCTGGTAGTTGCCCTGAAAAGGGATAGGAAAACAGGAGCTGGGGGAAGGTGGGAGGGAAAATGTGACCTACTGCAGGAACCTCTCTCGAAGAGATACTGTTACGGTAAGTTCTTACGTAACCATTATATCTTACTTCGAGAGGGTTCCTGCAGTAGGTCTTCACAGATAGGACTGAATACCAATCAGTCAAGAAAAAGCAAGTCAAAGACTAAGGTCCAGGAGGTGGAATGTCTACCAGCTAGAGACCCGGTTATGATAAGAGGTCTTGCAGGACAGCAAGTCCAAAACCTGCCCTACACCTAGAGGCAATGTCCAGACTGTAATGCTTGATGAAAGTATGGACCGAAGACCAAGTGGCCACGGCATAAATATCTGAAGCAGACACATTCTGTAAGAAGGCCGTCAAAGCAGCCATGCCATGGGTGGAGTGGCCTTTCACTTCCCCCAGAAGGGGGTTTCTCGTACTTCTGACAGATGAGCGAGATGCAATTAGCCAACCATTTGGACAGGCCCTGTTTAGAGATGGCCGTACCCTGACGTCTGGGTGTGAAAGCAACAAACAACTGGTCAGACTTGCACACCTCCTGGGTCTGAGAGATATAGTAACTCAAGATTCTGTGCACATCCAATGTGTGCAAAAGGTATTCCCCCCATTGGAATACTCAGGAAAGTAAACCGGTAATTGAGCATCTTGGTTCAACATAAATTCAAATACCACTTTCGGTAGAAAAGAAGGGTTAGTCTGCAGAGCCACCCGGTCTCTGTGGAAGATTAAATAAGGCTCCTTGTAAACGAGGGCCTGAAGCTCTGAAATCCTTCTAGCTGAGGTAATAGCAACTAAAAAGTGCGCTTTCCAGGACAAATAGCATGTCGCAACTTGTCGCCAGCTCATAAGGGGGCAGTGTCAGTGTCTCAGCAGGTTGTACACTCACCTCTGAGACCAGGAGATCAGATGGCTATGGGTTCTATTCCCACACCAGGCACTTGGGTTAATATCCCAATACTGACACTGCAGTGCAGCATGAGGGGGATGCTGCACTCCTGAGGTACCGTCTTTTGGATGAGACGTTAAATCGAGGTTCCGTCTGCCTGTTCTGGTGGTTGTTCAGGTGGACGTTAAAGATCCCATGGCACTTCTCGAAAAGAGTAGGGAAATTTCCCTGGTGTCCTGGCCAAATTTCCCCCATTCACTAAAAATATCACCAACAGCTTAATCTGGTTCAATTTCAGTTGGTTACCATCTGTATCCCCCCTCCTCCTGCCCCCCCCACAAAAAAAGCAGGGACTTCTAGTTTCAGTGGGCCTACTGAGTCAACAAAATTCAATAAATAAATAAATATAAATACATAAAGTATCTTTCTCTAAAATAAAATGTAAGTCCTGGGGGGGGGAACGGACTACGGACCAGAGGTTTTAAGTGGAGGATCCCCTTAAGAAAGGTTTTTGAGACCTCCAGCTGCGTGATGGTTTTGCCATCCACCGGAAGGTGGTAGGTGGAAACCGCTGAAAGATGGACCTTCAAGGACGAGTAACTAAGGCCTGAATCAGACAAGTGCAAGAGGTAATCAAGGACCTGGGGTGCCGAGCAGGAAAAGGGGTCCAGGCCCTTTGCCCATGGCCCAAATAGTGAATCTCTTCCACTTCATGGCATACATAGATCTAGTGGATGATTTTCTGGCCTCCACTAAGACCTGGGCAACTTGCGAGGAGATGCCAAATCGTGAGACTGCTGTGTCCAAAGGTGCCAAACATGCAAGTAGAGAGACCTGAGGCTTGGATACACCAGACTCCTGAGATAGAAAGTTGTGGAGGAGAGGAAGAGGTACTGGGGATTCCAATGCCAGCTGCTGTAGCGGGAGAACCAGATCTGCTGAGGCAAGAGGAACTATGAGAGAATCATGTGAGCGCCTGCTTCAAAGCTTCAGCAGAACTCTGCAGTACGAAAGGGGAAGCGCATGAAACTCCCCGTCCAACAAAGAGACGGCATCGCTTTCACCAGAAAACACCACGCCCAGGAACGAGCAAGCAAAAGCTGGGTAGTTTTGCGTTGGATGGGGAGGCAAATAGATCTATTTCTGGCAATCCACACTAATCAAAGAGAAATTCCACTACCTCCTGCTTTAGTTCCCACTTGTGTGCCCGTGTAATGGTGCGGTTGAGACTGTCCACCAGGACATTGTGAACTCCCGAGACATGGACTGCTGTCAGAGACCGTCCATGCTGGACTGCGCAATACCACACCTGCATCGCCTCCCTGCAGAGGGGGTTCGACTAGGTGCCTCCTTGTTTGTTTATGTGCCAAACCACGGAAGTGTTGTCAGTCTGGATTAGGAGTGTTCCCGGTTGTAAGAGGGGCTGAAATGCCTGAACAGCGTAGAGAACCACTCTCATCTCTAGAACTTTTATGGGCAAGTGTTCCTCTCGTGGAGACCATCTCCCTTGAGTTCGATGGTCTTCTAGTGGGCTCCCCAGCCTTGAACCGAGGCGTCTGTTGTGAGGGTCATGGAAAGAGATGGGGGATAAAAGGGGGCCCCCTGAGGAGAGGTTGGATGGCACCTGCCACCAGAGAAGATCCCTCTTCAGACTGCAGGAGACCCGGACCCTGTGGTCCAGGCTGTTCGAGCATTGGGTCCACTGGGTCACCCTCATATGCAGTCTGGCCACAGGAACTGTAGTAGTAGTAGTAGTAATAGTAGTAAATCATATTTTTATTCAAATATGAATAATTGGATACATTCACTTGAGCATAGCTCATTTTCAATGAAGTTCCAAGTTTGATTAAGAGATTCCACATAAATTAACAGTACCACAGAATACAAGACAACAAGTAAGACAACTAGCCAACAATAAATAAATAAGGTTAAGATAAAAAAAAAAAAAATTCCAAAAACACATAACAATCAGACTTTAAAGTGTTAACAGTTATTGCATAATGTACTCTTATTTAGTGCAAGCATATACCATTTCCTTAGTTCATTTGTGTTATGCTTGGTTTTATTGCTTCTCAGAGCTGGAGGGGGGATCTATTCCATAGGCTAATACCTCTGGCAAGTACAGAAGATCTACCTATATTTAGATTACATTTAAGCGGAACAAATTGAGTTCCAGTTGAGGCCCTTATACTTTCCTTAGTCTTTCTAACCTCAAATAGGTCAGCGATATAATTAGGTACTTTCTTATGCCAAACTTTAATCATAAATTGAAGCAAATGTAGATCTCTTCTCACTGTAGGACTGATCCAATCCAATTCCTTAAAAAGTAGACACCTATGTGTTCTATAGGGGACATCTAAAACAAAAAGAGCCAATCTGTGAAAGACTAAGTCTACGCTACTTGTATGCTTTTCTAAGGCTCCTCCACAGAGCAGATCACCATAATCCAACACTGGAAGTATCAGAGAATTAACTACAGTCAGGCAGACTTCTCTGGACATAAACCTTTTATATCTATACAATGCACCCAGTTTTCTATTAATGTTCTTTATAAGGGAATTTATATAGATATCCCACCCTAAACTAGGGTCTAACCAGACCCCAAGATATTTATATGAGTCCACCTGCTTGATGGCAGTGCCATCCACAGTATGAATTTCCAAATGCAAATCTTTTTTATTGTTATTATTTTTAAACAACAATGATTGTGTTTTATTGGTATTTAGAATAAGGTAATTCATCTTAAAGAATTCCTGAATATCATCAAAGGCCAATTGCAGCCTCTCATTTATAGATTCTACAGTATCTCCCTCAGCATACAGCACAGTGTCATCGGCATACATATGACACTGTGCAGATGTGGATACAACTTTGAGGTCATTCATATAAACATTAAATAATAAAGGCCCCAAAATCGAACCCTGCGGTACTCCATTATTTATTTCCAGTATCTTAGATTTATAGGAGCCCACTTCTACGAATTGTCTACGGTCCATCATGTAAGAAGCAAACCATTTAACTGATCGAAAGGACAAGCCGATCTCACTGAGTCTGGACAGGAGAACCCGATGGTTAAGGGTATCAAATGCTTTTGAAAGATTTATAAATAAAGCTCCTATCATTAACCTCCTGTCCAGACTTGGAGATCGAACTGTGGGAATGGCTGCTGCCATTAGACCCAACAGGCGAACGACAGAGCTTGCTGTGGTCCAACAAGAGTTGGACACAGATGAAGCTTGTTGAATCAGAGTTTCCGCCCTGTCCAAAGGAAAGAAGGCCCTGCCCCAGACCATATCCAGCACTGCTCCAATGAACTGGAGGCATTGAGAGGGTGAGAGCCGAGACTTGGGATAGTTCACAGTGATGCCAAGCTGGAAAAAGAAGTCCAGGGTGGTGGAGAGAGACTCCATCAGACTGTCCTGTGATGGGGCCGACAACAGCCAGTCGTCCAGGTATGGGAACATGTAAATCCCCTTGCAGCGCAGGGCCACAGCCATCACTGCCAAGCACTTGGTAAAAACCAGAAGTGCCAAAGAAAGGCCAAAAGGAAGGGCCTTGAACTGATAGTGGTTCTCCTGAAAGGTGAACCGAAAGGAAACGGTGGTGGGCCTGGAGGATAGGGATGTGCAGGTAAGCATCCTGCATGCCCAGCGAGCACAGCCATTGGTTCTGTTGCAGCAGGGGTAAGGGTCCCAGGAGGGTTAGCATGCGGAACTTCTTATATTCCACGAAGAGGTTGGTAGGCTAAGATCCAGGATGGGCCTCAGGTTGCCCGTCTTTTTTGGGCACCAGGGAAAAATGTGAGTAATACATCTTTCCTGTCTGCCTGAGAGGAACCGGCTCTATGGCTGATTTTTCTAATAGAGCTTGGATTTCCTGCTGAATAAGGTGTTGATGGCCTGATGGGTAGTGAGACCTGCTTGGAGAATAGTCCGGGGATCTGTCCAGGAACTCGACTGAGTGTCCTCTTGCGATCAGTTGGAGGACCCAAGTGTCTGTAGTTATCACCTCCCATCTGTTTAGGTGGAGGGTGAACTTCCCCCCACTGGCTCCATTGAAAACACGGGAGGAGGTGGGGATCCCCTTGAGTCAGAAAGCAGAGGGGAGGGCCGTTTTACTGCCTCCAGCCACCTTTTGGGCTTTTACCTGAGGGGTCTGGGCACCAGAACCAGTGGTGCGACATTTACCCTGGCATCTGATCTGGTTCGGTCTATTCCATCTTTTCTGCGGGTGACAAAAAGGCTGCTTGGGTTTTTGGCTGGAGCAATACATGGACTGGACATCCTGTAGGGATCTGTCGCTCTTCTGTAGCTCTGTAATTATATCCTTTGCGTCGCTGCCGAACAGGACAGAACCCCTGAAGGGGGCGTCCAGGAGAGTGGTTTGGACATCTTGCGCCAGTCCCACAAGCCGGACCATGCCAGACGTCTCAGGCAAATGCCTGAAGCAGTACATCAGGCCACCGAGTACACTGAGTCATAGGTGGCACGCAATGCGTGGCAGCAGGAAGACTTGTTAAGTCTCACCTTGTCCAACAGCTTGTTCCTGAGTTCCACGTCCAGGATAGACTGTAGCACTTTCTCTAAATCGGTCAAAGATGACTTCTGGAAAGAGATCACGTGGGCTATGTAATTAAGAGACCTGATAGCATAGGTGGAGGAAGCGTAGACCTTGTGGCCATATTGGTCTATCTGCTTGGACTCTCTGTAAAGAGGAGAGGCACTCAGAAGCTTTGGCTGAGCCGACCTACCGTGGGCCGCTGTGATGACTAATGAGTCAGCCTTAGGTTGGCTCATGAGGTGACTTGCCCTTCCGGGGGATGATGGGTCCTGTCAGCCTTTTTAGAGACCACAGAAATTGAGAATGGCTGTTGCCGTATTGTGGATGTTAGGTTCTCATGCAGCCCCATCCAAGGTGGGATGGGTAGGGAGTCCGCATTTGTCAAATCCAGGTGTTCCACAAGCCTCTTCCTTTTAGGATCCATCTCCTGGGATACCCAGCTGCAGGCCTACTGGATGGATCTAAGGAGTTCCGCAAATGACAGGTCCTCCGACAGATATTTGGGGAACTCCTTGGGTTGTGGTTTCATAGCAGAATGAGGCTCTGAGCAAGCTGCAGAGTTGGAGTCAGTATCTGAATCAGAAGACTCCGGTCTGCTGGGTAGAGAAACTATGTCCAGAACCTCCTCCATGACCCTGACGCCCAAGAGGGCCCCAGCCAGGTGTCTGCTAGAGTCCCTATCTGAAGATTGATAGTCGACTGGGGATGGGCTCCTAGGAACAACCCTGTGGGTCAGGGTGGAAATCATGACCAGATTGGGGTGTCCCAGCTCCTGTAGGAGCTGCAATTTGGTGTCCTTATATCAGGCTGGAATTGTCCCTTGTGGTCCCAGCTGAGGAGGAGGGGCAGTGGAGGCTGATAGCCTGGAACCCCGAGGGAGAATATGGGGGTAACCAGGAGTCTGGTACCAATAGGGATAAGACTGATGATCGTGCCCCTGGTACATATGGCCCAGTGTTGGCACATGCAACTGTAACCCCCCTGCAAATGGGGGTTCCCAAAAGACTTCCAGGAGCTTGCTTGAATGCTCCAAGCCTGAATGGTGTTTGGCATTTAAGCCATTTATCAGTGAGTGTTTTTAGAGCCTCTGGTACTGTCTCTTTAAGAGCTGTCTGCTTGCAGACATAATTAGTTTGTATGGGGGACTGTGTGCTTCTCTGAGTACCACTCAAGCTGCTGCCAATTCACTCTATTTTGCAGTCACTAGGAGTGCAAGGGAACCTATCTAAAAGATGTAACTGTTTGCCAGAAATCATTTACAGTAATAATGAAATTACAGTTTGTCTAACCTGCTTTCTTTTGCAGTCAGAACTGTGTCTGCTAGTTCCCATTCTAGTTTTGAACTGCTGAACTGGACCAATCAGTGTGGGGTAAGCTAGCTCTAAAATGGTGCCTTGGACGAATCAGAACTTGGACTCATAATCTGAGCCAGCCACAAGAGGATTGTATGGGCAGTGACTCTGGGAGATGTAGTTTAGACTTCAGTGCCTTTTTGGACCAACAGCAGCAGTCTATTGTGAGTGACAGCCAATCCAGTCAAGAACTGGGAGGAACTCAAAGGAAGTGCCGGTTTTGTCGGTTGGAGTTTCAGTTGAGCTTTGGCAGTGAAGAAGGAAGGAGCCCTGTGCTTTTCTGTGTGCAGTTTTAGTCAAAAACGTGTGTAAGGCCCAGAGTTCCAGTCTGCAGCTTGTGTAACAGCTTGTTAGGACTGAATCCGTCCCTGTGAAAAGAATCAAAGGATCTCTGAAGAGTAGAAACCAGGCTCACCCTGTAGAAGACTGGAGGAATTGCTGAAAATTGCATTGGGTCTGTCAGGAACTGAATCTGCTGTGTGTTCTCCGGGTATTGTGCAGTAATTGCGATCGGGATACAGATGCAGCCTGCCTGGTATAGTGCTTTCTTTTATATGGATGTGTGAAGAGGTTTGTGTACCTCAAGTGAGCCCTGCTGACATTGAAGGACCCTATCTTATTTGGAGGTCGTGAGTACTAATTCAGGGTCGCCCCTGTTGAATTGCTGCACATTAAATCCAAATGAAATTACTGTACTGCTGACTGTTTAATTCTCCTTTCTCTGTGTGAAAGGGCCCCTACCAGCTGCCACGGTTTAGACTAGCCACTAGGGCTTGGGTACCCAGGGACAGTAACTGATAGGGATAGGCCTGTGCACAGAGCCATAGGTAGATTATTAGAGTGATAAGCTAATTAACCTGATTTCCCCTGTCCTTGTTATATCCCCTAAATAAATCAGAGCTGCTTTGTTTCAGCAAAGTTATACTGCCTGAGGTATTTGTCTATGTTAAAGTACTGTACTGTGACTGTTGCACTGTATCTCATTTCACAGGAGGTCCCAGTGCCGGAACCAGACCTGGGGGTAAGTGTATACTGTGAAGGTAATTCTGATATATTGTGTGGGCCACTAGTGGGAAGAAAGGGGGGTTGCAGTGTCCCAGAGGGCTGTGACCAAGTTAGTTTAACTATTGCAAACCCTGACCTCTGGGTGGAGGCACCCGCCATTGGATCCAGGCCCCTCAACCTGTTAGTGGCAAATCAGGCAGGGGTAGTAGCCCCTGGGATAGCGCCATCTAGGGGTTACATCTTGGAGGCTCACCGCTGGGATTGTGTGTCCTCTAGTGGCCATATTTACGAACCACTGTTAAGAAAAATGGGTACCCGACAGAAGTGGCTGTGCACACGCTGGTGGAGTGGTGTACTAGAGGAGGAGATCGACCCCAAAATGCTATGCTTATCCTGGACATCCCCTGGGTATCAATAGGACAGTGTGCAGGGAGTACTTTCAAGGTGGAAGGTTTACAAAACCCTGTGGTGGTGGGTCGGCATGCTAATCTGCTCACCCACATTTCCTGGCCCTAGTAGAGTTTAAGGATCCCATAGATAGCTCCAAAGTGCCACAGACCATTACCCCAGAGGAGCCCTCACTGCTTGGAGTGATAACTAGGACAGTAAAGACCCGGGGAATCAGCCCCCACCACTATCTGAAACTTTTGAGGAGAAATTTGCTGAATGGTTGCTGGGAGAGGGAAAACTGTGGAGGACTTGAAGAAACTATTCTTGCCACCTGAGCGTGTTCCTCCCCAACCCCTCTCCTGCTCCAGTGCCCATAATGGTGGCTGAACCAATGCAGACTCCTATTTCTGCACCTGCCATTAGTCACGACTCTTACCGAAGGTTGAGGATCTTCTCTGGCACCCTCCCACCCCCAAGGGGAGGATGACTGAGGAGACCTGGATAGACTATGTTGCCCCAAAGTGCTAGAATGGCAATGCTCGGAGGCCAGCAAAGAAGAGGGTTAGTGAGAGCCCCGAGGTCCTGCCCTGGCTACCATCCATGCAACGGGCCAGTAACCCTGAAGCGACTGCACAGGCCTATCTTGAGGCCTTGGAGAATGTGCTGGAGCCCAGATTCTGATGAGTACCTATGGTGGAGAGTAAGAAATGCACAACAGTACGAAGGGAGTTGTTGTCTTGTGTATGTCTCTGCTGGAAAAATTGTTGCAAGAATGCCTCAGAAAGGGTAGTTTGCCAGCGATTGAACTGGACCGAACCAGACTGGACAGAATCATAGTCTGCCCTTCTCCAGAACTGCTGTTGCTTCAGTTACGCCTGGCAAATGACTGGAATCCCCACCCTCCTATGATAAGTTAATGAGAGAAATTCGAGAGTTGAGAAAAGCGACCTGGAGGTACCTGCACCAACAGCTGTGGCTACGACCAGGTGACTGAGGGTGACCCATCAAGAAGTTCAGGGCAGAGGTTGACAGTCAATGAGTGCTCTGACAAGGAAAAGATATGCCACAATGGGCGAACTGTTGAGAGATCGAGAATTCAAAAACAGTCCCTTTATGAAGGCCACGCCTGCAAGTACGGGCCCTGACCTATATCCGACTGCATCTGCTATGGGGGTGGGGTACCCACCCATGTATCTCCTGCTGATAACAGCTCGAACTCGATTCCTTGACCATGGAAGTGGAGAAACTGACGAGATGTCTCCAAATGCTTATCACGCGCGAGAGACAGAGATGGCACAAGGTTTCCAGTTAAGTAATGCCCGCCCTGGCTCCCAGTGTGGCGCCTCGACCCGCTCAAACTCAGAAAGTATGTTTTGCTATAATTGTGGGAAAGATGGGCACATGAAAAGGGAATGCCAGTCCCAAAAGACACTGACAAAAGTTGCATATAGGCTACAAGAGAGCTTGAGAAGAAATCAGTGGTTAAGAGGTGCGACATGATCCCAGTGAGGGCACCAAAATGCTAATTCACGTCCTTTTGTGGCAAGGTCAGTTGCCCAGGCCCCCACTACTGCCTCTCCAGACTGGTCCAGAATAGTGGGTCCCTCCATGGAGACCACTGTAAAGGTGAATGGAGTGTCTACAAGAGCTGTATTAGACAGTGGCTCCCAAGTGACAATTATGTTCCAGGATTGGTATCAGAAGCATTTGTCAGACGTACCCTTACAACCATTAGAAGGACTGCATGTATGGGGGTTAAGTGAGAAGGCCTACCCCTATTCCGGGTATATCCGAATTTGGCTGTCTTTCCCCACCTCCGTGGCTGGAGTGGCCGAACAAGTAGAGACCCTAGCCTTAGTGTGTCCCCCACTGGACTGTCGATGGTGTCCCTTGTTGATTGGAACAAATGCTCATATTCGGAAGGCTGGCACAGTTGTGTTATGAAAACAGGGTCAAAGACTAGTAGAGCTTTAAGAGTTCCAGCTTTAATTAAGAAGGCCTATGAGGCACAGAGAGATGCTGAAAAACAGAACCAGAGGAACCGTCGAATTGTATGGAAGAAGGATCCTGAGTCTCTGATCCTGGCCCAAATGCCCAGTGTACCTTACAGGAGAGGTCCGTATCAGAAAGGATGTTAAGAATAAAATATTAATGTGGATGCACCAGGGCGATGGAAAATTGCCAGAGGACTGCTAGTCAAGCCTAGTATTTTGCCGCTAGAGCCCATGCTTATACCAAGAAGGAGGTAATGGTCCAAGTTCATAATGTGTCTGAAAGAGACATTAGCGTAAACAGAGGTTGCATCCTGGCTAATGTGCATTGTGCAGACACTGCAGTGCTACCCAGCAGCAAGAGTTCAAGGAAGAATGACAGAGTAACGCCTGACTTGTTTGATTTCGGCGACTCCCGCTGCCAGCTGAATGGAAAGTGAGGATCAGTGAGAAGCTTGCCCAGAGAGACCAGGTGTTTTCTTTAAAGGAATGGGATGTAGGATGCGTGCAGGAGCTGAGCACAATATCCGGCTGCATGAACGAAAGACCATTTCGTGGAGAGGTCTCGACGCCTGGCACCTGCTGACATAGATGATGTGAGACGGCATCTGCAAGAGATGTTAGCTGCTGGTGTAATACAAACGAAGCTCCTAAGCTTCCCCATTGTGGTAGTGAGGAAAAGAATGGAACAGTAAGGATGTGTGTGGATTATCGACCTTTAAACCGGGCGGACTATCCCTGATCAGTACACAATGCCCGCAGATTCAGGATGCTTTGGACTGCCAAACGGAGCAAGTGGTTCTGTGCTGGATCTCCGCAGTGGGTACTACCAGATCCCGATGGCCCCAGAGGACCGTGAGAAGACGGCCTTATCTGTCCGCTTTGGCTTCTATGAATTCATGAGGATGCCTCAAGGGATTTCAGGTGCCCCAGCCACTTTTCAATGATTGATGGAGCGTGCAGTGGGGACATGAACTTACTAGAGTGCCTGGTATACCTAGATGATGTTATTGTGTTTGGCAGCTCACTGGAGGAACATGAGAGCAGATTATTTAAGGTATTGGACCGACTGGAGGACTTTGGCCTTAAACTGTCCATTGATAAGGTCAATTCTTTCAAACATCAGTAAAGTATGTGGGACATAGTATCCACCGAGGAATAGAGACCGACCCAAGTAAAGTTGAGGCCTTGACCACCTGGCACAGCCCAAAAATCTAAAGAACTGCAAAGATTCCTGGGATTCTGTGGTTATTATCAGCTTCATCAAGGACTATTCAAGAGTGATCCGCCTTACTTAACCTTACTCAAGGGTATCCCCAACCCACAAAAATACCAAAGTCAACAGTCCTCAAGACTGAAAGAGTGTATTTTCATCCGAGTGAAGTATTTGGGGCCGCTGGACCCTGATTGTGAGACTGCTTTTCATGAGATCATATATCAACACCCATGCTCCAGTGCTGGCCTATGCTGATCCAAGAAAACCTTACGCCCTGCACACTGATGCTAGCTTGCAAGGGTTGGGGGCTGTGTTGTATCAAGAGCACTTAGAATGGTCTGAGACCAGTGGCCTTTGCCAGTAGAAGCCTGACCCCATCCGAAAAGAACTATCCTGTACATAAGTTAGAGTTCCTAGCTTTGAAGTGGGCTATTGTTGACCAATTCCATGAGTACTTGTATGGGGCTAAAATACTAGTAAAACTGACAATAATCCTTTGACCTATGTGCAGACCTCAGCTAGTTGGATGCCACTGGCCATAGGTGGCTTTCTGCATTATCTACATATGACTATGCTCGAATACCGAGCAGGTCTGAACCACATAGATGCTGATGCTCTCTCCGGAGGCCTGTTCCCCAGAATGATTGGGTCCGATTGGCAGAACCTGACATTCGGCACTCTGCCGAGAAGTTTGACAGGGAGGAACAAATGTCCACGGACGCAGTGGACTGCATGGTGGATTGCTTGGGAGCCTCTGAGAATTGCATACCTGCTGCTTATTGCCACTTTTCTGCAATAGACATTGGTGCACTGCCTCAGCTGGACAATGACAGTATTCGGGGCTCAATCCCACGATCCCATGATCAAAGCAGCTTTAGAAGCCCTCTATGCAGGAAAAGATGTGTCCAAATTACTCCACTGATTTGAGAACTGCACTGTTATACAAAGAAGGTCCTAAGTTGAAACTGATCAATAAACTGTTATACAGAGAAACAGTAGACAGAGGGGACAAGTAGACAAACAACAATTAGTGCTGCCCACTGCTTTTCGAGACTCAGTACTGAGGTCCTTGCACAACCACATGGGGCACCTTGGTATAGACAGAACACTTGACTTGGTGAGATCCAGATTCTATTGGCCTAAGATGGGGGCTGATGTGGAGCAACACATTCAAACTTGTAGTAAGCTGCTTACAGAGGAAAGCTTTGCCCAGAGGGCTGCCCCTTGTTAACATCACCACCAGTGCACCCATGGAGCTGGTCTGTATTGATTTTCTGAGTTTGGAGTCAGATCAAAGAAATATCAGTAATGTGCTGGTGGTCACTGACCATTTCACGAGATATGCCCAAGCTTTCCCACCAAAGACCAGAAAGCATCCACTGTGGCCAAAGTACTTGTAGAAAACTTTTTGTTCACTATGGGGCTCCACAAAGAATCCATTCTGATCAAGGGAGAGACTTTGAGAGTCGTCTGATCAAAGAGATGCTTTCTCTGTGGGAGTGCTAAAGTCCAGAACCACTCCTTACCACCCCAGGGGGACCCACAGCCTGAACGTTTCAACCGCAGTCTTAGATATGCTAGGCACCCTGCACCCAAAGGACAAGCCTAGATGGAGCCAACAAATTAGCACCCTGGTACATGCTTATAACTGCACCAAAGTGATGCTACTGGATTCTCCCCTACCGCCTGATGTTTGGAAGAGAAGCTCTACTACCAGTAGATGTGTGTTTTGGGGTCTCTCCTGATGGGGTTCAAGCTGACAACTATTTACAGTATGTGCAAAGTTAAAGGCCCAGCTAACTCATGCGTACTAACTGGCTCAAACCATGGCTGCCAAAAGAAATCTGGCCAACAAAGAAAGGTATGATAAAAGGTGAAAGCACAGGAACTCCAGGAGGGAGATCGGGTATTGCTAAGAAATCTGGGACTGCATGGCAAGCACAAGATTGCTGACAGATGGCACCATCTCCCTCACATTGTAGTGGGCAAACTAGATGATCTGCCAGTGTACAAAGTAAGGCCTGAGAATAATTCAAAGATGTAAAAACAATGCATAGAAATCATTTACTGCCCATTGGACAAATCTTAATTGAGTCTGAGCCCTAGAAGATGCCCCTCTGGACCAGTGACTAGAGCTGCTGCTAAGAAAAGATCAAGAAAGTCTGCACCTACAGAAGCAAAGTTAAAGTGTTCCCTCCACAAGTCCCAGTTGAGCATGACTGTCAGTCCATATCGGAAGAAAGTGAGAGTGACTTTGAATACTATCCTTCTTACGAACTGAGTCAATTGTTTCGGGGCAATCCCTAGTCAATACTGGAGATGAAGCTGGGCCTTCTGACTGTCTAAGCCCCAGCTTCATCCCTGAGCCAATCTCCCAGAAAGTGAAGTGCAAAGCATCAGATCAGATGAAATGGAATCATTGTGCATGGTTGAACTGTTTGAGCTTTCAGGGAGGAAAATGATAGATTGGGGCAGACTGGTGATACACGAACAAGAAGAGTATTTTGAGTGCCCTGACAGTCCACTGCCAGTGTCCAAAGCTCTCCATGCAGCCAAATGTTGTGGACTCAGAAACTGTAACTCCTGAGCTGAAAGTGCCCCAAGTTCTAGCCTCTCACCCCCATGGAGACTCCTGACAAGTGAGGACAATGCTGAAAATGAGGCTCAGAGTGTAGAGACTATAACAGTTCCCCCTAGAAAGACTGGTCGAGCTGTAAAGCCTGTGGTGCACCTCAGTTATGATTCACTTGGGAGGCCTGTGGACTTGCCTCTCAATGTTGTCCATAAAGGAGTGTATGTGTCCCCGAGCTCATTGCCCAAACTGAGCATCAGTGCTAACTCCAAGTTACTTGTGTTGCCTCTAAGTATGGTGCCTTGCCCCATCCAGCCCCAAGGTAACTGATAGGAAGGGCCCTCTCTTCAGGTTTCATGTACAAGAGGTAATAACTTGAGTTATGGTACAATGTGTATGTAATACTGTGTAAAGAGTGACGATGCAATGTTTCAGAAATGTGTTCTTGGTAAAATGATATATTGACTGATGATTACATGTGGAGCCTAATGCAAATGTATAGGTTGCAGTTAAAACTTATGGGTACTTGTGACGCGGACGCAAGCTTTCCCAGGCCAGGAAGGTGTAACCCCTGCAAATGGGGGTTCTAAAAGACTTCCAGGAGCTTGCTTGAATGCTCCAAGCCTGAATGGTGTTTGGCATTTAAGCCATTTATCAGTGAGTGTTTTAGAGCCTCTGTACTGTCTCTTTAAGAGCTGTCTGCTTGCAGACATAATTAGTTTGTATGGGGGACTGTGTGCTTCTCTGAGTACCACTCAAGCTGCTGCCAATTCACTCTATTTTTGCAGTCACTAGGGTGCAAAGGGAACCTATCTAAAAGATGTAACTGTTTGCCAGAAATCATTTACAGTAATAATGAAATTACAGTTTGTCTAACCTGCTTTTTTGCAGTCAGAACTGTGTCTGCTAGTTCCCATTCTAGTTTTGAACTGCTGAACTGGACCAATCAGTGTGGGTAAGCTAGCTCTAAAATGGTGCCTTGGACGAATCAGAACTTGGACTCATAATCTGAGCCAGCCACAAGAGGATTGTATGGGCAGTGACTCTGGGAGATGTAGTTTAGACTTCAGTGCCTTTTGGACCAACAGCAGCAGTCTATTGTGAGTGACAGCCAATCCAGTCAAGAACTGGGAGGAACTCAAAGGAAGTGCCCGGTTTTGTCGGTTGGAGTTTCAGTTGAGCTTTGGCAGTGAAGAAGGAAGGAGCCCTGTGCTTTTTCTGTGTGCAGTTTTAGTCAAAAAACGTGTGTAAGGCCCAGAGTTCCGGTCTGCAGCTTGTGTAACAGCTTGTTAGGACTGAATCCGTCCTGTGAAAAGAATCAAAGGATCTCTGAAGAGTAGAAACCAGGCTCACCCTGTAGAAGACTGGAGGAATTGCTGAAAATTGCATTCGGTCTGTCAGGAACTGAATCTGCTGTGTGTTCTCCCGGTATTGTGCAGTAATTGCGATCGGGATACAGATGCAGCCTGCCTGGTATAGTGCTTTCTTTATATGGATGTGTGAAGAGGTTTGTGTACCTCAAGTGAGCCCTGCTGACATTGAAGGACCCTATCTTATTTGGAGGTCGTGAGTACTAATTCAGGGTCGCTCCCTGTTGAATTGCCACATTAAATCCAAATGAAATGACTGTACTGCTGACTGTTTAATTCTCCTTTTCTCTGTGTGAAAGGGCCCCTACCAGCTGCCACGGTTTAGACTAGCCACTAGGGCTTGGGTACCCAGGGACAGTAACTGATAGGGATAGGCCTGTGCACAGAGCCATAGGTAGATTATTAGAGTGATAAGCTAATTAACCTGATTTCCCCCTGTCCTTGTTATATCCCCCTAAATAAATCAGAGCTGCTTGTTTCAGCAAAGTTATACTGCCTGAGGTATTTGTCTATGTTAAAGTACTGTACTGTGACTGTTGCACTGTATCTCATTTCACAGGAGGTCCCAGTGCGGAACCAGACCTGGGGTAAGTGTATACTGTGAAGGTAATTCTGATATATTGTGTGGGCCACTAGTGGGAAGAAAGGGGGGTTGCAGTGTCCCAGAGGGCTGTGACCAAGTTAGTTTAACTATTGCAAACCCTGACCTCTGGGTGGAGGCACCCGCCATTGGATCCAGGCCCCTCAACCTGTTAGTGGCAAATCAGGCAGGGGTAGTAGCCCCTGGGATAGCGCCATCTAGGGGTTACACAACAGGTAACCCGGCAATGGCCCCCCTGGCACCGGGTAAAAGGGGAACTGTGGCAGGGGGTAGCCAGGGTTCATGCCTGTAGGACCAGACGGTGGAGGGGCCCAAGGCCCAGAAGGCGGCGGGGCCGAGGGACCGCTAGGAACATGTGGGTCCATCGGCAGGCCTGCGGTCCCAGTTGGAATCCCTGAAGGACCAGGCGGGGGCTCCGGCATTGGAGCAAGAAACCCAGAGGTCATCCCCAAGTTGGGAGGGATGTAGATGGGAGAGTGGCCTGATGTCGGGGGCCTAAGAAGACCCAATGTCTGATCCGAAACAGGCGGGGGGGGTTAAAGGAATGGAGACACCTGTAGACGGGTCCGCTGGTGAAGCAGGAATCTCAGACAGTAGGCCTGACGCAGGAGAAGAAATCCCTTGGCCAGAAGCACTCGTGTCCCAGAAGTCCAGGCAAAATGAGGGGTCGGGCTGAGTCAGTGAATCCTGGGAGGGAGAACCCTCGCGGGACAAGGGGGAGCCTGGAAGCTGGCTCTGCGCGACATCAGTTACTACAGGCTGGCCCGACGGGAGAGCTTCAGCGGAGCGGCTGTCGTGCAGGCCAGTGACCGACTGATCGGCCTTGACCGAGCAAACGTCAGAGGAGCTGGCATCTGACTTATCGGTCATGGTTGAGTGGGCAACAGCGGAGCTGGAGTCCAGCTTACCAACAGATGCAGTGCAACCGGCAGCGGAGCCGGAGGGTGACCCATCGGCCTGAGAGCTATTGAAAAGCCCCGAAGCAATATCCTCCTGGGAGGAACACCCCTGTCGCCTACTGACTGAGGCGGGGGGTGGGGATCAGTGACCGATCTGCTGGAGCAGATGGAGACTAAGGAGGAGGAGTACTCACAGAGGCGGACGTCCCACCTGAAGTAGCGTCGACTGCCTAGCAATGCTGGGTTGAGGGAGACCAGTCCCAGTCCTGGCACCACTTCTTCTTGCATTCAGAGGTGGGTGAAGAGGAACATTTCCGTAGCTCCTGAAGCTCCTTTTGCATCGATGCAAGGTGTTTTTTTCCAAAGGTGGGCATCAAGGGCCTTCTGGCACCTGAAGCGCATGGCCTGATTGAAGGACTGGCAGATGTCGCAGTCATCAACTCAGTGTTTTGGGCCCAAGCAGAGGACGCAGCAGGAGTGATCATCCCCGTGCAGAATGTGAGCGCCGCACTGTAAGCCCTTCTTCTTGGTTTTACATGAAGACATGCATTAAACTAGAAATAGACGTGATGAAAGAACACAAAATACTTATAAAATGGCGGTCAACTGTAGCCGAGTTCACCGCGAGCTCCAATGCATACAGGTCGATGGCGGGAAAGAACTGGAGGGCAGGCGTGGGGACCAACCCCTATATACGGTCACACTGACGTCCCTTCATGTGACGCTGGGAGCGGTCCTCCGCTATATATTACTAGCTAGAAGTTTGCCGTGCAGTCCTGAGGCCAGAAGGCACAGTTCTGTCTGTGAAGACCTACTGCAGGAACCCACTCGAAGTATGATCAATAACGATCAGAAGGCAGTAGAGAGTATATAGCTCATACATCTGATAAGTGATGTACTCCCTGAGAATCTAGAACAGTGATACTCAATCCTGACTGGCTCGGGAGCCACATGAGTTGGTAGTCTATGCTAAGGAGCCACAACAGTCATACACATTATATAACATATGGCACGCACACCTCAAAAGTATAATTTTAAACACATTTTATTGCATTTACTAAAAGTGACCTTTTAATAACAAACTATTTATTAATAAAACACTAATTTAGTTTAAAGTCAGCTAGATTTTTTTTTAATAATCAAGAAATAAAACAGCAATAGCCCCCGCATTTTATTCATGACAAAACATCCATTTACAGTGTGCATACTGCTGATCAACAAATAATGCACAAATTTAACTGACCCAGTAAAACTAATATTTATTGAACTTAACATACAACTCCCTGGATCCTTTTATCACTGTACCGGTGCTGAAGACAAGGCAAGGCAAGATCTCTAAACTTTAAAAACTCAGTGGATAGTACCTTCTCCATATGGGATATAGGGTTTCTCAAGTAGCAAAATGAAGGACGGTTGAGAGGCAATGTTACTTCTTCTCTTGGATCCATCATCTTGTAGCAATGTCTCACGTTATGTGCCCCATCAGAGTGAGAGAGAGAGAGAGTGTGTGTGTGTATGTCTAGCGCTAAGCGGAAGTCAGAGATAGCGCTGATAGCGCTAAGTGGGAGACAATTAAACTTAACTTTGTACAGACCTAGAAAATGCAGTACGGTCCCACCCCAGTTGTGGACATAACTTGTATCCTGGGGCTCATGGCAGTTGCCCTTACCATTCCTCCTTGGTCTGGACCTGTCAGGAATCAAAAGTTAGTCCTGCTCCCATGGATGGATGCTCCTATGCAATCAATCCATAATGGAGACAGCTATTTATCAGTACAAAGAAAGAATTCTCTCACGCATGGGAGCTCAGTAAGTCCAGTTTTGGCAAAATGACTTTCTCTTATATGGAGGATGGTTGTAATATATTCCCTCTGTGATAAGTCCATTTTAGAGCTAAGCAGCAGACAATTAAACTTAATGTTGCTCGTAGCACTAAACGGTTGATCACTACCGCGGCATATAAAGAGCCGCAAATACATTAAAATTATAGTGCGTGTTAATAAGCCACAACTAAAACAGTAAAGAGCTGCAGGTGGCTTGTGAGCTGCAGAGCGAGTACCACTGATCTAGAAGCTGATGTAAAGAGATCAGACCTTGCTGAGCCCACAGACAAAAAAAGGATCCAAAACATTTAATGGATTTGTTTGCATCCATGCTAACGTATCAAGAAGGGGAGAAAACTCACCTAAGGACTGCGAGTGAACCGCACGCCATACCCGAAGCATTGCTGCAGTATACAGAAACAACTGGAAAAGGGAAAGGGAAAGTAACCAGGGGAAAAAAAAAAATAATTAGACCTGTATCAGTCGGGTCATTGAGGGCAAATTCTATACCCTTCCAATGGGCCTGATAATTTACCCAGGTCCAACACAGATCAAGCAAAGCTGGGAAGCTAACATATACAAGTGTAGATTAGGCAAATTGATCCCACCCTCAGCAGGGGATAAATGTAATAAAGAGAGTCTGATTCAAGGCCTATGTCCCCTTCCCAGAAAGCGGGATATCAGTCTGTGCCAGTCACGAAAATAATAACTAGCAGGGTAAAGTGGAAGAGTTTTTAAGTAAAACAGTATCCTTGGTAATACATTTAAATGAATGACTTCCACCCCCCCTTCAGAAAAGAAAGACTTCATTGTGACCATCGACTCAAATCTGTCGCTATAGCCACTGACACGGGCTTATAATTAACTCATTATCCCCTGGTGGCCATTTTGTGTCAGGTTAGCAATGGACAGTACAGACTTCATACAAAGCTACTGGAAGTCTAGGTGATCTGGGTTTTTGGTTAAATATACCTCAAGATATTTCAAAGAGTTTCAATTCCAACATATAATAAATGTAGTAGTAATAACATTTTATTTATACAGTGATAACACCATTAGGGCTATGCATGCCCTTTTCTTTTTTTTTTTATTTAGTATGCTTTATGTTGCCCCTGCACCGTCAACCTTCAGCTCCGGTCACGGACCCCCGTACCTCCACCTCTGGGTGTTGCCGGAGCTCACCCGGTCACACCCCCGGCTTACCCACCCCCCCAAGGGCGGGGTTGCAACACTGTCCCCTACCAGTGCCGCAACACTAGTAAGTGGTAGGGGAGCTGGCTCCGGAGGCTAATTGAGGCCCGGGGGCAGAGCGTCACTGAGAGGGTGAGGTGCAGATTTTCTCCCATTTTTCTTGGAGACAGGGACGTGCAAAGAACGTCCAGCGTCCACCCTGCCTCCCTGAGATTCTCAGACGCTGGGTCACTGTGGTACCCCCGGCGTCCACCAGGGGTTTGTCAAGTGCCAGACATACACCACATCCTCCCCCCCGGAGAAGGAGAGCAGTCCCTGGGACGCTCCATTCTTCTCCCCCCGGCCGGCCGGCGACCCAGGTCCTTTCCCAAACCCGGGTTGCCAGCGTCACAAGCAGAAATCCAACCGCTGCACTGACGAGCCGGCTCTATGCATGCCCTTTTCTCAAGGTGCACCTGTTTATGAGTTACAATAAATAAATATACACAAGTGTAACAAACATTACTAATCCCAAATCACTTCACTAGCATTATACATTACAAACAACAAACATGCTACCAGTTTTCAATAAATTTTCTAAAACCATCCATTATAAGCACAACAATACTTCAATTCCCTTTGTATAGCAGTCTTCAACGTATTCAAGTGCATGTCTAGGTCCCTGAGATGTAAAGGAAATTGGTTCCAGCAGATGGCTGTCTTATACTGAAATGTCATAGCAGTAAATTTGTTTCTGCTTTTTGGTATTACTAATTCTCTGGCCCCTTTTTTCCTCAAGTTGAGACCATGTTTAGGTTTTTCAAGCCTCCCTACTAGATCGTGCAATACGTTATTTTTTAAGATCCCTCATACTTGTACTGCCCAAATCCATTTCCTTCTTATATCTAATGAACTCCAACCAAGAGAACTGTACATAATACAATGGTGAGTACTAAACTCGCATTTCAATATAAATCTTGCCTATCTATTTAAAACTAAATCTAACTTCATCAAATACTGTTTATTTGTATGGCAGTAAATATGACTTCCATGATCCATAACCATCAGTATTAGTTGGTTTACCACGGTTAGGTGTACTTCCTTGGTTGTACAATAAGACATTTGTTTTGCTGCCCCTAACCTTATGCTAACTTTTTTTACCAGTTCATTTATGTGGTATTCAAAGTTTAAATGTTGGTTAATGTAAACCCCCAAATATTTATAAACTTCAGTTTGCATTAAAATTTTCCCTTCCTCGGTTTTATCTTCAAGTTTGAAATTCAGTTTCTCTTTTTTTTGCTTTGGGGAAAAAAACATTATTTTTTTATTATTATTATTTGTAACCAGATCTAATGCAGACAAATATTCCTGCATAGCTATGAAATCCTTTTGTAATCTATCCTTCACTTCCTCAGGGTGGTCTCCTTCAGCAATTAAAACGGTGTTGTCCACACATAAACGGACAGAAGAATTTTTTATACAGGTGGGCAAGTTGTTTATGTAAGAGATAAATAGTAGGAGACCTAATATTGATCCTTGAGGTACCCCTCGTGTAACTGACTCCATTTATACTAACTACCTGGGATCTATTTGCCAGACAGGAATGGAACCACTGACATGGTTCATTTGCCACCCCCATCTTTCTTAGGATGTCCCGTAAAGTTTTATGATTTACAAGGTCAAAGACTTTTGACAGGTCCACATACACTGCACTCACAGAAATTGTATCCCCCAAAGGGGGAAATAAATCTTTGATTTGGCCAAGAGGGGTATAATTACAGGCTAACCACCTTCATTTTATGTCAGTTCAGACGAAAACCAGCTACAGTTTCAAATCGAGCCAAAATTTCAGAAACAGCTAACAGAGATTCCATAGGGTCAGTAGGATCAAAATATCATCAGCAAACGGTGCTATCCTATACTCCCATTCCCCTAAGGGAATTCCCTGTATGCTTTGAGAATGCCAAATATGAGAGACTATGGCTCTATATACAAAACGAACAAAACCGGTGAGAGAGGGCAACCATGCCGAGTGCCTCTCCCTAAAACAAAAGGTTATGAAATAGTCCCATTTATCTTAACATAGGCAGAGGAAGAACGATAAAGAGATTGTAGCACTGTAAGAAAATAAGAGGCAAAAACCTAATGTGTTTAATGTGGTCCATCAAAAATATGTGTCAAGACCACACATATACACACACACACACACACACACAACCAGATTTATGGGAAGAAAAAATCTGACTAAGGCCTAACTTTTAAATATTTTCTTTGTTCATCTGAAGACAGATGTGTCTCTTGAAGGAAAATAATATTGGCACGTTGCTGCTAGAAATAATGAAGGAAGTGGTTATCGCTTAACAGGGTTATGTACCCTGTTTACACTGTATGATATTACTTCAGTAAAAGATTCCATGGTAAAAAATTACATACCAGTACTTCATCCAATTGCACCCAGACTGAAACAATGGCCTTCTTTATCTGAACTCCCTCTAAATAAAAAAGCCCCCATGCCTTGCAAAATGGTACAATATATTGATAACCATAACAAGCCTATAGTATTTGTCCATTCCATTCAAATCTGAGAGAGAAATCTATAAACCACAAAACAACCTGCTATCAAGGCAGAGTACTAAAAGCAGAACAATCTAAACCTTAATAAAATCCAAGATAAACCACAGTAAGCTTCCAAGGCAGGGAGCAGTGTATATCACTCAGTCAGCTCCTTAGTAATGTCTGTAGATGGAAAGACGTTAAAGGGGGTATATTCAGACTGAATCTGTGCCCCAAGGTTCAAACTGACCCTGGTCAAAAACTAAGCAAACCACCATATGTGTGGCTAGCAGAGCAGTCATCCCCAATACCCCACTAATGAATCAATAACATATTGAGGGGCAGAGAAACAAAGTCGTCAGTGGTCTAGAGCAACTAAATGCCAATTGCCTGCCAAATAACTCCTCAAAGAAACTCCCTGTTAACTCCCAGGCACCCACATAACTAAAATGAAAACAAAGCTACCAAAGGGGAATCGAACCACAGCAACACACAATCAAGTCAGTAAGGAAGCCTGCGTAAATTCCCATTAAATGAATGCAAAAATAATCCCATAAATAGCAACAAGAGACAAAGGAAGGGAAAAGTGTAGATATACCTGATGAAAGGAAAGAGAAACTACCTCCCTTCCCTGTTTCTATTCAGCATTATCTACTGCTTACATATAAATCCTAAAGGGAAACGAAACAACATATGCAGGGTCCCCCCCACATAATCCTAGAAATAAAAATTAGATAAAGAAGTATCCATATAGAAAATCACCCCTTTTTCATTCCAACACTCCAAAATAAAATTACCTATAAAAAATGCATTTTTAATACTTACCCACGTAGAATGTAACCACAATAACAATAATAATCTAAAATAGATAGTTATAAATGAAAAAACTGGGAGATAGGTAATATCTAAGCTACTGAAACCATCAGCTGTAAAAATAAACCCAGGTAGAAAAAAGCTTTTCATGCATACTGACAGAGCAGTCTTAATGCAATATAATCAAATGAATCTCTTCTAGCGCTCAAGTCCCAGTTATAGTCCTGGGAGGAAACCAAACAATAAACTGCAACTCATTTATACAGGAAATGCTATCCAAAGCTAATTAAAGAAAAGAAAAGAAAGGGTTACCATTATGTAATCATAGTAGATGACCGCCAAAGGCTCCTGAGACCTCTAAAACCTTTCTCTCTCTCCCCCAATTCTACTCGAGCCTCACTTATAAAATGGCTCAGTATCTTGCCAAAAATCTGCACTATAGGCAAAATCTGTGGCTGAATAGTTAAACAAAATATAATGGAGCATAACACTATATATTAGCTGGCGCTCCTGTCACCAAATGAAACTGGAAGTTGCCAAAAGGACAAAGGGCAGGCTATAGTTAGCATAATAAACTGGGAGTTGGTGGGGTGGAAGAGAGAAGGTGCCCGGTGATTAAGAAAGAAATCTACCACCTGACAACATTCAATAATAATAGTAAAAAAAATGTACAACTCAAAACTACCCAGGCTTAACAAACAGTCCCATAGTACTACTGAATCATGTAATAAACAAGATCTGTCCAAATCATCAGATATAAATAGAATAACAGATATGTTACTGTGCATTACAAGGCAGTAATCCCATCGAAAGGTTCTGGGGACATAGGGAAGCTCGAGAGGTTTTCATGTCCCTAGAGCCTCGAGAATGGATTACAGCCTTGTGATGCACAGTAACATATTTGTTATTCTTTTAATATATGGATCCAAGGTGAATTGACTCACCTCCATTTCACCAGTGGAGTCAGCGGGTCCGTGTGCCCGTCGGCAGGTTCCTCGTTGCTCAGAGCATCAGCAGGTGGTGTGGGCTTCGTTTAGTCCTGCTTTTTTCTCCTACTGATGTCCATCAGCAGCGGTATCAGTCAGGCCACGGTTGCAACAATAGGAGCCACGGAAAAGCGAGTTGGATTGCCGGTAATAGGACAGAATAAGGAGAAAGAGAAACTGTTGCTGCTACTCCCGATGATTTCACATGCTAAGCGACAGAGCGAGCCGCCATGTTTTCAGAGTTGTACTGCCCACCCACAGAGGAAAAGTGGCCAACCAGAAGGCATGCTTTGGAAGACGTTGGGGCAGACTTGCACGTGCACTGTTCAGTTTTGGTGATAATACTAACGTTCAGGTCCCGAACAACAGTATTATGGCACCTGAAGGATAGTATTATGAGTCGGGAACAGTAGTATTATTGCTCCACAAGCGATGGTATTACCAGATCATTTTGTATGCTTTTTAATGGCATTATTTCATGAATCCATATATTAAATTGTATTTATAATTCAAAAATATCTTAAATACAACATTAACAAGGTTCAGCACGCAGAAAGAGCCGAGGAAAGGTTGTTCACTGTTCAGACAAGTCCAGGGCCACAGACATACCAGTAAAAGAAATTAGCCCACAGTGATAGTAATCAGGAAGGCTCATCTCGACAAAAAGATTGGAACAAAGCTTTGATTTCATTCAAAGCTTGCTCCATACATCTCTTTTTGCTATGTGGGGAAGATTTGGTCCCCGGTATCCTGCTGCACAGCCTGTTTTCCCCAGGTGTCCAACTGATACATGGGCTCCTCCGGAACATCGTATTTCCTCGAGCATAGCTCCTGTGCCGCTGCCTCTGGGTCACTGAATATTCCAGTACCGTCTGCGAAATAAATGTGTAACCGAGTCAGATAGGGAGTTGTAAATCTGATTTTATGTTGTTTTGAAAGGCACAAGACGGGGCATAAGCTTTGCATTTTGCTAATAACAAAGGAGAATAATCATTGTCAAAGTATAGGCTGTGCCCCTTGTATATGATGACCCCCTTACGTCAGGCTCTGAGAAGTAAAGTGTGTTTAACAGTATAATTGTAGAAATGAGTGACTATAGAGCAGGGGCGCAAAGTGCATCCAGAAGGCTTATGTATCAGGGCTCGGTGGGCACGTTCTAGAGGCAAAGGACAGAGATCATCCAAATTTAAAAGTAGTGGTAGTATGATTTGAAGAAAAGAAAGCTCCTCCTCTCTCTGGTATCCCATAGATATGGTGGTTATTTCTCCATGAGCAATTATCCAAATCTTCAAAGTGATCTAACAAAGACTGTTGTTCTTACATTAGTTTTAATAAGACCCGCTCCACACGGTCCACTCAGGAATCAGTGTCTGTAGCATTTTTTCTAGGTCACTCACTTTAGTTTCTAAGTCTATCACCGTATCCTTAAGTTCAGTGTGCAGTGTGCAGATTTCGGCACGGAACTCATGGAGCTCCTCTAGAATTGCTGCACTCATAGGCTGTGCTACTGCCGCTGAGCCATTAGCTGCCATATCACCAGTGCTGCTCACTTACTGAGAACTGGTCGGAGATAACCGAGACGATAGCATGGAAGTGCTGCTGTTTTGAGATTTCTTGCCGCCTCGCGTCAGTTGTAATAGATTCTGATAATATGCTCTGGTAAAATAATATGAATTTGGTCGAAATTAGAAGCTATTTTACCGGGGGAGGATGGAGCTCTGTTTCTACTCCTGCATACTAGATAATGTCACCGGAAGTCCCGTTGGAGCCATTTTCTTGTTATTCCCTTGTGCATACGTGCAAGTGGGGCTCAAAGAGCAAGCCCCCAAGGCAGGGCCCAGTTAAAGTCCTCCATGCTATGGTACCTCCGCTGCACTACACCTCCCATAGTCACCCAAGTGGCAGTACTGCAACAGAGGTAGCAACCCTTGTTTCTCAGAGAAGAGCATCATCCCCCCCCCATTGACTTCCAATGCCTCAAGCTCAGAATGAAAACCCAGGTTACACTGTAGAATGGCAACACATCCCCTGCACTGACAGACCAGCTACCAGTTCTTTCTTGTGATCTACAAAACTGTAATGGCCAGCTGTGCTCTCGAGGGTCACTAGACAGAAAAATTTGCTAAAACAGCACATGTACATGGGTGACACAGACACACAGGGACTTTCGCAAAGTGGTAGCAAGAGCCCTGTGATTTAAGCCCTCTTGTGTCCTGCATAAAAGGGGCACCATGCCTTCCCTGCACAGATGCTTAACACAATGCAACAACAAGGGGAAAGAAACGGAGGACAGTTGCCGTACTAATGTAGCCATAACATAACTAGACCTCCACGGCTGTTTCTAGCCAGCATGGTAGTAGGTGCAGACTATATATCTGCTTACTAATATTTTACAAACTGAAGTAGCTTTGTGACTTAGTTAATAGGGGGATTTCTCCCCCCACCAACTAAGTCAGTCATTTGTTTACAGAAGTTTCTGGACTTGGTACAAGAGTGAAACCTTTCTGCACCTCAAATTTGTGCTGCCACCAACTGTAAATGAGAGCAGCGACCATTTTTTTCTTTAACAGTGCTTTATCTGGAAGTTTTTTTTTACACTTGTGGTGCTTGTACAACACTTTCTGTCTGCCAGCACTACCCTCCGGGTCCACTCCTTCGGACCACTGATCAACCCCCTCCCCCCCCGGGTACACCGACTTGGAGTCTGCCCCTAGAGTGCTCTTGTTCTCCCCTGTACTACCTTGATTCCCAGTAATCCCCCCGGGTGGGCTGAGGATGGGCCTTCCTCAACCTTACTGGAGGAGAACTGGCACAGCGAGGTCTGCCCCTAAGTCGGTGGATCCTGGGAGGCACTAATCAGTCTTCATCTAGGACCAAGAGGGCTTTTTTCCAGATTTCCTGTTTCCCCTCCACCCAACCCCCAGAGGTGCTGGCGCCTTGTGAGATGCCTCCACCACAGTGAGGAAGGACATCTTCGCAGATACCCAAAGCCTGGAGCTCTAGTCACTCAGGAACCAGGCTGTTAGGTGCAGGGATTGAAGATCTGAGTGGAGTACCTTCCCCTGATTGATGGAAAGCAGGTCCTGGCATGCTGGAAGATGCCACAGAGCCTGTTGCTGAGGCTGAGGAGACTGGGTGCCAAAACTGGTGGGGCCAGCCCGGAGCCACCAGGATCACCTGTGCCTTGACCCGCCTGACCTTGAGTAGCACCTTGTGGATCAAGGGAAGTGGAGGGAAGGCATAAAAGAGACCTGGGGTCCAGGGCCTCAAGAAGGCATCCCACTGCTGACAGGGGCGGGCACTAAACAGCCTCAGCTTTGTGTTCTCCATGGAGGCGAACAGGTCCACCTGAGGGGTGCCACACTGGGAGAACAGACTGTGAACTACCTCCAAGTGGAGGGACCACTTGTGAGATGCCTCGCCCACCCAGCTGAGGGCATCTGCCAGCTGATTTGAGGCTCTTGCCACATGGATGGCTAGGAGATCTGCCTCAGGCTGCGCACGAGGGTTCAGATGTGAAGAGCTTCCTTGCACAGTGGCAAGGAGTGCATCCCACCCTGCTTGAGGTAGTACATGCTCATGGTATTGTCTGTCTGGACCTGGACCACTTGACCCCAAACAAACGGTGCAAATGTGGTCACGGATTGCCGAACCGCTCGGAGCTCCAGCAGGCTGACGTGGCATTGGGACTCCAGGGGAGTTCAGAGCCCATGGACTCTACTCCCCCAGGTGGGCACCCCAGCCCATCACAGAGGTGTCAGTCATCAGGATGACAGTCGGCTCGGGGCGGACAAATAGGATCCTTTCCTGCAGATGCATTGAAGAGGGACTGGAAGGAAAAGTATGTCTCTTTGCAGATGACACTAAGATCTGCAAACAGAGTTGATGCACAAGGTAGGGTGGAAAGGATGAGAAGGGACTTGGCAAGGTTAGAGGAATGGTCAAATGTATCACAGCTTAGATTTAATGCTAAGAAGTGCAAGGTAATGCACCTGGGAAACAAAAACCCAGGGGAAGAGTACACAATGGGGGGTGAGATACTAACAACAACAAAAATGGAAAGGGACCTGGGGGTAGTCATATCAGATGACTTAAAGGTGGGCAAGCAATGTGAGAGGGCAGTAAGGAGGGCTGGGGGGATACTGGGATGCATAGGGAGAGGCATCACCAGTAGAAAACAGGAAGCTGTTATCCTTTGTACAGACAGCTGGTGAGACCCCATCTGAGTACTGTGTGCAGTTCTGGAGACCCAATCTCCGCAAGGACATAGACAAGATGGAAGCTGTCCAGAGGAGGGCAACTAAAATGGTGCAGGGTCTGCACGGAAGACATATGAAGAGAGACTAAAGGAGCTTAATATGTATAGCCTCGAGAAAAAAGAGGAGAGGGACATGATAGAAAGCGTTCAAGTACACTAGGGACTCAACAAAGTCAAGAGGTAGCATCTTTCAAAAAGAGGGTGCAAGAACAAGGGGCACAATTTGAAGATGGGGAAGTGCTCAGAGGTAATGTAGGAAGTATTTTTCACACAGAGGGTTGTGGATGAATGGAATGCCTTCCGGAGGAGGTTGTGGAGTCAAAAACAGTGGTTCAATTCAAGCATGTATGGGACAGCCATAAGGCAATTCTAGGGGTGGGGTAGAAAGAAGTAGGCTGCGGTTAACTAGGATCTGCAGCTTATACATTAGGTAGGAAATGGGCAGACTGCGGCTGCTGTCCCATCTGTCATTAAATTTATAAGGTTTCATAAAGGGGACAAGCCACCACTGAGGGCTACGCCCCACATCCCTCTGGGTCACAGTGACCAGCAGGTCAAGTGACCTCTGCACTGAGACCACTGGCTGGCCAGCTCCCATTGGAGAGAGCGCATATGCTAGCGGGCCCATCAGACCACATTGGTGCAGGCTGCCATGTAATCCAGAAGACACAGGAAGTCCCGGGCAGGGTACAAGTGGCCAACCAGAAATGACTGGGCAAAGGAGGAGAGAACCTCCGCCCTTCAGCCAGGATCCAGGCTCTGGCTCGGCAAGAGTCAAGCTCTGCCCCAATGAAGCTGATCACCTGCAAGGGCATGAGTTCCAAATTGGCCTCAATGACCAGGAGGCCAAGGTCGATGCAGGTTTGGAGGGCCAGGTCCCTGGACCACTCCACCTCCACCACCAGCCTGGAAGGACCTGCTTTCAGCCAGTCTCCAGATAGGGGTACACATGGACCCCTCGGCACCTCAGGTAAGCTGCCACCATTGCTATGCATTTGGTGAAGACCCTGGGGGCCAAGGACAGGCCGAAAGGCATAGCTTGGAACTCGTAAAGGACTATCTCTGCTCGGAAGTGGAGGAACCTTCGATGGGACGGATGGGTCGGGATGTGAAAGAATGCATCCTGAAGATCCAGAGAGCAAAACCACATGTCTTGCTCCAGAGATGGTATAATCTGGGACAGAATTACCATCCTAAAGTTGCAAGACCTGAGGAATTTGTTCAGGTTGTGCAGATCTAGACTGGGGCACCAGCCACCTGTCCACTTTGGCACCAGAAAGTACCTGGAGACAAACCCTGGGTGTTCTGGAAATCCACAACTCTGACTACAACCTCCTTGCGGAGGAGCTGGGCTATGTCATCTCGAAGAGCCAACCAAGTGTCTGCAGATACCAAGTCCTTTCGTGGGACGTGCTCCATTTGGAAGGTACTACTCTAATTCCAGAGGCAGACTCTGATTGACCACTTCAGAACCCACTTGTCCGTGGTAACAGCGGACCAGGCGGAAAGGAAGTGGCAAAGCCAGCCCTCACAGGATGACCCAGGGGAGGCATGATGGGTATGAGGGTGGTAACCCCCATCCCGTCACTGAGCAGGCTTGGAGGAGGATCCGGCCAAGGAGCCACCGGGTCACTTACCTCTGGGCTTTCGAACCACCGAGACCACAGACTTTGCCCGAGGTCACCAAGATTGAGCCTCTCCACTCTCTCAGACATCCTCATCTGCCTAATCCACATCCCATCGTGGTCTGCCCCTAGAGCACACGGCTCCCCTTAACCTAGGTGCCCGTATAACTCCCTGGGTAGGGTGAGGAGGAACCCCTCGTTCTTACCTCCTAAGAGCCATGCATACTGTGGAGCCAGTACAGCGGAGTCTGCCTCGATGAGTTGAAGATGTGCAGGGAGGTGTCGTCGCCTAGGAGAGACCGAGGTGATTTTCCCTTGTTTGTCCCCAGATGTCGCCGTGCAATGAGGGCCGATGAGCTAGGAGGCGCGCCGTGACGTGCCTCCTGCTCCGCCCAGTGTGGCTTCTTTTGAAGTTTCTAATTGCATTACAGGTGGGCTGCTGGATTTCACACCAGTCCTTCATTACAGTTCGCAGTTGACATCCTTTGGAGTTATCAGTCTCAAAATGGCCTCAACCATGGGAAAGGTGACCCCTGGGGAATTGTCCTTGTCCTTAATATTAGTAGAGGGGGTACTTAACCTGCTTCTAGATTGGCTCCAGGGATACATTCACAGACTCCAACATCAGTCGGAGAAGAGTCCCAAATGACACCAACCCTTGGATGGTAGTCATCTCCTTGACCAAAGCCCGGTTGAAAGCAGGCCACCTCGATGACAAGATCGATGACCCATCCATGTCATTGGAAGGACTCCTCAAAGATTGTCCATGACCGTTTGCCAGTGGGGACCACCTAAGTGTCTTCCAACTGTGTGATTTCCACCAACAGCAGGCCTGGCAACTTGGCTGCAACACCAGAGTCCTTGGTTGGTGCTCCCAGCAATGGTTGCAGTGGAGACGGCTCCATCCACAACGGTGGAGAAACAGATGCCAGAGAAATCTGTTGAGGGTGAACCGGTGCGGGCATGACTAACACCTGCCAGTCGACCATAGGTGTCAAGGGTAGAGCCCTAGCCCACTCCACAATGGTCTACTGCTTGCCAGGAGTTCTTCATAACACTTCTGCACCCTGTGGCAGTGCCTTTCCCTGCTTAAGGATGAAGAACTCGAGGAACATTGATGGCAGCACCTCTCATTCCGGCAGGACCAAAAGCACAAGTGATGCCTCAACTTTGACTGCTGACCTGAGGACCAATGCTGATAAGCCATTGGTGGGTTAGTATATACCACATGCCAAGGTGTATGGACAAGCACCGGCTTTGACTGCTTGATGACCGGTGGCGGTGACCCCAAGTGGAGCCAGTCATGGATAGCAACCGGTCCACATCCACCTGGGTGAGGACCAGGAAAACTGTGGTCTTGGAGATTAACTTTCTGTCAGTCCGCTCTGACAATTTGTCAATGGAGTCGAGAAAAATCTCAACCAACTGCCTGGCAGATGTTTAGGTCAACATGCCCGATGGAAGCACCATGGAGCTGTCGACCGAGCCCTCAGCCACATTCAGCTTGACCTTACTCAAGTGCTCAACACACATCGAGTGATCAGGGCAGTCGAGGTAGTCAGAGGACCTCGATCACTCCCACTCCTATGACTGGTGCTGGCAGCACTCGTGATTCTTACCATGGTGGATAGGGCTCTCCCAAAAGGCCTGGAGGGCATTGAACATCTCCCAAAAATCTTCGGTGAATAATCCTCAGATGGTGGCTCCATCCGGGAGCAGTACAGAGGCCGACAAGGTGTACGCCATGGCAGCTGCTGCATCTTCTTCCATGGCCATACGCTAAGGAGCGGAGGTCAACTTGTGACTTTTGGCTGGAGTTCTGGATCCCTGTCAGCTGGTCAAGAAGCCGGGCTGCACAATCTTCCAAAGAAGGAAATATTGTCTGATATAAGCTACAGACAGCTAGGTCATGTGCAGCCCCTATGCAGTAGAGGTAAGAAATGTGTTAGTCCATCTTCGACATCTTCTGTTGGTATGTGAGGCATAACTTGAACCCGTGAACAGACTTTGCTTCCTTGGAATCAATCATCCATCAACGAGGCAGAGCCAGAGTGAAGGAAAGGAGAAGCAGTCTAGAAAAAGTTAAAATGGTAGAGAAATTCATTTGAAATAGCCAATAATGGTGCACCTGTTAGACTATAATGCTGCAGAGCTGTAACAGAGGAGACCAGACTCTTCCAGCGGAAAAGAAGATCTGACATCACGAGGTGAAGCCAGAGGATATACCACCAGGGTGGTGGGAGGAGCTCAGCTTGAAGACATTCCGATGAATCAGCAATTCCAGTGGCATTGCCATCATGTTGATAGTGGACTATAACCTCCATTCTCTTAGAAATTATGAATTAGGCAGCAGTGGACTTGGGGCCAGGAAAGGAAGGGAAGGGAAGGGAACTACTATATGGTTTTGGTAGGGCACCAGAAATGATGCTCTTTAAAGGGGAGCAATCATGAACCGTGCCCCTCAAACAGTAGTTTGAAAATCAAGGAAAAGCTTTTTCAGCTCTCTTTCAACTGAGGATTTGGGCTCAGCTGTATTAGCAGCAGTTCACTAATATCACAACATCTTCTCTATATTGATATTGTATTGCCTTCACATCTGGAACCGTGTGATGACATGCAAGGGAAGCTATGCCTAACTCTCCCCCCCCCCCCGATTCCCTACTTTCATCTCTTCCTTTTCACCCTCTCCTCCTCCTAGATGGACTCCAGACAAATGTGCTACATTGCAGAGTTGGAATAAGCATACCCCCAATAAATCTCATATTAAAAATTTGGTTTCTACGTACTTCATTTTAATGATATGAGCTATTTTGTAACCTTGATTTCACTACCTGCTCAAAAAAAGCCAGTTTCAGTGAAGAGCTCCTGATGATGTCATCTCCTGAACTCACGGTGTAGTCCATCAGCAAGTTTATAGGACCTGTTTCTCCAAAGTTTAAATATCATGTGAAATGGTTTTCACAAGTAAAATAGGCAGCGCCATTCAAAAAACATTGCTATAAAAACTATATGTGTTTCAAGTTTTGTAACAAAGTTGACAAATTTGTATTTTATTAATGCCTTTTTGGTGTGGTCCATTTCTCCACGGTTGCTGGATGCTGAGTCAGCATGCCTCCAGGCTGCTGATATCATTTGAGGTGCTACACTACTGTGCCTGTTAGGAAGCTGTATTGCTACTAATATTATAATGTTGGTAACTTCATTGCTATTTGTCAGTGTCTGCTTTACAATGAGTTTTAATAGGGGCATTATATGTGTTAATGCTTTCTAGGGATGGAAGTGTTAGCCCTAGTAAAATGATCATTTTATGTGGAGTAAAACATAGATGATCCTGAATGTAGCTCAAGCAATAGGCTGCCAGGGAGAAAACACTGGGCTGGTTGCTGCATAGAAACTCACAGCAAGGTTTGAAACCAGCATTACCTCTCCCACCCCCATTTGCAGAGAGATAGAATAATTGTTTTAAAGTGCCATCCTGAGGATTCACCTCAATTGAATGACAGGTGTGAATGATCACAGCCTTTCACCACATCAGAGTTCTCCAATCTGCAAACCTCACAGCAATGTGCTATGACTCAGCATCCAGCAACCCAGGAGAAAAAAGGACCACAACAAAAAGGCACCAAAATAAAAAAAAAAAAATAAATCTGTCAACTGTGTTACAAAACCTGAAACACACATAGTTTTTAAAGCAATGTTTATTGAATGGTGCTGCCTGTTTTACTTGTGAGAACCACTGCACGTTGATCTTTAAACTTTGGAGGAACAGGTCCTATAAGCTTGCTGACAGGGAGGAAAAGACTGTGTATTCATTGGCAGATTTTCACTGAAACTGGCTTTTTGAACTGGCAGTGAATTTAGGATTGTAAAATGACTTGTAACTTTTAAACAAAGCGAGCCCACTCGAGAGGGAGCAATATTAGACTTGATTCTCTCAAATGGAGATGGAGAGAGGATTACAGATGTAGAAGTGGGTAGCCATCTGGGAACTAGCGACCATCAAACAGTATGGTTCACAATAAACACAGCAATAGAGTCAAGCCATACAAAGACAAAAGTACTGGACTTTAGGAGGGCTGACTGTGCCAAAATGGGTGAGTGCCTAAGGAATGCACTAGCAAATGGGCAGGAAGGAGGGTGGAAGAACAATGGGGAATAATAAAACTGCTATCACAGAGTATGCGAGCCTTTGTGTGAAGCAAATAAACAAAACAAGGCGATGTAAGAAACCACTATGGTTCTCAAAGGAAGTGGCAGGAAGGTTCAAGAGAAAAGAAAGCATTCAGGAAGTACAAGGAATCGCAGAAGGAGCAGGACAGAGAACTGTATCAGTTAAAGCAAAAGGAGGCTGGGAAGGCAGTCAGAACAGCAAAGGCCCAAACCGAGGAAAAGATAGCCAACTCAGTTAAGAAGGGATAAAACCATTTATAGGTACATCAGGGAGCAAAGGAAGACCAAGGGAGGGATAGTGAGGCTTAATAAAGGGAGGAGGGTGGGCAGAGGAGACTGTGAAAAGGCAGAGATACTAAACAAATATTTTGCTCAGTATTTACAAATGAAGAGGGAGGTACATAAAACAAACAGTAGTAACACTCTGGATACAGAAGTTGATACCAGCCCATTTACAGAAGAAGGTTCTGAAAGAACTCTTAAAACTGAAGGTGGACAAAGCAATGGGGCCTGATGGGATTCAACCCAGAATTCTACAAGAACTAAGGGTAGAACTAGTGACACCACTGACTACCCTTTTTAACAAATCATGGGAGGATGGGGTGGTACCCGAGGACTGGAGGAGGGCAGATGCGATTCCCCTTCACAAAAGTGGGAGCAAGGCAGAAGCAGGAAACTACAGACCTGTTAGTTTAACCTCAGTGATAGAGAAAATGATGGAATCACTTCTGAAGGAAAGAATTGTCAAGTATCTAGAGGCCAGAGGGGCACAGGAACCTAGGCAGCATGGATTCACAGCGGGAAGGTCATGCCAGACGAATCTGATAGATTTCTTTGACTGGGTGACCAAAGTAGTAGATCAGGGAGGGGCTGTGGACATGGCCTACCTAGACTTTAGCAAGGCATTTGATACAGTCCCACACAAAGATTAATACACAAGTTAGCCAGCCTGGGAGTGGGTCCCAAGATGACAGCCTGGGTAAAGAATTGGCTGGAGAATAGGACACAGAGAGTAATAGTAAATGGAGTTCACTCAGAAGAAAGGAGGGTTACTAGTGGGGTACCGCAGGGTTCAATATTAGGACCGGTCCTCTTCAATGTCTTTATAAGCGACATTGCGGAAGGACTGGAAGGAAAAGTATGTCTCTCTGCAGATGACACTAAGATCTGCAACAGAGTTGATGCACAGGGTGGGGTGGAAAGGATGAGAAGGGACTTGGCAAGATTAGAGGAATGGTCAAATGTATGGCAGCTTAGATTCAATGCTAAGAAGTGCAGGTAATACTGGGAAACAAAACCCAGGGAAGAGTACACAATGGGGGTGAGATACTAACAACAACAAAATGGAAAGGACCTGGGGGTAGTCATATCAGATGACCTAAAGGTGGGCAAGCAATGTGAGAGGGCAGCAAGGAGGGCTGGGGGTTACTGGGATGCATAGGGAGGCATCACCAGTAGAAAACAGGAAGTTATTATCCTCTGTACAGACAGCTGGTGAGACCCCATCTGGAGTACTGTGTGCAGTTCTGGAGACCCAATCTCCATAAAGACATAGACAGGATGGAAGCTGTCAGAGGAGGGCAACTAAAATGGTGCAGGGTCTGCACCGGAAGACATATGAAGAGAGACTTAAGGAGCTTAATATGTATAGCCTCGAGGAAAGGAGGGAGAGGGGGACATGATAGAAACTTTCAAGTACCTCAAGGGAATCAACAAAGTCCAAGAGGGTAGCATCTTTCAAAAAAAGAGGTGTGCAAGAACAAGAGGCACAATTTGAATAGAGAGGCGGCTCAGAGGTAATTTAAGGAAGTATTTTTTCACAGAGAGGGTTGTGGATGCATGGAATGGCCTTCCAGAGGAGGTTGTGGAGTCAAAATCATTGGTGGAATTCAAGCATGCATGGGACAGTCATAAGGCAATTCTAGGGTGTGGGGGTAAGAAGAAGTAGGCTGCTGGTTAACTAGGATCTGCAGCTTATGCAGTAGGTAGGGAAATGGGCAGACTGGGTGGGCCAAGCGGTCCTTATCTGCCGTCAAATTCTATGTTTCTATGTTTCTATGTAACTTACAGATCTCATTTTTGGCATGAGGCTGATCAGGGCTATGCTGATCCAAATTCAGAATTTACTGATGCCAGAAACGTTGACCGTAGTCCCTCTTTACCCGGAAGCCCATTTGTCATTGCTTGTCGCCTGCCTCATGGCTTTAATATTATACAACTTGGAGGTTTCTCCTTTTATCCTCCCACTCTTACTTCTTCCACCCATTTCACTCCCTCTGATAAGCCGTGTTTATTATATGGCCACTCAGCTTACTGGGCACTACCACTCTGGTACACCCATGACCTTCTAATGTGCTCATGATGTGAGTTTACACAGTCCCTATCAGCTCTGATGCAAGAAGCATTGGTAAGGGGCAGTGTCTTGGTGGCAGCTCGCCTGCTGGTTGACGTAGGTGGCAGGGGAGGATCTTGGGAGGCACACAGGAACACCGGGACTGTCCCCTTTTACTGTCCACATAGCTGCTTACACCATTCGCTCTGATCAGTGCCCCCAGATTTCTTTTTTTTTTTATTTTATTATCTTTTTATCCAGTGTTTTTCCCCATTTTGTCTGCCCTCTTCTCGGGCGCTACGCATGGATCCTGCTCCGTCTCCCCGTGCTGGCGCCCCAACAACCGAGGTGGATTCATGAAACCAAGTCGCGGTCCCCAGGTTTTTTGAGGATCCTGAAGCAGCGTACTGGTCGACTTACCGCAATCTGATAAGTGTCTACATGGCTGCCTTTGCACTGGAGCAGCCCAAGCACTCATGCTGTTCTGGTGTAAAGGCAACCGTGTAAACAGCCCTTTATTCTCTCTCTACTGCTTCTTCCACCTTTCTCACTAGGCCATGCATGAAGAGTTATCTCAAACATATTATTTCCCTTTTTTTTTTGCTCTCAGGTGACCCTGAATTCAACCCTGATCACGGATTCCCTTCCCCCCTCGAAACCTACTAGGCAACCTGATGCCATATACCCAGTGTTCCTGCATATGCCCCCCCACCTGTTGAGACTGGCATCTGTTGAGGGACACCATGAACTTCAACCAGAGTAAAGAGACTTCCTCCAAAAGGGTTTAGAGGGCACAGCCACCAGTGGATGACTTCCAGCATGAACAATGTCACCTGAATTAGCTGATCTGTTGGAATGGGTCTTGAACCACTGGTGACAAGCAAACTGAACAACTGGACCATGAAGCCCAGGAGCATGAAGAAATCTTGGGCCAGGTGTTATTTATACCTCTTAACTGCTATGAATTTTGCATAGCACTATGAATTTTACACTCAAATCTACCCTCGTTCTGCAAAAGTTTACCGATATTCCTCATAAAGTTAGAGCTAATTTTAGAGATATAATGTATTAAAACATTAAACTAACTTGATAGACACATTCTTTATCACTAAATGAATGGTGCCCACTATTTCTAAAAATTCGTATTCTCAAAATAAAAAATGAAAAACATTCTGGGCATTTGCTCTGAATTTTGATGGCCAGTGCTATGCATTTTTATGCTCTGAGTTTGAGAGATATGGTGTGATTGCCTAGCCAAAATGATTAGGCAAAAAATCAAATGTGCTAGGCCCTGTATGACAGTAAGAGAGAGATCTGGCTTATTCCACTTCAATGAACATAATTACCTGTGTGGGAGTCAGTTCAGACTAATCTAGGTTGAGGAGGAACCCCATCTTCTGGAATGTCTAGACAGCTAGGTCTTTGGACCTCTCCATCTCTTGCACTGAACTCCCCCATGCTGAGTCAGTCATTGGGGAAAGGGAACACCTTAACACTCTCATACCACAGAAATACCACCACCAGAGACAAGCATTTGGTGAACAGACTTGAGGCCAAGGACAGACAAAACAGTACAGCACAGAACTGGTAATGGGTTCTGCTTAACAGAAAGCAGATGATCTCTTAGAATGGGAAAATATACGTCCTGGAGATCCAGGAAGCATAACTATGTGCCCGGCTCCTGGGACAGTATTACATATGAACATGTGAAAGGAGCTAGCAGAAGAAGGCCGGGTCTATCTAGTCTACCTGAACTGCAGATTCCCTTTTCAGGTTCAGAATCAGGTTATCAGGTTCTGATCGACAATGCAGAACTTTTTTTTTTTTTTGCAGATAAAGAGGTTCAGTATCCGTAGGTCCAGGATGAGTTTCCATAGCCCGCCTGCTTAGATAATCTGACAGTACTATGACATGCACCCGCAGAACTGACTTTATGGAACTAGCTCTATTAGGTACACTGACAGGAGTTCTGACATCATCCTAAAGCATGTCAAGGAACAACTGCAAGAGCACTTTCTCTAGAGGTTTACAAGGCTGGCACAAAGCATTGTCTTGAATTTTTGAGACAAACCAGTGACAATCATTTTCAGCCCCATCTATCCAAGGTGACTAAGCACCACCAAGTTAGTAAGTGAAACAGCTGATCCCTGACCAATAGCTGTAGCAAGTCTGTGACTAAGAGTGGATGAGGCCTTCCCACCCATTAAGTCTTGCTTTTGGCAAAGGAGCTACCAGCCTGGCCTCCAGAATCACCACTAATAACCTTATGGTTGCCCTGTTCAGGGCCTTGGGAATGGTAGGGTTTGGGGGGACAGAGCTCTTCCTTCTACTGCTGCTGGAGCTACTGTTGCTGCTACTGAGGGCCAATAAATGAGCTACAAAAGGACCCAGTAAACTGCTGTTGCTGTGGCCTCTTTCCAATCCCAAAACCTCTGTTCGATTTACTACAAGAATGGAAAGACCCACATCTCGTAGTGGATAGTTACAGCAGCTGCCACAGCCTGGACAATATGACGGCTTTATCAGGTGCAACCTCAAGTTGGTACCTGGGGACCTGAAATTCCCCATGTCCTGGATGTCAATGAGGACCTGTTGGCAATCCTCCAGCATAAGAGGCAAGAGATCCGAGATCCTCTTGAGCAGTATGTGACTGTGGCAGGACATATGAGTGGTACTACTTGCCTTCCAGATACAAAGAGGCACCAAAAGACAGGAGTTCTAGAAACCTCATAAACACCTCCCAAGGGAATGGGCATCTATGGTCCGCCTGCCAAAGAAATGGTTTGCAGGAAGCTGGTCAATCCCAGATAAGAACAGCAGGTTCCATAACATGAACATATGAATTTGCCAGCAGATACAGTTCAATGGTCTATTGGGTCTGCTTGATTGTGCAGCTGGTTATTATAAAGTAGCTGCCCACCTCCCTCCTCCTCCGGGAGTTGTTTTCCCACCCACTCTCTTCCGTCACTGTTCTTCCCCCCCCCCCCCATGCTCCCCTGTTGTCCTAATCATCTTCTTCACCCTGTCCCAACCCCTCTTGAAACTGGTCCCTGTTCTTGCCGCCACCACCATAATGGTGCGAGTAATGCAAAAGGTGACCCCAAAAGAACTCTCCTTATCCAGGATATTCACCAATGAGTAGACAGTGGGATTCTTCACTCACTTGCAACAATGCGTTCAGAGCAGAAGAAATCTGATTGAGCAATGACATGAAGAATGAGGAGACACTATACCCTTCATGATCACCTGATCCTACCCCTAAAGCTAACAACATGATTGGTTTGTCAGTGTCTGAGTTCTGGTGTAAGGAGCTCTCGACACTGGTGTGTGCTCTAGGGCAATGGATCACTAATTTGGATAGAGTCCCTACCAATGACAGCACTCGGCCTACAAGACCCCTGCACTTACCTGGGGTCCTGGTTGGAGTCCTCATCAGTGGTTGGAGCAGAGGAGATGCAACCCGAATTGGCACTGAGGTAACTGGTATTGGTTAGATACTAGCTGACGGGGTCCAGGGGGCAAGCAACTGCACCAATGGAACCCTCAAGGACAAGCAATGGCATCAGTGGACAAACCAGGTAATTAGGATAACACTGATCCACTATTCAGTGTGGCCAAGTTGGTTACTTCCAAAATAGACAGCCATGGTGACGTTGACAGTGACCACAGCATGATTAACTCAGTGAAGAAGAAGAGGACTGCCTGGACTTCTTGATGCCTGGACTGGGATGGAGATGGGGACTATGTCCTCAATCAAGAATAAGGGCACATTTCGGAGGTTTACTCGCTGGTGTGCAGTCCAAGAGGGAGACTGCTTCTCCATGTTAAAAAGAAAAGAGCACTGGTCATCAATACTATTAAACAAATAACATTTGAGAGACATAGAGAGGCGAAAGAACATGCATGACACAGAGATAAAGGAGAGTGAGAAATTAAACATTATATTTTTTATTATTTTATTAAAATTTTAACCACCTTCGGAGGTCCGGCACTGCGATCTTTGGTGGAGTGGGAACACGTCTGGACTCTTCAAAGCCGAACTGCAAAATGAAGAAATGCCTGTAAGCTGTATAATGGCATCAATGAGAGGTCAACTTAGGTGGATATCTCAGACATTTTTTTGAATTTTGGCTCCAAATTTTCAATATGGGTTCTTGGGACTTCACTTCATGAACAAATGCACCGTCATCTCGTTATTTGGTCCCGGAAGGTGATTTCGTGGTCAATGCACAGAATCACCTTTCGGGATCGAGTAACGAAATGACAGTGCCACTCTTCATGAGGTAGAGTCCCAGAAAGCCTATGTTGCAAATCTGGAGAAAAAATTCCAAACAATGACTACTTTAGGCGCGTGCATTGTGCAGTTTCCACGCACGCTCTTAACTTCGACAATATTTAATATTTTCACTCCAGATTTTCAATATGGCCATTGTTTCATACCTCCTTATCAATAGCACAGCTGTCATTTTTCACATCCTGCCAGAAATGTGTTTTTGTTCCTGTGACGGCAAATGGCACAGTTGCTCTGCAAAATCACCTTTTGGCTAATGAACTGATAGTGACACTGTCCATAAGGTGGTGTCACAAAAAGCCTGTGTTGAAAATTTGGAGTGAAAATACCAACAAACCCCCAGGTCATTAGGGTTTCCAACCGTAATGCCCCACCCTGTAAAGGCTGACAGGCGATAGGGATGTGACTTGGTATTGTTGGCTGTAATTCTCACACCATTCCACCCCCACCCCCACCCTGTAGCCAGTCACAGGCATCAAAGTGCGCCTTGGACTCCTCGACCCCAAAGTTCACACCATTCTCCTATACTGCACCCATCTCAGTGTATTTCCTTATGGAATGGGGTGAGCGTAAGGCCCGAAGACCCCAAGGCACACCGCGACACTTGTCGGTGTCTGCAGGGTAGGGTGAGGTGAAATGGCATGAGCGTTATGGCTGACGACCCATAGCCACACCCTAATGCCTGTCAATCTCTGTAGGGTTGGGGTGGGGTTGGCGTCAGTTCAATACTTCACTGCCATTCCTATTATGTGTCTCTCTAACTCCTGCACTACCAATATCAATGTAAGCAAGACAACATTTGGCACTGACAAATGCTTGTTCTGAAGTTGACGTGGCAGAAGAATAGAATTGACTTCATTATAAAAGTCAGTCTGTCTGACCCGCCTTTCTTTTTTTATGTTTTTTAACTTGGCTTTATTCAAGAATCATACCTGTACAAGTTCAGAAATGGACATTTTATTAACAGGCAGAAACTGAAAAACGTGTTTATTGAGCCAAACAGGGCCCATTAACTAGTTTTGTTTTAAAACCAAACCCAACTAAACCTGGTGCAGAACCTAACCATAACCTTGTAGGCAGTAACAGGACATTAATATGGTATTAATTAAACATAAGGTAACTATAAAGCTCGTAAATTTCATAACAGGCTGGTAGCAAGCCCGATATCTATCTGATTCCTACAAAGTCTGCCTGGCCTCTGATAGGCTGTTATCCAATAATATATATTAATATATGGATCATGAATTTAATAGTCTACTAAAGCATACAAAAAAAATTTGGTAATACCATCGCGCCTCTAATGTTAATACTACTATCAATCAATGTTAATAGTATTGTCAGTCAATGTTAATACCATCATTCCACAGCTGAACTATAATATTAACACTGGTACCAAACAGCGCAGTGTACAAAAATGCCTTCTGCCCCGGTGCCATCGCATGCTTTCTGATTGGCCGCTTTTCCCGTGTGGGCGGGCAGAACAAATTCAAAAACATGGCAACTTGTTCTCTCACTTAGCGAGAGAAATCAACGATGTTGACAAAATCATTTTTTACTCTGCTGCCTACTCCGGGCCATCTCCCCCTACTATGAAATGCCTTAGTCACCGAAACATCCTTCGTTTTCACCCAGCTCCTCACTAGAGTGCCTGATAGATATCGCCACCAAAGGGACAAAAACAGGTTTAAACACAGGCCACATCGCCGACGGATCGATATATCTGATGCTTGCAAGAAGACCGCTGACAAACACGTGGACTTGCAAACTGGAGGTGAGTCAGTTCACCTCGCATCCATATATTAAAAAAAATAACAGATGCCTTACTGTGCATGACAAGGCAGAAATCCCATCTCGACATTCTGGGGACATGGAACCGTTACCTATGTTCCCAGAACGTCTCGATGGGATTACTGCCTTGAAATACACAGTAAGGTATTTATTATTCTATTTTTCCATTGCCCCCAAACATTTAGTGCACTTTGTAAGAGCTGTTTTGTCTTTCTGCCATATACACATTACATGTTGTACCTTGTAAAACATATCTTGTACTGTACTTACATACTGGTATGTCTGTATATTGTGTACTTGCCCCTAGGACATACCTGGAAAAATGATTATACAAGAAAGCCTGACTAGTAAATTAGGAACTGAGGAGACCTGTAAAGCAAACTGAGGGGCAATACTTGGCAAGAAAAAGGGAGTACATTTAGCTTACCAAGGTTCCCTAAAGGGTGCCAAGGTGATCTGTGCTATTCACTGGACAGGAACAATAAGACTGGGGGCACAGGCAGAGCCACATAACCAGTGACTTGATGATGCGTACAAAGAAGAAACACGAACATATGTAAAAAAAAAAAACAAAAAAAAAAACAATCTTACTATCTTCCAGTCTCTTCAAGCTGACTGAAGGAAGACCATCAGTGCACAATAACCTTGAAAGATACAGTATATCAGACTGAAAAGAAAAAATACTGCGACTGCTTAACTCAGTGTGCTAGAGGTTTTGCCTTCTGCATTCTGGAACCGAGTCTGCATTCTAGCAGTGCTATATGGGTCAGACCTTGTGGGTACATAGGCCTGATTCTTAGACACAAGTGCCTGTGCTAACTGGACACGCAGATCATTTAGCACCAATATGACCTTTTGCAGTCCTTTCAGACCATGGTCAACTGGGGTCGCTAACCCTTCGTATGCACCTGGCAAAGGGGCCACCATATAAAAAAAAAACCAACATGTGGACATTCATGGCGGTCTTTGCAAGCCTGCTTGAATGCAATTGTGTGTGCTTCTGGTTGCTTCCTGCAATAGGACACAGGTGTGTGAGAAGGGCAAGAAAGGAGATGGTGACAGCATTGAATTGTTGGCAGGGGTTGAAGAACAGTTCACTGGATACCAGGAAACTGCTTTCAATAGGGTTGGGGTGGATCTATTGGACAACAAGAAAGGTTGACACTGGGGTCATGGGTGTAGTGGGGTCTACTAGATTACCAAGAATGTGTCACAGGGTCAGTGTGGGAGACAAGAAGCACTGAATGCCACGGACTGTTTTGAACAAAGGGGGGAGGATCATCGGATAGCCGTGTTCCTAGTACTACTGACATGGCTTACTTTTGGAGATGGTGTCATGCACCAGGTACATGTAGCACTGCCATACTATGCTGCATCTCTGAGTGCACAGTGAATTGTTGGTGAGCACAAACCCTGTTTACACCAGTCAGCATCGAGTCTAGTGATCTGCATTATGTGTTCTCACAGTAGGCAATCCTCGATCCAACAATGAGACATCTACAATGGTTCAGGGTGCCACTGCCTATGAAGCTTCCAGACCAGAAATGTCCATGGATTGCAACAATCAAAGAGGATAAATAAAAAATGTACATTCAATTATTTCTCTGTGTAGAAGTGATCCTACATGAGACTGAACCAGAGATGGCTTATTGTACCCTTCAGTGTGGTTTCAAGAGTTCTGACTTTTTAGACAGGAATTTTAAATCCTGAACAATGGACCACCATAGGTCATGGGTTGCAAGGTTAATGTATGGGATCTCCGTGTTTAAGCAGCCACAAGCAGAACAGTATTTTGTTAAGCATTTCTGCATTTAGCTAGTAATACTTTAACATTGTTCAAGCATCAAACTGGCAGGTGTAGATCCGTGTTCAATGAGGATTTCAAGGTTTGGCTAAGAGTTTAGTAGTCTGACTATAAGATTCAGATGGCAATTAGCCAACATTGTATAATGTTTGAGACTTCCATCTTAAATATGGCAATCTCCAAGGGTGACTGCCATTGGTTATTTTCTGAATAGCAACACAACCTTTTCGATTCAGAAAACAGTTAACAAAATTTCTCTGTTCATAAAGCTATGCAGATAATCCAAATCTCCCGCATTCAGTGCACATAACAGTGCAAGCCTGGCTCAGTGATGTAAAATTGGGTGCCAATGTTTGGCTCAAATTGCGTTGACAAGGTCCCTAGCCACAGATGTAGCGTGACTAGTCAGATTAGGATTAAGCATTGCTGCACACCTCTCAGCACAATGGGCAGGACACAACCCACCGGGGGTATGCAGGAGAACTGCCTCAGCACTGCTGAGATTTACTACAGCACGGAGCCATACCCAGCAGGGGGGTTTGTAGTAGCGTCACTACCAGTGGGTGCCAATGTCAGGACTAGTAATAACAGCGCTGAATGCGGAGGGAGGTCATGAGACCAAAAAATGAAAATAAATGCGGATCAAGTATAATACAATTTCACTTCAGCCTATATAACTGATTAAGCTGTAAAACCATTTACTGTAACCTCCGTGAGTTTCATTTTTACCCCTTCTGAATTAGCAGTTGCTGCTTGGGGAAATAATTTTTTTTTTTTTGTACATTTGTTTCACTGCAACTACTGTTTTGACAATGGGAAATCTGTGATTAGTGGTATAAGTACCATTTCAGCTTGACCACTTTATTCTAAAATAAAAGCTGAAAGCATTGTATCAAACCTCTGAAGCCGTGAGTGACTAAGGTATCATTAGTCCTCAGAGCTAACAAACAAGCAAATAGCATGGAAGTGTCAAGGCACAGTAATTAGTAAGACAACTTTCACCCCACTTTAAATCAGTTGCATTACACTATTAAGTTAACAAACCACGGACAAATAAGAACAGAAAAAAAATATCAGTTATCTGAAAAAAAAAATCATAAATGTGTCTTTTGTGTAACTATAATCATCATATTTTATGCTGTCATTTTACATTTAATTGCTCACCCTGGTACTTTTCTTCATAGAAGCCATCAGTATCCCACAGAGTCAAATGCTGAATCTGAAAAAACATACTGTGACCGTGGACTTGTACCCTGGTTAGTTTGCTGCGTTGGACTACATGACAAGTTAATTTTTGCAATTATGTTATTTCAAGAATAAATTAAATTACAGGTCATATCCAAATGATTAGGGATGAAATAAAAAAATGATAATCATGAAGTCTTTTAAAGTTGCTGAAAATCTCATTTAGTCATCTTGGTTGAACTTGTTTGTGTAAACAAAGACAGCAGTTACAAATAAAACAAATATATTTTTCCACAAAACCACACTTTTTTCAAGAATTAACCTAAAAGCTCTGAAGTTATGCAGGACTTGTACAGGGGTTAACCACTGATAGCACCCTCTGATATTAACCCTCTAACAACAGTAAAATAATTCATAACTCCCAGAAAGAAAAAAAACGCCATCATCTCAACAGGAAAGTTCAGAATTTCTACAGTTTCGCATATGAAAAGTTCAATTGTAAAAAATGTTATGTCCAGCATCATGCAATTAAAAAAAAAATATTTCTGCTATTTTGTTGTTACAGTCGACAGTACATTTATGCCACATGCATGGGCTCCACACCGGGCTGAATTGATAGATAGCAAGACCTTCTGCTGGCAAAATTCAATGTTCTTAGGTCATCGGTGACCCTAGCTGTTTGGGGACTCCAATCAAAACGGAGTATTTCAGTTGTTTTCAATTCTTACTTTCTTTGAGAAAGTAGTAAAACAGATCCTTATAAAAAGAAAAAACGCAAATACAAATTCAGGGTTTTCTAATCAGTAACCATCTGCCATTGTAATTAGCACCCACCCAAGTCCAGATGCATAGAATTTCTACTAGCTTTCCTTTCTGCCAGTCGAAAGCAGTGATGGTATGACTGCTAGCTGATTTATAAACACCAGAGATTTGTGTAAATTATGGCATTATACCTGGCTTAAAGAGCTGTAAGAGCAGCCCACTTTTCATTTCTAAAAACATATATTGATATAATGTGACTTTTTTAGGCCATGTAGTCACACTGTGACACAATGATAGGTTATGTATTTTCAGTGCCTGAGTGCTCTCCACTGCTTAAGAATGCGTCTCCTCTACCTTTCGCTGGGTCATGAAACAGAAGCTTCATATGTATTTCAAATCAAATAAAACTGAGCTAGGATTTCAAGAGACTACTCTAATTTTAAATCCTATTACATACTTTATATGGTTTGGGTTCAGTATTTATCAAAACAGTTTTTAAAGTCAGAATGGATGCTGTGTAACAGAACAGAATGAGACACAACCCGGTGCTGGTTGTGTGTGGTTAATGCATGCCTTGGTGTGTTGTCAGATACAAGGTGCTTGTGTTGAGTGCCTTCAGCAGCTGGAAATGCATTAACCCCAGGCAGCCAATGACCTGGAGTGCCTCACTACACTTGTAAAATGTGTAAATTGAGAAAACAAAAACTAAAAACCTTTTTTTTATTAACACAGGAATCTGCTTTTGTTAAAGGCAACCAGTAAAAAGTAGCCCCTTCCCAACCGACAAATCGACAATCATCTGTCTTTGCACACATTTAGTAGATGGACTATGTCATTATCACTTAACACAGAAATGTAAACTTCTGCAGAATTCCTGTCAGGATGTTCACTCCTCACATACAACAGAAGGAGCTACAGTGAGCCAAGGAATCGATTTTAATATGTGGCAGGGTAAGCAGCAAAGACTGCCTTGGCAAACTGGCAAGGACAGGAGTATGATTCTTCTCACGGTCACCAAAGAAACATCAGGAGTACTTAATTTGTTTATGGATGTAAGGAGTGTATTATGAGAGGAAAGAACGTTTAACTTCTTTTAATTTTAACATTTTTGTTGAGTTTTCCTTTTTAGGGACTTGATGAAATGTTCTGCAAGTTAAGGTGGCAGCCACGTTTGCGATGGCAACAGGATGAGTGAAGTGGGTCATGAATTCTCCATGTGATTTGCCCAAATTCCAAATCCAACTACCCAAACTTGTTCTTGCCTGTGCATGGCTAGAACAGTTACATAGGAACTTACCGTAACAGTAGATCTTCGACAGAATCACGCAGCAGGTCACACCTTAGGAACTATAGCCATCTGGCACCAGGACCACATGGAAACATTTTTGCTAGCAGTTTAACTGGGGCCACCCACGGTGAAGTCATCATGTCGAAGTCCTCCCTATATAGCCAATGGCAGCCCCATGCCCACCTCAGTTCCCCACTGGAGACCATCCACAGAGGACACACTCCCGAGAGAACCAAGGGTGAGCAGAGAGACCCGCCAGAAAGAGCATAGAATGCAGAAGGCTTACCATCCTGGAAAACAGAGGAAAGGAAGAACTCAGAAGCAAGGAGAGAGCTGAGAGAGTAGTATATGCTCTTGCAATTTAGCAAGGATGAGGAGGAGGGAGATGGGGTGGTAGCTGCTAGCCACAGAGAGGTCACCACCATTAGGAAGTGGGATAATGGTAACATGCTTCCAGGTGGCAAAGACATATGCTGGTGTAAAAGAGAGTTTTAGTAGGGCTGCAATGGGGTACGAGATGGCAGGAATGGATAGGAAGAGGAGTTTGGCATTGAGGTCATCCGGGCTTTTGCCCTTTGAAGGGTTCAAAGCTAGGAGCACCTTGAGGGTGGAAGAGGGGGATACTGAGGAAAATAAGAAGGAAGGACCATGGTGCTCAGAGTGTGGAGGAGGGGGGAGGGAGAATCGTGGGAAGAAAGGAGAGGAGGGAGGAGGTGCAGGAGGTAAAGAAGGTACTGAACTCTTTGGCTACAGAGAGGGGATCTGACAGGGTGGAATCACCCATCTGAGAGCAGGGGCAGGGGGACTGTTTGGGGGGAGGGGAGGGTATTTACCATCTTCCAGAATTTAGAAGGGTGGCTTAGATTTGCCTGGAAAGTACTGACAAAATAGCCAGCCTTGGCTTGTCTGACCAGACTAGTGCATGTGTTTCGTAGGTATAGATATTTTTGGAAGACAGTAGTAGATGGAGGACATTTGTTGTGTTTCCATGCTTGGTCACAGATCCATAGACAAGACAGGATGTCTGATGTGATCCATGGGTGGTGGGACCCATGGGCCCTAGTGTGTCTGAGTGGGGCATGGCGATTCTCAATGTTGAGGAATGCAGATTTGAAGTAGTCAAGTGCTGTGTCCAGTGAGGTGGTAGCGTTCATGGGGGACCAATCTGTATTATTTTATTTATTTATTTAGCTAACTGGATAGGCTCAAGACCATTACAGTCCCTTTTTCAGGGGCGACAGAGGATTAATTACAATTTACACAATGAATTGACATTATTTCATGGAAAGGGTGGTGTCGAAATGGAATACCATACTGGAGGAGGTGGTATCATGCAGAATGGTGGGCACTTTCAAAAGTGCATGGGACAGGGCACAGGGGGGGGGTGTCTGGGTAAGTAGTAATGAGAAGTTGCCGGGGGGAGTGAGGGGGTGGGACAGTTGTGATATAAGGGTGCTAGCTGCACAATCGAGCAGACTTGATAGACCATATGGCCTTTTTCTGCTGACAGGTACGTATGTAAGGGGGATGGGACGGCATGACCTGCTGCAAGAGATTTTCTTGAAGATCTACTGTTATGGTAAGTTCTTATGTAACTGTTCTATCTTCTTCAAGGATATCTCTTGCAGCAGGTCACATCTTAGGAACGAATCACAAGCAGTACTGCAGCAGAGAACAGTCTGGGCAGCTGGAAGGCAATGGTCTACGAATGGAGGATCTGTAACACTGCTAGGCCAAAATTTACCCTCTTTCTAGAGATGTCCACAATGTAGTGCTTTGTGAAAGTGTGGACAGTACTCCGAGTCACAGCAGCACATATCTCAGCTGCTGAAACGCCTCAAACAGGCCACTTGAAATAGCCATGCCTCTGGTAGAGTGGCCCTTTACAGCCCCAGGAAGTTCCTTACCGTATTTCCTAAAACAGAAAATAATACAGTTGGCCAACCATTTTGACTGACACTGTTTAGAAACTGGTACACCCTCTATCTCAGGGGCAAAAGAAACAAACAGCTGTGAGGACTTCCTGCAGTCCTTTGTGCGACAAACATAATATCTGAGTATTCTATGTACATCTAAAGTATGGAGCAATGCTTACCCTGGACTGGCAAGCTCCAGATAATAAACAGGTAGATGGATGGTCTGATTCAAAGCAAACTCAGACACCACCTTTGGCAAGAAGTTAGGGTTACTACGCAAAGACACCCTGCCTTTGTGAAAAATCAAATAAGGCTGCTCATACATGAGCACCTGCAGCTCAGAAATCCTACATGCAGAGGTAATAGCAACTAACAATAACGCTTTCCAGGAAAGAAAATGTAGCTTGCAAGTCACAGCATGCTCAAAAGGAGCCAAAGTAAGTTTCTCCAAAACAAAATTTAAGTCCCAGGCCAGGACTGAGTTAGGGATGGGGGGCTTCAAATGCAGGATGCTTCTCAGAAAGGTATGGGCCACGTCTAACTGGGCTACTATACAATCCTCAATGGGCACATGGAAGGCTTATATGGTGAACAAGTGCACCTTTAATGAAGAGTATTTTAGTCCAGCATCTGACAAGGACAGCAAGCACACTAGAATCTGGTCCGCCGGGCAGGGGAAGGGGACCAGGTGATGGGAAGCCACCAGCAAAGCAAAGCGCTTCCATTTCATGGAATAAGTCACCTTGGTGGAAGGCTTTCTGGCAGCCACCAGCACATGATGTCAATCACTTTAGGGGAGACACCAAACCTGGCAATGGCTATGTCTTCAGGAGTCAGGCATGCAGGTGAAGAGACCAGAAGTTGGGATGGAAAAGGGTTCCCCTTTCCTGCGACAGAAGCAGCACTGGAGGTTCGACTACTGACAACAGTGGAAACCAGGTCTGACAGGAACAACAGGGGGCCACCAGAATCAGGGTGGCTCCCCTCCATTTGGAGCTTGATTAGCACTCTCTGAATCAGAAGAAAGGAATGGACGGCGTAAAGGAACTTCTTTTCTAAGAGAGGGACAATGTGTCTTGCCAGAAAACTCCAGGCCCTGGATTATGTGAGCAGAAAAGTGGCAGTTTTGCGTTGTGTGGGGATGCAAAAAGGTCCAACTCATGGTGACCCCACCTGTCAAACAGGTCTTCTACCATAGAGGTGAGCAGTTCCCCTTTCATGCATTCTGGACTGCAACCTGCTTAGCTTGTCTGGCAGGACATTTTGAATGCCTGGAACACGGACAGTCAACAGTTCGAGACCATGGTCCAGACCCAGTACCAAACCCTCATTGACTCCCTGCATAGGGGGTAAGAGTGTGTGCCCCCCCTTGCTCATTGATGTAGTACACCACACTGATATTGTCCATCTGCACTAGCAGATGGCCCTGGGAAAGGTGGCACTGAAAGGGCTGTAGGCTGTACAGGACAGCTTTCATCTCGAGGACACTAACATGGAGCAAGGCCTCGAGCAGAGGACAAGGACCCAGATGTGCACCCCAGCGAAACCATGAGGCATCCATGGTGAGAATCTGATGAGAGGAGGGTATGAGGAATGGAACCCTCTGAGCAAATGGCTAGGTTCCATCCACCACAGGAGAACTTTCTTTACTGGCGAAAGAGGCAAGGACCATCTGCTCCAGATCGTCAGTTCACTGATCCCACTGTATCCTCAAAGTCCACTGAGGGATACGCATATGCAGCCTTGTCAGGGGAACCATGGCAATGGCTGCAGCCATCAGGCCCAGCAGCCTGAGATATGTCCTGGCTGTGACATCCTGGCTGTGATACAGTTCCTGGACCTGCACTATCAGGCGCTTTGCTCTGTCCTTGGGGCAGAAAGGCAGAGCCCTGGGCCGTGTCCAGTACAGCTTATATGTACTGGAGAAGCTGGCCAGGAGTCGCCACCAACTTGGACAGGTTGACTGTGATTCCCAAATAGCTGAACAGTTGCAAGGTATGCGCCAGGGTCAAAGACAGCTGTTCTTTGGATAGCGTTTGAGCAACCAGTTATCCAGATAGGGAAAGACATCAAATCCCTCCCTCTTGAAAGCCACCGCCACTACAGCTAGGCATTTCGTGAAGACCAGAGGCATCAAAGACAAGACAAAGAGGAGGATCCTGAACTGGTAGTGCTCCCCTTGAAACCAGAACCTGAGGTATTTCCTGTGAGGAAGGCAGACCTTGATGTGCAGGTATGCATCCTGCATATCCAGGTTGCAGATCTAGTCTCCCTTCCGAAGCAAGGGTAACAGGCCTGGGAAGGTGACCATCTTGAACATTTTTTACTGGATGCAGTAGCTCAGGTTTCATAGGTCCAGGATGGGCCCCAAGTCCCCTGTGAACTTGGGAATGAAAAAGAAGTGGGAGTAGAACCCTGTGTTCTTCTGATTGTCAGGGACAAGTTCTACGGCCCTTTTTGCAAGCAGCACGTAGATGTCCTCCAGTAACATGGGGGGCATGGCCTGGAGGTTAAGTGGAAGACCTTGGAGGAAGATCTGGAGGCATCTCCACAAATTTTAGAGTGGGTCCTTGTTCTATGAGCTGCAGCACCCAGGCGTCAATTGTGATCTCCCGCCACCCATCCAGGTGGAGGGAGAAATGACTGTCCATCACCACATCCTTGGACACCGGGAGGAGGGGGTCAGGCAAGAAGTCAGGCTGAGGCTGAGCCCATGGCTAGGCCTGCTTCTCCACCTCTTGAGGACTTCCCTGTGGTAGAGGAGGGGGCAGGCAGAGTCGTTCCTGCTTTATGCTTGCCTGGCTGTCTGGTACCAGACCTGGGTCAATGGATGGCATGTCGAATGTGCACCCTCTGCCCACTCTTCTGGTGGGCATGGTAGAGGGAGTGAACGGACCACAGAGTTCTCACCAAAGCCTGCAGGTTATTGAGGATATCCTGCATGTCCGCACCAAAGAGCTTGCAGCCCCTAAAGGGAGCATTCAGGATGGACTGTTGGATGTCCAAAGTGAAACCAGACACTCTGAGCCAGGAGTACCTCCTCAAGCAAACTCCCACCATGGATGCTCTGGCGGAGGCATCATAGGCAGCCTGCAGGAGGTGTTTGTCCACATCCGGACCCATCTGGAGGATCTTGAGCATCCAATTTTTGGCAGCCCTCTGAAAGGGACTGGGAGGCACATCTGGCTGCTTTCCAGAGGTCATTCTGGAATTGAAGCATACAGCCAATGTAATTAATGATCCTAATAGCAAAAATGGAAGAGGAAAATACCCTCTTGCCCATAAGGTCTAACTTTCTGGATTCCTTGTCTGGAGGGAGAGAGCTGAGGTGCTGGGCATCTTAGTTCTAGCAAATATAACACTACTCACCATAGAATCTGCCTGCAGGAACCCTGCAAGAAAGGGCTTCCCAGAGAGGCCTGGTACAGCTTGTCCACCTTTCTGGGCATAGGGGGAATTAAATTAGGTCTGTACCAAGTGGTCATAGTGGCATCCTTGTATGCATTTATCACAGGAGAAATGATAAGGGGAAGGGGAATCTGGCAGGTCCAGCTAATCAGCCAGGTACCACTGAGTAACGATCTGCTCCACAGCATCATCCCCATAGTGGACTGCAGTTGCTGCATCACTGCTATGAAGGAGAGGTCACTGGAGGTGGGGGGCGCCATGGGGTGTATTTTGAGGAGTATTTCCCTACTGAAGAAACAGTGGAGGTGTTAGAGGGAGTCCGCCTGGCATTCTCATCCTCCTCATCGGGTAACAGGAAGTCAGGGCGATAATCATCATCGTCTCCCGGCTCAGAAAGAGGCACTGAAGACTTCAACGATTGAGAAGGGATTGTTTGCGGCATTTTACCTGTCTTTCTCCCAGTGTCGATGCTTTCCAACAACTTGTCCCGGGCCTTGGCAGCATGAGAGCTCGAGGATGGGGCCAGGGAAGCAGAGGAGCTCCATGACTGAAGCTCCCTTTCCAAGGTGGCATCCTTCTGCTCCATTAGGAAGAATTTTAGCTCTTTCTGATGATGACGCTGGATAGCTTGACTGAAGCTGCTGCACATCTCGCAGGCCATAACGTTGTGGTTAGTGCCGAGGCAGCAGACGCAGGTCCCGTAGTCACCTTTATCGTAGATCTTCTGTCCGTAGCTGCAGCGACACAAAAGAATGTCAGATCTGGGCATAAACAAAAAGAAATAGGAGAATCTCTTTAGGAAATAAAGTGATTAAAGAACTAGGGTGAGAAATAAAAAAAAACAGAAAATTCTAGAAAAATGGTGGTCGACCGAAGCGACAGTGCTCCATGGAGTACGAAGTGCACATGTTGATGGTGGGAAAAGAACTGAGGAGGGCATAGGGCTGCCCGTTGCTACATAGGGAGGATATCAACGTGATGAAGTTGATGTGGGCAACCCAGTTAGACTGCTAACAAAAATGTTTCTGTGCGGTCCTGGTGCCGGATGGCAATAGTTCCTAAGGTGTGACCTGCTGCAAGAGATATCCTCAAAGAAGATCTTGGAACTTATTTAGCCAGTCAGAAAGCAGGACATTTTCAACCCATTTTATAATACTTCTTGCATTGCTAAGATCCAGAAGTTTGTTTGCACAGCCTTATTGTACTGTGATAGATACATAAATGTTGACAGCTGAAATATGCGCAATGGCCCACCAAGTCTGTCCAGTACCCACCTGTACCCACACCCAGCATACTGCTGGCCTGGAGCTAGTCTACTGATTTCCCAGGCTGGATTTCGACACCCACTCCTTAGTTCACTCATCCCTTTCTCTTGACTACCCACCTTCCCTCCCTCCTCTGGTTTGGACTATTCCTCTGTGCCAGTCCCACCTGTGTTTGAAGTGAATGATGGACTTTGTGCTTATCACGTCTTCTAGCAACATATTCCTTTTCTCCACTACCCCTTCTGTAAAGAACTTCCTTACCAATCTCTTAAAGAGGAACTCTCTTGTGGGGTGTAGCAAAACTTTTAGGACTTGCCCATCCATGACTGTAGCTGAATTTTCACTTGCCCCTATTCATTACAATGAAATTAACTCTCTTTTTGTACTTGCCCTTCAAGGAAATGTTCTTGCTCCAGACAGGGGCAAAAGGATTCACACACCCCTGAAAAAAGCTTAAAAACACTAGTTGTACAACAGCTATGTTTTAACTTTCATGTTTTCTTTTTTTTATTTTACTTTCCCCTGCTGCTCGTCCACTACACATTGTAGATAATACAGTGATTAACTCACTTAGTCTTTTAAGATGTATCTGACTTTCCCCTGCCAACCACACAATCATCATTTGTGTCATCACAGTCTGTTGTCATAGTGAGCACTATGATGTCATAAAGACTTTGTGAGGATAACAGGGGAGAGGCAAATGTTTACAAATGGTTTCCACATAGCCTTTTTAGACGGACTACCAAGATATGCTGTGAATTTTGAAAAGGAACATTGAAAATGTAAAAACTGTATTCTCCAGTAAATTGTAACAGCTGAAACATTTTATTTATGAAAGCACATGCTGAAGTGCAGATTCGCTCTTTAAAGCCCCCTACCCCTTCCCCAGTTTCATGCATGGCCTCTTGCTACCCTACTCTCATTTCTTGTGAATAATGTCTCTTCCATGTCCTCCATATGCCTCTTAACCTCCAGTGTGTACATTCTGAGACTCTCCAGCCTCTCCTCATACTACTTTCACTGTTGCCATGACTCATCTTTATTGCCTTCCTCTGAACAGCTTCTAAGAGGTCCCTTGTCCTTCAGGTGGGAGCTCCAGAAAGCACAGTACTCCTGGTGAGGTCTAACCAATGAACTGTACAGGGATACAATCACCTCTTCCTTCTGCTAGAAACCCCTTCCGATGTATCCCTCCATTCTGTCTCCTTTCCATTCAGCCTTCTGGCCTTGGGACTATAAACTGTCACCAATAATGATCCAATGTCCCTTTCCTCGGATGTCTGCTCCACCCTCGCTCCCCAAACCAGTACCTTGTTTTCCAATTTCTTTTGCTAATATGCATAACCTTACAATTTTCTGTATTAAATTTGAGTTGCCTTTTCCGGACTTTCCACATTTGTTTCTATTCCCTGTATACGCCCCGCTTCCGAGTCTGGTTACCAGCTGTAAAGAAACTGATTTTACCCTGGATTTCCTCCCCTACATTACAGATGAATAAACTGAAAAGGATTGGCCCCAGAACCAATCTCTGTGGTACCACACTAGTCGCCTATCTAACCCTCCCAAGTATTCCTCATTGACAACTGCCCACAGAGTTCTTCCCCCCAGTCTATTACTAATCCACCTTAGTTACTGTATAACAGGAAATATTCATTGTCTTTTTTTTTTTTTCACTATTTTCTCTGGTTTCATATTGTTGTGAAAATAAAAAGATAGCGAATATTAGGTGAACTACTATACAATTGCAGTACTAGTATTCCACCAGTGAAAATAAGATGACGTGAACATGTCAGGTGTGCTGGGAGCGCTAAATATTAAGTGCGTGAATTTAAACTGTTATACAGTAATTTACCTCCCATCCCCAGATCTTTCAGTCTCTTCACATGTGTTTTGTGGGGCACTGAACTGAAGGCATTGCTAACGTCCTGATACAGTATGTTTACATACTGAACATTATCGACTCCTTTGTGACCCAGTTAAAGTAGTCAATCAACTTTGTCTGGTATGATATGCCTAAGACAAACTCATGCTGCCTTTCATATTGCAGCCCAGTGACTTCCAGCCATGTGACTATATGCTCTTGAAGAAACACAGAAACATAATATTTGTCGGCAGCAAAGGATTGTTTGGCCCACTCAGTCTGCCCAGATGGTCCCTGCAAACTCTAAACAGTCTCCGGCAAAGCTCCCTCCTCCCTGCCTATTTACTAATATCTCCCTATGTCTAGACCACACACGCTTGAAGCCCCTATTGTTTTCGCATCTACCACTTAAGCTGGTAGTCTGTTCCAGGCATCCACCACTCTTTCCACTCTTTCAGTGAAGCAGTACTTTCTCCAATCCCTCTTAACCCTCACCCACCCCAGCTTCATCGCATGCCCGCTGTTCCTGATACCTTCTCATTTGAAAGAGAGTCCCTTACTGCCCCCTTTTCACTCATGTGAGGTACTTGCAGATCTTTAACATGTCTGCTCTTGCTCCGCTCTCTTGCAATGTGTACACGTTGAGATCCCTTAGTCTCTTCTCATAGGGCTTTTGATACAACCCCTGCACCACTTTATAATGGTTTCCAGTGGTTTCCAAAGGATAGTACTCTGTCCTATATACTACTTACAAGCTGAGCTCCAATCAACATCCCCCCTGGTCTGATTGCAGATGCTCCTAACACTGCCCTTCCCCTCTACCCTGGACTCCACTGCCCTTATACTCATTCCTCTACCTACTACCCTCTCCCTCTCCTATTACTCCTCCCACTCAGCTCTATGCTCCTATCTTCCTCTTTTCTCTTTCTACTTTGCTCTATGCTGCTGCCTTACTCTATTTTCTTCCTTCTCTCTCTATGCTGCTGTCTCCCTCTACTCTTCTCCTCCTCCTCCACCCCTCCTATCTGCTAGTCTCTATATTGTCATACCCTAGCCTCACTATGCATCTAGTAGTTCTTGTATTGTGCTCATTCCTATGCACGCTCCTCAAGTATAATCTATTGATTGTTATATTGCCATTAGCCTATTCTCTGCGGACCATCTCATGTACTGTAAACCTAATGCCTAGTTTTTTACCCTTGCTTTATTATGCTACTGCATTGTGTATTGTACTGTTATGCATGTCCCCAGGACCACTTTGTAAATGAGTCCTTCTCAATGGTGTATTCCTGGTAAAATAAAATTGAACTGATTGGTCTGCTTGTTCCTAAATACACAATTAGATCACTGTGCACCTCTAGTAAAATACTGCTTGACATGCCAAGGGTCAAAACATCGCTGGGGAGTAGCTCTTTTGCCTACTCCACTCCCAATCTCTGGAATGCCCTCCCGGCACCTTTACAAATGGCTAACTCCTTAGACTCATTCAAAAATGGTCTAAAAGCGTATGATCTAGAAAACTGTACATGTACGTGCTATTACTGATAGCTTGCCATCTCCCACAGCCTGATGTCCAATGGTGCAAGCATAGTTCCACTACTGTTCTCTCGTGGTGTGCTAATCTGATGTTCCAGTGTTTGATTACATACAATTGTTCTAGTAAGGAATGTTAAAATATTGAACTACTGTTTATCCTTCTGTGTCAAAGTGGTGTCATTGCCTATATGCCAAATGTTAATAACCCAAGTTAATTGTTTTCACTTACTTTATGTATTTCACTTAAGCTTTGTAAAATGCTCCCAGTATACGTCTGTTTGAATGATTGTATAATCTGTCATTAATCCTGAGTCGCCCCTGAAAAAGGGACCCTTGGTTCCCGTGGGTTTACCCAGTTACCAAAATGAAATGAATGAATTAATAAATAAATAGGTCAGACTGACCTTTCTATTCCCACTCTTGTGATTCCACCAATCACCGTCCAAATCCATAAACCTATAGCACCTTGCATCGTGAAATGTCTCAAAGCACGGAGTTAGATACTGGTAGTGTAGCAACTACATGCAGTGCACAATTAATGGACCAAACATCCAACTCGCAGACATGCACAACTGCATTATAACCTGTTCCAGAAAAGAAATGCTGCAATACAATACAATTTCATTCAGTATAGCAACTTTATATAAATATTGGCAATAACACAGATTTAGTCACCTACACTTTAAAAAACACTGTATACCAATGTTCGCTTCCAACTGGATGAACCACCATAAATGAGCAGAAAGGCTTCTCAGTTACACTTCTTGGGCCCTCTGCAGCCTTCTCAAATCCTGGCTGTAGTCCAGACCTCCTCCTGGCTTTGAGACCCAGTTACCTGTGAAAGTCCTCATATGTATGGCCACTCCAGGCTGCTACGACCTTCACAGACCAGGAGTAAGTATGTTGAGGATTGCTCCCGGGAATTCACTCATGGCCAGATGACAAGTTTTACCATTAGAGGTCACTCCCTCAGGACAATGTCATGGACATACAGTAGCTCAAGAGTCCTGCAGCTGTCCATGCCAAACAACATCTCTACTAGTTGGCTGCTATACTGTTCCACCGCCACATCCTTAAGGAAAACATCTTCCTGCTTGCTGTAGCCCCACCACCACCACCCAGAAAGTGAATCCTGCTCTCCCACGAAGTAGCGCAATGCACCATCACCAGTACCAAGAGACTCAGGTTCAACATTTCATTCAGATGACACCTCCAACTAGAGCTGTACAAGTAACTAAATATGAATTACTTACTAAAATGAATAATGGGGTGCTGAGTATTTTCGTTACGAGGTATTCAGCGTCAGGAGCTATGAAACAAACAAAAAACCTCTAGGCTGTCCCAATGGCACAGCAGCACATCACACAGTCCTGCAGGGAACCCGGGTTTGGAAGCAGATTAAGGTCACTGTGTCACTGTGGTGATCAGATGAAGCAGCTTCTGTGTGGCAGTGAGCCTCTGTCACGGAGGGCTGGTGGTGTGTTCCAGTGCAACAGCGACCCCTGACATAGGGCCAATGAGTTGCAAGAACAAAAGAGCGGCACAACTAAACAGAGGGAAACCGGAACTGCGTATGCTCATGAGTAACATTTATTGATAACCATTAGGATTAAAGTGCAAACAAAAGTGCAGAAATACAGGTTCAGCTCACAAATAGCATCATGTGTCAGGAAAGCAGGGCCAGGGAGCTTGTTCTTGCAGTAGGGGCACTGTGGCATGTGAGGCTGACAGAGGCACCACTCACACCTCTGATTGGAGGGAGTGGATTTGAGGCTGGGGACAAACCTGAAAAGTTATGTGCACCAAGCCATCCAAATGAAGGTTGCCGGCTTCACGGCCCTGCTCCAGGTGTATCACCACATGCTATGACAATGGGGAGAACTGAAGGCAGGACTATGGGGTTGCTGGCAGTACAAATGACTGAAATGGAAGGAGCAGGTAGTGGCTCAGGGGGCCAAATAGCTATACAAAAGAAAAACAAAACTCTCCAGCACTCTCAAGGTGGCAAAGTAGTCCTGCGACCACCTCCCCCCACACTTCTCTTCATCTCCTGCCCCCCACAACCAGATTATTTTTATTTCTTGTCAAGGTTGCCAAACTCGTGGCTCCCTTTCCTAGCACCCCCACCCACAAAGGGCCATTTACTGCACATTGGCCCCAGGTGACTGAATCTGACTGGGAGTTGTGGGACCGATTTATGCTTTGCACTGGGGCGGGGTGAATGCTGAGCAAGGGATAAGAAAAGGCACTATAAATATGGTGCCTGTTCTCGGCACCATGCTTGGAGTTCAGCAACATTCTCCTCAAAACAATGAGGGAAGATGGAGGGTTCCCTGTGCAGGATTGGGGGGTGGGTAAGAGAGAGATAACTGGGGTTTATCCAGGGACAAATATTTTTTTCCCTTTATTTATTTTGAATTAACTGTTTGGGCCAGATAAAGAATAGCCAGATATCTGGGGTGCCAAATATGGAAAAAAAGGTAATTGCACACCTCTATCTTTGACACAGTAGCTCCCCCTGGTACAGCCCTGAAATGCTGTCATTGGGTACGAGCCCAAGTCCCTAGTGAGGGACTTGAATCTACACCCATCTGCCACAGAGGCAAGAGTGCTCCCAACGTAGCAGCACTAACATTTTAAAATCGATTCCACTGCTGAAGGGGAGTGGCACGTGGGTACAACATTTGGCTTCCACCTGGGCAAACTAAAGATGCCTCTTAGGTAACACTTTGTTAATTCTGCTGTTACACACCAGAGATAACAAAGTCATGGCCAAGCAAATGTTAATGGAATCTGAAAATGCTGTAGAGACAGTTCTCAGCTTTTGCTCAGGCACACATCGGTTCACCAATGCCTAGGGTATGAACAAATTCCATAGGATGCAAGGGCAAGCAGCCTTTAATAGTATTTTCAATGCAGTAGAACACCTATAATGTCTGCACTGAGGTCATAGTGCCAGACACTTCTCGTTTTCCAATCATTTCTGATTAGAGAATCAGATTTGTAATTTTCTTGTGCAAATCCCAATACAAAACTCTGCAGCCTATCATAATGGGAACCTACTGACTATCTAAAGCTACAAAACCATCCTCTTCTCACTGATTTTATCCATTCTCCAGTGGTAAATGGCGTAATACTGCATTCACTAGTTATCAACTGGTAAAGATTTTCAAAATTTTGGTAGAAACATTTTAATCTATTTTCTGTGAAAATACGTATTTGCTTTCTTGCTCCAAATATATACTAAAAAGTCAAAGACACAGCATGTTATGTTGTATATTGATAGCTGTAATAAATGAGACAAGATGTTAAATTACCAATTATGTCTCTTATTCTCTGCCACTTAATTAAGGGAAAAACATCACTATCTTGCAATGCAATAACTATACTGAAGCGGCATCGTGTGGATAATTAACTTAACCTTATCACTTAACCATAAAGGGTCATTCCAGTGAAGCATGATATCAAAGCTCGGAATCAATGCTGGAATGCTAACATCTTAAAATGGTTCAGGGGTTGAACAATATCACTTGCAAATGGACCCTCTTTCTGCTGGTACTTAGCTACGGCTGGACAAATGATGTTGCTCTTAACTTCTACAAGGGTTTCAGAATCAGACAACAGTACTGTGCAACACAGCACTGAGGTGGCAAATGTGCTAAGTAGAAAATATCTAAGTAAATAAGTCACCCACCTATTTTTCATTCTGAACCTTTACAAAAGACTAAAAAAAAAATCCATTCAGATCTGCATTTGTAATCATCACTGCACATGTAAGATGTGAAACACAAATTTCAAATGCAAGAGTCACATAAGAAATTTTGTAATGTAATGCCACCTTTTTCATTAGGTATACTATTCAGGAGAAAGATTAATAAAAAAAATGTAGCTAGGACAGTATTTTGAGGTCTTTCACTTTTGCCAAGTCAGACACTAAATCATAGGGGACGATTATCAGCAAATTCTCTCCGACAGGCCCTAAGCCTGCTGAGGTAATGTAGCTGACAAACTTTGATGCGCCATGCCCGTGCACATTATGTTCACGTAGTGTGTACATCTGGGCACCCTTTATGGCGATGCAGCAAACAGCCAATCATTTATTCCACTCTAATTAGCACACATGTAAATCCTCGCCAATCAAGCCACTTGCAGGGTTACTGTTGTGGCAGCCATACAGCAAGCTGGCAGGACATGTGAAAAAAGTACAAGAAGCAACTATTGGGTTTGATTTGAACCTGCCGTCACACCACGGCAGGTCCCCTCAGTCCTGACTGTAACCAGCTCTCCCCTTCACAACCCATCACTGAGCTACAAGAGAAAAAGGTCATCAGGCAGATTGCTGATTGGCCAAGATGCTTTGATTCTTTACAAGCTTTGGGAGTACACCTGAAGCGACATTCTTCTCTTGTAGCTCACAGCGCAATAGCTGTCGCAGGCAAAAGTCAGAACCAGCTTTCAAACCTCCTGCACAGCATGCAATGCATGTTAACTTAAAGAAGCACTGTCCACCTCAATATACTGTGCCTCTACACACTACTGGGGGATTATCTGCCACATGTCAACATCCTTTTCCTTCCCTGAAAAACTAGTCTGCTACCAAGTATATCCTACCAGTCAGAAACAAATTTAAAAAATTATAAAGATTAGACTCAGCAGAAAGAACCTAGAGCTGCTCATAACTTTTTAAATCAGAAACTTGACTTACATAAGAGTCTTGTCAGGCAGTTTCACACAGTAGTTATTGGAATACTGTGTCTGAGGCCATGGACATGCTACTGTCTTCACCTCCAGATTACTATGATCCACTTATTTTGCGAAGTCAATAAAATCAAAATTAGTCTTACAAATAAAATGGCATAAAAAAGTAGTATTCCTTCCTGTCTTTTTACACCGTACTACAGTCTCATCAAAATTAAAGTACAAAATATTGGGTTGACAAGGTTAACCACAATAACCTACAGGCATGAATAAATCCACTTCTATGATGATACAACTAATTATCGCAATGACTTTTTTTCCATAAAGATTTTTTATCCCAAGTTTTTACCCGTTTTCACTGTCTCCATGCCCGGCGTACACGCGCGTGTGAGCCGCCCACGCCCTCAGGCACCCTCCGCCTACCCTCCCATTAGATCTCCACCCGATGAAAGCAGAACTAAGGGGTGACAGTCTCCCCGGGAGAGGAGAGCTGCCTTTGGGCTGCTCAATCCTACCCCCCCCCAATGCCGGCTCTCCGATGAGACAAGGTCGTTCCTGAACCTGGGTCACCAGCATGACGCGAGGTATGACGACCAGCACCTCAGCCCTCTGCAACACCGGGCCAGCTTATTGCAGTGATTTTAAGAAAATAAAAGTACTCCTTAAGGCTTTTGACTTCATGGTACACACATTTTCTGTGCTGCTTGTATCAATGCGGAGATGCATAGAATTTGACAGAAAAAAAGACTCAATGGCTTGTCTAGAGACTTAAATAGACCTCAATGTTCTACAAAGAGTTAAATGACATGCAAAGTGAAAAATAAAGTTAGAACTGTCATTTGGACCATTAGGTCTTCTTCCAGTATGATTTACAGTACAGGGCTGATCATCAAAAGTTCCTCTTACTGCAGCATTCCTTAAAGGAAATTTTTAACTTTCACTATTGGGCTTTATGGCCCATTACCTCATATCAGTGGCAGTTCATCCAAGGCAATTTTAGAATTTTTGCAGCACCCCAGTTCTGGAGGGGAGGGATCATAATTCAGGCCAAACCGACGGCCAGGCGATCTATTCTACTTCCCAGTTCTCCAGTCCCACCCATGCGTGTAAGCATTTTATAACATCTAGCCAGGGAGAGCACAGGGGAGCATCCCATTGTATTTTATGGAGGTAATTTGCTAAACAAATTTAGATCTGTTACAGCATTCTGTAATTTAAATGAAAGCCACTGCTCAACTAACAGGGGCCCTATTAGTTTAGCAGTAGCTTTCACTTATATCAAAGAATGCTGTAACAGTTTTAAAATCGTTTCTAAAATTACCCCCATAGACTATAATGGGGGTACGCACCTCCCCCACCGCGCTCCCTGGTTAGGTGTCATAAAACATCTGAGCGTGGGGGCTGGACTGGAGACCTGGGAAGTGGAAGGAGTCGCCTGGCTGTCGGTTCGGCATGAATTACGATCCTTTCCCTCTCAAACTGTGGTGCTGCAAACATTCTGAAACTGCCTTGATGAACTATCGCCGATATAAGGTAATGGGCTATAAAGCCCAAAATCTTAATAACAGATGTTAGAAATGTCCTTGAAGGTACTGCAATGTAACTGGATTAAACTCCCACTGAATACAATGGAGATGCTACAGCATGGCAAGCCTTACTTGCTGTAGCAATTTGTGTGTGTGATCTTCCGTCCATCTTAGGTGGCAGTCCAGGAAGACTTTAGAGAACTCATTGCACATTTTCTAAGAGAACAGAATCTTCCCCAGTGTAGTGACCAACAATATAGAGAATAGTGCAACCAGCCTATTGTACCACCGAGGGGTTTTGATTACCTCAGCCCTCGAAGAGCGAAGCTCAAGAGATCCATGGTAATCAGAACCCTGTGGTGGCACGATAGGCTGGTTGCACATAAGGGTGCCCATGCACTATTTTTTATAGTGTATGGTCCCCCACTGCCAAAGTTTTTGGTTTTAAAGTTTTGAATGAAAAAAAATATATATTTGTTGCTCCGTCGTGTTCTGGGAGTTGGGGCTGGTTGCTTTGTTTACATGTGTGGCTGCTAGGGAGCGGACATCCCTACGATTATTGCGTAGCCTTCTATTGGCTGTCAATGGGATGTGGGAGGGATTTTCAAGAAAAAAAACATGGCGGCGTATGTCTCGGTTAGCGAGATGATGTGGGCTCAGAGGAAACGATTACTTGTAAGTTATTTAAATATCTGGTTCTAATTTTGATGAAGCTGAGGTTATCTGGTTGATCCTGCATTTGTTTTGGCTTATGTGCCTTTTCATGTTACGTGTCACTGGTTGGAGAATCTTGCCACCAACGCTGCTGTTGCTGCTGCCAGGAGGGCTAGCGGCCAGTTTACGGTTCTGATAGAACCTCTAGAGCTTTTCCAAACGTTGTTGTACCACAGTGTACTACAATCACATTCCATGACCTTTTGAACTGTGGTACAATAACATTTGGAAAGGCTCTGATTTCTATACGGAACAACACCTGACTATACACTATAAAACAATTCTATGCCATCCATCCTTAGCATGCACATAGGAATGTGCTGTACCAACTCAGTGTGCCTTTCCCGGCCATAAATTACAAACTAAATAAATACGTATATCATTAGGTCTTCTTCAGGTGGAACCTTTGTATGGGTAAGTCTGCCTTCTCCTGGAACAACATATCCCTATCTGTCCATTCTTCACACCCTCTTGCTCTTTCAAAGCCCTCCTCTGGGACCTCTCTATTCCCCCCTCCTCCCCAACTTGCTCTTGCAACCAGTACCCCGTACAGCCCAGTTCTACCTGCCCTTGCCCGCTGCCTTAATCTTGTACCTCAGAGTCATGGCACTCCATTCTCCCTGAACGTATTTTGTCACCCAGCTTCCCCTTCCTAATTTAATTTCTAATTAGTTTTTTTCCTGTCATTTATCTCTTACTATTGTGTGTGTGTATATATATATATATATATATATATATATATATATATATATATATATATATATATATATATGTGTGTGTATATATTTTTTTGTGCATTTTTGATGTCATGGCCACCAGTTTCCTGGCTCTGGCAATCACCCAGCTCCTTCACCGCAACCATGGCCCCCAGCTTCCTGTTTGAGGCAGGGCCAGGGGGAGGTCGCCCCCCAACAAAGACCTTATGGGTGCTGTGGGGAGAACACAAAAGTACCAGGTACTACGTGAATGATTTCAGGGAATCACTTCGCTTTAAGCCTGCCCAGGGGATTGCTCACGCATAGTGGCTGAAATACACACACATACACATGATTACATGGCATTTGTGGAGCCAGCAAGTACCCCCCTTTTCCACTTCCACCTGTGGACACCCAGGGAGCAGTGTTCCAGTAGCCTGGGGGCAAGGAACACTACCACCCGAAAAAGAGAGGGCTTCTGTGGGGATGCTTATCCCTTCCCACACAAGACACAGAAATACAGAAATTGTCGGCAGATAAGGACCGCCAGGCCCAACTAGTCTGACCGTAAACCCTACACTTGTTTGCGGCCTCTGACCCAACCTGATCAATGGCTTTTCAGCACTCAGCACTCCTTACCACCCCTAAGGTTCCCTTATGCCTGTTCCAGGCATGTTTAAATCCCTAAACTGTGCTTGTTCCCACCACCTCCTATGGCAGACTACTCAATGTGTCTACCATCCGCTCCGTGAAGAAAACCTTCCTCACACTTCCCTTTAACCTGCCACATTCCAATTTCATGTCATGCCCCCTCGTTCTTGTACTCCTCCTATATTGGAAGATGCCGCCCACCTGCACCTTGTTTATGCCCTTAATGTACTTGAAAGTTTCTATCATGTTACCCTGATCCCTCCTCTCCTCCAGTGAGTACATACTGAGGTCCTTTAATCTCTCCTTTTTTTTTTTTTCACCTCTTTTTCTAGCTCCGACACCCCAAGGAACTCTCTCGGGCATCCACCTGCTCCTCCAGGTCTACCTCCTGAAACTCCTCCTTACTCCAGGCCCCAGCCCGGCTATCCCCCCCCCCCACTCTGAGCCCCCTGAGATGGGGCTGCCCTATTCTCCCAGGGTGCTTTATCTATAATTTGGGCCAGGCTGGGCTCAGCCCAAGAGAGGAGGGAGTCCAGCCAGTGAAGTGTGGCAAGAGGTAGGTGGCGCCGTTGCCCATCCCCGGGGGTGGGGACTTCCTGCTTTGGTTTTGCTTTCACGCCCATCCCCCAGGCGGAGCCACGAGCATGCAGTGACCCCAGGGGATGTCCGTCGTGGCTCTGTATCCCTCTTTGCGTGCTCTGAATGGTGCAGTAACTCCAGTCTCCACCAGAGGCCACCGTGGTGCCGGGCAGCCCCTGGACGCCCCCAACCCCCCAAAGAGGAGAGCAGTCCTCCAGACACTCAATCCTCTCTCCCTAGCTGACCCCTGACGGCCTGGGCTCGTTCCCAAACCCGGGTCACCGGCATGGCATGAGGTGTGGCATCTAGCGCCTCAACCCTCAGAGCCACCGGGCCGGCTACCTTTAATCTCTCCGTATATGTTTTCTGGTGCAAGCCCTGTACCATCTTTGTCGCCCTTCTCTAGACCACTTCCACCCTGTCAATGTCCTTATGAAGGTGCGCCTCCAGAATTGCACACAGTACTCTAGGTGAGGCCTCACTACTGTTTTATACAATGGCATCACCACCTCCCGCCTTCTGTTAGTGATAGTGTACCTCTGCCTATGCACCCCAGCATGCCACTGGCCCTCCCTGCAGCCTTTGTACTCTGCTTAGACATATTTAGGCCACCTGAAATGATAACCCCCAGGTCCCTTTCTTCCTTGGTGATTGTCAGCAACTCCCCCCCCCCCATCCTGTAGCTCTCACCAGGATTCCCTCATCCCGGGTGCATTATTTTGCACTTCTCTGAACTGAACCTCAGTTGTCACACCTCAAACCATTTTTCAAGCTTTCCCAGGTCTCTCCTCATTTTCTCCACCCCATCAGGAGTATCCACCCTGTTGCAGATCTTATCATCATCTGCAAACAGGTAGATTTTTCCCTCAAGCCCTTCCGCAATGTCACTAATGAAGACATTAAACAGGACTGGCCCAAGGACTGATCCCTGAGGTACCCCGCTGGTCACCCCCCTCTCCCTGGATTGGATCCCATTTACCATCATCCTCTGCCTCCTGTCCGTTAACCAGTTCCTAACCCAGTTAACCACCTTGTGTCTCATTACCAGATTAACCATCTTTTTTTTTGGGGGGGGGATGAGCCACCTGTACCTCAGCCCCTGCTTTGACCCATGGCACCCTTCATCACATCCCCCCCCACCCCACCGTGACTTACCTTCTTTATCCCAGTACCCCCTGGACTGCCCCCCACGGTGGGCCACCGCACCAACTCGATCCTCATGATGACGAAACAAGGGTGCCAGCAGATATGTCCACTGGCATTGCCTTCTTGGCCTCCCCCCCCCCCCAAAATGGGTCGTGGAATCGGCTGGCAATAGCGGGCGATGGGATAGGGCAGGACTCAGAAGTGCCGTAGCGTGCGGTCGGTGCCAGCCAAGTGGGCATCATTAATGGCAGATGCTATTTTGTAGTGTTCCTCTCCGGGGGTTGGGATGTGCAATGACATCCAGCGTCCGCCCCTCCCCCCCGCAAGTGACAACACCAGCATGGAGGTACCCCCAGCCTCCGCCAGAGGTCCACGTCGTGCCAGACACTCTACTCCAACTCCCTCCCAGAGAAGTAGAGCAGTCCCTAAGACACTTGATCCTTCTTCTCCCGGCCGGTCCTCCGACGTCCTGGGTCGGTTCCCGAACCCAGGTCGTCGGCATCACAGATGGGCGCCCTGCCCCTGCTCTGGCTTCCAGACTAACCATCTTATTAACCAGCCTTTTACGTGGGACAGTGTCCAAGGCCTTGATGAACCTGAGGTAGGCGACGTCCACCGCTCCCCCTGATTTACCTCCTTCATCACCCACTCAAAAAAATCTATCAGATTTGTCTGACACGACCTCCCTGCTGTGAATCCATGTTGCCTCAAATACTGGGCACTGTTTGATTCCAAGTGTGCCACTATTCTTTCTTTAAGCAGTGCCTCCATGATCTTACCCACTACTGAGGTGAGGATAACTGGCCTACAGTTCCCTGCCTCCTCCCTGCTACCACTTCTGTGTAGAGGGACTACATGTACCCTCCTCCAGTCCTCTGGAACCACTCCTGTGTTGAGTGACTCTGTGAACATGGCTGCCAGAGGTGCTGCTAGCTCTCTTCGCAGCTCCCTTAATATCCTCGGGAGCATGCCATCTGGCCCCATTGCTTTTACCCACCTTCAGTTTTGTGAGCTCCTCCAGGACTCTCTCCACTGTGAATGGACTTGTGTTTACCTGTCCCCCCCATATCTGTTACCCAACTGTGTGTGGTCCCTGACTCTCCCCTCTTCAGTGAATACTGAACAGAAGTATCTGTTCTGTATTTCCGCCTTTCCAGGTCTTCCTCCTTACATTCACCTGTATCCCCTCTGAGCTTTACAATCCCACCCCCCCCCCGGCTTTCCTTCTTTGGCTGATGTACCGATAGAATGTCTTGTCTCTTTTCTTCACCGTCTGCACTAGTCTTTCCTCAGTCTGCACCTCTGCGCTCCTAGCAGCCTTCCCCCACTTTCTTTAGATACTTTAGGTACACCTCCTTGTCCTCTTCCTTTTGAGATCCTTTATATTTCCTGAAACCCGCCTTTTTGGCCCTTACTTTGTCTGCCACATCTTTCGAGAACTATAGAGGTTTTCTCCTTCTCTTGCCTTTGTTTACCAATCTGATGCATTGGTTCGTCACCTCCTCTATGGCTCCTTTTAGGTGTTCATACTAGGTCTCAACCCCCCCCTTCCTTCCCTCCACCAATACTTCCTTGATACACCTCTCCATCTTCTCAAAGTCTTCCCTCCTGAAATCTATGACCCTTGCCTTAGTGTGACTTGACTGTGTACCTACCCCCACGAGGCCTGCCCCCTGTACAGAACCCAAGATGTCTCGGTTCCTGGTTGAAGCAGCTGCTGGGATGGTCCAATCCACATCTGGCATATTGAAATCACCCAGCAGCAGTACTTCCCTTTTTGCTGCCATCTTGTGTACTTCATCCACTAGCTCCCCATCCACCTCCTCCTCCTCCTCCTGTGTTGGGCGCCTGTAGATCACCCAATGGCCCAGGTGCTTTCCCGAACCTGCTAGCTGATGTCGCAAGCAGCAGCCCTTTCATTGCAGTAACTAGCCAGCTTTTTACTACTGTTTATTGTAATCACTGTTGCCATTGCACCTGTAGCTTTAGCACACATATAATCACAGTGCCTGTCATTTCTGACAATTAGTATTTCCTGTTTTTAATCCCCCCGATAAGGGGGGGGGGGGGAGTCGCACCTGGAAAAAAACATGGTTCAGTGCACCTTTTTTTGGACATAAAAAATATATATAAATAACTGAACACACTGTAGCTACTGTGGTGCTTGCTTTTTTTCTTTGCAGATCATGATGAACACCTACTCGTTGAAGCATTGGTTCTAATGCTGTCATCATGCCTTTACTCCTTTTGTTTCATTTGTAGACTGTATATTATGTACCTTGTTTTCTGTTCAACTGTATTAGCTATATTACCAAACAGATACACTGATTCAGTAAGCCAAGCCTTGCATTAACCCGCTACTGGTGTTGTCAAACAGGACTGCTAAGGATTCTGGAGGACAAAGAACAAAAATAAAACACTGCGCTTCAGAACTGACCATGTGATATAAAGGACACCCTCCTGATACCGTACTAGTAGGTACGAAACTGGTGGAGGTTTACAGCCATTGTATAGAGCTTGACATACTGGCATTTTTCAAATAAATTTGTAATAAAGTATTCATTTGCTTCACTGACCTCCGGCTGAGGTGTGCGTTTTTTTGCTGTTTTATCAATATAAAATATCTGCACTGTATTACTAGTAATAAACTATTTTAATAATACAGCATGAAAGACATTCAAACAACCTCTGACTTGAAATTTATTAGAGTCAAAATTACCCTTATTTTGCCTGTGCTAAAAGAACCCATGGTAAACATGAATATCGGTTGGCTGACTGAGGGTGACAGTATAAAATACACATACTGTAAATACTAGCCAGCATCTCCAAGTCTAGGGGAATTACAGTAAGCACAGAACTGTGGCAAACCACAAAATCAACTGAGTCAGAGTCTGAGCCCTGGAGAGCAAGCAAAAAGTAGTCCACTGCCATATTAACACCATAAGGGATGGGTAAAACTGAGGTGGAAAACCTTTGCCATTTGAAGACTTGTTCTTAATAGCCATTTTTCTGAAAACTATCAAGGCATTAAGGACCTTATCTGAACTAGCCTCTCAGGCACCAAGCTCTAAGGTGCCATGATTGGAATTCTGAACTGACCACTCTCCCCCTGGACCCAGTGGGAAGATCCTGCCTCAAGCGGTAAGTCCATACTACAACTTCAGTTTCATGATTCATGTTTTCTTGGCACATAAAAATAATAAAGAATAACAATTATATGTTAAATTAAACTGTCATATTATTTTCTTTTTCTATAGCACATCAATTGCCCTGCCTGTCCTGCCTAGTGCCACCCCAGATACGTCATTCAACAGCAGCCAATAAAAAGACATCATCTACATAATTCCAGCCGATTTCCTCCAGACGTACCCCGAGCCCATCACCACTACCAGGCCACTGTACCTAAAAAGCCAAAGAGATCCTCTGCAGTGTGGAAGTGTTTTATAGATGACAAAAAAAAATATCTACTGAAAGCATGTTCCACTCAGTCTGGTTAAAAGTCTCATTCAGGGTCTGTGAAGTCTACTCAGATTTTGGAAACCAGTGTTTTAGTCGATGATTTAAAATGTGAGCATGACATCCTCCTAACAGTCATGTCCACTCCCAATCACCACTCAGGTCAGATGGACAACCACCAGCAGGGACCATTCAGCTCACGTATGGGAAGTGGTGGGATGAGATGGTTCGCTCAAGTAATCCAGACAACACGGCAGCAGCCTCAGCCAATGGATGCATCCATTGGTACTGTGTTGGCTCTGTGTGCCAAAGAGTGCAACAACCCCCAGCCACAGCAAGACTCAGTGTACTCACCCCAGCCAGTGCTGAAATGTGTTGTACAAAAAAATGTGCTGCTTGAGTTATTACATGCCTGCACTAATATGACAAGCTTTCCTCCTGCTTCTTCAAGTGCTGACAGTTCCACAGACATCTTGTGTCAAGTCAGGGTTTTAAATAATTGATTAGCAGTTTTTTCTTGGGACTATACTAACTGTGCAGAAAGTATTTATATAGATTTTCTAGAAGTGCTGTGTTTGTTAAACACAGTGAGGCAAGAGCTATGCATTTTCACAAAAATTTAGCACTTTTATGAGCAAAACAATAATCAATTTTTAGAGTTAAATAAATCCCTGCAAGTTTGGCTTCATACAACACATCCTCGTCATCATCCTTTTTTTTTTTTTTTATTATTTCTTTTGTTAATCGGGTAAACATATGAGCCAAGGCCCTTTTTCATATGCGACCCGAGACTATAAAATAGTCACAAGATATTATACAAAGAGGTAACTTTTACATTCACTTAATACAGGAATACATTCCCTCCATCATGAATCACATTTTCCCGGTATATAAATAAACAACATTTAAGAATAAATTAATAATATAATGACAGTATAAAACAAATCAGAGAAGTCAATTGTTTCTGAAAATAACACATACTTTTTATCATCCTCCTCCTCCTTCTTCGATCAAAAATAATGCTTTACTGGACTATACTGTAAATAAAGCAAAATTTAAGAATAATAACTAATGATAACATTAAAATAAAAAAAACACAGCAGTCGACTGTTTCTAAAAACACCACATCCTCTTCATCATCCTTCTATCTCATCACAAACAACATTTACTCAGCAGATAAATAAAGCACAGTTTAAAGGACAACACTTGTCACTCCCAGTACCACCCACCCCCACCCGAAAACACAACCCCGATTAGGCTTTTCAGCCTAAGCCTAGAAAATATCTTCTTTTCATTACCTATATGTAAAAATAGCTCCTCCAATGTCTTGGCCATAATGTAAACACAGCCCGAGCAGCACAGTACCATTTGACATGCTCAGTCAGTACAGCCCCACGCTGCTCCACTGTATCATTCATATGGTGGAGCAGTGCAGAACTGCGCTGAGCATGTCAAATGGTGCCCCACTGCTCTGGCCAGGTTTACATTATGGTTGAGACATCGGAGGAGCTATTTTTATACACAGGTAATGAAAAAATTAGTTTTTAGTCTGAAAAGCCTAACTGGATGGTTGTGGTTTGGGTGGTGGGTTGCTGGGAGGACAAGTGTTGTTCATTAAGAATAACAACTAATAATTACATTAAAATAAAACTATAAAAGCCTACTGGTTCTGTAAATAACATTCTCTTCCTTACGCTTTCTCAACACAAAAATAATAAATAATGAAAAGTACCAAACATCTTATTGCTATTATATTTTTTATTATCATAGTACTATTTACTATAATCGTGTCAGACAAACCTGGTAGAGTTCTATGCTGGGTGACACGGGAACTGGACAAGGGCCATGTTGTGGACATTCTGTACTTGGACTTCAATAAGGCCTTTGATATAGTGCCACATGGGAGATTGGGGGGAAGCTGGAGTATGTGGGGGCAGGACCAAAAATGGTGACATCAGGAACTGGCTGAGGGGGGAGACAGCAAAGGGTGGCAGTAGTGGTGGGGAACTCTCATCACCAAGAGCAGTGATGAGCGGGGTACCACAGGGATCCGTGATGGGATCAGTACTGTTCAGGATTTTCATTGCAGATATCTCGAATGGGATCTGAAGTAAAAATACCAAGACGGGAGCTGTAGTAGATGACATGGGGGGGGGGGTTGCAGGAGGACCTGAATAAGCTGCAGGAGTTGGCAGATAAATGGCAGCTGGGGTTCAATGCCAAGAAGTGCAAGGTTCTGCACTTTGGAGCCTGGAACCAGGGCAGGGATTGTCACTTAAATGGGGTTCAGTTGGGTTGCTCCACAGAAGAGAAGGACCTAGGGGTGATCATAACAGGGAGCATGAACAACTCTGTTCAATGCAGAAGGGTGGTGGTAAAAGCCAACAAAATGCTGGGGTGTACAGCTAGAGGGATATCCTCCAGAAGTAGGGAGGTTATCCTGCCCCTGTATAGGCCGCTGGTCCCAGGGACTGGAGGGCAAGCCATACGAGGAAAGGCTGGGGGAGTTGAATATGTACTCTCTGGAAGAGAGGAGGGACAGGAGAGATATGATTGAGACCTTTAAGTACCTGAAGGGAATAAACAAGACTAATACAGAGAGGATTTTCCAGAGGAGAAAAGGGAGGGACACGAGAGGACACCAACTGAGACTGGAGGGAGTAGATTCAGGAGAGAGAGAGAGAGAGAAGGAGACATTTTTTCACAGTAAGAGTGGTGGACGACTTCCGGTGACATCAGCGACTGGAATGGCAGCATAAGTTAGAGATCCTCTCGACTTAATTTACAATCAAAAGGCATCCGTGGGCATAAATAATGCAATCACTGGCCAAAATGACAAGGTCGAAGGCCACTACATGGGGGAATGCTCAGACTCCAGCACGAAAGTTACAGCTACTCCTGCAAGGAGAAAAGACGTTCCAAACAGAGGGGCCTATGGAAGAAGGAGCTGCAATGGCGACAGAAGATGGGCAAGAAACCGATTGTATAATTGAAGTTATCAACTGTGAGCAAACAGCCAAGACAGTGCAGAAAATAGACGCCTCACTCACGGAATTGAAGGAGGATATAAGAAGTATTGAATATAGAGCAGATAAGCTTGAGATGGGGTTCACAACGGTGACGGAACAGTCGGATCGCCACGATCGACTGCTTCTATACTTGATGGCTAGAGAACAAGAGCTTCAGATTAAACTAGACGACCTGGAGGGGCGGAGCAGGCTGCAGAACTTACGGGTGTATGGCATACCTGAAGGATCGGAAGAAGGATCACCAGACACAATTACATTTATGCAGAGTGCTAAGAGAATCCCTGAAGTTACCTGCGGATCTTGATGTCTCGATGGACAGAGCACATCGTTCTTTGACACAACGTCCATCTAGTCCTAACTCCCGCCCGAGGTCCTTTGTAATACAGATGACCAGCCACAACTCAAAGGAAGAAATACTGAGAAAAGCATGGAGAATGAGAAACACAATGTATGGGCCCCACAGAATTACGCTGGATAATGACTATACGACGGGGGTACAGGAAGCGCGCCGTATCATGTGGCCCATTTTAAAGTAGCTCCAATTGAAAAATTTAAAGGCACAAATGTTATTTCCTGCATGTCTGCGTATTGAAACCAAGCAGGGAACTAAAATTTTTGAAGATTTACTGGCTGCCAAGGGGTTTTTGGAAGATATCGGAATCCCAGTTCCGGCCATGGAGAAGGAAAGATTGGAAAGGCAACTGCAGAAATCAGCGTGGGCAGTGGCGCGAAAAGGAACAACACACCATGCTAAATCGCAGCCTACTAATTTCAAAGCTGATGTCGTGGCGTTATTAAAGCCATACATCTCCCGGGTGCAGCTGGCCGAAACTACATCACAAGCTGAGCAAGAAGAGGAGGCTCGAGAACAGACGACAGCCTGCAGGGAGACCGAAACCTCCTGAAAAAAGTAAGATCTAAAATGACTTTTGGACGGCCGTCACCTAATCGCAACATGAGGAACTGATCCCCTCCTTAAGCGAGACCCAGACAAAGGTACTGAATTGAAGAAGCGTGGGTGCGGGGAGAGGCGAAGGGGAAAATGGGTTGGGATATTTGTGAGGGAGGAAGACTGGGATGTTGGGAGGGGTAATGTGGAGCAGCATAGAGGTAATGAAAGGGGAGAGATGAGAGACCCGTTTCCCCTTGGCCTCACTCATCTTCGCATGCTCCAGATGATTTATAGAGAGACTTGGAAAAGAAAAAAGGAACTTGAGTGGGTTTAGAAACTGAACTGGATTTCTCCAAGATGAGATGACAAGAGGATGCGGACAATAAGGGAAATCGGTTGGGATCTGGCTGAGGGGGTGGATGGTAATAGGGTGATTGCTACAGAATTTGATATTTTCCTACTTAGTCCTCCTGCACGTCTGGCTGTGGGGGGGAAGGGAAAGTAACGGAGTTGGTTGCCTCTTCAGACGAAAGGTGTGGAAAGGGAGATCACCTCTAGTACACTCCTAAAGGGTCAGGAGAGAGAGTGGATAAGGGAACGGATCTCAAAATGGTGTTTTGCTGCCTTTTCACACTGCTGACGTCGGTACTACCTCTGAGCCGGGGGCTGAGACCCAAAAATGTAGCTCAAATGAGGTGCAGCCCATACCATCATAAAGGGCAAAGTGTCTTAAAGGGGACACAGCCCATTCCACCAATGGAGGAGTGGAATGACCTAGGAAGCCCAGGCAGACTCATTACACTCCCCCTGAAGTTTTTTTATCCGAAAAGGCAGGTTTACCAACAAACCAAAATAGAGGGGGAAATAATCTGGAACTGTTGTAAAAATCAAACGTTTACTGTTGATGTTTGTATGTTGACAAACTGCAAGTTACTAGAAGTTACACAAGTTATATCCCGAATTTGGGGGGAATTAGACACGTTGTGGGTATTATTGTTCAAGATAACTGGTGGTTGAAAACCAGTAAATATGATTGGTTTATAAGGCATAGACACTGGCACAGAGACATTAAAAAGGTATCACATAAGGGAAAAGGAGGCAGGGAAGAGGGATGCATGTCCCATTGTAAGCAACGATGGGGGGAATCTATCAGCAAAAATGGGGTCGAGGGTAGGTTTTATCACAATACTGAAAAGTTTAGATCAGGGCAGATGATTAAAGGCCCCCAACATGGCAACAGTTAGTTCCAAGATAGTATCCTATAACGTCAATGGCATAAATAATCCCATTAAAAGAAAACAACTTCAAAAGGTCTTGAGGGACCAGAAGTGTGAAATACAATTTCTACAGGAGACACATCTGTCACCTGAAGAGATCTGAAAATAAAAAACTAAAGGCTCGCCAACTATCTACCACGCGTCTTTGCCAAATGGGAAGAAAAGGTGAGTTGCGATACTCTTGTCGGCCTCTCTCCTGTTTGAAGAGGAGGCAGTGTATGCAGATGAGGGGGCACGGTATGTAATGGTGGTGGGGAAAATACAGGAAATGCAGATTACGTTGTTAAATGTATATGCCCCACCGGGTTCACCTATAACCTTCTTTGCAGAAATATTTAAATTAATGGCAGACAAGGCAAAAGGCGTAGTAATCGCCGGGGGCGATTGGAATGTGATTCTAAACAGGTCGCTAGACACCACATCCAATATCTTGACACCTAATGGGAATATTTCTAAAACACTGAAGAGGCTCATGAAGGACACAGGCATAATAGACATTTGGAGGGAAAAATACCCACGGGAAAGGGATTACACATACTATTCCCCAAGACATAAAATTTACTCGAGACTGGACATGTTTTGGGCATATGGCAGAGACTTCCCGGTATCTGAATCCATATGGGTGGGCACGGAGACTCTCTCAGATCATCAGACCATTTTTGCAGAGGTAAATCTGCAGCTACCTAAAAAACCAACGCAATGGAGGCTAAATGTGAGTTTGCTTAGGGACGAGAGGACGAGGGAGGAAATTAAAAGGGTAATAGAACAAACTATTCGAATAAATGATAGTCCAGGCACCTCACCACAAATAATGTGGGACACAATCAAAACAATGGTTAGAGGTAAATTGATCTCAATAGCCACCTATAAAAAAAGGGAAAGGAATAGACAGAAAGAACAGCTAACTAAAAAACTTAAAAATCTGGAAGAGAAACAAAAACTAAAATTCTCAAAGGAAACAGAAAAAGAAATAAAAGAAGTTAAAACGGACCTCCAAAAAATACATTTACATGAGACCGAAAAAGCTTTGGCCTATATAAAACAATCTTATTATGAAGGGGGGCCGAAGGCCACTCGCTTACTGACATACAGATTGAAGCAACAGTCTGCTCGAGCACATGTGGCTGCCCTCAGACACCCGATCACAGGCAACACTGTTCATAAATGGAACCAGATAGCAGACATTCTGGTCACATATTACAAAAAACTATACTGCCCACAGCAGGATACATGTACAGAGGAAGCGCGGAACTTTTTGGGAGCCCTAAAACTGCCCAGGCTCACTGAGACACATAGACAGATGCTGGAACAGCCTGTAACTCACCAAGAAATTCTCCATACAGTCAGGGATCTCAAAACGGGCAAATGTCCTGGGCCTGATGGGTTTGGGGGTGAATTATATAAAACATCTGTAACGGAATTAGCCCCGGTGCTAAAGACCGTATACAATCAGGTCTGGATGGAAGGGGAAGTGGTACCTCCCTCATGGAATTATACCACCATAACTGTGATTCCAAAGAGGAAAGATCCGAAGGATTGCGGTTCATATAGACCAATTTCACTACTTAATGTAGATTATAAAAAATATTCACGGCCATAGTAGCTAAAAGACTTCAGAGCTTCCTCAAAAACCTAATCCATCCAGACCAAATGGGATTTATAGAGGGCAGGCAAGCTCCGGAAGGGGTAAGACGAACTATTAATATAGTTGACATCATAAATAGACAGCATACCCCCACATGCATCATGAGCTTGGACGCGGAAAAAGCGTTCGATAAAGTTAACTGGAGTTTCCTGTTCCTGGTGCTTGAAAGAATGGGGTTCCCACTGACTTTTGTGGAGGCCATAAAAGCCCTGTATGCATCTCCGCAGGCATTTGTGAGGGTAAATGGGGGAGTCTCACGGAGGTTCAATTTGGGGAGGGGCACCAGACAGGGGTGCCCGCTGTCACCGCTCCTCTTTGATTTATATATAGAACCACTAGCCCAGGCGATAAGGAAGGAGAAAGGAGTGAGGGGAGTGAGGACAGAGGGAGAAGACCATAAAATCTCCTTATATGCAGATGATGTCCTTTTGTATATAACTGAGCCAGACACCTCTATCCCTAAGTTGTGGCCCCTGATAGAAAAATTTAGTAAATATTCTGGTTACACAATAAATAAAAGCAAAACAGAGGTATTGAAGTTTTTCTACAACCCAACTCCAAACATAAGAAGGCTTCTTCTGATTGCCCTCTCCTCTGTCCCCTACCTTCTAGCCGGCCTGCCCTCGAGGACACACAGACCGGAGGGGCTCCGAGCCACCAGCGGGCGGGCGGCCACACACACCGAGAAAAGGGAACCAGGAGGCAGGGGAGAAAGCCAGAAAATGCGGAAAGCCGCAAAAATTTTTGCCCCCCCTCCACCCCCTTCAGGGTGTTTCTTTTATACACACCTTCCGCCAAATCTCATCCGCCCATAGCTATTCTCCTAGCCAATTCCGAGCTCATTTCTTCACATCTCCTTAGTTTCTTTAACCCTTCCTACCCTCCACCATGCTACTCGCCTAATACTGCTGCTTTGCCTCTCACCTTCCTTGGATCCAGAAGAGATAACTGTTGGAACCCATACCGAGGTGTTAGGGTGACCACTCAACACTGTCCCCCTCTACTGTCCCCAGTGGTTGCCCCTAAACTCTACATACATATAGTACCGCTTCTGCATACTAATCCTTGGGGAATCCCAAAAAAAGGCTCACAACCAGTTTGGAACTCCTCTATCCCCTTGCTACCATACTGGCATTACAATTACTCCCTACGCCTGTCCATTAAGCTGGTAATCTATGATAAAATCGATAGCCATGCAGCAGGATCATCACCCACTATATATTGGATCCCAAGAAAGAAGAAAAAACTGCCTGACTGCTCACTACTCCTATCGCTTGGTGCCCTCATCAAGCTAATCTTCTTTCTGCTGGTCTGTGGAAATCAACCTGGCCCCACTGAAAGCTCGATCTCCAACTGACCTAACTCCATAAATGGATTGAGTTTTCTTCACATCAATGCCTGCAGCCTCCTAAAAGTTCTCATCACACAGGCCTGGGTTTACACACCCTACCTGACTTTCTGGTTATATCTGAAACATGGCTCAAATCAGCAATAAAAGATAGTGAATTAAACCTTCCCAACTACCAGCTCTTCAGATCTGACCGTCTATCCAGGGGCGGTGGGTAGCCATCTATGTCAAGCAAACATCTCTGCATCCTGCCTCAATTCTACATCACAACCAAAGGAATGAATGCTTGTCAATTAAAATAACCCTTCCAACACATCATCCTTTCAACTGATTGGTTGCTATAGGCCCCTCTGCAGACCTCAAACTCCTATTCCACCTAGGATCTATACTTAATCTGGGCCCTGAAGACACCATCATCTTAGGAGACATGAACTTGAATTGGCTGACTAATGCATCTGCACCCTGGTAACCTTCTGTGACACCTATGGATTCTCTCAATTAATCAAAGAACCAACAAGGATCAACCCAAAGAATATTCTCAACAGCACACTCCTGGATATTATATTGGTAAATAAACCTCATCTTTATCCCTGTGCAGGAGTACTATTCAGTGACATAAGTGACCACTGTCCCATAGCTGCCATTAGATCAACAATCAAGCCACCCAATCCTGCAAAATTCCTCCCATGAAGGTCAAAAAAGAACTTTAATATTTCAGGATATCTCCATGATCTGTGCCACACCACACGTTGGCAAGAATTCTATCTCACAGCCTCAATAGAGACAGCTCTTCAAATCTTAAATGATATAATCACCAGTGCCCTCAATTCACATGCACCTCACCAGTGTCAGAACCAAACTCAAATCCTGTCGCTGGTTCTCTGCCGACCTAAATCCGCTTTTCTTGCCAGAGACAAACTCTGGAAAAGGGCAAGAAGACAAAGGACTCAAATGACTGGCTTCAATTCAGAAAGCCAGAAACTCCTGCACAAAACAAGTAAAAAGCCAAGGCAGCCTTCTACACAGCTGAACTAGATGCCTCCTATAACAACCCTTCCAGGTTCTGGGGTACCATAAAGGGCATCCTAGGTCAAACTTCTACCCTGTCTTACCACCCAAAATTCAATTAAATAGTATTGAAATCACCGATAAGCAAAATATCTTGAATGCCTTTAACGATCATTTCACTACAGCTGGCCTGGCTTTCGACTCCTCTCCTGCAAACCTATTAAGATCATCTCTAAACCTACAATCTACTGAGGGTCAAATGGTTGCTTCCACATTCTCATTCAAACCAATATTCTTCAAAGAAGTAGAAGACCTTCTACTCCAACTAGATACCACCAAAAGTGCAGGTGCAGACTCCCTGGACCCCTACTTTCTAAAAGTAGCTCTGCATGCCTTAACCGCCCCCCTCACCCACTCTTCAATCTATCACTTGCCACTGGTTCTATCCCCTCAATATGGAAAACAGCTCAAGTGTTTCCATTACTTAAGGCAGGTGATCCCATGGACCTCAATAATTATAGGTCCATCTCCATCTTACCAGTACTATCCAAGATGCTTGAGAAGCTGGTAAACTCTCAGTTAACTGCCTACCTTGATACCAACAATCTCCTAAATCCAGCTCAATCTGGGTTCAGATCTATGCATAGCACCATCTCTGCACTAGCAAAAGTCACAAATGACTGGCAGACTGTCCTAGACAAAAAGAATAATACCTGTGCGGTGTTTCTGGATCTAAGCAAAGCCTTTGACACTGTGGATCATGATCTTCTAATCTCCTCTCTGAACTCCATAGGCCTTGACTCACTCTCTCTTAAATGGTTCAGATGCTATCTCTCGAAGATTACAACTGGTAAAAATGAAGGTGATCTATCTACCTCTAAACCACTCCTAAGAGGTGTACATGAGCTCCATCCTGGGTCCCATCCTTTTGCCATTTATATCAACAATATTGATTCCAATCTCTCACTTTCTAATATCCACCTTTTGCAGATGACACTGTACTATATGTGAGCAATCCCTCACCATCAAAAGCCTGTGAGCTCCTACAGTCTGAATTCTCCTCCTTCAGCACAACCTATTAGAAAAGAAATTATTACTAAATGCCAAGAAAACCAAAGCTATGTTCTTTGCCACCAAGAACTGTTCTTCCACTATCCCATCATTCACCCTCCCACAACTCTCTACCATCCTTGGTGAAAATCTGGAATATGTTGACAAATTCAAATACCTAGGAGTGTGGATAGACAATAAACTAGACTATACTACCACGTTGAAGAGCTCCTAAAAAGCTAAGACAAAGACTTGGTCTATTCTATAGGATCAAACACTACCTGACCAAAGATTCCAAACAAAGATTAATCCTAGCATCATTCCTGTCCCTCATTGATTATGCTGACTTCTCTATGGCCATTGCTCCTCTCCCATCTAAACAAATTAGACACCCTGTATCATAGAGCTATTAGATTCATTACTGACCTTCTCTCTAGCACCCATCATTGCTCTCTCTACAATGCAGTCAGTTGGACATCCCTGCAACATAGAAGAAAAAAATGCTGCTATCTGGATCTACAAAGCTCTGACAAACAAACTCCTTCCACATCTCAGACTGCTTCAACGGATCACATCCAGGCCCTACACCTTGAGGATCAACAAACTGATCCTGCTGAAGATTCCTATCACCTGCACCCGTATGGAAGAGCTGCAATCAGTTATTCCCCGGCACTTATCTGGAATTCTATCCAAAAGTCGTTGAAAATGGATACACTGATTCCTCTTACATCCTTCAAAAACTGTATACCAGCCTAATCCCAGATCCGAACTTGCTTCCACAAGGCCTAGCCTCCCACACCCCAACCCTCCCACACCCCTCTCTCCTCCAACCCCTCTTTAAAGCTCCTTCCTATTCTTCTATCATTCATCTGGTCCTTTCCCATCAAACCTCATACATATATGCCCACCCATGTACCACTATCCATGCCTTATCCCTACTAGACTGTTTGTTTTCTCTCCTTTATTAGGTTTTAGGCTTATTGTCCTTTGCCTTGTATATATGTAAATATTTGCACATCTATCTCACTCATAAATGGTTGTATTTGTGCTTATTCAATATCACGTTTTTGTATACAATCTGTAACCTTTTTGTTATGACCACTCAGGTCCATCTTGTAAATGAGCTATGCTCAATGATGTTCGCCTGAATAAATAAAGATTTTGATTGATTGATTGATTGATAAGACAGTTATTAAATATGAACTGGAACAGAGGCAAAATAAAATATTTGGGCACGCAAATACCTAAAAATCTCAATATGCTCTTTTCAACTAATTTTGAGCCACTAGTAGACCGGATCAGACAAGATATTAAAAGATGGGAATCCCTGAACTTACCATTACACGCGAGGATACAATCAGTTTCCATGAATATCCTCCCAAAATATCTATACTTGTTTCAATGCCTCCCAATAAAAATACACAAAAACCAATTTCAAATCTGGCAAAGAATGATCATAAAGTATATCTGGAACAAAAGGAGACCTAGAATAAGAACTGAAATAATGCAAACTGGTAAAAAATATGGAGGAAGGAACCTCCCTAATCTTGAGGACTACTTCCTGGCCGCTCAATTAAGATGGGCTCTCCTGTGGGCAGCAGACACATACACAGCCCGATGGAAGGCAATTGAGAAGGCATCAATAGACGGAGTGCCCCTAGGAGCCAGAGCTGTGATGCCAGGGGCCAAAGATCGAGATGGCAAGGTGTTGTTGATGTCTGTAAGAAATACCCTAGGGACCTTGAAACGCCTATGGACTAAACATGGGTTGGAGAGAGAAGCATGGCCCTTAAGGTGGTTTGTGTGGGATCCATTGTTCCCCCCAGCTAACCAAGATCTCACTTTTAAAAGGTGGGGAAGGCTGGGTCTGTGTTCCCTAAACCAATTCTTAGAAGGAAACACAGTCTTGGAATTTAACCAGATTAAAGAGAAATTCCTATTAAGACAAGTAGATTATTTTAGATATTTACAGATAAGAACACACATAAATAAACTGCAGGCCCTACATAAACATGCCAAATCCCCAGCGGGGTAGGTGATCATCATGAATGAAATAATGAGCCAAAAGCGACTGAAGGACAGTCTCTCTATATACCAAGCTTTGAGGGATGGGAGAGGAGGAGAAGCACAGATTAAGAATAGATGGGAACTGGAATTGGGTGAGGAAATAAAGGGGGAAGATTGGGACTCTGCCCTTGTACAGATTTTCAAGACCACTTATTCACCGATGTGGAAGGAGTTTGAATGGAAAGTAAGAATGAGATTTTTTATTACACCAATATTACAGAGTAAATGGGACAAGAGGTGTAAAGGGATATGCTGGAGGGGATGGGGCAAATTACCTACATATATTCTAGGCTTGTCCAGGCCTATCACACTTTCGGGCTGAAATCATTCAAAAACTAAAACAGGTTTTTAATATATCGACCAATCTGGGCCCCATAAACCTGATACTGGGTGTGAGCGGAGGAGGTAAGAGGGGGGGGATATGGGGTATCTATGGAATATTCTCTTAACATCGACCCACAAGACTATAACGAGGAGATGGCTATCTCCATGTGCACCGAGATGCCAGGATTGGGTAAAAATAATAGGTGAAATACAAGAAATGGAGGAAATCACATATAGGATAAACGTAAGGATGCAAGGCTTTGTGAGGAGATGGACTCTGTGGTCGATGGTTCAGGAATAAGTAAAAATAGGGACAAGATTAGTGGGGGAGGGGAGGGGGGACTCGTGAATAGCAAAATGCTGTAATATGGTCTTGGACTGTGGATATAAAAAGGAGACACTACATAGGATAAATTGGAAAAATAGATACTGAAAACTGTCCTGGGTATTATAATAAGAAAATTTATTGGGATTGCCTCTCAATGGAATGTTCAAATGTATACAACTCTATGTGATGAAAAGATTGTAATTACTTTTAAATCTGTGTCTAAATATGCAATAAACTTGAATTTTAAAAAAAAAAAAAGTGGTGGACAAGTGGAACTCCTTGCCGGGTGAGGTAGTGGCCTGCAAGATGGTAGACAGCTTCAAGAGGGGTTGGGCTAGGGAAAGGGGTAACAGGATGGGAGTAAGGGAGGGGCATTATAAGATGCTAGCTGTGCACTCAAGCAGACTCGATAAACTGTGAGGCCTGTTTCTGCTGGTATGTTCGTATAATGGCACAGTCATATACATCATCCTCTGATGAATTTAGTTTATTAAAAACAATGTCAAAGCAAGTGAGTACATACACAACCTCATGGTCATTCTTGAGTTCCAGCTCCTTCTGCCCCACCCCTCCTTTCCTCTAAGATTCCCTTATGCCTATCCAGTGAATTCTTGAACCCCACCACTGTTTTCACCCCCAGCATCTCCGCTAGAAGACTGTTCCAGGCATCCACCACTCTTTCTGTGAAGAAGTACTTTTTCACATCTCTCTTGAATCTACTCCCCTTCAGATTCACTGAATGGACTCTTGTTCTTAAGTATCTTTTTTTTTGTCTGAAAAAATACAGCCCTCCTGTACCTTATTAACTCCCATGACATATTTAAAGGTCTCTATCATATCCCTCCTCTCTTCCAGGATGTAGACATTGAGGTCCCTTAGTCTCTCCTTGTAGGGCTTCTGATGCAGATCCTTCACCGTTTTAGCTGCCATCCTCTGGACAGCTTCCATTCTGTCTATGTTCTTTCAGAAATGTGATCTCCAGAACTGAGCACAATACTCTAGGTAGGGTCTCACCAACGATCTATACACAAGCAACACCACTTTTCTCGCTCTTCTGGTGATATTCCTCCCCATGCACCCCAGCATCCCACTAGCCCTCCCAACTGCCTTGTCCCACTGCCTGGCTACCTTTGCATCATCAGCTATGACTACTCCCAGGTCTCTTTCCTGTTTGGTGGTCATCACTATTTTGCCACTCATTCTGTATGCCACCCCTGAGTTTCTGTGCCCTGACTACATAATTCTGCCCTTTTTCACATAGAAACCCAGCTCCCATATCCTTGACCACTCCTCAAATCCTCTTAGGTCTCTGCTTATTCTTTCCACCACCACCACCCCCGCCCAGAGGGTCCACCCTACTGCAGATTTTGGAGACATCCGAAAAGAGGCAGAGCTTCCCTTTTGGCTCCACTGTAATGTCACTAATCAAAGAGGACTGGTCCCAGTACTGATCCCTGAGGCACCCGTTGGTCACACTCCCTTCTCCAGAATAAACTTTGTTTACCAGCACTCTCTGTAGCCTATCCTCTAACCAATTTCTTACCCTGTTTACCACCTTTGGACTCACCCCCTAAGCTGCCCAGCTTCCTTACGAGTTTCCTACGTGGAACAGTGCTGAAACCCTTACTGACATCTAGCTAGGCCACATCCACCGTTCCATCTTGATCTAGTTCCCTGGTCACCCAGTCGAAGAAATCTATCATATTTGCTTGACATGACCTTCCCCTCCCCACAAATCCATGCTGCCTTGGGTTTTGTAACCAGTTGGCTTCAAGATATTCCACAATCCTTTTCTTCAACAGTGTTTCCATTCACTTTCCCACCACTGATGTCAGGCTGACTGGCCCACAGTTGCCAGCCTCCTCCCTGCTACCACTTTTGTGAAGTGGGACTACATCTGCCCTCCTCTAGTCCTCTGGAACCAGGAAGATTCAGACTAGCTACCAGACTACATGATGCAGGATTATCTAGTAGGGCTACTGTCTGGCAGAAATAGTGATCCAGTCAAAATCTAGCCAGCCAGGAGTCATTTGGCCTGCACTGGCTAAACTGGCTTGGCATTTTCTTGGATGCCCATCAGCACTGCTAGCTTCAGAAAGCTGTTTCAGTACCACTGATAATACTGTCTCACTGCATCACCTAGGGCCAGATCTAGAGAATCTTGAATTCTTATCCTTTCACAAACTCAGTTTACCACGGAGAAACTTTATTGATCTATTTAATTATTCACATGTCTAACAAGTGATATCTACTTAGAGTCGTAGTCCCACACCTCCTGGTGGCAAGTCTCCCTGGAATCCCACTGGTATCACAGTCCAGCTCATCACTCCCAGCATTTGTGGAGCAACGCATCCTCCTCCTGATGATACTATAACAGCTTCAACATTGCCATCACCAACAAGCTCCATATGATCAGGTGGTGCCACTGAACACCCAGAGTCGGTGTCAGTTAAATAACATCCGTCACCCACTTATCATTAATGGGATGGTAACAGAATGAGTCACCTGACTGGCCATGCACAAGTGTGCAGTTTCCCAGTGGTACATCAAGTTGTCAGTAGCTAACTACTGTAGCTTTGGCTTCCATCCATCTGTATTCAAACTAGGTTCAAGTCACATAAAACAAAAAAAAAATGAAAGAAATGTTAAATTCAAAAAAGGAAAATCAAATAAAAGAAAATTTCCATTCACAGATGGAAAATGTTGTGAAGGGAAGTATAATGCCCAATATTTACTGTCTTTTCTTTTTCTCTTTTTTTATGCATAGCTTGTTTGGGGATATTATTTATTTATTTGTTTTTGTTTACCAGGTAAGCACACTAGACAACCAAGTGCCTATTTTCAGGTGCGACATATATCTCAACAGGGCCAGAGAGAATATAGTAATTGGCATAGTGATACAGCACACTGTTGGGGGTTATACCTTAAGTCAACAATGAATAATAACTATTACTGTAGTGGACACTGGGCAGTGATGGTCTTAGCGGGTTTTGCAAACTCCTTCACATCACAGACAGTAATCTACAAAAGGTGCACAAGTAAGCTATAGTAATTAATATTCATTGCTAACCTCAAGGCTTTTTACACCCTATTTGTAGTCTGTTTTACCCCATGCCAATTACTGCACTGGAAACCAAAGTGATTCGGCCTAATTCTCGATGTCATACCAAATTTGTGAGACCTAACTTACATAGAACTATAGAAAGTGATGACAGAAGGGGACCATAAGGTCCATCTAGTCTGCCCTTAAGCCTACCACCACCACCCCCAACTGCTATTCAGGGTTATGGTGCCCTTGTACCTATCCCAAGAATTTTTGAAAGTTCCAACCATTTTAGCCTCCAGCACTCCCTGTGGAAGGTGGTGCCATGCATCGTCCACCCTCTCAGTAAAGAATATCTTACATGTGCTGCTCTTGAACTTGCCCCCCTCTAGCTTCCTTCTGTGACCACTAGTTCTCATGTGACTCTTGATCTGAAGCAGGTCCTGAACCTATACCTTGTTTATTTCCTTTACGAACTTGAAGCTCTCGATCATGTACCCCCTCTCCCTACACTGCTACAGGTAATACATGTTTAGGTCAGGCAGTTGTTAGTCATATGTTTTTGTGTGCAGAACTTGTATCATTTTTTGTAGCTCTTCTTTGCACTGCTGAGGCCGCACATGGAATACAATGTCCAGTTCTGGAGACCGCACCTTAAAAATGACATTAATGGATAAGAGGCAGTGTCCTTTGATATCTATAAGCCATTCCAGTCAAGTTTCAGGGCTAGGCATAGCACTGAAATGGCATTAGTCAGGGTACATAATAACCTCCTCAGGGCTAGAGATAGAGGAGACAGGTCAATTCCTGTTCTCCTCTATCTCTCATCAGCTTTGATACTGAGGATCACATCGTCCTTCTTGATCGCCTTCGAGAGTACTGTGGACTTGCCAGTACTGTCATAAACTGGTTTGAGTCCTATCTCTCTGGCAGGGGGTAGCGGGTGGTGATGGGGAATTTCTCCTCCTTCCTGAGGCCCCTGTTATGTGAAGTACTTCAGGGTTTGATCTTGTCGCCGATGTTATTCGCAGTATACATGCTGACCCTGGGAGAGCTCACTAGTCAATACAGTGTGGGGTTTCATTGCTATGCAGATGATACCCAGATGCATTTGTCTTTTGCCTCAGGAACTCACAATGCCATGGAAACGATTAAGAGCTGCCTGGCCGAGATCAATGACTGGATGTCCTCCAGCTGGTTGCGACTGAACCTGGACAAGACAGAAGTACTGGTGATTGAGCAGGGTCGTGAGCATGATGGGAGTGCCTCTGGAGTGGGTACAGGGATTGTTTCTGGGATCCACACTATTGATGGCCTCCTCTAGGGTGTGGGATCTTGGCGTTGTTCTGGAAAGCAGATTGACTCTTGAAGCTCAGGTGTCATCTGTGATCAAAAGTGGTTTTAACCACTTGAGGAACATCGCCAGGATTAAGCCCCTAGTTTTGCCTGAAGACCTGCCATCACTGGTGCACGCCTTTGTGACTCTGAGGCTGGATTACTGCAATACGCCATACTCCAGGGCCACTGGAGGAACTGTCCACTGACAGCAACTGGTGCAGAACGCAGCGGCTATGTTGCTGACAGGCCTGGCAAGGTCCATGTGACTCTGGTCCTGCAGGCTCTGCACTGGCTACCTATCAGGTGGAGGATCCTCTTCATGGTGGGCTTGCTCACCTACAAGGCCCTATATGGGTTGGTTCCTGGTCATCTGACTGATCTAACACCTGCCTCCTGGGTCTGTTCCCTCTGCTCCTTGACCCAGGGCCTTCTTGATGTTCCTAGGGTCAGGCTAAAAACATCTGGCGATGGTGTCTTTAGTGTTGCCAGGCTGACTCTGTGGAACACTTTGCCAGCTGTCATCAGGGAGGCCCCAAAAGTCGAGCTGTTTAAAAAGGGGCTAAAGGCCCATCATTTCTGCTTGGCCTTCCCTGATGAAGTTAACTGATTTTTATTAATTTATTTAATAAATAAATACATTTATGAAGTTTTTAGCTATGCTGAGATTTATTTATGTATTTATTGCTTTCAGATTTTTACTGTGTGTTGCATTTCTATCAACCCTGCCATTTTAAAATTGTAAGGCACCCACAGCCTCAGGGATTGGGCGCCAGACAAATAAAATGTGCCTTGTCTACCACATGTTGCCCAGCTTGCTTAGTAGCCTTCTATGTGGGCCCCAGTGAAAGATCCTGCTGAAGTCCAGGTCAAATCAAAGTAGCCAACTGCCATCTTCCCTTAATGCCATGGCTATGCCGCCCCTTGCTGAAGTGCCACTCACATCCACAGTCATTTGTAGCAGTTCTTTAAAGAATCCATACCATGCTCTATGTTACTAAAGAACTGCTCCCAATCTTCTTGAGAGACATTTTCCACTACGGGTATATGGGATGACTGTAGGGAATGTTATTCATCCGTGCAGCTCCCAAATATTGCTTGGCAAATAGCTAAAGAAGCAGAAGATAAGATATTTTTACCAAAGTATCCAATCCACATGTTTCCTTATCTGGACATGTAACAGAAGAAGGATAATGGAAGTTATCCATTCTGTAGCTTACGCCATGTTCCGCACAACAGTTTGCTGAAAGAGAGGGAAAGTGTGGCCTGATTTCAAGATTGTGTATCTTTCTCTCTTTACTCTTTTCAATTATCTGACATATTGTATTGTATTGTAATTTACCCAATGTTCCACTACTGTTTATTGTACAATACTTTGTGTTCCAACTGTTGCATAATCTTACAATGTTGTATTGTTTGTACTAACCACATACTATTGTAACTGATCATCCTTCACAACCCTATGTAACCCCTTCCCCCCAGGTTGCACCGTGAGACGAGCAACTTGTTGTTCAGTGTGCCCTCCTGGTTAAACATTTCAATAAATAAAATAAAAAAAAAATAAGAGGGTTCCTTCCATAATCTTTTAAGCAAAGTCAGACTGGTAAAGGCCATGTTAACTGCGAGGTCAACATTTCTAGAGAGTGATTTTCCCAAAATGTGAAAGAACTGGAACACCCCTGGGGATTTTGATTCCTTATGAATAAGTCTCAGTCCTTAACCATCCTTTGAACAAAATTACAAAAAAAATCCTGGAGGGTGACAGATGCACGAGGATACCTGGTATGATCCCTGACAATCCAGGCTAAAAGCTGGACTGGTTTTGAGGGGACACCCGATCAGAAATCTCCAGCAGTGGTGTCCTTTGTTGGAAATATAAAGCTGTTGTAATCTGGAAGTTATTTTGATCCTCCGTGACTAGCCAAAAAGTGTCAATTTTCTTTCTGGAGACTCCCTCCACTCTAAAGGGAAAGGGTTAGAGCAATGTACTGTAGAAAAACACTTGGGCCAAAGGACTAAACACTGGCTAAGAAGACAGACAAGAACCAAGATGCTTCACCTGTCACTGGATCCAGAATGAACCTCTAAATGGAACCGAAAGCTGAGAACCATGTTCTGCTGCTTCTTCTACTTCTTTTTTAACTGCTAAGGAATCAGAAAGTCCACCTTGCTTCTTCGAGTGCGGTCCAGAAGAATTAGCTCCTGAAAATTCATAACCAAATAAGGACTTTCCTGTGTGCTCACAGGAGCCAGCCTGCTAGTGCATCCCACTGGAGTGCGAGTCAGATAAAGTCGCACAACCTTAGGTAACCTAAGAATCTCTAAATGGAGCACTCCTCCATCTTCGTTCCCGGAACTTAAAAAACAGTGCTCAACATCAAACTTGCACCCATGGAATTGTGCTCCCTACACAGGATACAGGTCCAACATTTATTTAGTTGGGGGCTCCATAGAGTCCTTCTCCCCTCCTAAGAAACAAGAACTACAGCACTGGGAGCCAGTATCATAGGAAGATGACTTACCATTCACATCTAATTAAGAGTTCCATGAAGTACTGTAGGGTTGGACCAGTCCTACAGGCCTGGGAGACACAGCCATATAGTTCTTTGTGCATATCTGTACATATTTTACAGTCTTTTAACTAATAAATGTTTCAGACTCTAAGAGTCCAGCCATTTCAGACATGAAAATAACTTTTTTTTTTAAATGTGTAGGAACAACTGCTGTAGTAGACCAAAACTGTGTAGTTTATATCATGGGGCATTAGCTGATCTAAGGGTCTGCCGACTCCAACCCATTTCTAGAAAATGCAATCAGTATAGAACAGGCGTTTCTCAAATTGTGAGGCCAGCCTTCCTGGGGAGGCTGCAACCTGTTCTAGGGGAGGCTCAAGAAAGTCTGAAAAAGTGCTGTATTAAAATTTTGAGTTTTAGGTATTTTGTGTGAACGGATGAGGCAAACTGAAAAAGGATAACAGTAGGTGAATTACTGTATTTAGTCACAAATCAGTGACCAGGAAATGCACACTTAGTCAAGGCTCATTTCAGGTGTACCTAGTGAAGGGTAGGAAGTGAATACAATTCAAAAAACTGTAAACAATCAAGTAACACAAAATGAGCAAGAGTGCAAACTAATAAGAACAATGAACAGATACAGACAGGTAACAATTGACCAATTAGACTGGTGGCAGAACATCCTAAATACAAGGGTTATTCAAAGGTACTGTACGAGGAGCACGAGCAGGAAGCAGGAAGGAGCAAAGGGATCCTTGAGAAGCTGGTTAACAGCAGGGTAGGAGCGGGAGAGGCAGAGGTGGGAAGAAAGGTTATTCCAAATAGAGTGGAAATAGCAAAAGCAGTCTGACCCATGAAGGTACTACACCAAGGGGTAACAATGGCTAGAGAGTCAAAATAGCACAGTAAGTAGACTGGCCTGGGGAGGGGTTACATGTGGGGGGGGGTTACAATAAGTTGAATAAAATGAGACCCAGCTACTCAAAGGAGTTTCACTTTATTCCTGATGTATTGTGCACAGTATGCTGTTTTTCTATGGGGAGGCCCAAGATTATTTTAATATTTAGGAGAGGCTCAAGAAATTTTCCATGGCTTGGGGGAGGCTCACTATGACAAATTGTGAGAACTATGACAACATTTACTGTTGTCCCTTTGTACAAAAAGCAGTACCAATGGTAGATCTACAATTAAACAACACACATTTTTATACAGTTCACAACAATGTGTATTATTTGAGTAACTCAAGGTAAAACACCACCATTTGTTAAAGTATCGAGTAAACGGAGTTGGAAACAACTCAATACATCATGTCACTCTAATCAAGTACTGTAGAGGTAAGATTCACTGAGTCACCAATTTAACAAACCAAGTTAAAAGTTGTAATGTTGTTTTGAAAACTTGATTATACAGTACATTATTTTGTAACTAATAAATACAACTGCCATACAATCAATTGTTCTAGTTTAGCTGATGTACAGTATATAATATTTTCTTTGCAAAAAACTTGTGTTAATGCAACATTTAGGATTTAACCTAAAGCAACAAAACTATAGGGTTTCCAACCCTAAAACCACACCCCACTCCTGAAGCAAATCAGGGGTGCAGTCTTCCTTGGGGTTGTCAACGCTAATGCTCACCCCCTTCTATACACTCCTGAAACATACACACCTGTGTCCATCACATCTCAGCTTTCTTGTTATTGCAGTGGGGTGAGCTTTAGGGTTGACAACCCAAGGAAGACTGCACTCCTGATTTGCTTCAGGGGTGGGGGCATGGTTTTAGGGGTGGAAACCCTAAAATCACATTTCCCTATTTTTGTTGCTTTGGGCTGAACCCTAAATGTTGCAGTAATTTCAAAGAATTTCCTTAATTTTTTGAGACAGCATAATCGTATCCTCATTTGCCTGTGGGAGTGCAGGGCCTTCTCCCAGCCCGCCATAGATGAGTACATGTATACTTGCATTTGTAGCAAAACAGTAACCAAATTGTCAGCATAGACCTCTTATTGCTACAGCTCATGAATCTAGTACTGAAAATGTTCAAATCCCCATCAAAAGGTTATTCTGCGCCACCGTAATGTCCTTCCATGCCACAGGTGTGAAAACACAGTTTGGCCAGTATTTGAAGAATGACAACTGTAATGTTCATGAGGTGGTATAAAAAATGGCTATGTTGAAAATTTTGGGTCAAAATATTTAAAATTACCAAAGTTATGAGCGAGCATAGCAGAATTTCAACTAATGCACCTAACTCAGTAATTTTTACATATTTTGACTCCAAATTTTCAAAACAGATTTCTTATGACCCCACCTCATGAATAAGGGGGGTGAAAATTTTCAAAAGCTGCCCGAAAGGTGATTTCGCTAATTGACCGTAAAATCGCCTTTCAGATTTGATTTGCGAAATTCGACTACCACTGGTCATGAGATGGGGTCACAAAAAAGACCATTTTGAAAAGCTGGGGTAAAATATGCAAAAAATGACAAAATTATGTATCAAAGTTCAAAACCCCATTGAAATACATTGAACTGAACTTACCTTAGTTTCTCACAGTGCAGTCGGTGGTTCCAGCATCAAAAAATGTCTTCGATTAAAGAGAGTGGATCTTCATGCTGGGACCTGTTCAGGTGAGTGAGGGTGGATGAGGGGTGTGGGAGGTGCACTGTGGTGGGTGCTTAGTGGGAGGTCGGGGTGAGGTGGGTCGGATCGGCAAGGGACTGTTTTTGGTTTTTTACAGGTGTGAAAAAAAACATCAAGGAATTTATTTTCTTTACAGCTTATACCGCAATACTGGGATGGCAATTGGAGGGTGAGGGGTGCCACTAGACACCAGGAAAAATTTTAAAATACGGGGATGGAATCGGAGGGGTGGGGGATGCAGCTAGACACCAGGGAACAATTATAAAATACGGGGATGGCAATCGGAGGGTGGGGGGTGCCACTAGACACCAGGGAAACATTAAAAAATACAGGGAGGGTAATCAGAGATTTAGTGCCCCCCTTGCTTTGTGAGCAAGCGGGAAGGCTCAGTTCATGCACATTTGCTGCCCAGAAGAAGTACCACTGGCTGGCATCTTGGATCACAATCACCTACAAGCATGAAAGTTGGCAAAATGGCAGTTGTATGTAGGATTAATTTTATGTGGTTGTGCTTGTAAAATGGGTTGTGCAGCAGCAGACTAGGGCACACCATACTTTTAAAATTATATGTACTGTCCCATTCGTCTGTGTGAAAATAAAAAAAAGAATAAATAAAATAAAACAGTAACACCAGTTCAACAGGGCTATGGGTGAATCTAATTCTAGCCAGGGAAGGGAGAAAGGATGAAAGGGATGGGATGGATGGTGATGGAATGGAAAAAAAGAAGCCAGGCTGCTGAGTTGTACAGGCTGCTATCTCTACTCCATACAAGTGAAGAGCGGTATTCCCTGCTAACTGCTGCTGTACTGTTTTATTAGGCACTTCATTGTACGACTATTTGGTGATGGGGGGCACATATTAATCGTGTTGATCTGATATGCTACAGTACTAGGAGGGGGAAGGTATGGGACGGATGGTGGTGGAATGGAAAAAAGAAGACTGGCTGCTGGGCTGCTACAGCTATCTCCAGTCTGTATGACTGAATGTCAATAAAGACACTTGACTGCTGTACCGTTTATTATGTGCTTTATTGTACGACTATTTCGTGGTTGGGAGGGGGGCACACATTAATCTTGCTGCTCTTGTGCTACACTACTATGTCTTTAATACTGATGGTTTGAGAGGCATGATCACAGACTGAAACAGCTTATGGATTAGACAGCTGGTACCAGTCACAGAGAGGCAGTGTATCACACGCAAAGTCTATATCATTTATTGTGCAGCCCAATATACTAAAGATCAACACAGCGCCAGGAGTTATCATGCTGGCACTGATTACAGTCTTTCACAGCTGTGGGCCTTGAACAAGTCATGTGACCTCCCCTCTACTTCACTCACCAGCCCCGGCTTGGCAGAGAGATGAAGGCAGCACTCCCCCCCCCCCCCAAGAGAGGACTGGAGGGCATCTTTCACATACAGCCGTTGTGGCTTGGTAGTGATGCAGCGCACCATCCCACCCCACCACCTCGGGAGAGAGAAGAGAATGGCGCATTCTTTGCACAGCTGTGAGACGGATACCTGACCCTGTCAACCCCAGCTGTGAATTGGGTCCCTATTGCTCTGCACTTTGGTTACAATCAAAAGCTTATATACTGCGTCTACCAATCAGCATCCACCTACAACTAAGGAACCTCTGTGGGTTACTACTGAATATAACAGTAACATATCTGACTCTGACTCTGCATAAACTGCTTGCAATGGTATATCTATTATAAAGATGCACTGCTACTACCTATATTTTAAAATACATCATATCTTTCCTAGCAGATACAGCAAGCACCAATCCTTGGCATTTCCTTTGAGCCTAGTCACTAACAAATATAAAATAGTAAATACAGTATACAGTACACAGGGCAGATTCCCGGAATCCCATTTTTGTTAGTGACTATTAAGCCCAAAGGAAATGGACTGGTGCCTGTTGCTGTAGCTAGGTAATATGATGCATTTTAAAATATAGGTAGTAGTAGTGCATCTTTATAATAGGTATACCATTGCAAGCAATTTATTCAGAGATAGAGTCAGATATGTTACTCATATTCGACTGTAACCCACAGTCACAAAGGTTCCCTAGTTGGAGATGGATGCTGATGGGAAAACACGTGTATAAGCTTCTGTAATCAAAGTGCTTTCAGAGCAATAAGGGCCCAATTCACAGCTGGGGATGACTCAGGGACAGGTCTCGCTATCATAATCAACCTGTAACCTAACCCACACAGCATGGCTGGAGCACCCCCCCTCCCCTGATCCAGCTAGTAAAACAATTTCCGGCAGAGTACGCCAATCCCGCCACCAGTCCACACCCCCCAGCTAATAAATCAATTACTGGCAGTGTGCATCCAGTCCTGCTGGTCCTCTTACCCTGCTCTGATTTCCAGTGAGACAGGTGCCCAATCCCTCCACTGCAGTGGTAGCCCCCTCCCACCTGTCCCACTGAAAGTCCCCCATCCTCTAGCACTCTCCCCCACCTCACTGTGAGAGAGAATGGCATCTTTCTCATAGTTGTGGCTTGGCAGTGATGCAGTCTACCCAAATGTGCCACGAATACCCCAGATGGCTCCACTGCCTTCAGTGACTGGATCAATGCACACTCCCTCATTTCAAGTAGTACACGTACCCTTGCCCTCCTGGGATGACATAGCCCAACAATAACCAGTAACCTGCTCAAGCCAGTGAGTGATTATGCTAAGAAAAATATGCCACAAAATGTCAATAAAGACACTTGAAGCACGAACCTGAATTGCGCCCAAACAGGCTGAAGACCTAAGGACAAATTACCTATGACTTGCTGAACTCTACGAAAGTCAGCATCCTATCATCCCCAAGAAAGGGGCTATATCCTTTTCAATCAAATGAACAAAAACTGTGGACAATATATGTGTTGGCTGCTACTGTTTTATTCCTGGGTATTGGGTCGCTAAGCGGGCTGACAAGAGGAAGGGGATTACTTGAGGGGCACAGTATAGAGCAGAGGGACACTATTGTGTGTGTGTGTGTGTGTGTGTGTGTTGTATTTTCCACGCATCTGGAAAGAAAGAGGGTATTGCACTTAGTTAGCTGATGACTACCAATGGGAGAACAGGCATCTTCTTAAGACTGAAGAGAGAGTAGGAGGTTATAGGCCCCCCCCCCCCGGAGGATGGTTCCATGTGAGGAGAGCGATGCGGGAATGGCAACCCGCAATACAGCACAAGCTGCATGGCAACAGCAAAGACAGCCACCGACAATGCACAGCGATTGTCACAATAGCAACCACAGGGCTTAAAAAAAACAAAACGCAACAATACCACCACCAATGGAGAATGGACTCAAACAGGGGAGTGGGACCAGTGCAGGACACAGGAGGGAGCAGATGGGCAGGGAGGCACGGACAACCACAGGCCACGGAGCACCGCAGGAAGCCAGGAGGAGGGGGGCACCACAGTGCAGGTGGAGGGCAGGGGTAACAAGGGCACACGAATGGTGGGGCAGGGAGGCAAGGCAGACAGCGACACCACAGCAGTGCGGGCGGGTGGCATTGCCTAGGGATGCTGTGCATGGAGAAGGCAGGGAGCGCACAGTGTCACAGCAGGTAGGAGATGTGACAGGAGGGTGGACAGGTGCCACAAGCTCTGGAGTTGTTGAGGTGCCCCGCAACTGGGTGCGACAGGGTGGCAGAGGTGGCACCACAGGCAGACATGGGCAACAGTGGCAGCTGACACGCAGTGGCAGGCAGGCTGGAATGGGAGGGGGGAGCGGCAGCGGCCTACACCTGGAGCTGGAAATTGTAGGCTAGGCCGCGGAGGTAGTCTGCCGTGCTGCGCTGCCCATACTCCCCAATGATGGTCTCTATGTGGCGTGTTAGGTCCCTGTACTGCCGGCATTTACCCGCAGTGGCTGCCCCAGAGATGAGCTGCTCCATCCGCAGCTCGCTTATACATTGCTCCTCCCGGAGGCAATCCAGGAACCGCCACACAGTGGGATGGCAGCCACCCAGCCGTGTGCCAAAGCCCCTGTGCCACCCCTCCACCGCGTTGTTGATAAGTGCGAGGCCAGTATGTGTGGCCTCGTACATGTTCCAGGCCTCCAGCTGGAATGTTGGTCATCATCTGCCTGACCGGCCGATGGGCCTGCCGATCCCATGTGTCCTCGACATAGTCGAGGACAGGCTGCAGCATGGCGTCATTGTCCTTGTAGAACCCGCTGTCCCACATCTCCCCATACACAGTGAGTGCATCTGGCACAGGCACAAATGCCAGGAGCAGCAGCATCCGCACCTGAAGGGTCACCTCCTCCTCTACGGTATAGCGGCCAAGCAGCTCTGGACACTGTTGCACCCTGCGCCACACTGCCTGGCAGAACTGAAAGAAGCAGCCACAGATGACCACTCCAGGGAACACCACAGTAAGTGCCCGCCAGGCTGTCCTCTCGAAGTCTATGAGTGCCATCCTCGGTTGCACACCTCCCAACAGCCGACGGACCTCCGTAAATGCCGCACACAGGACTGCTCCCTGCAGGTGTACATCAGGATGAACACTGCAGGCATGACGACGTCAGAGTGGACTCCATGGATGGTGTACATCTGCCCGAACAGGGGCAGTGTTGTGCGAAAGGTTCTGTCCAGGAACCAGTCCCTGCTCTCCCAAGGAAGCGCAGGGAGCATTGTGTGGCAAATACCAGCATCCTGTTGGTGGACGGACCACTGTTGTACAGGAGGAATGGCTCCCCCTGCCCTGTGGTGGCATATTTGGGTGGTATGGAGAGGTCAAACATGCTCGCTGGTGCTGCTGGACACCCCCATGACACCTGCCAGACATGCTGCATGGTGCGCTTCAACAGGGGCACAGCCAGCAATCTGCCAGCTACTGCATCAGACACCCCTGAGGTGCACTTCACCACCACCTGGGAGGTGGTCTCCATACTGGTGCAGGCGCATTCCCTGACATCGCCCACCACTGCCCTGATGCCTATCTCACCTGCGTTGGGCTTATGATTGTGGGGGCACCCATGATGCATGACGTGGTCTACCACCATGTGTATCTGCGCAGGACACTCGTATCTGTGGCACTGGGTGCACCTCCAGTATACCTTGCCATGTACCTTTTTGTCCCTGTGGTATACATACCCGGAGAGGCTTAGTAAGGGTGTCCCCTTCTGGCTCAATAAGAATGCTGGCATTTCTGGCTCCATCTAAGTGTCGCCGTCTTTGCGACAGCTATACTTCCGCATTGTGCCCCTTTCGTAGTGCGCCATCATTGTGCTGTGTATGTGGCCATGCACACGGTGCACCCTCAATAATAATGGGCTGCTGAGTAGGCGCAGGTACTGTGGCTGTCCATCGTAGGCATCGCCGATACTGTGGGAGCATGGAGTCGCTGATGAGCGCCAACCAGACGACAAACACAGGCATGTTTTGTGTATGGCTGTCACTGTATCTGCCTGCCCCCTGCAGTGCCTACCTGTCTAATGTACACTCCGCTCTGGAGCTCTGCTGCCTGTGTGCTGGGTGTCTGTCCCGCACTGAGGGTTCAAACCCATACGAACCTGACCCAGCACTCCTGTGCTATGACGGCGGGCTGGGGGTGGAGGCGGCACAGCTACCTGTGTGTTGTTGCATGTTTGCATCCTGCATCTGTCTGGGGGGTGCCACCCCGGGCTCACTGGGTGCCCAGCGGCATGCGCTGGGTGTCTGTTTGTGCACTGTGAGGCTGTGCCACCGTGTGCCTGGGGGGGGGCGCGCTGGCTGCGCTGACTATCCTCAGACCAAGCGGTGGTTCCCCAGCTGTGTGCATGGCAGTGCCATACCCATTAGGTTGTTCGTGTGTTTGTGTGTGCGCATGCGCGCAGAAATTCGCTATTTCGGCATTTGCCGTTTTGTCCAGTCGCTGTTTAAGCCTGTCGCTGAATAGTACCATCGCTATCCTGCCAGTAGCTATCAACATACGTCGCTCACAGGACAGTGCTGCGTTATGCAGGGTAGCGGTAGTGCAGCATTCAGCCACATGTAGCTGTATGCATTTTTGCAGTCTGCTATTTCCATGGGCTGAGCTTTCTGTAGCTGTTTGCAAATAGCTGACATCACTGGCTACCCAGGAGGATACCTCTAATGTGGGTTCTGCCCTTGATCTAGGTTTATTATGTGCTCTTCTAAAAACTCAATGTACAGCAAAATTAATACATAAATACACAAAAAATAAAAAAAATCTTAAATACCATAAACGTGTACAGCTTTACTGCACAGACATTCAACGCTAGGTAATGTGGATAATATACTATACTGCAGAGGGCACCCCATTATCCCTAAACTAAGTGCTTCAGTTACTTTGCATATATTATCACTCAGCTTCAGTACAGTATGGCACCTCCTGAAACCACACTAAACTGCAATCTAGATACCGTGTCTGCTTCTTTTTATGTTTCAGGTACCATATCTTGCATTAATTTTGTCCACTGCTCAAAAGGTCATTTACAACAGGCATTCTGTGAGAGAAGAGGTTCCAGCTAGCTACGTTGATAAGGTACTGGGGACGACTGATGGGGTGCAACTAAGAAACAGTCAAACTTTTATATATAATTACTAAAGTTTCAACAGATAGATCATTTTATATTGACACAGCAGCACCTGTATATTACAGCTGAGTTAGGGTTTGTGCCAACCCCCCCCCCCATGTTTTTGATAGCTCATATAACTCGTACGTGTGAAAACTGGCATGCATTATCTCAGTGCTAGGGGTTAATTTCCTACAGAATATGTCAAAAGAATTGGTTGGGTAGTTTTTTTTTTAAATTATGGCTGGCCAAATGTACACAGAATTCCCTGTTTTAAGATGCTTTTTGCACACAGTTAATGGGGATTATCTGACTAAAAACCTGAAAGTTTCAGGTTCCTTAGATACTGGTTCAGAGTGGGAATTGTCATTTGTTTTGTAGAAAAAAAAAGGCGCTATTAAACAGTTGTATGTTGATTTAGGGAGCACTTATACACAAATGAAAAGAAGTGATGACAAAAATATAAAAAATTGCATTTTCCCCCATTTGTGATTGACTAAAAAAGAACTCAGTCATGAACGAAAATAGAAACAAGGCTTGTGCTTCCTGAGCTGCTGCATCAACTTTTCCGACACTTTCCTGAAACCATGAGCTCAACCCCCGTGTCAGCTGTATGTTATTTTTGGTTTTTAACATTCTGTGGTCACCAATTGCCCAACCCAGGTAGTCTGCTAACAATGTCTCTCTGCAAGTTAAAACTAACCCCTACCTTCTGCCAACCATGCCAGTCTCTTCCCCCACTTTCAAGTAAATTCCTTCCTTCACCCACTGTGTGAAACGTTTCCCCCACACAACTCACTCCCCAAAAAATTAATCCCCACCCTAGCCCACCTTCTGGCACCCATGCCTCCTCCACGCTCCTCCCCCTGGCAACCTGGTACATATTTATTTTACTGTTCTGTTGTGGGCAACTGGTACATCCATCCCTCCACTTTGGCTGGTCACCGTCTTCTGCTCTGATCCCACAATACTGATTGGTATCCTAGCAGGGGAAAAAGGATAAAAAAATAAAAATAAAAAAAAAAACTGCATCTGAAAAAAGCTTACAGCACATGTGCAGGAAAGTACAGTTATGCAAGAACTTACCATAACAGTAGATCTTTGAGAGAGGCTCTTGCAGTAGATAATTACTTGTAGAACTGCACCACCTGGCATCAGGACCACACAGAAACGTTTGCTAGCAATGTCTCACAGGGGACAGCCCACTCGACATCACGTGATGGACGTCAGTGTGACACTATATAGTGGGCAGTCCCCACATCTGCCCTCCAGTTCTCCCACTGGAGACCTCCAAGAGACATGACAGGAGAATGGGAAAGAGGCTCCTGGAGCCAAGAAAAGGCTCATGGAAAAAAAGCTACAAACTAATAGGGGGAAGGAGTGTGGGAAAAAGGTTACCTACTGTAAGAGCCTCTCTCGAACATCTACTGTTACAGTAAGTTCTTACGGAACTGTACTATCTTACTTCGAGAGGGCTCTTGCAGTAGGCAATTACTTGTAGGACTGAGTCCCAAGCAGTAAGAGTCCAAGGGACAGGAAAACATGGGACGCTGGAACTGAAATGCTAGTATGGGCTCCGCCGCGGCGGTAAGATTCCGGTTGCGCCCACGACCTGGGTTCAGAAATGGACCAGGAGCGGAGGTCAGGGAGAAGGACTGAGCGTCCTGGGACTGCTCTCCCTCTCCGGGGGCAGGGAGGTAGAGCGCCTGGCGCTTGACGGACCCCTGGGAGAGATCGGGGATACCGCAACATCAGCGCCGATACATCGCGGGGCAGGGCAGATGCTGGACGTCTTTGCAAGTCCCCACACCCGGGGAAGAAAGCACAGAAAAGTGCTGGCTTCCGGCATGACAGCCCCCATTCCGCTCGCCATTCGCTGCCTCTGAAGCCCGTCACAGGGGGTCCTGTTCTCATGGTCCTGACCCGTGGGTAATCCAGGGCTGGCCCACAATATCCTAAGGGAGTGGTAAGCCCCCTCGGTGGCCCCATCCACGGGGGTAAGCCTGGGCATGGCGGCAGCGAAACGGACGGGAGACCTGAAGGTAAGGGAGCTAAGACCCCCCCCCCAAAAAAAAAAAAAAAAGCTAGTAGGTAGCCAAATACTTAGGACAGGAGGCCCTGGAGGACCGCCAGTCCGAAACCATAGGGGCAATGTTCAAACTGTAGTGTTCTGTGAAAGTGTGGATGGAACAAGTAGCAGCCATGCAAATTTCTGTGGCAGATACGTTTCTGAAACAGGCTGTCGAGGCAACCATACCCCTTGAAGAATGTCCTTTAACCTGCCGCAGAAGGACTTTACCATATTTTTGGTAACAAAAACCAATGCAATTAGCCAACCATCTGGAAATGTACTGTTTAGAAACTGCCACGCCTTCTCTCTTTGGTGCAAAAGAAACAAAAAGCTGATCCGTCTTTCGGGTATCTTTTGTCCTGTTGATGTAATAAGGTAAAATTCTGTGAACGTTTAACATAAGCAGAATGGCCTCCCCCTGATTAGTATACTCAGGGTAATACACCAGCAGCTGAAGAGACTGATTCAAGGTAGTCTCTGAAACAACTTTTGGAAGAAACTTAGGATTAGTATGCAGAGCCACTCAGTCTCTGTGAAAAATCAAATAAGGCTCCTTACACATCAGGGCCTGAAGCTCGGAAATTCTTCAAGCAGAAGTAACTGCAACTAAAAAGAGCGCTTTCCAGGACAAAAAGCGCATATCACGTACTTGCCGGTTCAAAAGGAGGCAATGTCAATTTCTCTAAAAGAAAATTAAGGTCCCACAGTGGAACAGGGTTACGCACCGGGGGTTTCAGATGCAGAATTCCTTTTCGGAAGGTTTTTTGAAACCTCCAACTGAGCCAGAGTTTTGCCCTCCAATAAAACATGGCAGGCAGAAATGGCCACTAGATACACCTTCTGTGATGAATAGCTCAAGCCCAGATCAGACAGGATCCCAAGTCTTCGAGGTGACCCAAATGGAAAAACGCTTCCACTTCATGGCATAGGTAGTTCTGGTAGAAAGCTTTCTGGCCTCTACCAAAATCTGAGCTACTGTAGGGGAAACCCCAGATTTAGAAGTGACTATGTCTTGAGGAGCCACACATGAAGATGAAGGGACTTCAGCCCCAGATGGACCAGTGTGCCCCTCTCCTGGGTCAGGAGATCATAAGAAAGTGGTAGAGGAACTGGAGGTTCCACTGCCAGCTGTTGAAGCAGCAGAAACCAAATTTGTCGAGGCCAAAATGGAGCTATTAGAATCATCTGTGCTCCTTCTGTTTGAAGCTTCATCAGCTCTCTCTGTAAACTGGAAAGGGAGGGAATGCGTACAGAAATCTCCCTGTCCAACAAAGCAGCAGCACGTCTTGCCAAAAAGCACCATACACAGGATCAAGCGAGCAAAACTTGGGAAGGTTTGCATTTTATGGAGCTGCAAACAGATCCACTTCCAGATGACCCCAGAGGTCAAAGATGTGGTCTACTACCTCTTGCTTTAGCTCACACTTGTGCGCTCTTTCCCTGGTGCAGCTGACACTGTCTGCAAGAACGTTCTGCATGCCTTGAACATGGACTGCCAGGAGGCGAACCTTGTGCAGAACCGCCCAATTCCAGACCTGCATCGCTTCCCTGTGAAGAGGATACGAGTGGGTGCCCCCGTTTGTTGATGTCCCACACTACGCACGTTGTCCGATTGGATCAACAGTGTATCCTGCTGAAGCATGTGCTGAAAAGCTTGAAGGGCACATAGAACTGCTCCCATTTCTAGCACATTTATGTATAAGTGTAGCTTCACAGGTGACCACAGACCCTGAGCCCTGTGATTTATGAGATGGGCACCCTATCCTGTTCCCGACGCATCCGTGGTCAGGATTTTGGAGTAAGGAGGGGCGTGGAAAGGAACTCCCTGAGTCAGGTTGTCAGAGTTCTGCCACCACTGCAGGTCTTTCTGCATCAGACCAGAAATTAGGACACAGCTGTCCAAGTCATCCACCCTCTGATCCCATTGAGACCTGAGAGTCCACTGCGAGATACGCATGTAGAGTCTGGCCAAGGGAACTGTGGGGACAGCCACTGCCATACGGCCAAGGAGGCGAAGGACTGCCCTGGCCGAAATGTGTTGGCTGGAGAATACCAATCTGGCCTGCCTCTCCAGAGTCTCTACCCTGTCCAGGGGAAGAAAGGTCATACCCTGGACTGTGTCCAGAAGCGCACCAATAAACTGCAGGCCCTGGGAAGGAGAGAGCTAAGATTTGGGGTAGTTGACAGTAATACCCAGTCGCTCGAAAAGGTGCAGGGTAGCTGACAAAGAATCCTCCAACCCCTCTCTCGATGGTGCTGCAAAGAGCCAATCGTCGAGGTAAGGGAAGACATAGTGCCCCTGACTCCTCAGGGCTCCTGCCACCACCACGAGGCACTTGGTAAAAACCCATGGTGCAGAGGACAGGCCAAAGGGGAGGACTTTGAACTGGTAATGCTCCCCTTGGAAAGAAAACCTGAGGAATCTGCGGTGGGGACAGAATACTGGAATGTGCAGGTACACATCCTGCATGTCCAGGGCACAAAGTCATTGTCCTTTGGAAAAGAGAGGCAGCAGGCTTTGCAGCGTCAGCATCCAAAACCTCTTGCATTCTATGAAGAGGTTTACAGTACAGAGGTCTAATATCGGGAGCAGATCCCCCATCTTTTTTGTAACCAGAAAGAAGTGGGAGTAGAATCCCTTCCCAAACTGGTTTGCCAGCACTGGCTCTATTGCTTTCTTTAGAAGAAGAGCCATGATTTCCTCCCTTAACTGGGAAATGTGCGCCCTTGGGTAGTGGGAAAAACCCAGAGGATTGTTTGGGGGTTTTTCATGAAATTTGAGAGTGTGACCAAGCTTTATTAACTGAAGCACCCAGGCATCGGTTGTGATGGACTCCCAGATGCCTTGCGAACCTTTCACCCACCTGTTCCTTCAATAGATGGAGAGTGGTCAGCAAGTCAGGAATGGGAGGGGGGTTTTGGGAGGACCACCCCTGAAGCTCTCTGAGTCTTGGCTGGAGGAGTGGCAGCCATATTGGGAACCCTACGTTTGAACTGACGTCTAGGTGCCTGTTTTGCCGATGAAAGGGACATTTCAACTGAGGTTTCGGGTGATACATAGTATGTACTGACCGAAGGGCAGTGTCTTTATTTTGCAGGCTCATAATAATGTCCTGGGCATCCCTACTGAACAGGACAGAGCCTCTGAAAGGTGCATACTGAATAGCCAACAGGACATCAGGAGCTAGACCTGATATTCTTAGCCAAGAGAATCTATGAAGGTTTACTGCCATGGCCGTGCCTCTAGCAGAGGAATCCACCGCATTGTAGGTGTCCCTTAGTGAATGACATCCTGCTACCTTAGCAGATCTGAGGGTATTCGGCAAGGTGGTCTTAGATTCAGAGTCCGGGAGGCCTCGTCTATGGGCTCGAACTGGCGGAACAGAGATTTTTGGTACACTACCATGTGCGCCACATAATTAAGAGCATGAATAGCTAGTGTAGAAAAGGAATAAAACTTTCTCTCAAACTGGTCCAACGGTCTGGATTCCTTGCCATGCAAAAAAGTACTTAGGTGCTTAGGCTTAGCAGGCCTGTCATGGGCCGCAGTTATGACCACCAAGTCAGCCTTTGGATATACACTGAGGTGGTCTTTGTCTTCTGGTGTCCTGTAAACCTGGCTGGCTCTCTTGGCCATAGCCAGGATAGAGGAGGGTCTCTGCCAGATGGATAAGAATAAATCCTCATGAGGTTCCAGCCATGGAGGTGTGAGCACCAGACTCGTTTCTGGGAAATCTAGATGCTCAGCCAACCTCTGACATTTTGGGTCTTGAGCATCAGACATCCAGCCTTGTGCCTCCACCATTTGCTTTAGGAGGTCTACAAAGGAGGGATCCTTGGGGGGGGGGGGGAGACTTGGAAGACTCTCTAGGGACCGGCTCCTCAACAGGAGGGGTCTCAAATCCCAAACCCTCAAAGACTGACACAGAATCTGATTCGGAATCCACAGATTCCTTGGAGCCACATCTGACATCAGGGCCCTGGGTATGACCTGCCACCAGGCCTGACATCGAGGCTCGAGTGGTGACTGGAGAGGGCGTCCTAGGGGTATGATCTGGACGGCCTACTTCCAAAGATCACGGATGCCTGCTGTTCAGTTCTGAGGCCAAATGAGATTTTGTCTCAGACCACCATGATTGCAAAATCTCCCTGAAATCCACCTGTGGTTGAGCAGGAGGAGGTGGAGTGGGAAGTGGTGGAGGGTAACAGGTATGGAATCCTGATCCGGCATGTGTTCCATGTGCCGAGAAGCCCGGGGCAGCATAATGGTGAGCATAATCCAGCGACTGAAAAAGAGGCAATTGAAAACCAGGATACCCTGGGTAGTAATAACCCATTGAAAAGGGGTCTGGCCTGACGGACAGTAGACTGACAGCATAAAACCTGATGGTGCCCCAGATGGAGGGTAACCTGACAGGTGCCCTGATGGAGGGTAACCTGATGGTGGCCCTGACGGAGGGTAGCCAGACGGTGGACCTGAAGGAGGATAGCCTGAAGGAAGGCCTGCCGGCGGCCCTGATGGGAGTACCCTGGTGAAGGGTCCGAAGGTGGGAAACCTAATGGAGGCCCAGACAGAGGGTGGCCCGCTCGCAGCCCCAACGGTGGGAGTAAAGGACCTGATGGGCACTGAGGAGGAGTAAGATCTGGCACTCCTGCCAGGGGCGGCGGAGCTACTGTTATTCCTTTGAAGGCTCTGTCATCAGGTATACCTAATGAAAGGACTCCTTCTGCCAGGACCTGCTGGTCTGGGGACAGCGGAAGAATCTCCAACAAAGGAACCCCGTGGCGACCCTTGCCCTCCAGCCGGGATGGAGCTGACATCCGACTGAGCATCGTCAGAGCCTCCTAAACTGTCTGACGGATGCGAAATGGTCATGCGATCATCGGAGGGTCCAACAACTGACTTGGAGACCTGGCTCACACAGGAGTCAGAGACACCGACCCCCGACTTACCAACCCCGGCCGGGCGCTCGTCGGAGGAGCCAACGAGTGGCTTATCGGCTGCGCCTGCCAACTTAGAGCTCAAGGTTATGATGGGCCAAAATGTGGTGGCGGCCTCGGACGAATCCGAGGCAGCTGCGGTCACCGTAACCAGTGGCAGCTGGGTGGCCAAAGCCTGCTCTTTTGGCAGAAGCACAGGCTTGGCCGCAGCACTCGTCTTCCTGGAGGAATAGAGCCACTCCTCCGCGGAAGATCCCGTGGGCAGCTTCTTTGGGGGTTGGGACTGCTCCTGGTTCCAGTGTTTTTCCTTGTCCCTCTTCTTCTTCTTCTTCTTGTGGGGGTTAGTCAAAGAGGAGGAGGCACTTTTAAGCTTCTTTAGCTCCTTTTCCACTGAAGTCATGTTTAGTTTTAGGAAATGGGCTCTGAGGGACTGTTGGCACCTTTTCCATGTGGTCTGGTTGAACTGGGCACAGGCCTCACACTCCTCGACATTGTGATTCGGTCCCAAGCAGAAGAGGTAGAGGGTAGTTTGTTCCTTGTGTGGTAGCTGGACGCCGCAAGAATCACACTTGTTTTTATGTGGCTCTGTAGAAAAAGTGGAGGACACACACAAATATTAGGAAAATTAGGCAATAAGAGAAAAAAACGGATACTCATCTGAATTTAGGCATTCGAACTGCTGCAACGAGCTTCAGTAGGTCTGACGTGCACAGGTCGACAGCGGGAAAGAACTAGGGGTGGACCCCCACCAGACACTGCTAGCAAAAGTTTCCATATGGTCCTGACGCCAGGGGGTGCAGTCCTACAAGTAATTATCTACTACAAGAGCCCTCTGGAAGTAAGATTTTATGTTCTCCCCCAAAAAAAGATTGGATTTTGTGACCCCAAAAATGTATTTTGGAGCAATATTCAAACCCCAAAATGACAAGGTCCTGAGGGGGTGTGGTAAGCACCTTGACCTCAAATCTGATAAAAAAAAAAAAGTTCTGGGCAATTTCATACACACACGCAAATACCAAGTCCCAAAAACAATGAACTGTGCATGCACTCGGACTCAGTTTTCTATTTCAGTTTATTTTTTGTTTGCGTCTTTTTTTTCTTCTATTGCCCACAACCTTAACAGTTTTAAAAAAAAGTGTAAGTCCAAATTTTGGGGATGACCTACTTAACCCCCCCGCAATGACTTCCCAAATGGCAACTTTATATCTGCATGACAGCCCAAAGGGGCCTTTAGCTTCTGGGCCCTGTGCAATGCATGCTACAAATCCAGCAAAATCCCCTACAGGACTGCTGCTTTGTATAGAGCCCCATGCGATGAAACCTTTAGGTCTGGCACTATGCTTGGTGGATCAAATACTTTGCATGGGTCCCAAGGGCCCTGCGCAAAGCTACTTCAGGTCTGACTCTGTGCCCAATGGGTCTGTTGTCCTGTGCAAAGCAAGATACAGGTTCATGCCTTACCCAGCAAGTCTGCTGCGTGCCCTGCTTGAAGCAGGCTAAGGGACCAGAGCTACGCCTGTAGGGTCTGTATGACGGAAGCTAAATGTGTCAGTTCTTATATATTGTTCTCAAAAAAGTAAGGAAAAATATTGCAGGAAAAAAACTAGGTTAATACATGTATTAGGGTTGAAGCAAAGCATAATAAGTAGGGACATAAAAGTATAGGGTAACAAACCTGGAACCTTGCCAAATCTGTGGTGTGTTGTTCCTCATGGAGTGAACGATCATGCAACACAGTGCTGGCATTACCCTAAATCTGGCACTGTTGTGTCAGATGAAGTAAAATACTGGCAAAGCAATGCCTGCATAAAGGATGCTGAAATGTGGGTAATGCCAACAGTGCACTGCATGGTCGTTCAAACCCTGAAGTACACCACATCACAGATTCAGCAAGGTTCCAGGGATTTTTTTACCGTAATCTTTCAATTCCCTGCTTCTTACGGGTTGTGTCAACCCTGCATTATTGTAGTCTTCTGATATAAACACACACACACACACACTGTATTTATGTATCTATATATATATATGTGTGTGTGTGTGTGTGTGTGTGTGTATCTTACCCTAAAGCTATACATAGCTCAAAATTAAAGTTCTGTATAGTATAACAGAAAACATTATAGTATTAATCACCATAGTTCAACGATCCCCTCACCAAAATATCAAAGTAAAATAGCTGTCAAGAACCCAAATTAAATCAATTTCAAATTGAACAGAAAATTATTTCCTATTTTCTAAAGGTACTGATTTGGAGTGATCTTCAACTTCTGGAAAAGAATTCCTCAATTTTCAAAAAATCTGAAGCCTAATTACAAGTAATTATACCTTTTCATTTTCAACATGATGAAATAATTTGATTCTTTTTTACGAGAGGTCTGGTTAAGCTCAAAATAGACAAGTGCTTCTGCACTGAGTTAGTACACTGAAAGACAATAAAGATCGTTCTCAAAAGAAAATCCGTGGTACATGTTGGCCATAAATCACAAACACTGTATTCAGACAAAATTGTTTGTGTGCTCTGAAGTGCCATTCATCCTGTCCAACTTGAGTGAAATAAAATAAACTAAACTAATGACAGCCTTGGCTTTTAAAAAGACGAAACTTGTATGACATTAGAAAAGAAAACACAAAACTATAGCTCCATTATTAGCTCTACTCAGCTTGAATGTGTGCTGAGGAGGAACAGAAACATGAAATATGGACTTCAATCTGGTTAAAAGTCCGGGCCCAAGAACAGCCCAGCATACAGTCCACTGACAAGTAAATTTTATTCATGCATAAACACTAATACCTGTCTCAAGGAGAGTGCAGCCATAAATCAAAGTGTTAAAACACCTACAAGCACAGAAAACTGACCCACATTTGTAAAACCAGTGGCTCAAATTTACACAATGTTCCCAATGTTGATAAACCCAGTGGCTGAATGCTTCTATGGCCTATAACAAATTCCTTTTATAATCTAAATGGAAGTTGAACCACCACTAAACAAGAGATCATGTTTTCCTGTGACATTATTTTACATGCAAACATATCCACAGAACGTGATACCTTGGCTAATGCAGCAGCAAAGCACTTCAGTTACGAAGATAGTCTGCCAAGCCTCAGCACACGACACTAGTTGAAATACCAGGTTGGCAAACCTGTTTTGCTTCAGTAAGGTGGACAGCTATGGCAAGACTCCAAATACTGATAATGCCTGGGGTTAAAAGGAGGATAGCTTTGCCCTCCCTCAGCCCACAGGAGTGGCAAAAGACACCGGATGAGCATGCCTGAGGCTCCACATACCCAACCTGACTGAACTCATGGGAGAATCATGGGGCAGGGCAATAGGGATTTACCAAAAAGACTAATCAAGGATACATATTACAAAACAGTTCTGTGCAATTTGCACTCAGTCAGCTGTTCTGCCAGGATACTGTTTTTGTTCTATAAATATCTATATACTCTACATATCATTTTTTCTAAAGCCCACATAGAGGCTTTTTAATTACATGAAGTTTTAAATCAACAATTAAGTTCCAGAGATTTTTGGGGAGTCTGCTCTATGTATGTACCTTGTCACTGGTCAGTTGCCTTCTGCGTCTCCTTAATCTCCCAACTACTTCATTCATCTCTGTTCTCTAGTGGTTCAACACACACACACACACACTAAGCACATGCATCCAGTGCACATACAGCTTCTGGCTGCAGGGCCAGAGGTACTATCACTCCACACCATGAGATGATGCTGCAGCACAACACATAGCCCAACCAAAGCCAGGAAGCACCACACTTAACAGTACCCCTGATTCCAGATTCCTTGGCTGCAGGGAGTCGATGTTTAGAATCACAACCACCCCAATTCTGAATTATTTGGCCACAGAGAGTCAGTGTTTGAATCCCCGATTCCTTGGCTGGCAGGAAGTTAGTGTTAAGAATCTTACCTGAATAAGTAGTGTGTTGTACTATTTCTGGGTCAACCAGGTTTTGACGGAGTAACTGTGATATTCACACCGGTGCTACGCAGTACCTTGTTTTATCATATATTTATTTCAGGAGTTTTATCAAGAAAGACATAATGAGCTGGTAATCAACTCGTTTCCAGATGCATCTGGGGGGTAAGGGAGAAGAAGAGAGTTCAACAGAATTACAGAATGCAACGTTCAGAGAATGCAGTAACATGGAAATAAGTGTATTAATATGAGTAATTTTTTTGGTACCCGAGGACTGGAGGAAGGCGGATGTGATTCCCCTTCACAAAAGTGGGACCAAGACAGAGGCAGGAAACTACAGACCTGTCAGTTTGACCTCTGTGGTAGGGAAAGTGATGGAGTCACTTCTGAAGGAAAGAATAGTTGAGTACCTAGAGGCCAGTGGGGCACAGGACCCAAGGCAGCATGGGTTCTGGCGGGGAAGGTCATGTCAGGCGAGATCTAACAGATTTCTTTGACTGGGTGACCAAAGTAGTAGACCAGGAGGGCTGTGGATATGGCCTACCTAGACTTTAGTAAGGCATTTGACACAGTCCCACACAAAAGATTAATAGTCAAATTAACCAGCCTGGGAGTGGGTCCCAGGGTGGTAGCCTGGGTAAAACATTGGCTGGACAACAGGACACAGAAGGTAATTGTAAATGGAGTCCACTCTGAAGAAAGAGGGGTTACTAGTGGGGTACCGCAGGGTTAAGTATTGGGTCCAGTCCTTTTTAATGTCTTCATAAGTGACATTGCAGAGGGACTGGAAGGAAAAATATGCCTCTTTGCAGATGACACAAAGATCTGCAACAGGGTTGATACACAAGGAGGCGTGGAAAGGATGAGAAGGGACTTGGCAAGGTTGGAGGAATGGTCAGAAGTATGGCAGCTAGGATTCAATGCAAAGAAGTACAAAATAATGCACCTACGAACATGCAGACATACTGAAATTTGCCAGCAGATAAAGGCCTAGAGGTCTATCAAGTTCTTCTCAATGTGCAGCTAGCACCCCTATCTGCAGCTGCCCTCCTTCCACCCTTCCCTTCATTAACCCTCCCCTTGTCCTGTCCCATCCTCGTTTGAAGCAGTCCACTGTTCTACTGCATACCACTTCTGCAGGTAGCAGATTCCACCCAGCCACCACCCTCTCTGTAAAAAGTGTCTCCTCATCTCCCTCCTGAACCTTCCTCGCCAGTCTCATATCATGGCCCCTGGTGGACCTCCCTCCCTTACTTTGAACAGCCCTCTGTACCTGTCTTGTTTATTCCTTTCATGTATTTAAAGGTTTCAATCATGTCCCCCTGTCTCTCCTCTCCTCCAGTGAGTACATGTTCAACTCCTTCAACCTCCTCTCATATGATAAGTCCCCAGACCCTTGATCATCTTTGTCGCCTCTCGCTGCACTCCTCCAGTAACTTAATGTCCTTTTCAGATATGGACGCCAGAACTGCATGATACTCCAGGTGTGGTCTAACTAATGACCTATACAGTGGCAGAATCACCTCCTCCCTCCTTGAGGATATACCCTTGCAATACAACCCAGCATTTTGTTGGCCTTGCAACTGCCTTCCTACACTGTGCCGAGTTGTTCATTGACCCTGTGATGAGCACACCCAGATCCTTCTCCTCCTCTGTCTGGGCTAGCTGCACTCCCCCTAGCTGGTAAGTCCTCCTTGGGTTCTTCATCCCAAAATGCATCACCTTGCACTTTTGGCATTAAAGCCCAGTTGCCAGGTGTCTGACCAGGTTTCAAGCTTTGCCAGATCATCCTGCAACCCCTGCCATCCCCCTAGGTCATCCACCACCGCGCCAACCTTGGTATCATCAGCAAACAGACTGATCTTGCTCTTGATGTCCCATGATATGTCTGCAATGAATATCCCAAACAACACTGGTCCCAACACAGAGCCCTGTGGGACACCACTCGTCACTGCCCTTGGGTGTGAGAGCTCCCCACCCACCACCACCCTCTGTTGCCTTCCCTGCAGCCAGTTTCCTACCCATCTCACCAGCATTGCACCTGCCCCTGTGCCTACTAACTTCCTTCCCAGCCTTCAATGTGGCACTGAGTCGAATGCCTTACTGAAGTCCAGATACAGGACATCCACTGCATGTCCCCGTCCAGTTGCCTAGTACCCAGTCATAGAACCCGACCAGGTTGGTTTGGCAGGATCGGCGCGTATGAAGCCATGCTGTCTGCTGTCCTGTAGTCCTTTGGCCTCTAAGAGGCCACCAGCCTCTCCTTCAGGATAGTCTCCATTAGCTTACCCACGATGGATGTGAGGCTCACTGGTCTGTAGTTTCCCGGTTCATCCTTGGGGCCACTCTTGTGGAGGGCACCACATGAGCCATCCTCCAGTCCTGAGTACACACCCCGAATGTGGTGAGGCATTAAATAGGTCTGCCAAAGGTCCTGCAAGGACCTCTGCCAGCTCCTTCAGTACCCTGGGTGGATGCCATCTGGGCCTGGTGCCTTGTCCACCCTCAGTGCCTTCAAACCCTCTCGAACTCTGTCCTCCATGATTTCCCATCTGTCACCACTTCCCCCCTCGTCTGCCATTTCACCCATCTTGGGTGTCACCCCCCTCTTCTCTTTAGTAAATACTGAGCAGAAGTACTCATTTAGTGCTTCCGCCTTATCGTACCCTGCTTCCACCCAACCCCCCCTCCTTCCTAATCCTTACTATGTGGTCCTTTAGCTCCTTTTCTCCTGATGTACTTAAAGAGTCCTTCTCCCCTTCTTAATGCCTTGTGCCAGCCTGAGTTCCGTAGATGCTTTGGCTCCCTTACTGCCCTTGTCACCTCCTTGATTCTGTCAAGTACTCCTCTGCTCCCCCATCCCTGTTTCTTGTATTTCCTAAAGGCAGCTCTTTTCTTCCTTACCTTTTCCATGACCTCCTTGCTCAACCAGCTCGGTTTCTTAGCTCTAGCCTTCTTGCTCTGGGCTTTGCAGCAGGTTTTGGTTGCCTCCACTATCCCCAACTTTATGAGCTCCCATCTCTGGTTAGTATCCATACTAGATTGAATTCTGGCCAGGTACCCTTTACCACTTCCCCATCCTCCCAAAGTCAGCCCTCCTGAAGTCCAGCACTCTTGTGCCAGATTCCACTCCTTCCTTGCCCATATCCAATGTGAGCCATACCGAGTGGTGGTCACTCCTGACAGCGGTTCCTCCACTGTAAGTTCTCTCACAAAGTCCCCATTTGCCAGCACAAGGTCAAGGTATTCCCTAACCTGGTTGGTTCACTGACCATTTGCAGCAGGAAGCTGTCCTGGAAGGCATCCAGCAGTACCTGCTCCTTCTGTTCCTGGTTGTTGGGTGCTCCAGTCCACTTCTGGCATGTTGAAGTCCCCACAATCACCACACTACCCTTCTCATGGGTCCTCCTGATCTGTCCCGCTAGTTCCCTGTCTAACTCCTCCATCTGAGATGGTGGCCTGTACCACTCCCATTCTAAGACTCCTATTCTTGGAATCCTGGATTGCACCCAAAGTGACTCTGTACTGCCCTCCTCCCTTCCTCCTTACACACTTCAGTCCTTCCTTCACATATAGTGCCACCCCTCCTTTCCCAGTCACCCTGTCCCTCTTAAATAACCTGTACCCTGGTACAGACAGGTCCCAGTCATTATATTGGTGGCCCATGTTTCCGTGATGGCTGCAATGTCCACCTCTCCTCTGCCATGAGAACCTGCAACTCTGCAGTTTTCCTCCCAAGGCTCCTAGCATTAAGGGTAACCACCTTCCACCCTTTTCCTCCTCCCATCCTGCCCTCCTTTCCTAGCATCACCAATAGTACTTGCCATTTGTCCTTTGTCACTGCTATGGGGGTAAGCTCATATGATTTCCCAACCTGTGGTCCCTGCATATCTCTTCCCCAACTGCCACCCCCACTCCTAGTTTAAACTCCAAACTTCCTCTATATTCTTCCATCCTCTGCTTCAACACTTTCTTTCCTTCCTCACTCAAGTGTAGTCTGTCCTTGGCATAGAGACTACTGTCCTCCCAGGTCCCTCCCACCCCCCAACAGCCCATGCCCTTTAGCACAACACCAGGTTCTTAGCCATCTGTTAAATTCTCTATTCTCAGCTTTCTTGTTGTGTCTTGCCTTTGCACCGGAAGTATCTCGAAAAGTTACTGATCTTCCTACCCCTCACATAATTGTGCTAGTTCCTCAAACCTCCTCTGGACTATATCCACTGTCTTGTCAGCCAGGTCGTTTGTCCCAAGATGTATAATTAAATGAGGCTTGTCCCTATCCCTTCTAGCATATTTCAGAACAGACTGTCCCACCCTTTCCGCTGTCATTCCTGGCAAGGCCTCCACCCAAATGCGACTATGCCTCTCCGCCCACCTGGGAAACAAGAACCCAGGGGAAGAATACACAGTTGTGGGGGAGGTAGTAACAACAACAAAAAAGGAAAGGGACCTGGGGGTAATCATATCAGATGACCTTAAGGTTAGCAAGCAATGTGAGAAGGCAGTAGGGAGGGCTGGGGGTATACTGGGATGCAAAGGGAGAGGCATCAGCAGCAGAAAACAGGAAGTTGTTATCCCTCTGTACAGACAGTTGGTGAGACCCCATCTGGAGTACTGCGTCCAGTTCTGAAGACCCCATCTCTGCAAGGACACAGACAGGATGGAGGCAGTTCAGAGGAGGGCAACTAAAATGGTGCAGGGTCTGCAAGAGAAGCCATACGAGGAGAGGCTAAAGGAGCTTAATATGTATACCCTTGAGGAAAGAAGGGAGAGATGGGACATGATAGAAACTTTTAAAGTACCTCAGTGGAATCAACAAAGTCCAAGAGGGTAGCATCTTTCAGAAAAAGAGACGTGCAAGAACAAGGGGACACAATTTAAAGATAGAGGGGGGTGCGGTTCAGGGGCACTGTGAGGAAGTATTATTTCACAGAGGGGGCAGTGGATGCATGGAACAGCCTTCCTGAGGAGGTTGTGGGGTCTAAAACTGTGGGAGAATTCAAGAATGCATGGGACAGACATAAGGCAATTCTTGTGAGGGGTAAGAAGAAACAGGCTGTTGGTTAACTAGGATCTGCGGCCTATCCTGTAGGTAGGGAAATGGGCAAGCTAGATGGGCCAAGTGGTCCTTATCTGCTGTCAAAGTCTATGTTTCTATGTAATTTTCAGGCAATTCTGAGTAGCAATTATGCAGTTTCATAAATTGCAGAACAACAGTGTGCAAGAATGCAATAATGGGGGGGGGCTAGTGGCTGAAAACTGTAGGAGAGGGGGCTGACTAGTGGCAGTGTAGGCTGGAGGGCAGCGGACAAAAATCCAAGACCCAGTGGCAAGAGAAACTGCAGGTGTGAGTAGTGAAATCATGAAGGATGGATTTCAGAGTGTGAAGGGAAGAAGCGAAACAAATGGAAGGGCAAGTCCTATCATGGACTAGATGAAATACAGCATGTTACATAACGGTAAACTAAATACAGGATAAAAATCCACAATTTGATAATCGTAATAACACACTTTGAGGTGTGTTGTTATGAGAAAATACCAGCTTACTTCTGAAGGTTGAAAGCACTCGGCTTCACCTCATGCCATTCCCACTTACTGCTGGTGTGCTGAAATCTTATAGTAACAGCACACCCTCTCATGTGCCACTATCTTTTATAAAAACGGGCTGCATCAAACAAACAATTTTGTTGGTCAAAACTGGCCACATGACCATAGATTTTACTTTATTTTTCTTGATCCTACCCCCAGTTGACCTTGTTATTAATCCATATATGTTCGTTCATTTCCACTATGTAAAGCGCTTACTGTGTATACCTAATAGTATAACTGCCTGTAATTGTATTGTTACCCTACTGTATAACTGTTCATTAATTCCGGGTCACCCCTGAAAAAGGGACCCTGTTCCCAGTGGGTTCACCCGGTTACCAAAATGAAATAAATACATAAAACATGTTATAGCATTTAAAGCCGTTTTTGTAAGCGAAATACCACACTCCAGGGTGTGTGACAATGCCATAAATTACCGCTCTTCCCAAATGGTTGAAGGCACTTGGCTGTGTTTAATGACTCACAGCCCACTTGGGGTTTCCGAACACCCTGTCATGTGTTACTGCCTACACAGAAATACAAAATCACACATGACCCCACAATGCAAAGCATCATGGACTGCATATGCAAATCACCACAGAATATTACGCTGGTTCAACTTCAAGCAGAAATGCATGGTGCCGAAAGGCCTCTCATATAGTTTGCAAAGAGTGCCAACAGAAAACATAGACACGTGTTTTGTCCTACCAGGACTTATCAGTATGCCTCGTCTACCTAACACCCCAGTGGAATGAACCAGCTACCCTAAGATAGTCTATCTGGGTTATGTTGTGGTGAACCCAATTAAAACAAAAAACTGTTTAAAAAGACAAAGAACCTTTGTGCGCAAGCACTGAGGCAATGGTTACCCCAAAGGGCATTTGGCTGGGAAGCCAAGTTTCAAAGAAATACAAAATCACACATGACCCCACAATGCAAAGCACCATGGGCTGCATATGCAAATGACCACATAGTTTGACTACGAACTAAAGGCATTGCCATTTCTTCTGGAATGTAAAATGCAAATATAACAATCTATGTAAAAAGGGTCAAATAATACAACATGTTAAAACTGACTGCAGGAAAGAAAGACAGAATGCAGAGTTATACTGTGAGTTAGTCTTTTCAGTCTACATAAATGATATAGACCACTTACAGCATGTACATATCCACATGTGCACCCAGTGCTCCAGATGAGGTTTTACTGAGAGAATATTGTACTCCTCACTTACAACCTAAAGTGAGTAAAACCAAATTCAGATGAGTGTAAATGATGAAATGGAATAGAGTTAGGAGTATTTTTTGTTTTTAAACTATGTATTTTTTGTTGGGGGAGACTGTGTAGGTACACCATTGTACAAGCTACCCCCAACTCTAACATTAAAAAAAAATTCACGATCAAGCAGGCCAGGTCAACCCAAGCAGCCAGCAGCAGAGTTAGCAGCCAGACATGATAGCCCAGGGGCCATGGCCATTATAGGGCTTGGGATTTGGGAGTCGAGTCAGAGAAAACACAGGCAGGCTGCAAGCTGCGGACTGCTGCACAGGCAGTAACAGGACTTTCAGTACTATCTGTGTGCAGCAGAAGCCCAGTACTGTGCAATTTATGACTACGTCATAGTTTCCCCTGACTGCAGCAATACAAAGCCCTGGTCCATGCAGTGTCCATTCACAAACAAAACATTCAGAGAAGGCAGTGCACTGTGTGCATGCAGACAGACAACAGACGCCTGCAGCCACTCACCCAGTCACTCCAAATCCTGTGCTCTCTCGGCCTCTGTGACAGACTCCAACTCCGCATATCCCATCACAAAATGACTAGGCTGCAGTTAAGATTTCCATCCCATTCCCCAACCAGTGCCACATTTTGTCACAAAATATATGTACCTTGCTGGCACATGCATGGTTAGACAATGTGACCAGACACAATAATGCCACTGACACTTCATCAAACAGCAGCTATGTGGTGCACCTGGCTCATCTAAGCACACTGTTAATCCCAGTACATGTCATTGTTACCAGGTAGAAGAAGCCTGGCCTGTGACAGCCCCTGCTGCTGGAATCACATGCCAATGCAGTCTCGACCCTGTACCGGTTAGCTGCCATCACCCAAATCCTGATCCTTTTGATACTTTGAGAAAGCGCTACCAAAACTAAAGGAATGTTATAAATATTAAGGCCTTCCACTGACTTTGTGCTAGGTTATGTCACCACAAATTACCTAATTATCTCCATTCATACACTACTGCCAACATTGCGATGCGACTTCCGTAATATTTGTCTATGTACTGTACACAAACTGTCAAAGCTTCTGTACATTGTATTTTTATAGATAATGGATTCTCTGTGAACAGTTCTTATCACTGCAACTTGTATAAGTAGTATTATGTAATATCTTCTTTGAACTGTCTTAAACAACTGAAAAGTTCCCACTGAAAATGAGCTATAGCACAGCGGTTCTTCCTTTTCAGCACTGAATAAACTTTCTGATTGATTGACTGATTGATTATTTGATATGGTAACCTATCAACATGGTAAAAAGTGCTCAAGCTACCCCTTGTGAGGACTCTCACTTGGGGAAAGTCCATCAGTAGGTATATCTCCTTCTTCTTACAGACCTTATACAACAGAATGACTAGAGCAATGGACATCTGTTCCGTGAGTACAGCAGAGGACTGATTCCCTGTGGGGAGCCTGTATGTCGGCAGACTACCCTCACGATGACATAAAGTTGATAGGATGGATGACGTATCTGAGTCAGGATGGCAGAGCTTCAACCACCCACATGTTGTGTGGACAACCTCTTAGACAAAGTAACTTCCACAGACAGGAGATGAGGAAGCCCAGACTCTGCCTTAGTCTTTGGCTGGCGCACCCTCAGCCAACTGTGAAGGTGGGGGCTCCACCTGTATCAGTTACTCAAGCACATCAGGTATTACCAGATGGGAAGCTGTGGGAAGCACTGACCATACGTGGTGGTGGGAGAAGCATTCGAGGCCAGAACCATCAGCACTGCTGGTAGATCTCAACTGGCAAACATTCCATAGGCCCACTGCTTTCAGGCTGCTTTTCCTCACTTGTGACAGGTGTTGAACCAGTCTGTGGTGAGAAGAAGATGATGAGAAAGAACTTCACAGCGTCCATGCATGGTGATGTCAGAGTCAATGGCAAGAGTGCAACCACAATCTCGACCTCAATGTTAATTCAGATATTAAAATGGCACCAGGGCCTCTGGGTCCAGGTACCCCAACAGAGTGACACTGGGCACCAAATGAACAGGACATAGCGCCAGGGTTGGGATGGCAAGTGGCTGCTCAACTGGTGGGCGATTAATTGAGTTCTCCATCGGGCCAAACACACCCTGCCTGGGTTGGGCTGCAGACAGCACCGGGGTCTGGGAGAGAGAGGAATATCTTCCTCCCCATTATGGACACCTCCTCGATGAGGTTGACCTTCAGATCCACTAGCATGAACTAAGTTAGCTGCCCCTATAGAAACTCCATGGGCAGACCCACAGGCTCCATGGGATGCCAGACCTCCCTCGAGAGTGGATGTAGTGGCCACATGAATTCTCTGGCAAGAGAAAAACCACGAATGATCCCTCAACTGACAATGACTCCACGACTGGCATTAATGCTTTTTGTTTTCAATGACAAGATGGAGACTCACCTGCAAAGTAGTGGCAAGACTGAAGAAAGTTTTTAAACTCTTCAGGACCAGAACATCCATGTTGGCCTCCTCCTGCCTCATGGGTCAGTAACTGCACCGCTAACCCTGCAGCTGTGGACGGCATGCGTACTTTCTTTGGTCTGCCCTGAAGTACTCGCAGCAGGCACTCAAGGTATAATGGGTGCAGAATGACACCAGGTGCACTGTGCCACATTGTGGCCCAGGCCCAAACAATACACGCAGGTATCGTGTCCATCAATCATGAACCCTGGTACCTGCACAAAAACGCACCTCTTGAATCTCAGCTTCTTCTTCCATTCCACAGCAAATCGTAATGATGGAGCTGGAAGACAATGGGGATGGTAGAGAAATGAGCACCAAACCGAAGCAAAACCTTGGGAAAACATTTGAAAACAAGCAGAATCCTAATTCTTTAGCAAGAGCTGAGAACGAGAAAACCTGTTCCTTAAAGAGCTAGTGTACTGCCTAAAACTAATATTAGTTTTAAAAAGCAGTCTACCACTACCTTTCATATCTGAGATACTTTTTCTTTTCCCTTTGGTTAACTAGAACATTGTTTACCTGATGTTAGTACGTGTGATGTGTGGGACAGCACTCTGCCTGGCAGCTGACATATCTATCTCTATTCCCCCTCACTACATCGTCAGCACTGTGACCTCACTAACTGTGACATCAGTGCTGCTTAGGAACAGCCACTCAGTAGCTGCCAAATCAGTCACCTGTGATGTCACAGTCAGTGAGATCACAATGCTGACGATGTAGTTGGGGGATAAAGACAGATATGTCAGCTGCCAGTCTGAGAGCTGTTCTACACATCCAGCCCAGTACTGTCACATAGAAGACTCTCTAATGATCTAAAGGAAGAAGAAAAATACTTCAGAAATAAAAAGTTACAACTGACCACTTCTTAAAAAGTTTATTTTTTTCTATCTGCCTGTTTTAGTTGCACTAGCTCTTTAAAGTGGAAGAAAAAAATGTGACTGCAAAGGGTGCAGAGCCATAGGATCTCATGGTTGGGCGATAGGAGGAGCTGAGGCTGAAGACTGTTCTGGACCAGTGACAGAACATGCTCAATGAGAACAGTGAAATTAATCTACAGAAGGTAGTTAGAGAACCTATTTCCTGATGCACTCTGATAAAGAGCAAACTGTGGAGGACAGCAATGGTAAATATTTTTTAAATGTTAGTTACGGACACCCAGTGCTACAGGTAATAAAATGCTAAATAGAAGACCCAGGAAGAATATCTAAACTAGAGGGATGAAACAGGGCTTCCGATAATACATGAATATAAAATCAATAACTGTATTAACTAATCGCAGCTGAAAAAAATAAAAACAGTTGTTCACTAGTTGCTATACAACGAAGAAAAATGTGGGTGTGCATACCCCCATGCCAGACAACTCACTTTTGGGAGGGAGATGGGGACCTTTATTAATGTTTCTTTTGACAGCTGTCTGGTGATCACTGACATATAACCTGGCTGCCTGTGTGTCAAATATGACACACTTTTTGACACTGTTGAATGAATTCCATAACTTAACCAACCAGAAAGGTGAAACATGAGTTTAATCAGCTTTACAGCCAGATGGGCTAAAAAAAAGCTGTTTCCAACCCAAAAGCATGCGACATAACATTTCTTTTTAAGCTCCATATAGGGTATTACTGAGCATACAGTACTTTAGTACTGCCTTGTTTACTTGGCAAAACATATAGCTGTCTATAAATATGAAGATGAAAAGGTGTTCATATTGTCAGATCCTTATTTGTAAACCAATATTTCATGCTGGTGGACAGTAGAAAAGGCTTCATCTTGCCCTCATAATAGGAAAAAATATCTCAGTTTATTTAACCTGGACAGTCCAAATGAGATGCAAAATCTTGATTTCTGCAGGGTCTAGCTCCAATACCTAATTCTACAGCTGGGGAACTGAAGCACATGGAGCTCAAAAGCCTTCTTCAAGATAGCATAGTGAGTCAGCGGCTCTGGTAGGAAGCAAACTTGGTATACCTTGGCTATTACAGTTTTGTGCTACAACCACGAAACCACTCCCCACGCCACATGGAGCGGTATTTCCTTCCTTCCTTCCTACAGCAGGTATTTATTCTTCTGACAGGACGTCCACTATTGGCACCCCCACCCATGACCTCCGGAGACTTATCACCATCTGCCTTCCACCAGGGTCATGGCGATCCCATGGCAGCATGGGGAAGGGGGTGCTTTTGTGTTTTTTAATATGTATATAAAGCAGGTATTTACTCTCTGGGCAGTTCTTCCCCTATCTGTCCCCCATGATGACCTCCCAACCCTGTCACTAGCTACCTTCCTCCAGGTATAGTACATGGTGATATTGGAGGTATTGAGATTGTAGGGGGGAAGGTTCAGGAGGGAAATGAGAAGACACTTTTTTACAGACAGAGTGGTGGTTGGGTAGAATGCGTTGCCTGCAGAAGTGGTATCCTGTAGAACAGTGTGATGCTTCAAAAGGGGGTGAGACAGGGGAGGGGCAGCTGCAGTACAAGTTTGCTAGCTGCACACTTGAGCAGACTCGATAGACCTTAGGGCCTTTATCCGCTGGCAATTTCGTATGTTCGTATGATATGGTGGCAATACATGGAAGGAGGGACTTGTTTTTTTAATTTGTATATATAGCAGGTATTTATCTTTCTGCCAGCTTGTTCCCTATCCATCCTCCTCTGAGGACCTCCCAACCCTGTCACCACCTACCCTCCACTAGGGACTTGGGATCCACTGGCAGCATGTGGGAGCAGTATATCTGTTTTAAATCTGTATAAACAGCAAGTATTTATTCTTCTAGCAGCTTTCCCCCTATCTATCCCTGCTGTTGACCTCCCAGCCCTGCCACCACCTACCTTCCACCAGGAATGTGGGACCAGTGGTAGAGCGGGGGAAGGGCTCATTTATTTTTAATAAGTATATACATCTGGTATTTGTTCTTTTGGCAGCTTGCCCCCTCTCCATCCCTCCGGTGATCTCTAAACCCTGTCACCTACCTTCCACCTGCGATGTGGGATTTGATGGCAGTACGGTGAGGGTGGGGAACGTGTTTGTTTTTAATGTGTGTATATACATATATATATATATATATATATATATATATATAGCAAGTATTAATTCTTCTGGCTGCTTGACCGCTATCTGACCCTTCTGGTGACATCCAGCCCTGTTACCACAGACCTTCCACCAGGGATGTCTGATCAGTGGCAGCATTGGGGGTTGTTGGGGGTCGTGTATGTTAACAAGGCCACCAAGACCAACCTTACAGTTGTTAGGGTGGTCTCATGCTCATTCCTAGGATATGAGAATGACAAACTGAAGGTGAGCAGTTCTGATACCCTAAGACTGTAAGTGAGACCACTCTTTCAACTGTAAGAGTGGTATCCGCAGCTGTATTAACATAGAAACATGGACAACAATAGCAGAAAAAGATTAAGGGTCTATCTAGTCTGCATGCAGTTCCCCATCTACCCCAGGATCTATTGCACATAAGGAGTTCTATCCCACCCTGACTAACCCCCTACTCCATCTCCTACTGTTATCAACCCGAGTAATCACCAAACCCTTCACTCTGTCCCTGCCATGCTTGAAATCATTTATGGTCTTCTGCCCACCACATCTGCCGGCAGACTGTTCCAAGGCTCCACCACCCTTTTCTGTAAAAAAGAACTTCCTCACAGCCCACTTACACACTCCCCCCACCAGCTTCCATGTGTGTCCTCAGGTTCTTGAATCTTTACTCCTGCTAAATAGTTCCTCACAGTTCACCCAATTTATTTTCTTCAAGAACTTGAAGGTCTCTATCCTACTCCCCCTCTCTCGCCTGGTCTCCAGCGAGTACCTGTTCAGTGCCTTCAGTCGATCCTTGTAAGATCTGCCCCGGTAGCCCTGCATCATCTTGGTTACCCTGCACTACACTGTCTCCAGTCTGTCCCACTTCTTCTTTAGTGAAGGACCCCAAAACTCAGCAGAGTACTTCAGGTGTGGCCTCACCAGTAACCTACACAGATGAAGTAATACCTTCTTTTTCCTGCTGTCAATACCCCTTCCAATACACCCCAGCACATTATTACCCTACTATAGGCCTTGTTACACTGACTTGATTGTTTGAGGGAGTCACTGATGATGACTCACAGATTCCCTTCTTCTGCCATTGTGCCCAGTTTTATTCCTCTCATCCAGTACTACGGCCTGGGATTTTTGTTCCCTAGGTCAATAACCTTGCACTTCGTGGTGATGAACTCCAACTGCCAAACTTAAACCACCTCTCTAGCCTTTATAGATACCTAAAGCATCTCCCGTCCCCATTGCACCCCACTCATGACCTCCTCTCTTCTGATTTGACCCCATTTACCACCACCTCTACTGGCTCTTCTTTAACCAGTTTCCAACCCATCTAACTATGTCCCTAGCCATGCCCAGGTCTTCCAGCTTCCTCGGCAATCTTCTGTGTGGCAGCAAGTCAAAAGCCTTGCTGAAATCGAAGCAGAGTAAATAAGCAGCATGGCCCTGGTCTACCACCTTTTCACCCACAGAAACAAAGAGTCTATCATCGGATAAGGATCACTTGGCACATCCAGTCTGCCCAGATGGTTCCTGCCTAGTCTGTCTCTGTAGACCCCACCTGGTCTCTGGCAACCCTCCCTCCTCCTTGCTACCCAGTCAAAGAAAACTACCAGACTAGCCTGACAAGACCTCCCTGCTAAAAACCCATGCTGTTTACGATCCTGTAGGCCACTGCTGTCAAGGCAGTCCACAAGGTTCTCTGTGAGCAGTGACTCCATCAGGTTACCTACTACAGAGGTAAGGCTGACAGGCCTGTGATTCCCCAGTTGCTCCTTGCCCACCCCACCCCATGAAGGGGGACTATATCCACTACACTCCAGTCTTTTGGAACTACCCCTGTTTGACCGGAGATACTAAACAGCCCTATTCAGGGTTCAGGCAGTTCCACTGTCAATTCCTTCAGCATCCCATCATGCCCTGGAGCCTCACCTACCTTTAGGGCTTGTAGCCGCTTTTGGACCTTTTCTCTGGTAAAGACTGGCTGCCTCATTTCAAGAATGCCCATGACAGCCACCCTGATGCCACTATCAGGCAGGGGTCCGCTGTCTTACCGTTTTGTTCATCTTAGTTTATAACCCTCCCTCCTTCTCGTAGCCTAACAATACCCCGTCCCTGCTTCCTTTTTTCTTTAAAGAGCTAGTGGAGCCAAAACAGGCAGAAAGGAAAATAATGACAATTTTAAGAAGTAGTCAGTTGTAACTTTTTATTGCAGAAGTTGCTCATTAGAAAGTCTTCTATGTGATATTGTCGTAGTGTCAGTGGCTGAGTAGGTAGCACGCTCGCCTCTGAGGCCGGAAGATCAGAAGTTGGTGGGTTATAGTCCCACAACAGGAATATGGGATAAATCCCAATACTGACACTGTAGTGAATCAAGAGGGGGGTGCTGCACTCCTGAGGTGCTGTCTTTCGGATAAGACATTAAAACATGGTCCCGTCTGCCTCTTCTGGTGGTTGTTCGGGTGGACGTTAAAGATCCCCTGGCACTTCTCAATAAGAGTAAGGGAATTTCCCGGGTGTCCTGGCCTAATTCCCCCCATTCACTAAAAATATCACCAACAGCTTAATCTGGTTCTGTAATTCAGTTTACATATGTACAAATATTCCCCTTCCCCCAGGTCGCACCTAGAAATGAGCCACGGCTCAGTGTGCTTCTCCCGGTCACAAACTTTCAAATAAAATAGATAAATAAATTGCTCTGGATGTGTGGAACAGCTCTTAGCGTGACTGCTGACATATCTATCTCTGTCCCCCCCACTACATCATCAGCATTGTGATCTCACTGACAGTGAAATCACAGGTGAATGCCCTGGCAGTCAATGAATGGCTGTTTCTAAGCAGCAGTGATGTCACAGTCAGTGAGGTCACAATGCTGATGATGTAGTGGAGGGGGGAATAAGAAACAGATATGTCAGCTTCCAGGCACAGTGTTGTCCCACACAACACACCTATTACCATCAGGTCAACAATCTTCTAATTAACCAAAGGGAAAAGAAAAAGTACCTTAGATATAAAAGAAACATAGAAACGTAGAAGTTGACAGCGGATAAGGACCACAAGGCCCATCCAGTCTGCCCATTTTTTCTACCTTATGAATGTGCCATAGGCATTTACTCTGTCAATGGCCAATCTATTCATACGCATCTGTATTGCTCCCTTATGCCTATCATATGCCTGTTTGAAGCCCTGCACAGTAGCCACATCCACTATTTCCTGAGGCAGGCGGTTCCATGCATCCACCACCCTTTCTGTGAAAAAGAACTTCCTCACATTACCCCTTAATCGGCCTCCCTCTAATCTCATGCTGTGTCCTCTTGTCCTGCTATTTTTCTTGTATTGAAACATGTTAGACTCTTTCACCTTATTAATGCCCTTAAAATGTTTGAATGTTTCGATCATATCACCTCTCTCCCTCCTTTGCTCTACAGCATACATACTGAGCTCCGTTAATCTGTCCTCATATGTTTTCTGATGCAGTCTCTGCAGCATCTTGGATGCCCTTCTCTGGACTGCCTTCATTTTGTTAATGTCCTTGTGCAGGTGCGGCCTCCAGTACTGCACGCAGTACTCCAGATAGGGCCTGACCAGTGTCTTGTAAAGAGGGATTATTACCACCCTCTTACAACTTGTGATACCCTTACTAATACACCCCAACATCCCTCTAGCCTTACCTACTGTTTTAGTAGTCTGCTTGGATGATTTCAGGTCATCTGTGATGACGATGCCCAAGTCTCTTTCTTCTCTTATGATTGCCAGCAACTCCCCTTCTAACCTATAGGTGGCTTCAGGGTTTCTCTTCCCTATGTGCATGTTCTTGCACTTCTTTGCGTTAAACCCCAGTTGCCACTCTTGCGACCATTTTGCCAGTTTATCCAGATCTCTTCTCATTCTGCCCAGCCCATCTGGATCACCTACTCTGTCGCAGATCTTGGTGTCATCTGCAAACAGACAAACCTTACCCTCCAGTCCATGTCACTGATGAAGATATTGAAGAGGACTGGCCCCAGGACTCATCCCTGAGGTACCCTACTTGTGATCTGCAACTCTTCTAACTGTATATTGTTTACCACCACTCTCTGTTTTCTGCCCGCCAACCAGTTTGCCACCCAGTTGACCAATTTCTGACCCACCCCGAGCCTAGCCAGCTTATTAATCAATATTCTATGTAGAACAGTATCGAAAGCCTTGCTGAAGTCAAGGTAGGCGACATCAACTGCACCCCCTAGGTCCACCACTCAGGTTACCCAGTCAAAGAAATCCATGAGATTAGTCTGACAGGACCTTCCTGTTGTAAACCCATGCTGTCTTGGATCCTGTGCTACTATGGATTCCAGGTGTTGCACTATCCTTTCCTTAAGGAGTGCCTCCATAAGCCTGCCTACTACTGAGGTAAGACTGACTGGTCTGTAGTTCCCTGCCTCCTCCCTGCTACCACTCTTGTGGAGTGGGATCACATGAGCCCTTCTCCAGTCTTCTGGGACCTCTCCTGTGCTCAGAGACTCACTAAACAGTTCTGACAATGGCTCCGCTAGTTCCACCCTTAGCACCCTGGGATGTATGCCATCAGGTTCCATTGCCTTGTCCACCCTGAGCTTAGCAAGCTCTTGTAGGACCCTTTCTTTTGTGAAGGGACTTGTGCACACCTCCTCCCCCTGTGTCCATGGTGCTGAGCTGTGGGCCCTGCCCTACCTTCTCCTCAGTAAATACTGAGCAGAAGTATCTATTTAGGATAGATGCTTTTCCCTGGTCCTCCTCCACACACTCCCCCTTATCCCCTCTGATCTTAGCAATACCCCCTCTGGACTTTCTCCTTTCACTAATGTATCTATAGAAAGTCTTGTCCCCTTCTTTTACTGTTCGTGCTAGTGCTTCCTCGGTTTGGGCCTTTGCCTGCCTTACTGCCTTCCCTGCTTCCTTTAGGGAAGTTTGGTATGCCTCCTTATCTTCGTCCCGCTGCATTTCCTTACATTTCCTGAAGACCAGCGTTTTGGCTCTGACCTTTTCTGCTACTGTTTTTGAAAACCAAAGTGGTTCCCTCCTTCTTTTGCTCTTGCTTCTCTCTCTAGCACAATGTGATATTGCATCATTAATGCTTTCCCACTTTGCTTGTACCCCTTCAACTGTTTTCTTCTTGCCAGGGCTAGCTTAACTCTGTTGGACATCTTATCAAAGTCAGCTCCTCTGAAGTCCCATATTTTTGCCTTGGAATGGGATGATTTAGTTCTAGTGGCCAAATTGAACCATACCATGTGATGGTTACTGGCCCCCAGGTGACCTTCTACATGGAGATCTGTGATCCTTTCCCTGTTAGTCAGTACTAGATCTAGGATAGCCCTGTCTCTTGTAGGTTGTTGCACCAGTTGTTTGAGGCCCTCCCCCTGCAGGGAATCCACTATGTGTCTAGTTCTGGTACATGTTCCTGCTGGTATTGACCAATCTGTATCTGGCATGTTGAAGTCTCCCATTATCAGAACCTCCCGTTTAGCTGTCATGTTTTGTATATCTTCTAACAGTAATGTTGGCTGCTTTTAAAAACTAGTATTAGTTTTAGGCAGTACACTAGCTCTTTCATGTATCTGAAGAATTGTTTTCCACACCTCTGACCCCCTTCATGATACACCCCCCACCCCGTGTCTGCCTTTGCCTTCCTGGCTGTCCTTTTAGCATCCCTAGTTCTCATTTGGTGCTCTCACCATTCCTTCTCCCCTGTTTTTTTTTCTAGTACCTGGTAAAAGCCTTTTTCTTGGCCCTCACTGCTTCCCTGAGCCATTTTGAGAACCATACTGGTCTTCCGTAACAATTCTCATACATAACATTGTTGCCTCAAGAATAGTCTCCTTGATTGCGCCCCATCTTTTCTCTACACATCCAATGCTGTCCACCCTGGTCAGTTTGTCTTGCAACAGCTCCCTCATCCAGATGAAGTGTGTTCTTCTGAAATCTACGACTTCAGTTTTTGGTAGTTGCATTCTGGTCCTGCCCCTGCTTTTCCTTATACTTGGTGAAAGCTTCTTTCTTGGCCCTAATGGTTTCTCTGGCCCTTTCCAATAACCATATTGGTCTCTTGTGTCATTTTGTAACAATTCTCATGCATGATTCAGTTGGGACTACAGTTTTTCATACAGGAATTGTGGCCCCCAGGGCCCGCCTGCAGCAAATGGGGTTATGACCCAAGTGGCACCCCCTCACTCCACCCACCATCTCTGAGTTGGTGAGCACCAAATCGAGAATGGCTGCCTGCCTAGTGGGTTCCTTAAGCAGCTGCACCAGCAGGCAGTCCTGTAATGTATCCAACATGGTCTGACATTTGGTGTACCTGGCTGCTAGAATGTCTCAGTCAATATCAGACATGTTCAGATCACCCACCACTACCACTTCCCCCTTCTTCATTCCCCTTGTCAACTCTTCCCTGAGTTCCCTAACTCTCTCTCTCTTGCCCTGATCCTGGTGGTCTATAGATCACACCCAGCCATACTTTTGTGCCTGAGGACACCGTGAGGTGAATATGTATTACATTTAAAAAAAAAACAAAAAAACTTACCAAAACATGCCCTTTTTCAGGGCAGCTGATCATTAGACACTCTTCACAGCATAAGAGCATCTCAAACGTAGAGGACAGATGTTCTTCGACTGGTTGGTAGCACTCCCTCAAGGTATAACTTTTAAATATGTATGTACAGCAGGTCTTATTCTTCTAGCAGCTTACTCCCATCTGTCCCCAATGGTTACTTCCCAGCCATGTCACCATCTACCTTCCACCAGGCACATGGGGATCCCGTGGCAGCATAGGGGAAAGGGGAGTTTTTTTTGTTTTTATTTTTATTATTTAATTTGCTATTTTGTTCATGTTCTGTTTCTCCACCATCTCACTTATCTGCCCCCATTTCCTAGCTCCCCAAGCACCATCACTAGCCTTCACGGTACCTTAACTCCTTCCATCGATGTCACCATCGCCCCCAAATGGTGGGCAATCATTAGGGGTGAGCCATCCCTCCTCACTTGCTACTAATCAGCACTGGGAAAGGGTACACAGAGAACAGTGAGAGGCCCACTACAGGAGTTGACGTCATCCTGGCAAGGCCGGTGTGCTTTCCTTGTTTTTTCGATACCGCTAGGGGTGCCACCTCTCTTAGACATGAAAGCTCCAATGTGCGCAGTCCAGCCGATACTGGGCAGCATCCCCCTTCCTCCTTCCCCACAGGCTCCCCCTGGAGACTCAGGCTTGTTCCCAAACCTGAGTAGCTGGCGTCGTGAGCAGTAACATTACCACAGATAGGGTATCCTCCATTAGAGCTGATATTACTGAGTATTTGGTGTTGTGAGCAGCAACTTTACCACAGATAGGGTATCCTCCATTAGGACCAATATTACTCCAATGGGGTCTTATGTTCCCAGCAATGGTCTGCATCTGGGCCAGAAACACAGGAGGAATTTTGACCAGTAACGGTAGAAGAGGTCTGTCGGGTTGTCCTGTTGCTATGGTCAACTTGCTGTGATCTCGACCCAGGTCCTAGGTGACTCTTAGTGAGTTGTGTTGTCCAACTGAGCCCAGTGTTTTCTGAAATCGTCCGGTGTTCTTTGCAGGAGGGGCTGGTTCCAGAGGCACTTAAGTGTGCTCTGGTGAGACCCCTGCAGAAGAAACCATCATTGGACCCGGATGTTTTGGCAAACTACTGTCCTAACCTTCCCTTTTTAGGTAAGACTATTGAGAAAGTGATTGGGC